>CM035412.1:85479758-85584758 GCA_020310875.1 Ceratopteris richardii | reverse complement strand
ATGACCCTCCTTTGATTGAAGAACAATCGGAAATCTTAGTTCTTGAAAAAATAATTGATCATGATGTCACTATTACATGCATAGGTACTCAATAACATCGATATTTAGTTAAGTACAAAAATCACTCTATTGACAAATGTCAATGGATACATAAAACACAAATTTAATAAAATTAAGGGTTTAGAATTAGGAAAAATGATAATTCTAAGGTTCACATCTAGGGTTTTTATTCAAAAAAATTTAGGGTTTTATTTTTCTAGAGTAAATGCACATTAATTAATGAGTTTATTTACACTTTGGGTTTAAAACCCAAGGGTTTCTAAGAGTTTGTGTGAAATTCTAAGTGTCAAAACTATGCTTTCAAGGGTTAAGAACTGAGTTTTGAGGGTTAGTTTGCATGTTTTCTAGGGTTTCAAGATGAAAGTGACATGGTTTTCCAAGGTTTATAAAAAATGCATGGGTTTCTAAAGGATCAAGCTAGGTTTGAAAGGTTAAAAGTTAGGGTTTTAGGGGTTTAGAATAGGTTAATGAATTTTATATAAATATACAAGTCTAACGTACAAAAAATAAAATGGTTTCTCATCACATAAATAATCAAATCAATCAAAACTTTGAATAATTTATAGCGCTTATCATCATTATGTGATCAAAACATCATAGCATAAAGAGATAAATTTGCAAAAAAATTTCTTGATGCACTCTCTAAGGGATTTCATCTGGCCCCACTAAATCTGCACATTGTCCCGATGGGCCAACTTGCAAATCAAGTGAGGAAACATACAAAAGTACCAAATAGGCATGGGATAGATGCAAATTTAGAAACAAATGTATGCGTGTGTCATGCAGATTTATAAATATTAGTACAAAATTAAGAGAATAAATAGATGCAAGGTTTACACACATCTTATTATTTTTTTGCTTCCACAATTAGATAAGCAATCATATGAATAAATCATAGGCTTAGTAGATCTTTCGTTCAGTCAACCTATTTAGATCGAGTAGCTTATCCTAAGTACTAGCATATACTAAGCTCTACTAACTTAGTCCTGCCATCGAAACTATGCATCAGATCATATTCTTTTATTTCCTTTTTTTTTCTTTTCTTTTCTTTCACACTTCATCCTAGCTCAAAACATTTTCTTTTTCTTTTTATTTTCATAAGTCGGCCTATGCTAAAATCGGGTCTCACTCATGGACTTGTCCACTCGGCCAAGTTAACTCCACCTGTCTGCCGACCTGACATAGCATACGACACACAACGTCAGCCCTACATGAAATTGATGTCAGCTTGTGGCTCTCATCACCTCGCCAGAGTGACTCCACTTGCCTACTGACCCATATATACACATGACAACATATAAGTCGGATTGCAACAAAAATAGCATCAGGTTAAGCCTTGATCACCCGACCAAGGTTGATCCACCCACCTACTAGCCCATTGCGGTGCACTAGCAACACATGCATATACATATACTACTAGCTTGAGTATCAAGGTTTTCCTCAATCATGATATATTTGGAGGTAGAGTCACACAAGAAATAAATAGTAGGATCCAAGAATCCCACATTCCAAAGTTTTCACTCCTGAAAGTTTCTAGTCTACTAATTGATTCTATTCATATCATTTCTGTTGGGAAAGATGGATGGATGCACTCAAAGATTGAGTAGGTGCTGCTAAACCTGCTTTGCACCAGCCCTCCTTTGCTTCAGAGTTGATTAGTACACTTGCTTAGCTTCCAAATGACACCAAGAAATGATATATGTACTTTGCAAATGATGTGTGTAATGATTAAATCAAAACAGACAACTTTGCACTTCACAAATCCAAAAAACTTGCTAATTTGGTATTGACACCTGCTCAGAGTTTTGCTCAGTGTGACCAGCACAGTTGCAATTGATTAAATTCCTTATAGGGGTATTAAATTAGCTTTACAAGCAACCAATTGCAAGTGGAATGATATAAAATGATGAACTAAACTCAGAGAAGTTGATTTAGCAAAATAATGTTTACCCCCGACTTTTTAGGAGTGCTGCAGAGATAGACCAGAGAGCACCTCGATGACGATTACTCAGAAATGGCTGAACCAAATCACTTCAAATTTTGTCAGCATATAGAAGACTTTGAGCTGAATCCAACAAGCTTTGAAACACTGAATTTAGTGGAGAAATCACTGAGATATGGCCTTGCAAAGTTGACAGACTTTGAAGTGATCAAGCAGAGAACACAGAGATGATATATGTAAATGTATCTATTAATTCACATTGGTTTACAAACTCATTTGCATGCCAAGCATTGCCTAATGAGTTAGAGAGGTGTGGGATATAGTGTTGCTCTCTCACACACTCAATGATAGCTGAAAATGAAGCTCAGGAGGACTCTCACACCCGCGACGTTTCTTAGTCACTTTTTATCCATGATGACTAAGAATTTGAATTCAAATTTGAATCTTTGGCTCCCTTCAATCAAGCATCTAAACGTATGGAGATATTCCCTCAATCATATGTTCTATTTTTTTCACGAATCAATCAAGTAGTTGTAACATGAAGATTCCAAGTCATTTAGACTTTTATATAAGGTAAATTTGTAATAAATCCTAAGCACATGTTCCTATGATTCTTCTCACATGTTGAGTCTTCAAGAAAGCTTCCAAGCCAAATGTGTAGGCTTGTAACTTACGTCAACAGCTCCCCCTCAAGCCAAGCATTTTGGCTTAAGTCTTCATCTTCATCCTTCAAGTATGTCTTGCAATCCAATCATAGATTTGAACCTGTAAAGTTTGTTTCCATCCAAGGCTTTTGTAAGTAAATCTGCACATTGCATATGTGTTGACACATAAGTCAACTGAATGTCCTTGCTTAGCAACTTCTCTCTGACATAGTGATAGTGAACTTCTATGTGTTTGGTCCTGGCATGGTAGATAGGATTAGCTGCAAGGTGAAGAGAGCTTGTGTTATCTCCAAAGATAATTGGAGGTCTAGTATATAGACCTAGCTCTGTATACAATAGTTTAATCCACATTGCTTCTTGGGTGGCATTAGCTAGCCCTCTATATTCTGCCTCAGTAGAAGACAATGCCACAGTTGGTTGCTTCTTGGCAGACCATGAGATAGGTTTATCACCTGCAAAAGATATGTATCCTGATGTGCTCCTCCTATCATCCTTGCATCCTGCCCAATCTGCATCTGAATAAACCTTTATGTCAATATCAGATGTGTAAGGAAAGTATAGACCATGATTCTGTGTACCCTTGAGGTACTTCAATATTCTCTTGGCAGCCTCTAGGTGAGGTACCCTTGGTTTGTGCATGAATTGGCTTAGCACACTCACACCATATGCTATATCAATTCTGGTTAGGGTAGCATAATTCAAACTACCCACTATACTCTGATAATCTATAATGTCTTGGACTTCATCTCCTTCATGGGCACTTAGCTTTAGGTTGACCTCCATTGGAGTGCTTGCTATCTTAGCATCCTGCAATCTAAACTTCTTTATCATGTCCTGCACATACTTCTTTTGAGTGATATAAATCCCTGAATTAGTATACACCAATTCAAGCCCTAGAAAATACTTCAACAATCCAAGATCATTGATCTTGAACTCCTTCATCATCTGACTTTTAATGTTTCTGATTCCTTGGACATCATTCCCTGTAATGTTGATGTCATCAACATAAACACAGAGATAAATTACCTCAGAATTGCTTCTTTTGATGAACAATGAGGTATCTGCCTTGCTCATAGTAAACCCTTGGTCTTGGAGGTATGTTGTCAGCCTATAGTTCCATGCCCTAGGTGCCTGCTTTAATCCATACAATGCCTTCTTCAATTTACAAACATAGTTTACCTTCTTGGGGTCTTCATAGCCAGGAGGTTGTGACATATAGACTTCTTCTGAAAAATCCATCCATTCAAGAAAGCATTCTTGACATCTAATTGGTACATGTTCCAATTCTTGGATGCAGCCACACTAACCAACACTCTGATTGTTGGCATCTTGGCCACAGGAGAAAATGTCTCCTCATAATAAATGCCTTGGGTTTGTGCAAAAACCTTGGCCACCAACCTAGCTTTGTACCTGTTGATTGTGCCATCAGAATTCCTTTTTAATTTGTAAATCCATTTGGACCCTATTACCTTCATTGAGTCCTTCTTGGGTACCAACTCCCAAGTGTCATTCTCCTTGAGTGCTTCAACTTCTTCATCCATGGTTTCTTTCCATTCTGTTTTGGTGATTGCCTCTTCATATGAACCTGGTTCCTCACTTGACAAGTCCTTTGCAAGATAAATTGAATGCTTAGTAACAAGAGATGTATCATACCCATATCTGATAGGCTTTTTGCTTTCTCTCTGAGATCTCCTTATTGCTTGAGTTGAAGATTCTGGTATATCCTCAAGCTTCTTCATCTTCATCTTGCCTCTAGACTTCCAAGCCTTGAATTCTTCAAGGTTGATTGTATCATCATCATCATCTGAATTTGAGTCTTCTTTCTGATTTGGTTCCTCCTTTGTGAGCTTTGGAAACTCCTCTTCCAAATCATAGGGTAGGTTGACTTTCTTGCATTCATTCTCATACCAAGAGTCATTCTCATCAAAGTTCACATCTCTACTTACCATAAATCCCTTGTTGGTAGGGTTGTAAAACCTGTAACCTTTTTTATTTAAGTCATATCCAATGAAAATACATTTTTCAGCCTTTGGATCTAACTCGCCTCTTACCTATGAGGGGATATGCACATATGCTACACATCCAAAGATTTTGCAGTGATCCAATGATGGTTTCTTGCCATGCCAAGCCTCATAAGGTGTCATACCATCAAGTGACTTTGATGGTAGCCTATTTATGAGATAGGTGGCAGTAGAGACACTCTCTGCCCATAGGTAATTAGGTAGCTTCTTCTCATTAAGCATAGATCTAGCTGTCTCAACAATTAATCTATTCCTCCTTTCAGCTACCCCATTCTGTTCAGGAGAGTACCTTGTGGTAATTTCCCTTTTGATACCTCTGTGTTGCAAGAAATCTTCAAACTCATTGGAGAAGTATTCACCTCCTCCATCTGACCATAGCCTCTTCAAGTTTCTTCTTGTTTGGTTTTCAACTAATGCAAGATACTTCTTAAAACAATTAAAGACCTCATCCTTATGCTTCATAAAGTATAACACAGTCCATCTGCTATAGTCATCAATGAAAGACACATAGTACCTTGAACCTGAAATTGAAGGGTCCTTACTAGGTCCCCAAACATCTGTGTGCACCAACTCTAGGTAGTCCTCATGCATAAATCATTTCCTTGTATAAGGTAACCTGTGAGACTTACCAAGTTGACAAGCACTGCATTTGTAGATCATGTGTTGCTTGGATACATTGGGTATCCCAAGCACACATTGGTCCCTGCATATTTGCTTCAAAGTCCTTTCTCCTATGTGCCCTAGCCTCTTGTGCCACATTTCAAGTTCTAAAAGTGTCTGATCCTTATAGCTGTATAAAGCAATATTCTTTGTGTCATCTAACTCAAAGGTAAATAGTCTACCTGATTTTTCTCCCTTGGCTATCCTTTTGAATCCATTCCTTGGGTCCTCCACCTATGCTCCATATTGATTGAGTCTGACCTGCAATCTTTTCTCCACAATTTGACCTACACTCATTAGATTCTTTGTAATGGTTGGTACATAAAGTACCCTGCTCAATAAATTATGATTACCATCACATGTCTTCACATTACCAATTTTAATCACAGAATGTTTTGTATCATCACCTGTTTGGACTTGGTGTTTACCTTTAGGTTCTTCCAAATCAGAGAGTAGTGCCACATTACCAGCCACATGATTTGAACACCCTGAATCAATATAAAATAAATGATCATCATTTGTACCTGATTTTGAAGTCATATTCATGATCAAGAGGGAGTCATCTTGCTCCTCTATGTAGTTGTTGTAGTCCTTCCTATTTCTGTATCCTCCTTGGTAGTTACCATTGTAGTTGTTGTTGTAATTGTTGTTATAATTATTGTTGTGGCCTTGATGGTGGTTGAACCTTCCTCTAGATTGAGAGTAACCACCCCTTTGGTAGCCTCTTCCTCTCTGATTTTTGTAGTTCCTGAAACACTCATCTGTGGTGTGATTTGAAAGACCACAAATGTTACAAGGTGATGAATTGTAGGGTCTCCCCCTACCTTGCTTACCTCCTCTGCCTCTGCCTCTTGAAGATCTACCTCTCCCTGCATAATTGACTTGGGAGGTAGAGCCTTCCTCATCTACCTTCTTACTCTTCCCCTTATCCTTAATCTTCTTATCAGTATATAGAGTAGAGGAGTTATTACCTTTTGATGTGTCTCCATTCTTTGTGAGCTTTGCTTCATGTGTAAATAGTTGGCCCATAAGAGTTGTAAGGTCTGGAGTGTGCATGTCCATGTAGAGATCCATTGCTGTGGTGAAGCTCTCCCATTTGGCATTTGCCTTGATACCATTGATTACCTGCCTCACTATTTGTTCTTCTTCAATTTCTTCACCTATGCTTGCCAGCTAGTCTGCAACATCCTTGATCTTAGTCACAAATTCTGAAACAGCTTGCTTTGGTTGCTTCCTAAGTGTTGTGAACTCAATCCACAACTGATTTTTCGTTGCTCTTATGTTAGATGAGAAATATGATGACAAGGTTTCCCAAGTCTCTTGGGAAGTCTTACAATTTCTGATATGAGGTAAGAGAAAGTCAGATATAGAGTTGAGTAAGTAAGACCTTGCCAAAGCATCCTTTGCACACCATGTGTTGAGCTTTTCTTGTTCTTCCTTGGTTGGCAATCCTCTAGTTTTGAATGAGGGCAATTCCTCATCTCCTGATATGTATCCAAAGACACTCCTTCCTTGCAAGTAGGTCTTCATCCTTAGAGACCAAGCTTAATAATTGTTCCTATCCAATTTGTCAATGAATGAAGGAAAACCATCTCCCATTTTACCTGATTTGCTCTGATACCACTGTTGGGAAAGATGGATGGATGCACTCAAAGATTGAGTAGGTGCTGCTAAACCTACTTTGCACCAGCCCTCCTTTGCTTCAGAGTTGATTAGTACACTTTCTTAGCTTCCAAATGACACCAAGAAATGATATATGTACTTTGCAAATGATGTGTGTAATGATTAAATCAAAACGGACAACTTTGCACTTCACAAATCCAAAAAACTTGCTAATTTGGTATTGATACCTGCTTAGAGTTTTGCTCAGTGTGACCAGCACAGTTGCAATTGATTAAATTCCTTCTAGGGGTATTAAATTAGCTTTACAAGCTACCAATTGCAAGTGGAATGAGATAAAATGATGAACTATACTCAGAGACATTAATTTAGCAAAATAATGTTTACCCCCGACTTTTTAGGAGTGCTGCAGAGATAGACCAGAGAGCACCTCGACGACGATTACTCAGAAATGGCTGAACCAAATCACTTCAAACTTTGTCAGCATATAGAAGACTTTGAGCTGAATCCAACAAGCTTTGAAACACTGAATTTAGTGGCGAAATCACTGAGATATGGCCTTGGGAAGTTGACAAACTTTGAAGTGATCAAGCAGAGAACACAGAGATGATATATGTAAATGTATCTATTAATTCACATTGGTTTACAAACGCATTTGCATGCCAAGCATTGCCTAATGAGGTAGAGAGGTGTGGGCTATAGTGTTTCTCTCTCACACACTCAATGATAGCAAAAAATGAAGCTCGGGAGGACTCTCACACCCGCGACTTTTCTTAGTCACTTTTTATCCATGATGACTAAGAATTTGAATTCAAATTTGAATCTTTGGCTCCCTTCAATCAAGCATCTAAAAGTATGGAGATATTCCCTCAATCATATGTTCTATTTTTTTCACGAATCAATCAAGTAGGTGTAACATGAAGATTCCAAGTCATTTAGACTTTTACATAAGGTAAATTTGTAATAAATCCTAAGCACATGTTCCTATGATTCTTCTCACATGTTGAGTCTTCAAGAAAGCTTCCAAGCCAAATGTGTAGGCTTGTAACTTACATCAACAATTTCTACTCCATGCTTCACATGAAACCATAATAGATGTTTTCTATCTTGATCCTACTTAATTTTCTTAAATTTGTACAAATCTTTAATATATTTATACTATACAAAAGTGAAATGCATATGTTCTTTCGAAAATAGAATTTAGATTGGAAGTGTTTCACCTGATCATTATGGTTCATCTTCAATCTTGTTTGACATCCAAAATATTCTTCAGTTTCCTGATCCATTGTTCTTTATCGGCATCAGCATCTTCCAATAGTTCTTGATCAATCTCATTGTCTTCATCGTTTCTTTTCTTGAATAATTTTATTTGCTTTCTTGCAATCAATGTTCTGAAAGGAGTACCGTCAAACTCACGAAGTGCATACCTTCGATTTTCAAACATAGACATCACTACATATGGCCCAAACCATCTCTTTGTTAATTTCTTCCTAGCTTCATATTGATTATCGAATGTACTATCGTACACCAATACCTTGTCATCTATCTCAATCTTACATGGTCTAACTCAATGAGTTTTGTCAAAATAAATCTTAATTTTTAACCTTGGATCCTTTATCTTTTGAACTTTAATTTTTCATTTCCTTGCTCTAATTGTTTAATCCTCACTAATAAAAGCTCTTCTCTCATCTTTCCATCATTCCATGGGAGCATCAACCAAGTCAATATCTGAGTTCGAATGGGGAAAACTAGCTTCTGATAATACATCAACTCAGCAGGCATGAAACTTGTGGACTAAGTGTACTTCATCCTATCTACCCATAATGCGAATAAACAATATCTAGGCCATTTCTTGATATCACCACTATAGGCCTTAGAGATCACCTTCATGATGGAAGGATGACCTTTCTCAATATTTCCATATTTCTCAAGGTTATAGGCAGTAGTGAGAGACAATCGAATTCCATGATGATCAAAGAACTCTTTTTCCTCTCTAGCATCTAACTCTCCTCTATCGGTAACCACTTTCTCAACATATCTAAATGTTGATATTACTTCATCTAGAAGGAGTTTTCATGCATTATAATCCATCTTAGTGCAAAGAGCTCAACCTTCCACATGGTTGATCAAGTCCTCTCTGGCAAGAACAATATACCTCATCTTATCTATCCCTTTGGGCATGGTTACAAGGTTGACCACCCACTTGTAATGAATACAAGGAGGGCAAGTCAGATGTAATGGGTCTCTATGCCTAAGTGATGAATGCACCTAGCATGTGGCACAAGTGTCCACAAAATCTCGCACACTCATATTTATCCCTATCCACTAGTAGGCTTCCCTAATCTTTTCATACATCACATAAAATCCTTTGTGACCCACCCATAAGGTCTCATGCATCTCTCTTATCACCTTGCTCTAAAGACTCCTAGTATTCAATACCCTCTGTGGACTCTTCACCTTGTATTTAGCGTGTTGCCAAATCAGTCCATCCTTTAAGGAAAAGTTGTAGGACTTTTTCTTGACGGATCTATGCTTATTTGTGGACCAACCTTAGCAAGGTTTTAGCATGCTCATATAAAATCCTATGTCTCTCCACTCACCATCATACTCATTCTCATAGAATTGCTCATAAACATACACTACTGGATCGTATCTCATCATGTGCATTTCTCTTTCTATGTCAAAATCATCGTTAGAGGCATCATCAAATTTTGCTCTTGAAAGCATATCAGCAACTATGTTCAGATTTTTTGCTATGTGAACAAAATCCGGATTAATAAGCTTCACATATGAGATCCATCTAAGCATCACAATATCCACAGAAGAACAATTTGCTATCATATCAATCAATGGAAGAAAGTCAATCTCAACTACTACATTTGCTCCGATGAAATACTCTGTTAGTTTTTAAAGCAAACACCAATCCCCATAGCTCTCTCTTTGTTTGCGGATATTTTCTTTGAGTTTCATGCAAAATCTTTGCACTAAAGTGACTTGCATATCTATCATCATCTTGTCCTATGACCTAGCCTATACCAATAGGACTGGTGTCAATAGTTAAGTTGATAGGATTCTGCCTCAATCATCAATGCTCTTCAGAATCGGGGCTTCAATGATCAGTTGCTTTAGTTTATGCATCACTCTCACCTGTTTTTCTATCTAAAAAACCTCTTTCTCTTTCTCAAAAGATCATATAAAGGTTTTGAAACATGAGCAAAGTGAGGAATCCAGATCATGTAGAATACATAGGCTCCCAAGCACCTCCTCACATCACTGATATTACAACACACCTCAAAAATCTTGTTAATGGCCTCAACTTTATGTGGGTATGTCTTGCAACCATAATGTCCACACAAATATCCTACAATGAGAACCTCATAGACTCCAAAAATGTCTTTCTCTAGAGAAAATGTTAGCTCTACCTCTTCAAATTTCTCAAAGATTTTCTCACAGTCAGAGATATGGTCGCTAACAAATTTCCTATAGCCAGAAGCATCTAAACTCTCATATTTCACTCTTTCCTCCAACCCTTTTATTCGAATATCATCGATAAAAGGCATACTCATTGAAGGTATAATGTCTCGTAGGACCCAATTCATGGCATTCATCATGTGAGCTACAAAATTCATCGCTCCCTGTGACAAAGTACACATACGTACAAGTCCCAATGACCTCTTCATCATCCTGATATCTCTTCTCTCAATAGCCAATGGAAACTAGTTATACCCTGAATATAGATCACCCATGAAGTAGATGGAATGCTCAGCAAATGCTTCTGCAAACTCATCTATTATAGGTCTTGTCCCTATATTTTCTATTGTGACTTTATTTATAGGCTGAAGATCCAGGATGAAACGAAGTTTCCCATTCTTCTTTGGCAACATGAACCACCTATTTGAATATGGAACCAAAGATGGTTCTAATATCTGCATGTATATGTTTTCCTTTAATAGCCTCATCAACTCAGGTAAGTGAGCCTTTGGGACTAGTATACGTCAAATATTCCATGGTATATGTGGCACTGTAAAGATAATCATGGGTGGTACTTGTTTGGGATCCAGACAACCTATCTCGTGTGGAAAAAGTGCAAACATTTTCTCATTTCTCTTGACGACTTCTATGACCTTTTCTTTCTCTTTTTCTCAGAGAAATAATCTTTCACCAAAATTTATCTTTTTAACAGTCTCATCACTAAAATGATTCCCTATAAGCTCTCGTCTCCTCAGCATAGGGTCATCAGACACTCTCAAATACTTTGCATGACTATAATCTGGAAATGGTTGGGCTATGGGTTTTACTTTCTTCTCAATAGTCTTATATTTTGTATTCACATTCACTTCATATTTCCTCAAAAACTTAATGATCATTTGTTGGCAGTATCCAGAGGCACAAACGCCGAGGAAGCATGTAAAGACATAGCACAACCAAGTAGCAAGGAGCCAGATGGATTATTTTTCAAACAAATACTTTTAAAAACTCTCAACAGTGATTTTCATCACTCATGTACCATATGCAACATAGAAAAACCCTTTTTCTAATTAGTAGCTCCATTTTGTGCAAACCGAGGAGTTCTCAAGCTTGAGGAGCTTAGGTAGAACGAGCCTACCAATTTTGGTTATTTTTAGACCTCGTTTAGACCTTCAAATAGCATCTTGAACCTATTTTTTAACTATGCCAGACACTAGATGTGAAACCGGTCAAAACTAGTCAAATAACTATAAAGAGAGCTAGAGAGCTCATTTTTTAGGTTAGCTAGTGTAGACTTGGATAAGCTAGTGTGAGCTTGAGCTTGTAATTGAGATCTTGAGAATAGAGTCTATTTTCCTACCTTCCATTGTGTCTATCTTGTCTCTTCATTGTGTGTGTATGTGTGTGTGCATCTCTATGCTTCTCACCTTCACTCTCACTACATCTCATATTCACGATCTTCATATCACTCCTATCTCTTCCACGGATTGACATTAAGGGGGTGGAGCTTCTTAACATGGTACTTACCATTGTGCTAGAGCAACACCAAATTTGGCGCCATTGTCAGGGATCGAGTATAGGACGAATGTGTGATGGTAAGATTATAGCAAGAAGTGGCGTTGAAAGGTAAAAATTTAAGTTTTTCTTGTTGTTTTTAATTAGTTTTTAGTGTTTTTTATCTCCTCTATACTCCTCCTTCACCATTGCATCATTTTCTTCCACTCCAAAAAAAAATCAGAAAATTCACCATATCCACCCATTCTCCCCATTTCCCCTCATTTGTGCATGCAGAGAGAGAGAGCTTTTGTGTTTGTGTGTTTTTGAGTTTTCTTGCAGGTACAGAGCTCCAGAGCAGTGGGAAAGCTTCCAAAAGGTAAAAAAAAACACTTTCTGTCTGAATTTGCCGCCTGTGTTAGACCATCGCGATGGTCTGGCAAACTCAAAATTTGAGGTAGGCGACCACATCACAGTTTAGGCGATCCTAGCGCAGACACAAATCCACATTTGCATTTGCAAAATTTGCATTTGGAAAATTTGCATTTTGGTGGATCATCACCACGGGCTAATGTCATCGCGATTGTGTCACACCATCGAAATTGGCTCAAGCCATTGCGACGGCTCGGCTGGACCATCGAACGGTCTCACACCATCGCGATGGTTCACTTGAGCCATCGCGACAGTCACTGACCATCACGACGCTCCCGTCCACCCCATGCCATCATGATTGGCTCACGCCATCGCGACGATCCTGCCACGTGTGAAGCCAGTCCATCGCGATGGTACCAGGTATGCCATCCCGATGATACCAGGTACGCCATCGCGACGCCTCAAACTTGGACCATCGCAATTGTACCAAGCCATTACAGCGGTTCACCTGAGCCATCGTGACGGTCCACCTGAGCCATTGTGACGGTCCACCTGAGCCATCGTGACGGTCCATCTGAGCCATCACGACGGTCTTGGACCATCGTGATTGTTCCATACCATTGCGATTGTTCACCCAACACGCCAAAATTAGGGTTTGATTTTTTGGGCAAATTTAAGGCTATTTGGACTAAATTTTTGGGCAACTAAGCTCATAGGAGACCCCTTAACTCATATTTGAAGAAAAACCTAAAAGTCATTTTTCACCCCCGAGGGCCTGAATGCTCATATCTTTTTCATCCGAAGTCCGTTTTCTAAGCTTTATAGCTCATTAGAAAGCTCTTTATGTGTTGTTTGTTATTAACATAAGAAAATTTGAGTTTGCCCATTATTGGGAGTAGGAAAGAAAGGGGGATTTGGAAAAAATTTGCCAAAAAGAAAGGGGCCTAAAAGGTGTATATATTAAAGTGATCGAGCATCCATGTAAGAATTGGTCTAAACATTGGATTTTTATAGGTTCAACAAGGGCGATCAAAGGCAATCAAAGCAAGGCAGTGAGGAATGCAAGGCTTGGGAAGTGTGACTTCTTGAGCAACAGAGCAATCAAAGGAGCTGACTCGAGGTTGGAAGAATCCTCAACCCCCTGAGTCTATTATTAGCTTAGGCTGAACGTTTAGCATTGTGGATTAAAGATGATAGGAACACATCAAGTTCAAGAGATATAACTTTTTAAGTCCAAGACTAAGTTTAAAGTGTGTGATACGAAAACTGAAATGAAAAGAACTTACGTCTAATAGAACAAGAACTCAAAAGTACAATGGAAAGTCGATTCCTGACGCATACTATTAAACAAGACAGAAACGTCAAAGGAATTCAAAAAGAAATAAGCAATTAAGAACAAAGAAACATTGACGATCAAAGTATGTACCGAGTGAATCAGGAAGTAAATTCATGAACTTTAGATCAGGCAAGCATATAGGTAAGTTAGACTGACGAAGCCTTAGATCATCAGAAGCAAGTGTAAGAACTACTGCATATTCGTGGGCTTAACAATTGAATACCCACCCTTACAAGTTGGGCTGAGATACGAGTGAATCGGAAATGGCTTTTAGCACAGAAAGACCAGAAGGAGGGTTAAACATAGCATATTTGGAAAGGCCTGAACGACCCTATAGGACTCAATTAGAATATGTCTGAGCCAACCGCTTAGGTGCTCGCATCTATGAGCATGGTTTGCGAAGACAAGTGGTGCAAATGCACGATCTTGATCAACCCATTGGACTCGAACGTCCAGTGGTGAAATTTGAGAGAGATGCATACATAGACAAGGAAGGAACAATGTACATCATAAGTACTCTGCCAAGTAATACCAATGAATTTGGCATAATTCAGTTAGATACAGAAGCGAGAACCCCAGGAAAAGAACCACTAGGAGAAGAAGAACCCAGGACACCTAGAGGGAAATCTCTACTGACAAAAGTACTAATCCCAGAATGGATCCCTCAAGACAATAGAAGCATAGAGCTATTCCTGAATAAGAAAACTGATGAAGCATTTTGGAGGTACAGAATGGAACAACCTAGTGAGGTAGTCTCCATCATGGTATATGAATTCAAGGACCCAGATACTCCGGGAAAGGTTGTATGCCTAGATGAAGCTTCAGAACGAGTATTTGTAGTACCAGACCACGCGAGAAATACCTACACATGGAGAGGTGACTTATTCTTCCCCCTATCTCGAACAAATGTAAACCCAAGCCATCGAGGTGTTGGAACATCCTCATCCCATGGCGCTCAAAGAGAGAAGAACAAAGAGAGACCAGAAGTAAGTTTCACTCATCCCATAGGGAGAGATAGAACAACCATGGACACCGACAGAATGGAAAGACAAAGGGAACCTAGAATATCATGCGGTAGAGATGATTTTCCTCTACCTAGACCACGTGAACACCCAAGGATACTAAGACCCACTCAGTTAGTAAAGTCAATGAAAAACTACTTTGATGGGACAGGAGATCCCTATTACCATGTTGCGAAATTTAAGCAAATGCTACGAGTAGAGCAAGTAGAAGGCATGTTCACGCAATACAATGCATTGGGACTAACGTTAAAGAACACGGCTTTAACTTGGCTCCAACCATTGCAGCAGAGGGAGTGTAGAGATATCCATCACTTGCTGGAGTCATTCATCACTGGATTCTCTAAAAGTGGAATCAGACATGATATGTCTTCGTTAATTCATAGCTTCAAAGAGACCCCTCAGGAAACTGTTAGACTTGCAGCACATAGGTTTAGACAATACTTTGAAAGATTTCCAATGCAAGAGTTACCCTCACAGGCCAAGCAAGTGTTATTGTTTTTAGATGGCCTCTTGAGCTTGAAACTACGCTCCTATGTATACTTAAAGGAACCCAGAACGCTAGAGCAATGTGTAAGAATTTGCATAGAAATTGAGGAAAACCTTGGAGACGAGTTGGAACTCTGAAAGGTCTATAAAGACTCAGATTGTTCATCTCTAGCATCCTCAAACTTGTCTAGCTCGATAGAAGACCTAGCAGAAAAAGTGGCCCCGAAAATAGGAGTTTCTAGTAAATAGATGCTTAGGTTGACAACAAACAAGCGTTGTTACAATTGTGGTGGTGATCATATGGCAAATGTGTGTCCCAATGCAACACAACCACAAGCCAAACCTAGTGGCCAATACTACACAATTGAGAGACCATACACAAATCACACAGCTCAAGATTGCCCATACAACAAACAAGTAGTGCGACAGAACTACCCGCAAGCATACCCTCAACCAGGGAGGTATCAAGGTCAGTACAATGCTCACTCTCATTACTATAGGCCTCCTCAAAACTATCCTTATCAGGCTCAATAGAGACCACAACCTGTTTTAGCTCAGTAGCCACCGCCACCAGCGAATGTCATCTTAGTTAAATACGTTGCTATAGAAGAGAACCTCAATAGGGCTTTAGTGCCTCTTCACCGTGATCACAGAAAGTGACCCTAATTCTAATAGCTTCGACTCTACTCATGTAGATAGTCCACCCGCATATTATACGGAGTCACCAGAACACGTGGAAACATATCAATACGATAGTCTACCATTGGAACTGAGTTGGGAGCCCAACTATGCTAATTATGTGATGTACGCCAACCCTAATCCATGACCCCAATTGAGACAGCAAAGACCATAGGGCCCTAGAGGACCATGCTTTAGGTGCCAAGGAGATCATTTCATAAACGATTGTCCACATCCTCAGATAACAGGACAATCACAATACTATGACATACAAGGCTTTTGTGTGGAGTGTGGTAAAGATCATATCATCAAAGATTGTCCCAAGAACCTTGCTAATGCTTCAAAAGTGACAGCGATCAACATGATAGGAATTGTGCATAATGCAGATGGATCCAACCCTACATATGTGCATATCCAAGCTATAACAAGTGCCCAAACACTCTTACGAAAACAAAAGCTTAATCCTAAAAAAATAGCTAAAATTAGCGAAGTTGGAGAGTCTAGTAACAAAAAGACGAAATCCTAGAAGGATTCTAGAGAAAGAATTAAGAGGAAATGGAGTAAAAAGATAACTGAGTTGGAAGGTAGTCTAAAGGAATCGAGAGCCAAAATCCTAGAAGTGACTTTGCAAGAATCAAACCCAGAGAATCTAGCTCAAAGATCAAGATCTATTTTAGCGAAACCTATACCAAAAAACTTAGACATGATGTTTCGTGCATATGAAGCGAGATTAAAAGAAGGACCCCAGATAACAGAAATGAGTAAGAACTATCCATGAGTAGATTTAGAAATTGAGAGGAGTAAACTTTACATGAAGATGGTAGAATTAGCACAAACCATGTTTGAAGCCTCTCGTTATCTTAATTGGAACAACATGGCCAGACCTGAATTACACTTTCAAGGACTACTGGAGAGACTAGAATACTTGTTCGATAGCAACGAGAAAAAGAAACAGCATAAGAACCCTATTGTCTCAGAGACACAGGAAAGGAATACACCATCCCTGTCTCAAGTACCAGATACAGAGGGTGAAGCCAACCTGTCTTCCATACATAAGTGTTGGTGCAAGGCAATCAACAATTGAAGTTTTGATGAAGTTCTGAAGTCAAGTATTGAAGAAAAGATCAAGTCATGAAGCATGAAGAAAGTACATGTTCAGAGAATGAAGATGTGTATACATATGTACATTAATTTAGAGTTGGTTCACTTATAGTTTTGTATGGTCATGAACTTGTACATATTTGCCTATATATACAAGGAGAAGTCGATTGTAAAGAACTATAGTTTTAGACATAGGTGACTTGTTAAGATTATTTCTCAAGATCTAATGAGTTTTTTGGAATGATTTAACTTGGAGGAGGTGCGCAAACTATAGGCGACACCTTGTGCAAAGTTTTATAAAAAACTTTACACATTTGATAAGTCAATGAGTGAGTTATGTGCAGCAGACTTTCTGTGTAGTCACCTTCTTCACAATTTGTTCCCGATTTTGGAAATTGAGTATTGATCCTCCAAATTGGTGAATATTTTAAGTTACTCTTGATATAGAGGTGCTCTAACTTTAAGAGTAGCTTGTTCTTTTGGATACTAACACTCTCCATCAGTGGTATCAGCAAAGGCATTCAAAGCCTAAAGAAGAAAATGGAGAAAGAGTTCAAGATTAGTGACTTGGGAGACTTGTCATATTTCTTGGGCATGGAGATCTCATACACTCAACATGGAGTGTATGTAACTCAAGAAAGGTATTTGAAAAACTTGTTGGTCAAGTTTAAAATGGATGATTTAGGGTAGCACCTACTCCAATGGAGGTGAATCACAAATTGAGCAGATATGGAGGAGAAGCGTTCAAGGACATGAAGCTATATCAAAGTTTGGTTGGTAGTCTGATCTATGCTACATTAATTAGGCCTGATTTGCCATATGCAGTTGGAGTATTGTCTCAATTCATGCATTGTCCTAGGGAAGAAAATTGGGTTGTAAGACAAAGAGTGTTGAGGTACATTAAGGGTACACTCAAAGAAGGTTTGTATTATGGTTTTACATCAGATACAAACATCAAGATTTATAGTGATATAGATAGGGCAGGTAATCCTGATGATAGGAGATCAACTTATGGATACTTGTGTTATGTGGGAGATAATTTAATTTCATGGTGTTCAAAGAAGCAACACACAATTGTTTTATCATCCACAGAGGCTGAGTACAAAGGTATGGTTGAAGCTACAAAGGAAGTGATATGGCTTAAGACTCTTATGAGGAGTTTTGACATCATTCAGAGTATACCCACTATACATGGAGATAACATGAGTTCATTGTATTTAGTTGCTAATCCTGTTTTTCATGCCAGGACTAAACACAGTGAGATTCAGTATCATTTTCTAAGAGAGAAAGTTATGGATAAATAGATTCAAGTCATACATACTTCAACAAAGGATCAGATAGCTGATATGCTAACTAAAAGCTTGGATGGACCAAAGCTACAAAGATTCAAAGACATGGTAGGTATAAAGAAGAAGGAGAAAACCTCAATTGATGATTGAGAGCGAGCTGTTGGTGCAAGGCAATCAACAATTGAATTTTTTATGAAGTTTTGAAGTCAAGGATTGAAGAAAAGATCAAGTCATGAAGCATGAAGAAAGTACATATTTAGAGAATGAAGATGTGTATACATATGTACATTAATTTAGATTTAGTTCACTTATACTTTTGTATGGTCATGAACTTGTACATATTTGCCTATATATACAAGGAAAAATGTCGGGGAAAATATGAGAGAGCATGTGAATAGAGATTAGAAGTTGTAAGAGTCATTTAGACACTTCTAGAAGTGAGTAAGATCTCTCATCACTAAGATGTAAAGGTTTCCAGAAATGAAGAAATATTATGCCCGATATTTCTGAGTGTTCTCCTTCTCTGTTGTATCTTTTGTGAAATGCTTTTGTACAAGTCTAAGTCTATAGTTGATTGACCTCTGTACAAATTTTCAGCTTCTAATTGTGATCACGCTGAGAGAATTGAGTGTAGGAACATTTACATGTGTAAATGTAAAGAAGAGAAGTTGCAGGAGGCGCAAAATTTGATGCTAATGTTTTGGTCAGGTCTCCTTCCACAGTGTAAAGTTTTGAGCAAGCAGCACTCATTCTTTAAGTTGGAAGGTAAGGCACCTATGGCTAAAAGCATTTGATTAAACGGGTTCTAGTTTGGGAGAACCAAGCTTTAGACGTTGCAGATGTCAAAGTCGATTGTAATTAACTACAGTTTTAGACATAGGTGACTTGTTAAGATTATTTCTCAAGATCTACTGAGTCTTATGGAATGATTTAACTTGGAGGAGGTGAGTGAACTATAGATGACACTTTGTGCAAAGTTTTATAAAAAAATTTACACATTTGATAAGTCAGTGAGTGAGTTATGTGCAGCAGACTTTCTGTGTAGTCACCTTCTTCACAGTTTGTTCAAGATTTTGGAAATTGAGTATTGATCCTCCAAATTGGTGAAGATTTTAAGTTACTCTTGATATAGAGGTGCTCTAACTTTAAGAGTAGCTTGTTCTTTTGGAGATTAACACTCTCTATCAATAAGTATTCACATGAATTTTTAAGAGAAAAATCCAAGAAGAGAAGTGGAGAAAAGAACAAGGAACTCATCCTCCTATTCAAGAAATAGACGACTTGCAACAACAATTTCCCCAAGACATTCCCTCTATTTATGACGATGTAGAGGAAGAACAATTGAGTGAACACACAGGTTTTGAATCCAATTCGTTGCAAGAATTACCTCAGTTCAGAGGACCTTGGGAAGCCAAGTCTATTAGCATGAGAGCACCCATGATACTAGTGAGGAATGTAGAATCAATAATCCCTAGAAACACGGAAGTGATCAAGAACACCAAAGTACAATGCTATCTCACTCTAGAGGAGTTATTGAAGTTTAACCCAGAACTATGGAAGCATGTAGCAAATCAATTCCCTGGGCTTGCTACCACTCCCTCACAGATAGGATCACACACGAAGGTACTAGACATACCCGTAGAAAGAATCGGAGATGTAAGCGAGGGAGAGGAAGGTAACATGTATCTTCCAATAACCCATCAGGGCTACATCACCAAAGCCATCTTAGATTCAGGAGTCAGAGTAGCCATTGCTATCACTGCTTTATGGAAACATTGGGGTAAGCGAGCATTACGACCTACTAGGATGAAGCTACAAATGGCTGACGGACATATAGAGAAGTTGTTGGGCTTACTAGAAGGCATATCTCTCACCACTTGTGGTGTGGAGTTTGAGCATACTTTCACCATTTGTGATTTTGGGAAAAATCATGCTTACGAGATGATTTTAGCACGACCATTCATGCGTCAGTTACAAATCGTACAAGATTGGGAAACTAATTCTTTGTACCTGCAACATTTAGGAGCGACCACCAAAGTCAATCTTAAAGACTATTCCCATCAAGATGCACCCCCAATACAATGGAACATCATCCGTAAGACACAAGAAGAAACAGAATCGGTACACTCATTGGAGTCAGACCCCTCATGGTTGCACGAGGACACTCATCTATGGATGTGTAAAGTAGCTAAGCAAGAGGAAGAGCGGTTAGAAGCCAGGACGTTAGGTTCACAACAACATCCATGAACCCCTCAAGACCCAGCTTATGCACCAATAGTATTTTCAGACGAGGAATTTGAGCCTCACGGTTGGGTAGAAATCTTAGCCAGAATGGACGTAGTGGTAAACGAAGAACAATGGACCCCTCATTGTGATGAGGACAAGTATGATATTTCCATTTTCATGATTGAACCTGTTGAGGAAGACTTTATCCTTGAAGAATGCACGGAAGTGACCCAACAACGATACGAGAGTGATGAGGAGGACCTAGAATCCATCATCATGGAACCCTTTTGTTCCATAGAAGAGGAATATCTTAATTTTGTAGAAGCCAAAAACCCTGAAGAAGAAAAGGAAAGTCCAATGGAACAACTTGAGCCATCCATAAGAGACACATAAAGCAAGCAAAAGAAGAGAAAGAAATCACCTAAGACAGAAGAAGAAGAAGAAGAACCACTCATGGAAGTGCCGGAGATCTTAAAGAAGTATGAAATAGAAGATAGAAGAATTATGGTACAAATGCCTAAAAGAAAAGCTGATGTTGGAGAAGTATATGATAACCGAGAGAAAACCAAAAAAATCATAGTCACCATAGAAGGAGAAGAAGAAAAATGTACATATATTGGGCATGATTTGACGAATGAAGAAGAAGAAGAACTAATCGCCTTACTGCATGAATATAGAGATGTGTTCGCTTGGAGTTACAAAGACTTGAAAGGAGTAGACCCAGATATATGCTCCCACAGAATCCCTATGACTCTAGATGCAAAACCTACTAAACAGAAATCATACACGTACAATGATAATTATGATGCTAAGATTAAAGAAGAAATAGATCGTTTGATAGAAGCAGGATTCATTTACAAAATTGAGCATGCTGAATGGGTATCCCCATTGTGGTTGTGCCCAAGAAGAATGGGAAATTGCATGTGTGTATTAACCTTAAAAAAGTTAATGCCGCCACGATTAGAGATAGTTATCCTCTTCCTATCACAGAACATTTATTGGAAAGAGTTGCGGGCAAGGAAGTTTACAGCTTTCTTGATGGTTTCTCAAGCTATAATCAAGTAGCCATTGCTCCAGAAGATCAACGTAAGACAACTTTTGCCACAAAATGGGGCATATTTGCATTTTGTGTAATGCCATTTGGGCTGACCAATGCACCGACCACTTTCCAGCGACTCATGTCTCATGTTTTAAAGGAATTCTTACGCAAGAATTTGGAAGTCTATGTCGATGACATATGTGCACATTCGAATATGAGGCAGACTCATATCCCAAAACTAAGGCAAGTATTTGACAAATGTCAAGAATATCAGGTATGTTTGAACCCAGAGAAATGTGTTTTCATGGTCAGACAAGGCCAAATTATAGGACACATTGTGTCAAAGAACGGAATGTCTACGGATGAAGATAAAGTGAAAGTAATTGCCGACCTACCTAGACCAAATAATGTAAAATAAGTACAGGCATTTATGGGTCATTGTGGATATTACAGACCATTCATATACATGTATGCAATCATAGTCAAGCCTCTGTACTCTCTTTTGACCAAGTTTGAATGGAGAGATGAGTGTGAGAATTCATTCAATGAACTTAACCGATGTTTGTGCTCAGCACCAATATTGACAACCCCAAATTGGAGCAAGCCATTCCATGTACATGTGGATGCATCCAACTATGCCATAGGATGTGTGTTGGCACAACCTACGAACGAATGTAATATAGACCTCCCCATAGCATACGCGAGCAGACAATTGAATGCAGTAGAAAGAAATTACACCACTATGGAACGAGAGGGATTAGGAATGATCTATGCAATAAAGAAATTCAGGCATTATTTGTTGGCAAATAAGTTCAAATTCTTCACTAATCATCAAGCATTATTGTACTTAGTCAATAAGCCATGCAACAGAGGATGACTGATACGTTGGTTTCTATTACTCATGGAGTACGACTTTGAAGTAGTAGTCAGGAAAGGAAAGACCCATCTTAGAGCTGACCACCTTTCAATATTGACCATAGGAGAAGCTCCTCAAGGAATAGTAGATGAATTACGCGATGCATATTTGTTTAACCTAGAGATAGTACCAGAACGGGCTAAGCTGATTGTCCCTATTCTCACATATGGACCCAAGAATCCTAGGATAAGGATCAAAGAAGGAGAGATTACCAAGTCACAAAGATATCAAATAACAGCAGGAAGTATATATAAACAAGATTATCAAAAGATTCTTGCTTGTTGTGTAGATGAATCAGAACATGCAAATTGGTTGCAATTAGCACATGTAGGTGCATTAAAGCAACATCACTCAAGACATCATACCTTGCAGACTCTGCATAGACTAGGAGTATATTGGCCTTCTATGGAAGCAAATGTCTACAAGTTATGTAAAGAATGCCCTGTTTGTTGTGAAAGACCACTAGTAGAACATGCTACATTATATCACGTGTCTCTCACACTAGAATGGAGTGAACCTTTAGTGATGTACTTGAGGAAGAAAACATTCCCTCAAGGAATGACCTTAGCACGACGACGCAGTCTAGAGCAAGAAGCTCAAGACTATTCACTTATTGGTGACAACTTATACAAATGAGGACAAGATGGATACCTAAGACAATGTGTTCATGAAAGTGATTATTTGAACGTACTAGAGACTGCACACCAACGTGTTGCAGGAGGTCATTTTGGCCCCGATAGGATCATCAAAGTCATACTATTTGCAGGATTATGGTGGCCCACTCTTCACATGGATGCACATACCTATGTAAAGAGATGTGATGTGTCCCAGAGAACTCAATTTCCTACTCGCAGAGATGAAATGCCACTAAAACCCATGATGGGAGGATGTGCATTTTCTAAGTGGGGTATAGACTCCGTAGGACCCATTAACCCCCTAGTACACATGCAGAATACATTATTGTAGCTACAGATTATCTTACCAAATGGGTAGAGGCAAAGGCTACAAAAAGGAATGATGCACACATGACTGCAAAGTTCTTATTTGAAAATGTCTTTACAAGATATGGATTGCCTATAGAGTTAGTGAGCGATCGAGGAACTCACTTTTTAAAACAAGTCATTGAATATTTGTTACAGGATTTTATGGTGATTCACAAGAAATCTGCACCATATCATCCTCAGGCCAATGGTTAAGCAGAAAGCACTAACAAGATCCTTTGTAACGTACTAACGAAACTCGTGAACAACAAACGTTCAGATTGGGACAAATAGTTACACCACGCTGTTTGGGCATATCGAGTGGCCTTCAAGACCGTACTCAATGCAACTCCCTTTCAAATGGTTTTTGGTAAGAATATTGTGCTCCCTTTGGACTTCTTGATACGGACCCTTAAGGTTGCACAAGAACATCAGTGGACCAGCCATGATTTATCATCAAGAATAATGCCCCTCACCAGAAACATACCACCCGCTCAACCACCTTTAGGAGATGGATACCGAAACGTATCCAGATGTCTTTTCCGAACTCGTTATCTAACATTACTCCCATCCCGACTAAACCATACCCTTGTAATAACTCATTCACAACCAAACTCTGTACAAATTCACACACTATAATCCAACATCACTTGTAATAACATTGCATCAAGCAAAGTATGCACTATCTGAAGCATGTAGGTGTCTAGAGACCTGCATTAGTTTGCAAACAAATCATTCCATAAACCACCTCACAACACTAGGCTACACGGGTTACACATCGTTTATGGAAAGGGATTGCAGTCTCACTTTATTGGGATCATGATTAATTTCCATACTAATGTGCTAATCTTACCAGATTTCTCCACACTCACATCATTCATCATGCAGACAGAAGGATCGTCTAAAGCTGGCCCTAGTGTACTGATGATCAATATTGGCGAATTACTGGCAGAACCCCATCCTACGTCATAGCTACCAGAATTCCAAGGATTCCCCAGACCAATGCCAATTGATGATCTGCCTAGGGGATACACTGAAAAAGTTCACCAAAATTCCCATTGGTTCCAAGGGTTAGCAAGACCTTTGGCAGACGCAGACTTCATCTTTGATGCCACATTGACTTTTGACAATAGTAAATGGGGAAAGTATCAGTTCTTCTCTAGAGAATTTGAAGCACTCCGGAATACAGAAGACTTAAAGCATGTTTGGGTGAGAGCAAGTTTTATAGAATACTTCAGTGATCCACTACCTAAACTGGATTTATATAGATGTTACTACCTAGTGACCAGTCTGACAGCCTCTGAGAACAAGGACTTTTCGGGCACTTTTATTTTGTCGTCTTTAGTAAATGACCCCTCTTTCAAAAATTTCTATCTGTCAAAAGATTTGATTCGTGTCGCAATTAAAATACATGGAACTCACATGCTGACACAGCAAAAAAGGCTGATTCGAGAGCCGATGAAGCATGGGGATGTTATTAAATTGGAAGACGTCTCGGCCATCACACCTGAGCTATCTAAGAAAGAAAGTTATCCATGGATGTTGCACTCTCACACGAATTATTTATATGTTTTTGGCATACGACTTGCCTATAGAGCGTGCAATGACGAGTGAAGAGCTGAAGGCATTTAAAGGGACGTCCAAGAAAGCCCGAAAAGCTAGCAAGGGATGGGAAGGAAAGCGCATGTGTGGAACCATCCCATGTTTGCAAGTCCTAGAGTCCCTTTCACCCCAGCCATCTCCGGAGCAATCACCTACGGAACCCCCTGCATCTATGCAACCCATTTGCATATGACTATCCCGACCAGTTATCACTCAAGGTACTACCAGTACCGTTACCTCTCAAGCATCCACCGTCCAGGAACCTACCACCACTACAGCAATCATTCCCACCTCCATTGGTGCATAAGCATTTTCTTTCCCTATACCCAATCTGGAAGTAGAACCAATGAATACCACGTTCGATTTTGAAATGTTGGACGCTTTTTCAAATGAATTTCAACTTTCTGAAGGCCAATTTTTCTCTCAAGAATATGAACAACCAAGCTCCCCTACCACTCCCCCTGATCAACCGTAAGAGCAAGTAGTATCGAGTTGAGAAGAAGAAAGGACAGAAACGGATGATGAAGATGGAGATGATGAAGCCAGCCAGGGCACTCATGACTCCCAAGAGAATGTGCAGACGGATGAATAGGAACAACACACTGATACCTAGGGTGACACCAGTACTTATGAACATGAGACATTTGAAGCAGCTGCCTATACATTGGCGACCAAGAAGCTATACCGAACCATGCAAGCAATTTGGGCACGCAAAAAGCTATCTGAAAAAGAAAGCCAAGCCCGTGTAGAACAGGAACTCGCCACAGGAGGCTTCGAAGCAGCCTACATCCAAGGTTTCAGAGAACTAGTTAAATCAATGGGCACTAATGAAGCATTACAATATTTGTAGAGAAAGCCACTATCACAGTTTGACCCAGGCCGAATTCGATTACTATCAAAACTGGGTCAGTACATTCGCATACCGACAGATGCTTAGTCTTCACAACAGGCGAGGGAAGCACACCTCATTCCTAAAGAATCTTTGGCAGAAGAAACGATCGTCAATGACTCCCTGCCCCACACTTCTATTGTACATACCACCGCTGTTATCACAGTACCCAACACACCGATTGCCCCTCTTTCACCCCCCCACCCATCCAGTCTCTCCTGTACACCCTGCCTCTCACTGGCCATCCACATCTTTTGATAGCACGATAGCAGAAGCTTTTGTTGCCTCCATTCCTCTCACACGCTTTGCACCTACACAACCTAGCCTCCCTCCTCGGACTTCCACCCTTCTATCCAGTCCATTTCCCCATCCATCCTTTCCTTCCTTCCCCACCCCTTCAAGACCCTTATTACCATATCCCCCTCCATTGACTTTCTCCGCCGTCTCACCTCCGCAACCCATTGTATTTCCTCTTTCTCCTCTCCACCAAGTAGTACAAGAGACCCCATATGTAAATTATTCTACCATTTTTGTAAATCCTGTATTTACACCCACGCACGCACCCACTATCACTCCACTATTCACAGTCATGACACTCGACACCACGTCCAGTGACATGGATATATCACCACCCACTGCACCACCACGCACTTCATCCTTTCACCACCATATTTAGGCACATCACATTTCTCCACAATCACCAGTGCATCCACTTTCCCATCCCCATTTCGCTTTCCCCTTGCATCGACACCACACACACAGCATCTTCACTCACCCCACCATTACTATTATCACCCACCATCAACATTGCATTTCTTCAGATGTTCGCATGCATGACACAAGTGAGAGATGAATTTGCATCTCTAGGCACCAGTTATCAAACACTGCAGCAGACCACGAACAACTTACAGTCTTAGATAAATTCTTTATCAATCAAGAATGTCTCCCTTAACACATGCTACCAAGAGTTACGCCAGGCCTACCACAAACTAGAAGTCTAGAGTAAACAGAAGACAAAAGAGGCCATTATAGATATTGACAATTTGTTAAGGGCTCAAACCATTCGCAATGCAACGCTCACTAGGAACATGGGTCTACTCAAATGCCACCTCGTAGTAGCTAAAGAAGAGAACCAACGCTTGCACGAATAGAATAGAGGGAACCTTGAAGCTGCTTTAGATCAACCAGATGAACCCTTGAGTCCTAGTCATTTCAAAGTTGTTCCCTCCGAATCCATGAAGATACTATTAGAAGATCATGTCAGATTACTAGAAGACTACGACAGCATGAACGTGGCATACCAGAAGCTCAAAGAAGACCACAAAATACTCCAGTTAACAGCACCTATACAGCAAGCATCACCAACTCCTGCGATCGCATCTCCTGAGATCATCGAGGAACTCAACGCTTTATGGGCACAGGTATTTACTCTTCAAACACAAAGAGCAGCATACGAAGCACCCCCTATGCCAGATTCCCCATCCAAACTACTAGTGGATGAAGAAATAGTGACTATCCCTGTGGAGGACACTTTTGAAGAAGCTTATGAACCCCAACCAATCCCAGGCAGATGCGTCACGATCGAAGGCCAGACGACCTTTAAACTCCCTACTCCCGCATGGATGAAGATGGTAGAAGAACTTGGTAGGACCCACTCAACACGTGTGGAGGCACAGTTACACGCCATGGCCATGATCGAGGAACAAATTTTACAATCCCCTTATTTCACTCACTTGGCCCTTCGCAGGTATATCTCTGGGCATGAGCTACAATATAAGCCATATTTTATGTTAATGGAAGAATATCAACTGGCCATCGAAAAAGAAACAGGCAAAAAACCCTCGCACGCAACTCCTTGGGCTTGAGGACTTGCAACTGAATGCATAGAATGGAGAGATATTCCAACCAACTTGGCACCAGGACTTGTTACAACTATATTCAGAAATGATGAGCACCTAGGCCAAAGCACCACTCCATTTTAAGTATAACCCATGTTGGTGATCGATCCCAAGACCAAGCTCCTGGAAGGCCTTTGCAATCAAAGTACACAACAACAAGCAATGCCAAGAGTGGCTCAATTACCCATACTTCACACCACCCCACGGACCACCCATGGTTGGCTATATAATGGCAACTATTCACCACTAGCTCCCCCATTTACGACGAATGGATGATGTAGTAGTGCATATGACTATCAAAATCTTTGACATGATGCAAATAGTATTCAAAGTCTTCTGTCGCGTCAAGGCACCACATGTGAACACCCTGGGATTCGAGCATGGCAATCAAGATTTAGCATATGACATGAGTACAACACCATCACTCTGGGTGTGTTATGCATGGCACTATCAAATCAAATATTTATCGGCATGCTTTAAACTGGCCTTCAAAGAAATGTTCACTACCGGTTTTCGGGAGTATCACTCAGAGGTGTTCATAAGCAGGCCCACAAACCTAGTAAAATTATTTTCTTGTGAAAAATTGGTGTACTCCACACATTATAGACTCCCACCACCAAAGGAACCTCAACCTATGGATTGGGAAAAGCTCGAAGCAGATCTTGCAAGAGGTATCCGCCTTTCTGAGCACACCCTCGCTCAGGACCTTCTACAAATTTACATCCGAGAGACCCCACAACAAGGTTCTATCGAGGACGATAGAAGCGAGAGGGAGGGGGCTGTTGGCAGTAGCCAGAGGCATAGATGCGGACGAAGCATGTAAAGAGTGTTGGGAAGATGGATGAATACTTCAAGAAGATAAGTAGGTACTGCCGAACCCTGCTTTGTACCAGCCCTTTGATGCTTCAGAGTTGATAAGTACACCTTCTTAGCTTTCCAATGACACCATAAAATGGCCTATGTACTTTGTAAATGATGTATGAAAAGATTGAATCAAAACAGACAAATTTGAACTTCAAGTCTTCAAGAAAACCTTCTATTTTTGATAATACACCTGCTGCTTCTTTTGCTCAGTATGAACAACACAGTAGGAATTGGAAAAATTACTTTTAGGGGTATCTAACTAGCTTACCAAGCTAATGATTTCAAGTGAAATCACTTAAAAGGATTAACTATGCTCAGAGAAATTAATTTAGCAAGTAAACCTTTACCCCCGATATTTTAGGACTGTTGCAGATTTCGACCAGTGATCACCTCGATGGAGTTTTATCTAAAATGGCTGAATAGAAATCCTTCAAATTTTGGTAGCATGCTAAAGACTTTGAGATGATTCCAACAAGCTATAGATCTTTGAATTTGGTGTAGAAATGAGTGAGATATGAGGTGCACAAGTTGACTGACTGATAGAGACTATCACAGAGAACTCAGAAATGAACAATGTAGATATATGTATTAATGAACAATGTTGTACAATGCCATAGACATGATGATCAATGCCTAATGGTGGAGAAAGGTGTAGGCTATTGTATAGGCCTCACACACACTCAGAAAGTACAATGAATAGCTCGAGATTGATGAGTCTTACTCGCGACTTTCTTCCTAGAAGTTTATATAGATGTTCACTTTCAATTTGAATTTGAATTCAAATTGTTGGCTCTCTCTAAAAAGTGATCCTCCATTATAGGAGATATTCCATCAATCAAACCTTCTAACTTTTAGGAGATTTTCTTGGTAGGAGATTTTCTTGGTAGGAGATATTCCATTATAGGAGATTTTCTTGGTAGGAGTTTACAAAGATTCCAAGTCAAATATGACTTTTACAAAAGGGTAGTATGGTAATTAACCACTAGCATTGATTCCTATGCATCTTCATATGTTTAGGAACTACAAGCCAAATGTATAGGCTTGTGAATTTCACCAACAGCTCCCCCTCAAGCCAAACATTTTTGCTTAGTCTTCATTCTTCAGTCATCATGTATATCTTGCAATCCAATCATTGATTTGAACCTGCAAATTTTGGTTCCATCCAATGCTTTGGTTAACAAATCTGCACATTGCATGTTGGTTGATACATATGCTAGTTAAATGTCCTTGCTTAATAGTTTCTCTCTCACATAGTGGTAATGGACCTCTATATGCTTGATCACATCCAATAAACATACACTTCTCACCCTTAGGGTCTAGCTTACCTCTTATCTGAGAAGGAATGTGTACATATGCTACACATCCAAATATCCTGCAATGATCAAGTGAGGGTCTCTTACCATGCCATGCTTCATAAGGGGTCATCCCATCAAGTGATTTCGATGGCAACCTATTTATGAGGTATGTGGCAGTAGATACACTCTCTACCCATAAGTAGTTAGGTAATTTCTTTTCATTCAACATTGACCTAGCTGTTTCAACAATCAATCTATTTTTTCTCTCAACTACCCCATTTTGTTCAGGAGTATATCTTGTGGTGATTTCTCTCTTGATTCCTTTGTCCTGCAAGAATGCTTCAAACTCATTTGAGAAGTACTCACGTCCTCCATCTGACCTTAGCCTCTTTAGGTTTCTTCCTGTCTGATTCTCAACAAATGCAAGTTATTTTTTAAAACAATTGAACACTTCATCTTTGTGCTTCATAAAGTACAATACAATCCACCTTCTATAATCATCAATAAAAGATACATACTACCTTGATCTTGAGATTGAGGGGTCTTTGCTTGGTCCCCATACATCTCTATGGACAAGTTCTAGGTAGTCCTCATGCATGTAGCCTTTCCTTGAGAATGGTAGCATGTGAGACTTTCCAAACTGACAAGCACCACACTTGTAGATCATATGTTGCTTGGATACATTAGGTATCCCAAGCACACATTGATCCCTGCATATTTGTTTCAAGGTTCTTTCACCTACATGCCCTAATCATTTATGCCAAATCTCAAGTTATGAAATTGTTTGATCTTTGTAATTATAGAGTGCAATATTCTTTGTGTCCTCTAGCTCAAAAGTGAAAAGTCTACCTGATTTTTCTCCTTTAGCTATTCTCTTAAACCCATGCTTGGGATCCTCCACAAATGCTCCAAATCGGTTGAACCTGACCTGGAAACCTTTTTCCACAATCTGTCCAACACTCATCAAGTTTTTTGTAATGGTTGGTACATTTAGTACCCTACTCAACAAATTCTGACTTCCATCACGTCTTAACATTTCCAACTTTAACTACTGAGTGCTTGGTGTCATCACCTGTTTGTACTTGATGCTTACCTCTTAGTTCTTCAAGGTTAGAGAGTAGAGCTACATTGCCAGCCACATGATTTGAGCATCCTGAGTCAATGTAGAAGAGATGTTCATCATTTGTACCTAGTTTTGAAGTCATGTTCATGATCAGAAGAGAATCAACTTGCTCTTCTCTATAATTGTTGTAATTGTTTCTGGATTTGAATCATCCTTGGTAGTTGCCATTGTAGTTGTTTGTTGTAGTTGTTGTGCCCTTGATGATGGTTGAATCTGCCTCTTGACTGTGAGCATCCACCTCTTTGATATCCTCTTCCTCTCTCATTCTTGTAATTCCTGAAACACTCATCTGTAGTATGATTTGATAAACCACAAATGTTGCATGGTGAGGAGTTATAAGGTCTCCCCCTACCTTGCTTACCTCCTATGCCCCTTCCTCTTGATGATCTACCTCTCCCTGCATAGTTGGCTTGGGAGGTAGTGCCTTCATCCTCTCCTTTCTTGTTCTTGCCTTTATCTTTAGACTTACTTTTATCAGTGTATAGGGCAGAAGAGCTATTACCTTTGGATGAGTCTCCATTCTTGTTGAGCTTGGCTTCATGAGTGAACAATTGCCCCATGAGAGTGGTAAGATCTGGAATTTGCATGTCCATGTATAGGTCCATGGTAGAGGTGAAGCTTTCCCATTTGTCATCAGTTTTAATCCCATTGATCACTTGCCTTACTATCTGCTCTTCTTCAATCTCTTCTCCTATGCTTGCTAACTGATCTGCTACATCTTTAATCTTAGTTACATACTCTGAAATAGCTTGCTTAGGTTGCTTCCTTAGTGTGGTGAATTCAATCCACAATTGGTTTTTTCTGGCCCTTGTGTTGGAAGAGAAATAGGATGACAAGGTTTCCCAAGTCTCTTGGGATGTCTTACAGTTTCTAATATGTGGCAAAAGAAAATCAGAGATGGAGTTGAGTAAGCAAGACCTTGCTAATGCATCCTTGGCACACCATGTGTTGAGCTTCTCATGTTCTTCCTTTGTTGGAGTTTTCAGTAAGGGCAATTCCTCATCTCCTGAGATGTATCCATAAAGACTCCTTCCTTGTAGGTATGTCTTCATCCTTAGAGACCATGCATGATAGTTGTTCTTGTCCAATTTATCAATAAATGAAGGAAAACCATCTCCCATTTTACCTTAACTTTGCTCTGATACCACTGTTAGGAAGATGGATGAATACTTCAAGAAGATAAGTAGGTATTACCAAATCCTGCTTTGTACCAGCCCTTTGATGCTTCAAAGTTGATAAGTAGTCCTTCTTAGCTTTCCAAATGATACCATAAAATGGCCTATGTACTTTGGAAATGATGTATGAAAAGATTGAATCAAAACAGATAACTTTGAACTTCAAGTCTTCAAGAAAACCTTCTATTTTTATCAATACACTTGCTACTTCTTTTGCTCAGTATGAATAGCACAGTAGGAATTGGAAAAAATCCTTTTAGGGGTATCTAATTAGCTTAGCAAGCTAATGATTTCAAGTGAAATCACTTAAAAGGATTAACTATGCTCAGAGAAATTAATTTAGCAAGTAAACCTTTACCCCCGATATTTTAGGACTATTGTAGACCTCGACCAGTGATCACCTCGACGGACATTTCTTTGAAATGTCTGAATAGAAATCGTTCAAATTTTGATAGCACATAGAAGACTTTGCGCTGATTCCACCAAGCTATAGATCTTTGAATTTGGTGGAGAAATGAGTGAGATATGACCTGCACAAGTTCACTGACTGATAGAGACTATCACAGAGAACTCAGAAACGAACAATGTAGATATATGTATTAATGAACAATGTTGTACAATGCCATAGACATGATGATCAATTCCTAATGGTGGAGAAAGGTGTAGGCTATTGTATAGGCCTCACACACACTCAAAAAGTACAATGAATAGCTCGGTATTGATGAGTCTTACTCGTGACTTTTTTCCTAGAAGTTTATATAGATGTTCACTTTCAATTTGAATTTGAATTCAAATTGTTGGCTCTCTCTAAAAAGTGATCCTCCATTATAGGAGATATTCCATCAATCAAACCTTCTAACTTTTACGAGATTTTCTTGGTAGGAGTTTACAAAGATTCCAAGTCAAATATGACTTTTACAAAAGAATAAAATGGTAATTAACCACTAGCATTGATTCCTATGCATCTTCATATGTTTATGAACTACAAGCCAAATGTGTAGGCTTGTGAATTGCACCAACAAAGACAGAGCACAACAAAGTAGCAGGGAGCCAGATGGATTATTTTTCAAACAAATACTTTTCAAAAACTCTCAAGAGTGATTTTCATCACTCATGTACCATATTTAACATAGAAAAACCCCTTTTGTAATTAGTAGCTCCATTTTGTGCAAGCCCAGGAGTCGTCAAGCTTGAGGAGCTTAGGTAGAATGAGCCTAAAAATTTTGGTTATTTTTAGACCTTGTTTAGACCTTCAAATAGCATCTAGAACCTATTTTTTAACTATGCCGGTCACTAGATGTGAAACCGGTCAAAACTAGTCAAACAACCATGAAGAGAGCTAGAGAGCTCATTTTTTAGGTTAGCTAGTGTAAACTTGGATAAGCTAGTGTGAGCTTGAGTTTGTAATTGAGATCTTGAGAATAAAGTCTATTTTCCTACCTTCCATTGTGTCTTACTTGTCTCTTCATTGTGTGTGTGTATGTGTGTGTGCATCTTTATGCTTCTCACCTTCACTCTCACTACATCTCACATTCACGATCTTCATATCACTCCTATCTCTTCCACGGATTGACATTAAGGAGGTGGAGCTTCTTAACGTGGTACTTACCATTGTGCTAGAGCAACACCATTTCATATTCTTGGATAGAACTAAGCATGCTAATTTTTTACTTTTCATTTCTTTGAAGTGCATGCTCAAGCTCTTCGAGAATAGTTAAACTACTTTCCAACTGGAGTACATTTTCAATCTTCTCATCGGGCAATATCATTCCTAATTTTTTTGAGTGTTTTTCATGTATTTTTCTAAACTTATTTGAAATACTTTCTTTTTATAAACAAAGAAACTTGAACATAGACGAATATATTGAAAAACTCTAAAATCTATGTACAAAATCCTATGAGACATCAAACCAAATCCCATAGTTGTCTCACTCAACAGTGGATTCTAGTAGCAATTTTGGTCAAGAGAAGCCCCATACTCTCCTACTAGTATACAATCATCATGATCATGAGAGTTAATTGGATGTCTTCTCAAATTCTCTTTGTTTCTTGAATGATTTGGGCATATAGTCATTACTTGTAAGGAGTGAAGACGAGATCTTGATCGGATTCTTGCTAAGGTCGATCAATCATCCATCACCTTTGTTTCCATCCATACTTTAGCTATGAAAGGTTGCCCAAGGATAGCATCATATGAGCAGTGATCCTAGACAAAGAAGTCGAATTCCTTAGAAATTCCCCCTATCAACATAGATACAAAGGCACATGCTCCAAGCAAATCCCTAGATCCATTATTGACAGTGCTCATTCTCCATCCATGCTCCTTATCTATAGGCCATCTAAACTGATCATACAACTTCTTAGAGATCACATTTATCTTTGAACCTGAGTCAATCAAGGTCAAGGCTAAACATGAATCTCCATTGTTTCCTAATTTTACTTTAATTTCTGGCATCCTTCTTGCTCAAAGGCTCTTAGTATGATCACTCTCAAATTTTCTCATCTCAACATTGGGTCTAATTGGTCCTAAAGAATTCCTATTCGCTTGAAATCTTTCAATCTCATCATCTTCATCATCAAATGAGTCACTCAATGCTACAACTTCATTCATCACTTGAGTTTCTGCACATGCCTCTCCCATTTCCACATCCTCAGGTAATAGTAATCTTTTTCTCTTTATTAGCTTAGTGAAACTATCCTAGAACTCCGGTTTCGCAAGGGAGACAACCTATTCCAAGGACATGGTCGCTTCGCTCTTCAATCAAAAATCATTTAGACTTTCTTTGGCATCATCCTTCTTCTCAAGATTAGAAATTAATACTGTCTTTTGTGTTTTCTTCTTCTTCTGCTCTTTTCCTTGAACATTTTCTTGAGTTTCTTCAGTCTTTGGAGTAGGTTCTTGATCCGTTTCCTTCTCTTTATTTGGTTCTTGAACTTTGATTGGCTCACTTGGCCTCTTTCCCTCTCTTATTTCTTTCTTCTCTGCCTCTTCCTCAGAAGCAAAAGGCTCTTTAAACTAAACTTTCTTTTTAGATTCCTTAGCTTTCTCCTCAGTTTCTGTACTTTGGTTTCTCATCACTCTTCTCTCTCGCTCAACCTCATCTGGCTTTTCATTTCTTTTTCTCTTTTCTTCTACATTGTCTACGCGTGCGTAGAGAGACAACTGATCTACAAGATACTTCAAGGCAGTCTTATGCATGATCCTATCTCTGGTTCTCACTAAGGCTTCTATCAAGTAATTTATTATGGTAGTGGCCTAATTTCTTCTTCATCTTCTTCTTGTAATGGCTCTAATTGTGCTAATCATGTGCTCACATTTGTAGTTGATAGGTTGTCATATAACTTCTTCATTCCTACCTTCCGCTATTTCATAGGTAGAGGAAGTCGAGTCCTCAAGTCACAAAGTTTCTTATCTATTTCAATCACTAACTGTTGTTGTTTTGCTTGCTTCACCTCTTCACATGCATAGGAAAAATGTTTTTATGCATCACACCTAACACATATTCTTGTCCCTCCAAGCCCATCCGTTCCTCATCTCTCAAATGGCCTAGTATTCCTCCAATACGTGGGCTGAACTCCTGGTACAGGGGTCTGCTAAGCAACGGGCTGCACTCGAGGTGCACCGTGAGGCATCGCATATTGATACATCTTTGGCATATGATTTCTCTACATTGGATCTACATAGATAGTGCTAGCCTGAGCAGGAGTGGGGTCTTGATTGTTGGAACATCAAGCTTACACTATGCTTGAGGTGGATTAGATCTACGTCAAAATCAATGGCTTGGATTACATTGAAAGAATATGTGTTGGAGAGTTCTTTTATTTATGCTCAGTTATTGTATATTTTTAAAATCATTTTCATGGATCTTTTACCATTGTAAAAGCATAGATCTTTATGCATGTAGAAGGACCAAAAAAGTTCTCAAATTCCATGGATTTGTGGTGGTTGAGTTGCAATCAATCAATCACCTAAAAGTAGATCAAACTAGATCTTCACTTTTCCTAGATTGTAGGAAAGTGATTTGATTCCCTCCAAGAAAATTTATTGCCTTGATTTTAATTCAAAATCCACTTGTAGAAGTCATGGAGCACTTGAGAAGTCTATATAAAGACTTCAAATCACTTGTACATTACATGGAAGCAATATGCATACACTTGTGGCCATCATTGTCTTGCTCCTTCATTTTTCTACATCATCTTCTTCAACAATAGTAAGCTTGCAAAGGCTGTTGTGCTCTTTAGGGAGCTCTAAACTGGATGAAAGAAGATGAATTAAAAAAGGTATTAGTGTCTAGTTTATTCTTGTAAAATTTCAAACCGTTTGGTTTGATAGGTTGTGAGAAATCTTGGTTTTTCAATCTCGGGGTCAATTTCTACATATTCCTGAAAAATAGGAGGTACCACTATTGAGTGACTGATTCATTCCAAAAGCATATTTTGCCTATTTCTTGTACTCGTGCATTTTATACACCCAACCCTATTTCTATCACTCCCATAAAAGGATTTTTTCTAATTATAATCATGCTTGTCGCTATGAGCATTTGAAGTTCATAGTCTCATCCAAAGATAGTAAGCTTTTTGAGCTAGTCGATGTGCAAACCTATGTATTTTGTATCAAGTCTCTCTCTTCGATTCTCCAAAGTAAATAGTGAATTTTATTGCACTTATTGCATGCATAGAAGGTCTCTTTGAGGCTCCATAAGCTCAAGGGATGGCCTTGTAATGGTTGCTTGGACCAAACTTCATCGCTTTGCAAGTAACTTTTGTACCTCCTACAAGCTTCTCCTAGTTCTTTAAGTGGTATCAGAGCTAGATCAAGATGGGTGATGGCTTTCCCTCAATGGTCGAGAAACTTGATTGACACAACTTTTTGGCTTGGAAAATAAAAAAGGAGGCCTACTTGCAAGGTACAAATCTTTATGGAATTATAGCACGTGATGAAGTTACGCCTATTCCAAGATCTAAAGGAGGAGTTGCACAAGAGGAGACATATAAACTCACACTTTGGTGCACAAAGGATGCTCAAGAAAGGTTGTACATACTAAAGTCTATTTCTAGCTTTCTATTAACACATATTAGAGGATGCAAGACATCTCAAGAGACTTGGGATGCCCTCGAGACTTTCTTTTCTGCTAGTACCAAAGCAAGATAAAGTCATCTTTGAAACGAGTTCAACCAAATGAAGAAGACACCTAAACAAACCATCACAGAGTTTGTTACCAAGGTCAAGGAGGTTGCGGATTAGTTAGCGTCCATTGGAGAGCTGATTGAAGAAGAGTCTATCATGAAGCAAATTCTCAATGGGATTCAAAGTGATAAGCAATGGAAATCCTTCACCATGGCTTATGACCTCATCATGGATGGGAAAACTCCAGACTTCAACATCTTTCTTGGACAACTCCTCAATCAAGAGGCCAACAATAGCATAAAGGAAGGTAACTCCTATCATGGTAATTCAACTAGTGCTCTATATGCAAAGAAGAAGGATAAGAAGCTCAAAGGCAAGAAGAAGGAAGAAGATGAAGAGGAGACTTCCCAAGCAAACCTCGCAAGCAAGAGCAAGGTGGAAAGAGAAGAAGAAAGGACAAAAGCATGACAAAGCCAAAGGTCAAAATGTTCAACCTTGTGCCATCTACGATAAGACCAACCACACCACTAAGAATTATTGGTTCAATGGGAAGACCAAGAAACAAATTGGAAGAGATAGATATGGCAGCAATAGAGGTAGAGGTGGACACAACATAATAACAATAGAGGCTATAATAGAAGGGAATACAACAATTATTTTGAAGACCAAGCACATGAATATTCATTTTCTCTCATGAATCTAAGCCACAAAGAACGTAAAGAACATGATCATTAGGTCTACATAGATTCAAGATGTTCAAATCATGTTGCAGGCAACATTACTTTTCTATCTAATTTGGAAAGTCCAAAGCATAGACATGAAGTAAAAATAAGGGATGACACAAAGCACAATGTGGAAAAGATTGGTAACAACAAAGCTTCCAATGGTAGGCCAAACATTCTAAGTAAGGTTCTATATGTACCCACTATCACTATAAACCTAATAAGCGTAGGCCAAATAGTTGAAAACGCCTTGCAAGTTAGGTTCGACCAACATGGAGCTTTTGTAGAAGATCCATGTGGCTTCAAGAAGATATTCAGAGGTGAGAAGCATGGTAGGCTCTTTACTTTTGAAGTAGGAAAAACTAGGAACATAGCTCTATTCACTTTTGGGTCTCAAACCCTAAGTGAGCTTGAAGTGTGGCATGAGAGACTTGCTCATGTGAATGAAAGAACCTTAAAGGATATATGCAGGGATCAAATTGTTCTTGGACTACCAAACATATCAAAGCAACACATGATCAATAGGTGTGATGCATGTCAAATTGGGAAGGCACAAAGACACCCATTCAACCACAAAGGTTGCATCCACAACAACTTATTGGACTTATTACATATAGATGTATGGGGACCAAGACAAGAACTTTCATTGGTAGGATCAAGGTATTATGTCTCATTTATTGAAGACCATAGTAGATGGACTATTCTATACTTTATCAAAACTAAGAATGAAGTGTTTGATTGCTTCAAAACGTATCTAGCACATGTGGCAAATCATACAGGTAGATCACTCAAGAAGCTCACATCTAATGGAGAGGGAGAATACTTCTCCAAAGAGTTTGATGAGTTCTTACAAGATAAAGGTATCAAAAGGGAAGTGACTACCAAGTACTCTCCTCAAGTGAATGTAATTATAGAGAGGAGAAACAAGAGATTAGTGGGATGAGCCAGAACAGTGCTTGAAAAGAAGAGGTTGCCACATTATCTATGGGTAGAGGCTATTTCAACTGTTGTGTACCATGTCAATAGACTAACATCCCAATCATTTCAAGGTATGACTCCTTATGAAGCATGGCATGGAAGAAAACCTAGTCTTGGGCATTGCAAGGTGTTTGGTTGTTTATCTTATGTTCATGTACCATCACAAATAAGAGGTAAGCGAGATGAAAGGGCAAGAAAGGCAATGTTTATTGGGTATGACTCAACTCAGATGGGATACAAGTTCTATAATCCTTCAACCAAGCAATTCACTACAAGTAGAGATGTTGTGTTTCAAGAACACAGGTCTTGGTATGATGAAGACAAACAAAAGGTAACTCTACCATATGATCTTGACTCTAATTCTCATCAATTAGGAAGCAAGCATGATACATAGGTCTAGGATCAAGAAGTGATGCATATGATGACCAAGATGAAAGAGAAAAGGATTACAAACTATGTAAGTCAAGAGGCAAAGAAAAGATGCAAGAGTGTGGAGAATGCTCCAAGCAAGCACATCCGAAGATTAGCAAGAGAGAAGAAACAACCAGAAAGGTATTGATATGATTCCATGTTTCTTACAAAGCATTCAATCTACTTGGCAAAGGACTTAATTTTAGAAGAACCCCCAACCTATGAAGTGGCAAAGGGAAACCCTAATTGGGAAAAGGCCATGAAAGAAGAAATAGATCCATTGAAGGAGATTTAGACTTGGGATTTGGTTCCAATGTCATCCAATCAAAAGGTAATTGGTTGAAGATGGGTATATAAAGTTAAGACAAACTCAGATCGAATCATTTTTAAGGTACAAGGCAAGATTAGTTGCCAAAGGATGCTCACAAACTCATGGTATAGACTATAAGGAAACATTCTCACCAATTGCAAAGATGCCTACAAATAGAACATTGATAAGTGTAGTTGCTGCACAAAATTGGAGACTCCTCCAACTTGATGTAAAAAATCCATTTGTAAATGGTTGGATAAGTGAAGAGGTATACATGTCATAACCACTAGGTTTTGAAAACCCTAATCATGCATCTTATGTTTGAAGACCTAAGAAAGCATTGTATGGATTGAAACAAGCTCTTTGACCTTGGAATTAGAGGTTGATTACATATCTTCAAGATGGAGGGTTCAGACCTAGCAATTGAGATCCTTTTCTATTCATCAAAAGGGATCACAAAGAGGTTACCTACCTATGTGTATATGTAGATGATATTATTGTGATAGGTGATGATCTCAATGGCATTGAAACGATCAAGAGACACATGCAAGAAGACTTCAAAATGAGTGACTTAGGTGAGCTCACATATTTCATAGGTATGCAAGTGATATACATAGATGTGAAGAAATGTATTTGACTCAAAGAAGATAGAATCAAGATCTATTTCTTAAGTTCAAAACTAGTGTTCATGAAGTTGAGAAAATTGAAAACATTAAAGAATATCAAAGTTTGGTAGGTAGCTTGATATATGCTATTCATAGAAGGGCACACATCTCATATAGTGTGGGACTGCTTAGTCAATTCATGCACTCTCCTAGAAGACCACACATGGATGCAACTAAGAGAGTACTTAAGTATCTCAAAGGTACAACCAATGAAGGTATATTCTATCCTTACTCTTGAGATTTGGATATCAAAATCTATTCAGATGTAGATTTGGCAGGAGCTAAGGATGATAAAAGAAGTATCTCTGGTTACTGAGCATTTGGAGGCTCAAAGCTAGTCTCATTGCGTTCCAAGAAGCAACCAATAGCTGCCTATCCTCAAGTCAAGTAGAGTAGAGAGGTTTGACCATAGCAAAGCAAGAAACAATATGGTTAAAAGCATTGTATGCAAATTTGGGACTTACGAATTCCAAACCTCACATATTTGGAGATAATGTAAGTTCCATGCATCTAGCATAAAATCCTATTTTCCATGCAAGTACCAAACACATAGACGCTCATTAGCACTTCATTAGGGAGAAGCTCATGACAAAGGAGAATGATATTTCTTTTGTTCCAACTGAAAAGCAAGTAGTAGATATGATGACAAAGGCACTTCATGGAATAAAGCTTTGCATATTTAAATCAATGAAAGGTATTCAACCTTTTAGAGAATGAAGACTCAAGCATACTTTATCTTGAGGGGGGTCTATTGGAACATCACGCTTACACTATGCTTGAGGTGGATTTGATCTACATCAAAATCTATCATTTGGATTGCATCGAAAAAATATCCATTCACGAGTCCTTTCACTTATGCTCACTTATTGTATTCTTTTAAAAGATTTTTCATGGATCTTTTACAATTGTAAATGCTTAGAGCTTTTTACATGTAAAAGTAAAAAAGGACAGCTCAAATTCCATGAATTTGTGGTGATTGAGTTGCAATCAATCAATCACCTAAAAGTAGATCAAATTAGATCTTCACTTTTCCTAGATTATAGGAAAGTGAATTGATTCCCTCCAACAACCTTTACTCCCTTTTTTTGAATTCGAAATCCACTTGTAAAAGTCGTGGAGCACTTGACAAGTTTATATAAAGACTTTAAATCACTTGTACATTACATGCAAGCAATATACATACACTTGTGGCCATCATTGTCTTGCTCCATTTTTCTACATCATCTTCTTCAACAATAGTAAGCTTGCAGAGGCTCTTGCTCTCTCTAAAGATCTCCAAATTGGATGGGACAAGACTCATTGGAAATGTATTAGTGTCTAGTGTATTCTTGTAAAGTTGCAAAGCATTTGGTTTAGTATCTTGGGAGAACTCTTAGTGTTTCTATCTTGGGGTCAATCATTGCATATTCCTAAGAAATAAGAGGTATCATTGTTGAGTGTCTGATTCATTGCAAAAGCATATTTTGTCTACTTCTTGTACTCTTGTGATTGTATACACTCAATCCTATGTGTATCACTCTTGTAAAATGGCTTTTTCTAATTTTAATTACATTGGTCTTTATGATTTGAAGTTCATTGTCTCATCCAAAGATAGTAAGTTTTTGAGCTAGTGGATGTGCAAACCTTTTTGTTTTGTATCCACTCTTTCTCCTTGATGATCCAAAGTACATAGTGCATTTTATTGCACTCATTTCATGCCTATAAGTTCTATTTGAGTCTCCATAAGCTCGAGGGATGGTCTTGTGCTAGTTGGTTGGACCAAACTTCCTTGCTTTGCAACTCACTTTTCTACCTCCTAGAAGATTATCCAAGTTCTTTCATTGAACATAGAATAAACTTTGTTATGTATACTTGCCATCTCTGTAGACATAGATGCCTACATTTTCATAATGTTCTCTATCTTCTTGCTAAGGATTTCAAGCTACAACTCCACTAGTGTGCAGGATATGGATGCAACATTAGTAGGAGCTCATGCTATAGACGCATTTGGGATTACTAGAAGAGGTATATCCTTAGGTGGTAATGGAGCTATCTCTTTCAGTCCATCATATAGCAGAGCATGCCGGTGTTGAGAAGATGGTGCACTATTGGTGAATCAGTCCAACCACCAAGTCCAATAGTGCATGCAAGGTACTTCAAGCAGCTTAGGTGGTGGAATGGAGACTTAAAAAGAATATAAACACTCAAGAAAATTGATAAGATCACTCAAACAATATATCTTTTATATGGGAGAAAAGCTGATTCATAATAGGTGTTTATACAAATTTAATTGAAAATAATGAAAGAACATGTTACCAATTCATCAGAGATCATAAAATTGGTTCATAATATTGATTTGTAATGTCCATTAATTCTTCATCATGTGTGTAGAGCTACTCTCATCATGTCCTTCATGTCCTTCAAATATAGAAAGCTTCTCCTCAAATTGTAGAGTGCTAGAATCCCTCCTTCAAAATATGTGTAGCCTCCATGCCTTCAACTCCTCCATGTCGTCAATTCTTTCCAAAGAATATTACACCTCCTCCTAGAGATCTTCTTGAATGATATTCACAAGATTGGCTCATTGGATGATGACCCACAATGAGCCATATCTTCTTCTTATATAGCTTCCCAATAGCTCATGATGTATTAAAGCAAAAGCATGCGTTTGTTTATTTTTTAATCGTAATTTTTTTTGTTTTTGCTTTTCGTAATCACGCACGTTTTGCTTCACGTTTTCGTTGCTTTTGTTTTCATGTTTCGTTTTATGTTTTGAGTTTTGTTTTACTTTTTATATTGATTTCACATTGAAAAGACTTGGTTTCACACTACAATATTAGAAGTTCAGGGTTCATATGGAAATACAAGGGTTTCAAGAGCACTATGGTTTTATTCATGTTTGCATGAGCATAGAATGGCTCATAAACACATTTATGGGTGTGCCTATTTTCATGGTTATGGGTTCACACTAGAGAATTTATGGTTCATATGGTTTGTGAATGGTTAAATTATGGGTTTACATGGGTGAAAATACATGGAGTTCTCATAGAGATTGTACAAACATATTATCAGTGTACAACTCATCATAAAATTATATGGATCTCATCATGTGAGTATTTTTATGGGTTCTCACCAACTAAGAAGATTTTTCATTTTTTGTTGTTTTCAAGGTTCTGTAGAGATGGAAATCTCTATGAAATTCACCCCTACTAGACCTGCACATTGTCCTCAATGAGCCAAACTTGAAAATCACATTTTTGCTTCAAAGATGTCTTTACATTTCATAGGAACATTGAATCTTGGAATCATCAGTCAAGGGCATGGGAAGATAAGTATTGTGCCTATGCAAGGCACTATCATGTAGCTCTATCAATTGCATGCTTTGGAAATGCATGGAAAAAGATATGGTGCAAAAGATAAGGTATTTGGTTTTTATAGAAGAAGCATGTGTGCGCACTTTCGTACATTTCATGTTTTTATACATAAATCCTTTCTATCACTCAAAGTGCATAGGTAGGCTCAAAATGTGCCTTGATGCAAGGTTATGTAGTGAGACCCTATCATGCATACATTGGAAATGCATGGAAAACGATATGGTGCAAATATTAGGGTAAAAGGAATTTGATGGTGAAGCTTGTGTGCTCACTCACATACATATCAATGTACATTACATCAATCCTTTCTGTCACTCAAAGTGCATAGGTAAAGCTCAAAACGTGCCTTGATACAAGGTCATGTAGGGAGACCCTATCATACATACTTTAAGTGCACTTTTCAAATAATCATGGTGCAAAAAGGGTAAGAGGATGTCAATGACGAGGTACTTCAAAATTTTTAATGTTGGTTTTTAAATTGGATGTCATCTTCTTTATGTGTTTACAAGTGCAAGTAGATTGTGTAGGATAAAGAAATAGACATATGTGTATATACATTGATTTATGCATACCCTAGATGCAAAATAGAATCAATATGGTGCTAATAATGGAGAGTAGGAAAAAGAATAAATGCATTAAACTCAACATTCAAGTCTCACTCAATCAAAAAAAAATCTCAAATCACTCAAAGTCTATAGATTTGCTCTATCTTCATAGATAGATTTGTGAAGAAGGTCCTCCAAGTATTTTTCCTATTTCATAGAATCATCAAGCATTAGTACCAAAAATTACATTTTATTACATATCTTCCTCGATGTAGGTTCTCTCATAAAGTCCTAGAAATCATTTGTAGCACAAGAACCCTTCATAGATCATCTTTGGTACCTATTCTTCATATGCAAGATATTTCTCTGTATCAAACTAAAAAACATAATTAATCCTTTTTTCATAAACATATTGTAATTCAAAGCTAAAAAAAACTTTTTATTCCTCATTAGAAGATGTATAATCACTGTCAATTATCTCATCCATCATTATCATTACAAAAAATCTTCTCAAAACACATTAGTAGTATATCATACTAACTTGCTAGTCTTCAAAAGAATTGTTTAATTCATTATCAATTTGTTTTACGATTTTATCAATTATGCATGATATTTTTATATGTCTTCTTGCTAGTGATTTTAATCACTATCTTGATAATTTTTTGTACTTATTTCCATCATCTTCTTGTTCTTCAGCATCATCTTGAATTTTTGTTAGAATATGGTTGTATTTTTCTTCTAAAAAACTTTGAATCTTTTCAAGATCAAAAATCTTATCATTATATAAAAACTTTGCATCAAGTTGGATATAGGTTGTGCCATCTTCCTTACTTTTGAATTTAATTGATTTTGCATGCTCTTCTTTATTTGGTTGTAATCGTTCATTCAAAAATTTCTCTAATCTTTCGATATCTATGTGTAATGATTCATCTTGATTCACACTTATGGAGGTTTCTTGCTTTTTAGTTGAACAACTACTTTGATGATCATTAGATTGAGTATTGTTATGTTTCTTTGGCATCCATTGCTTCTTCAATCTATTAAATGATCTTAGACTATGTCTTGAGTGGTCAAAATATGCTTTCATACCACCTCTTCCAAAATTCAAGTGTAAAGGTAGACCATCATGATAATCACATATTTTTTCTTTCAATTTCAAGTACCAACTTTTGTCTACATGCATTCTTATATGCAATACAATTCCCATATAAATGAACGATTTGATTACATCAAAAACATCTAACACTTTGACTATGGACTCTATTTGTTCTTCTATGTAAAGTGCTAGGAGTGAATCTTCTATGGTCAGGTAAAGGGTTTTGTTCAATAGAATGTGTAGATATATTGTGAGCTTGAACTTGATGTTCATATTTACACTTACATGTTACAATTCTTTCAGTTGTTTGGATAGACTATGAAAACTTTCTTTCAAACTTGAAATGTCATAGTTGATAGTTTTGAATATTGTAATTTCTCTCACATGATTCGATAGATTATCCATAATTTCTTTCAAACTTGAAAGTTCATAGTGAACAGTTCCTTCTAAATTACCAAACTATGTAATTAATGATTTAATAACATCACTAACTTCTTTCAGAATTGGAGCCATTATTGTGATACATTAAGTTAGTGAGTCAATCTTTGAGTAAACTTTTTCATCCATGGATGCAATTATTCATGACTCCATATCTTTAAACTTCTCATCATATTCTGGAGACTTCTTTTTAATCAAGGCTTCCATAGTAGAATCTATGTCTTGTGTGGTGTGTTTTGCAACATCCTTTTTGCCCATTGTTCACTTATGTAATGAATGTAAAAGTAAAATATGAGTACCTAGAATTGGATGGAAGAAGAGGTTTCAAGTGTGTGAAAATGTGAAAAATATAAATTTGTAGGAGCTTCAATCGATGAGAAGGGTGAAGCAAAAAGGATAAGATACTTAAAAGTTTTTGTGGAGGAACTCACAAAATCTTGTTCAAGGTACCCCTCCCAAGGAAGTAGAAGCAACCACTACAATTTCTGAGTCATGTGTATGCATATGTAGAGCAAAACAAAAATCATGTATACCTAAGTTGTAGTGTTGTTTCTTCACGTCAAGTTCAAGTGTCGAGAAGATGGCACACATTTGGTGGATCAATTCAATTCCCAAGTCCAACGGTGCACGTAGGGTACTTCAAGCAACTCCGGTGGTGGAATGGAGACTTAAAGAGAATGTAACAAACTCAAGAAAATTTATAAGATCACTCACACAATATATCATCATATGGGAGAAAAATTGATTCATAATAGGTGTTTATACAATTGTAATTGAAAATAATGTAAGATACATGTTACCAATTCATCATAGATCATAAAATTGGTTCATAATATTTATTCATAATGTCAATCAATTCTTCATCATGTGTGTAGAGCTATCGCCATCATGTCCTTCATGTCCTTCAAATAGAGAAAACTTCTCCTCCAAGTGTAGAGCGCTAGAATCCCTCCTTCAAAATATGTGTGTAGCCTCCATATTGTCTATCCGTCCATCATGTGTGTAGAGTCTCCTCCAAGCATGTATGTAGAGCCTCCTCTAAACATGTGTGTAGAGCCTCCTCCTTCTTGTTGCCTTCAACTCCTCCATGTCTTCAATTCTTTCAAGAGAATATTACACCTCCTCCTAGACATCTTTACCATGCTTGGATGTCATGTTCATGATGAGTAGAGAATCTTCTTGGTCTTCAGTATAGTTGTTGTAGTCCCTTCTTCCTCTAAAGCCTCCTTGATATTCGTTGTTGTTGTAGCCTTGATTGTAGTTATATTTGTAGTTGCCTCCACCATTGTTGTATCTGCCTCTTAATTGTCCATAATTGCCTCTACGGTATCCTCTTCCCCTTTGGTTTCTTGTATTCCATTAACGTTAGTGTCCATGTGAAAGGCCAAATGGCCACTGGAAACTTCTTTGTATATGTTCTTTAATTAAACATATAGTGGCATGGTCAGTCATAGACTGTAAATTTGACCACATTTTGTAAGACCTAAGAATTCATTCTTCGTGCTCCCTATGTACTGTGTTTTTTCTGCGTATTTTGCAACCTCTATGCAGAGTACTATGTGCGGCTTTAGGAGCTCGGTTTTCTACTCCGACGATATTGTCATGAAGCTCTCGAGAAGGAGAGCACACGGTGGTGGATCACCATCAAAATACTTCACTGGTATCAGAGCAGTTCGATGCAAAGCTTTGTTCCTTTTTTTGTGAGCAAAGCAAGCCCCCCCCCCCCCCCCAGGCTTTCTGTAAGGCTTACGACCAAGGTGGCCACCAAGGCATAGACCTTGACATACCTTGTCATCTGAGTCACTGAAGTCACCATTGGCTGGGCACAAGGGAGGACCTCAACGATCAAGGAATATAGAGGTTCTTGGTACTTCTTGTGAGATCACCCATCCCAGTACTGTTCCCCCTTGAGCTCGCTTAATCGTGGCAATCTCTTGCCACTAAGCTACACTCTTGTGGTGTCTGAAGAAGGGGAAAGAATAAGGTTGACATTACCTTGAACATGTTTTGGTCCCTCAAAGCTTGATTCTTTGCTTTCAAAGCCTATTTTTGAAGCATTTTTGGGTGTCTTTTGGAGCCATCTTGGAGTATTTTCACACATATTTCTCTTCACACAGGTCCAAGAACATCAAGAAGAGTGTTCTTTGTACTTCTCTGACAATAAATATCAACCTTTGGGACTGTGCTTTCAGGCACACTCGTAAAACTACAGGTTTCTCAAAAGGTTTTCAGTTTTGGTGGGAGCAGCCACTACAAATTTATGCAGGTTTTTGAGCCCAAAACATCAGATTTGATAGACACTTGAAGGTGCTATTGGCTAGTTTTTGGGTTGTGCATTCAGCCTTTTAGTGTCATTTTACTGCATATATTGAGCACATACAGACCATGTATGCTTCTGTGGATACCACTTATGTATGCCCATGTTGTCATTGATATAGCGGTTACGTTTTTTTGCATAAAGCCTTTTACATTTGATAAAGAGCGATGTGGTGAGGTTTTCTTAACTGGGAGACACCCAAATGTTAGGGTCTCTTTGGTGATGTAGGGGGAAGACTTAGCTAGCCTCGCCATAGGAGATGTATGATAGTTGTTCATAGGTGCTAGATAAGCCTAGTTGGCTTCTATTGGGTAACTGATTATATGCAGTGGAGCTAGTGATTCACTATGCAAGTAAAGATGTCAGTATTTGCAGTTTTATGATATTTTGACACTAGTCATATGCTTATTTTGTAGAGGATACTCTGGCAATTTTTTTTCAGATTTTTGGTTTTATCTTAGTGGTTGATTTACACCTTGATACACTTATTCGTTGGTGTTCGGACTCTTCTACCTCCATTATCATTCTATTCAGTCCTCGACCATCATGGCATTAGAGGTCTTCGGAACATCTGGTGGATCACGGTCTAGTGCTAGTGTTTCGAGGAGGAGCTATAAATTGAAGGGCAAAGACCATTTTGAGATCCGAAAATTTGATGGGACAAACTTTGCTCTATGGAAGAATCAAATTAAAGATGTGCTGATTCAAAGGAGGCAATGGAAGCTAGTAAATGGAATTTCAAAGAAGCTTGCTGACATGGATGAAGATGATTGGAATGAGTTAGATGAAATGGCCAGGTCTACCATTCGCTTGTAGCTCGCTGATAATGTTTACTTTATAGTATTAGACTGTGAAAGTGGAGAGGAGCTTTGGAAGAAGTTATGCAATACATATGTAAAAGAGACGACATCAAATAAAGTGTACCTGATGAGAAAATTATATGACCTTCGTATGAAGGACACAAATAGTGTTGCTGCTCATCTAAATGAGTTTGATGCTATATTCTCCCAGTTAGAGGCTCAAAAAATGGATATGGATAATGAAATGAAAGCAGTATTGTTGTTATGCACCTTTCCATCATCATGGGATATGTTTTGCATAGATATTAGCAACAGTGCACCTAGTGGTAAACTCCTCCATGATGACATATGTGGAGCACTTTTGAGTGAGGAGATTCGTAGAAAATCCATGGTTGGCACTCAGAGTGGAGATGCATATAATGTTCGTGATTCTTACCAAGGAAAGAATCGGCAACATGGCAAGAGCAAGAACAAGGAAAAGAATGGTCAACGGAATAAGAGTAGAAGTAAATAAAGGAAAAGAGATATTGAATGCCATTATTTTCATAAGAAAGGACACATGAATAAAGATTGTTATGCATTATCGAATGCTAAAGGTAAAGGAAAAAATGTTGATGGGCATGTTAAATAGTTACCTGCACCATCTACTTTGACTCTGAAGATTGAAGAAATTAATGCTATTACTGATGATGTTGATGTGTTGACACTTCATAGTAATGTGCCAACTGAGGCTCTTATGGCTGATTCTCTTTCTCACACCTGGCTCTTAGATTCTGGTGCCTCTTTCCATGTGACACCACATAGAGAATGGTTCTCTAATTATGCAGCAAAGTCCCTTGGTACCGCGAGACTTGGTGACTCTCACCACTGTGATGTTTTGGGGATTGGTGATGTGGTTGTGCAGTTCATTGATGGTTCAAAATTTACTATGCATAATGTATGCCATGTACCTCAGTTATCATGCAGTTTGATGTCAGTTGGTCAGCTTGATGACCTTGGTTACAAGGTGGTCTTTTATGCTCAGTCCTTCCGTATATCAAGGAAAATATGGTTATTGAAAAAGGCAACAAAGTTGGCTCACTTTATCCTTTATTTGCATCATAGAAAGAACACTTGTTAGCTGTTATTGAACAACCTATGGCTTGTATTTGGCATGGTCATTTGGGCCATATATCTCGTAGTGGAATGGAAAATCTTTCTCGTACTGGCTACTTACCTGTGTTATCTTTCTTCGATTTTTCATTTTGTGAGCATTTTCAATATGGAAAGAAAACCAGAAATGTGCATAGAATGCACACTGACTCTTCAATTCAACCTTTAGATGTCCTTCATACAGATGTGTGTGGTCCTATGCCCACTAGGTCCTTAGGTGGTTCTCTTTACTTTATCACTTTCATAGATGATGCTACTAGAAAAGTTTGGGTATATCCTATCAAGGATGAGGTATTCCCTACTTTGAGAAAATGGCTTGCTTTAATTGAGACTGAAAAACGAACTAAGCTTAAGGGTTTGCGTTCAGATAACAGGGGTGAGTATACCTCACATGAATTCAGGATTTTTTGTCAGTCTAAAGGGATTCAAAGAGAGTTTACAGCTCCTTATACCCCAATACAGAATGGCGTAGCTGAAAGGATGAATAGAACTATTCAAGATAGAGTAGTCTCCATGTTGCATCATGCAAACCAATTACAAGGCTTTTGGGCAAAAGCAGTGTTGACTTCAGTTCATGTGGTTAACCTTTCACCTAGTATTGCCAAAGGTTTGAAAGTCGCACAAGAGTTGTGGACAGGGAAGCCATCATATTATGATCATCTTCGAGTTTTTGGGTGTGAAGCATATGTTCATATACCCAAGAATCTTAGGCAAAAGTTGGACCATAAGTCAAAGAAATGCATTTTTCTTGGATATGGTCGAGAAGGACAATTTGGATATCGCTTATGGGATCGTGAAACACGGTCAGTGATCAGAAGTAGTGATGTCATTTTCAATGAGTCTAAGATGCATAAACCACCCATTAAGGAGGTTGAAGTGAGAAAAATGGTGTTTGAGGATACTAGTCCTCCGGTTAGTATGCAAAAAAATGATGCACATAGGGATGTTCAAGAGAATGTCCATTCAGATCAGTCTACACATGTTCTTGTTCAACAACCATTGAGACATTCTACACGTGTTTCACATCCACCTCATATATATGTTCCACGTTTAGATTTTTTATGCTAACAGATGCTGGTGAGCCTTCTTGCTACAAAGAGGCTATGCATACACAAGATCATGTCAAGTGGGAGCGTGCCATGAAGAGTGAGTTGGATTCTATTCACAAGAATGGCACTTGGGGTTTAGTACCTTTGCCAAAGGGCAGGAAAGCTTTACCATGTAAATGGGCATATAAGATGAAATTCACATCAGATAGTGCTTCTCCAAAATATAAAGCACGACTTGTGGCAAAGCTTTTTAAGCAACAACATGGTGTTGATTTCGAGGAAATATTCTCTCCAGTGGTCAAGATGACTACCTTGCGCATGTTGCTTGGATTCGTTGCAATGGAGGACTTAGAGCTAGTCCAAATGGATGTGAAAACTGCTTTCTTGCATGGAGATCTTACAAATGAGATCTATATGGAACAACCAGAGTGTTATGTAGCTCCTAGCAAGGAAAGTCTAGTTTGTAAGCTCAAGAAGAGCTTGTATGGACTTAAACAGCCCCCTAGACAATGGTACCAAAATTTTCATGCTTTTATGAAGTCAAGGCTATTCTCGAAGCAATGAGGATAATTGTCTCTACACAAAGAGATGCTCAGATGTCAGCTTGAGATGCTTGATACTTTATGTCGATGATATGTTGATTGCTAGGAGTCTTATGACTTGTCAATTCTCAAAAAGAAGTTGAGTCAGACATTTGATATGAAGGATTTAGGGGATGTCAAACATATTCTTGGCATGCGCATTACTCGTGATTGGAGTAAAAGATGCATATACTCGTCTCAAAGTGAGTACATATCCAAAGTACTTCACAGGTTCAATATGCAGGGTGGAAAGGCATTGAGTACACCTTTACCCACATATGTGAAGTTGAGCAAGGATGATTGCCCCAATTCAAATGAGGAAAAGGAATTCATGACCAAAATTCCCTATCAATCTACTGTTGGTAGTCTCATGTATGCTATGGTAGCTACAAGACCAAACATTGCATTTGCAATGGGAGTTGTGAGTAGATATATGTCTAATCCTGGCAAGAAACATTGGGAAGCGGTCAAGATGATTTTAAGATATCTGAGTGGCACTAAGGACAAGTGTCTATGCTTAGGTAGAGAAAAAGCATCCATTATTGGTTACACAGATTCTGACTATGCTGGTTGTGTAGACAATCCTAAGTCTAGATAGGTACATTTTTTATTTTGTTGGAGGTGCTATCTCTTGGAGATCTCGTCTTCAAGAATATACAACTATTTCCACCACAGAAGCAGAGTATGTTGCAGCAAGTGATTCATGTAAGGAAGCATTCTAGCTTCCTCGTCTTACTTGTGATATGGGTTTACCTCGGCATATACCTTGTTTTCTTAGTGATAGTCAAAGTTCCATTGTTTTGGCTAAGAATCCAGTCTATCATGCAAAGACCAAGCACATTGAGGTGAGGTATCACTTCATTAGAGATTCCTTCTGCCTTGCTTTCCTCCTCTCCTCCTTCCTCTAGCACCTCTTCGTCTTCTTGTATAATTAGCTTGAGAGGTACTAGCCTCTTCTTCATGCTTCTTGCATTTACCTTTATCCTTAGCTTTATTCTTATCTGTATAAAGGGCAAAAGATTGATTACCTCTTGAGTTGTCACCATTTCTATTGAGCTTTGTCTCGTGGGTGAAGAGTTGCCCCATCAAGGTGTTGAGATCAAGTATTTGCATATCCATGTAAAGGTCATGTTGATATATTTAGGTAGTGATGTGTGTGAACACACTAGGACTTTCAGGGCACTTTTTTCCCTCTTTAGAAGGTTTTTTTCCCCTGGCTTGTATATACGCCTATTACCCTAATGGGCTACTTATCTTTGTACATTCTAGTTTTAATACATTCAGTATTTTGTATTGTGCTCCAAGAATCTTCTTCTTCCTTGTGCTATTCGTGCGCCTCCACAGACGTCTAACTCCAACAATTGGTATCAGAGCAAGTCGTTGCTTCATCTAGGGCATCACCAACACCCCTCCGGTCACATTCTCAGAATCACATGAAATTTGGTACGTATACTCAGGGTGTTTTAGAGATGAAAATTGCTTCGCTCTGTGGTGCTGAAATCGCCATCTAAGCTCGTTTTGGTCTCTAAATGCACTATCACAGTGCTTGTGCAGGCTATTTTGTCTTTTCATGCCAACGATATATACCAGTTTCAATTTTCCATTATAAGCATCTCGAAGTCTACTACAGGTCTAGAAAAATGTATCTCGATAGTTCTCTTCAACTTTTTGAGATATAGTCAATTTTCTGCATCAAGGTATTTTAGTCACCGGCCATGGCTGAAAGCAGTGATGTATTCCGTATATTGGTTGTTGAGGATAAGTTGGATGGTAACAACTACCCATTATGGGCTTATATGATGCGACATGTATTGGTTGCAAAAGGACTGTGGAACATTGTGCAGGGTGTTGAAAAACGTCCTATCATAGCTGCAACTGTTACAAATGCAGGTACTAAAGCTGATGCAGAAGGTGTCGAAGATGATGATATTCTACATATTCCTATTCGTGCTGCAGTTTCTATTGCACCTACTACAGAGAAAATTCATTGGGATGGCAGAGATGCCCAGGCACATGCATTGATAGCTTTGTCTGTCAAACGCGACATTATTCCTCACATCAGTTGGAGAGTGAGCACATGAATGAAGAAGATTCTATGGATAGTTTTTTAACAAAGATCAAAGACTTGAAGGAACAATTGATTTCTGTTGATGAGGTTATACCAGATAGCTCACTTGTGCAGACTGTTCTGAATGGTCTTCCTGATTCATATCAGAGTTTTGGTTCTACTCTTTGGTTGATGATGAAAGGCAAACCAAATGCCTTGTCATTTGAGGAGTTAATCTCTATTTTGGTGCAGGAGAATAAGTCCAGGAAGAATATGTCTATTATGCGTGTTGCAGATCAAGCTTTCCTAGTCAGAAGGGCAAAGGAAAATGGAGCTCTTCAATTTGTAAGCAGAAATTTTCTAATTCTACACAATCGAAGAGGGAAGATAAAGATGAAAAGAAATTAAAAAAGCAGAAATCTTTTTGCAAGTACTATAAAGGAAACGATCATATCATAAAGAACTGTCCAAAACTGGCTGCTAAAGAGGCAAAGAAGAAAGAGGTTCGAATGGTTGTTGCAGAGGCCTCTGTTGGGGTTCGAATTCAACACATCACTACTTATCTCTAGACAATCAACTCTAGCGCTAATCTACTTAGCACCACAAATACACTTCCAGCAAAATTCAGGTTTAGTACAATTACACTAAGATAGAATCCATCATCAACGACCAGCCTATGAATAGACAAGATTCTTTTTTCTTGCGCGGAACGTACTCAAATGAATTTCCTCCAATAGAGTTTTTTTCTTCTACATCATGAAAATACATAAGAGAAAGATTGACTAGACCTTTTAAACTTCGAAAATACAATACGGAAATAAGTATTCTCTCAATAATTAACTGAGATCTCCTCCCCTTCACATTGCATTTTCCAATCCACCACCATACAAGCTCCCTCAAAACCCTGTTCAGATAAATTGTACTCTCCAACGAACAATAAAACTCATATCCTCCTTTATCTGCATGCGCACCCAAGAACACCAGACCATGATATTACTGGCTGCTTGGGTAGATTTTTTATGCTCATTGAACTATTGGACTTGAAATGCTGAATAATTTCATCTATTTGTTTGTGCTGCGATGAACATATGAATTGTCATATTTTGCACGGGATATCCTTGTCTTATGGTGAAAACTTTATGAATTCAAGAATAACTTAACAACATGTGGAGTGCTTAGAGAGATGTTATGAAGCTTAATTGAAACACAACTCCACAGATTTTGGACCATGGCCTATTATGCTCTTTTGAGAGGATCGTTACATCACTACCTAGAAGTCTTAAGTTTCTCTCTCTTGATGTTCCAACAATCCACACTCAGTAATACATTTGCATTGATGCGATCATGATTTGGGACGCAATATTAAGAGTATGCATTGATCTAAGTCTTACATGTTTAAAATTGTTGTAAAATAAGACACTCAATTGCTCTTGTCGATAAGGGGTTGGGCATGACTACGTAGTTGTAGGGGATAAGTCCAGACATTTTGATACGACATGAAGGAATGATCATCCTATTGTTTGAGTTCATAATTGCGACGATTGATTTTGCTAGGAATGCTAATACTTATCAAACTTGTTTTGACATACACGATGAGCCATATCCTATGTTGTTCTTTACTTGCATTCTAGGTCTAAAGTGGTGGACTAGTCTTTTGGTCTTTACTGCTCCTGAATCTCAGGAAGCTAAGTTTTGAGTATGTGTTTTCTGAACAAGTGCAAGTACTCTCTCTTTGGTTCTTCTTTGAATTTTAGGATGGTTGCCATGATTTGGAGTATTTGTGACTGCCCCTCGGGGATGGTGCCCAAACTCCCCACCAAAATGGGGCTGGCTGATCTTCATATGGTGTTCATGACTGTGGAAACAACCTTCGTGGATGTTGATGTGCAGAGGGGAGGTATGGCCTGGTTAGGATTGTGTAGCCACCCTACTTGGTGATTGAATCCCTTTTCTCTACAATCGGTCTTTTCTTATGATTGTGACTTGGCCATGTATAAATCAAAATGGTGGGTTCTCAGAGGACTCTTGATATATCAGATGCATAAGATGATGGACACTGACCTTGGGTTAAGACTTAATCTAAAGACTGAATTTATCTTCCAACTTCTGGACATTTAGGAAACTAGGCTTTGACTACTCAGGTTTTATGAATCGTCGATGTTATTGGCTATTCTGCTTTCATGAGAATTTCAGGAATAACACTCATGGCTATCTATGTTCTGTGTGTCAAGGGATTGATGGTCTTTTTTAGACAAAAAACCTGAAGATTTTCTTGAGGAAGGAGACACTGTGGATCCAGCCCTGTTCTGAAAGTCACAAAGAACTGAGTAATTGTTTTTTGCTAGGGAAGTAACTCCTTGGTTTTACAATACTCTTTTAATGCATTGTTCTCATAATGCATTGCATGCTTACTCACACATAGCGCCACCAATGCTTTTTGTCTCCAATAGAGATGCTATACTATGCTTTCAGATGTGCCTGCTGATAGGATGTCTTATGATGAATGTGTTTGGAGTCGCTTACTTCTTTTTTTGAAAAGATGCATTAATTTCTACTTGGGTGATTGTTCCATTTGGGCACGATGATTAAGAATTTGGATCACCACTCTGAGTATTTCCAACTCTGTTTCAATGAAGCTAGGTTTATCAGTTAATCATGAAACCACATGTGTTACATTACAATGTGTCTCACACTCACTTGGGGATAATAGATTTAGGAAATATCAATATGATTGAGGCCTCACTAGGCTATTGGAAACATGGGATCTTGTCGGGTTCCTTGCTCTTTCGTTGTATTTCTTGAATTGCAGGAACGACAAGATTTTCAGGATTGCTCTCTAGAAGAAAAGTCTTGTAGAAGAGGATGTCCCTGAAGTGGAAACTAAAATGAATGTTTCTCTTATTATGAGATGCAGTCTACTTGCTCTTTTGTATGTCATTTCAGGTTTGGGAGCTTCTGGAGAAGGCATTTCCAACCTTACAAAAGACTGCACAGTGGGAGGAATGCTGGGCTGACTGCCCCCCAAGGGGATTGTGTCGCCCAGCTATAAAGATTGAAGATTTGCATATTGAGGATGGACTGAGGACCTGCAGTATTGCAGATTTGGAAGATTGAAGATTGAGGTGTTGAAGATCAATGAAGAGTATGAAGACTTGAATACTTCAAACTGCAAACTGCAGAATGGAAGATTTGCAGACCTGGAGCTTCTCAGAATTGAAGAACTCAAGATTGAACCAGTTCTGTTGTGTATGATCCTTTCCTCTTAGCTTTGTCGAGGACGACAAAGTCTAGGGGGGGAGAGTGTTGGGTTGTAGGGTATGCACATACCCACAATTGTGCATAGAAACCCTCCCTAGACCAAAATAATATCTCTTTTTGTATCTATTTAGGATTTCACATAAGAACCCTCCCCTAGACACTTTTTAATATTTCTCATAAACTAAAGCTATGGAGCCTAATTGTAAACGCTCACCTTTGTCAAGAAGGCTAGAAAAATCTCCACGCGCACGTATTCTTCTTCCTTGGGAGATTTGGTTGTTAGAAAAGGTCTTTTTGAAATATGGAAGTTAGGCATGTGCTCCTTTTTGACTAGTCAAAAGGAGCACATGGGGAATTGTACTGAGCCTATAAATAGAGGCTATTTCTTGTAAAGAGGGGGTCCCTTGGCCATGGCCTTGGCCTCCATTTTGGTAATGGAAGAAGGTGTCATTTGTTACTCTCTTGCCTCCTTGTGTGCAATGGCGTTGGTCTTGGTGTATGGATTTGCATGTGTGTGTGCATGGTTGGGAGGATGTTCCCCTTTGCTCCTTGTGACATTGGCCATTGTTGCCATTGCTCCATGAGCGTGGGTGAACCTCTCCTCTCATTCTTTGCCCCAACTTGGAGAAACCTCTCACTTCCATGTGAGGCGGTTAGGGTTTGTTGCTCCCCTTTTCTCAACAGCTTGCTATCGTCCGTGTCCATGCATCTTGAGTTACCTCTCTTGATGCCTCGAAATATTCCTCTACTACTTTAATCCGATTCACCAACACTCCCTTCTTCTTTGTATGCTGATGAATAACTGCTAACAAAAATGTGAGCCTCTCATTATAACCTATCTCCCAATGGATTCGTAGGAACGCACTTCATGCCATTTTCGACCAACAACAATCAAGGAAACATGTCACCAAGGATGAAAATGCAGATAAATAAGTCTTCTTGCTCCTGTGATCAAACATGTTAGTGATATGATCTTCACTCTTAACCATTACTTGCACTACATTGGAAGATAACCAATCCAAATGTGGTGGCTTCCCTTGAAATTTCTTAAGCTTGAATCCATTAATCGGTTTTTCCATTCTTGTGCCAAATACATCTGCCAATAGAAAAGTTCCTTGCCCTAAATCTTGCACAATCTGATATGGACCTTGATATCTCAATGTGAGCTTCCCTGGATGTGGTCCTAGCTTAGAATTATACACCATTACCCAATCTCCTTCTTCAAACAACTTAAATTTCACATTCTGATTCACCCAAGCTTGTCTTCGTCTTTGAAGTACCTCAGTAATGTATGCACTTACCAAACGATCCTCTTCCAATTGCAGAAGATATTTGCTTCTACGTTTAACCGATAAATCAGGAAACATCTTTTCCACTGTGATTCGCAAACTTGGAACCACAAATTCCATCGGTACTACTGCCTCCAATCCATATACCAGTCGGAATGGAGTCATACCTGTTGTCACTTTGAATGTAGTTCTGAATGACCACAAAGTTGAGTCAAGTAATAAATCCCAATTTTTCTGATTGTCATGCACAAGCTTCATAAGAATATGCATTAATGTTTTATTTGTACTTTCAGCCTGACCATTCGCCTATGGATGATATGCTGTAGACTTTTTATGCATGATCAGATGAGTTCGTGTTAATTTTGAAATTACTTCATTAAGGAAATGATCACCTCTGTCACTTACCTACTCAATAGGACAACCAAATATGGTCATAATATTATGATAAAGAAATTTTGCCACACTTGCTCACGTATTATCTTTCAATGCCACTCCTTCCACCCACTTTGTGCAATAATCTGTAGCTACTAAAATATATATCTTGCCACGCTGATTAATTGGTTTAATAGGGCCCACAAAATCCATACCCCACTTTTGGAATGGATCCAATGGTAAAACCGGATGATCAGACATCCAATCTGAATTGCTTGGTTGGCCCATCTTCTGACAAATCACACATCTTTTTGCATACTCATGCGCATCCTTTAAAACAGTAGGCCACCATAAACTTGCTTGCAACACTTTCTTTCCTGTAATGTCCCCAGACAAATGACCTCCTGCAGGACCTGAATGTGCCTCTTGTAACACTGCTCGTTGCTCAAATTCTGGTACACACCTCCTAATAACTTGATCCACCCCTTTTTTATATAATGCACCGGCTATGATCAAATATGGTCTGCTTTTAAGTGCAAATTTCTTTCTCTGATCAGGTGAAAAGTGTTGTGGTAATGACCCATCCGTTAAAAATACCAATAACTGATCATACCAAGAATCTAGTTCAGCAACCTGTGCATTAAACAATTCCGCATCGGGGAATTCCTCATTGACACCTGAAGGTGCCTCTCCTGATTCCAACCAACTGAAATAGTCAACCATTGTCTGCTCTTTTCCTGGAGTATGAACAATCACAAAATCAAAATCTTGCAATAAAAGCATCCACCTGGCTAGTCTTCCTGTCAACAAAGGCTTCTTAATCAAATATATCAAAGTTGGATGATCCAAATGAAAAACCACTTTATTTCCCAACAAATAATGTCAAAACTTGTTGAGAGAATATACCATTGCTAAAGCTTCCCTTTCAGACACCGGATAATTCCTTTCGGCTGAACACAATACCCTATTAGCATAATACACTGGTCTATACCATCCTTTCTTCTTTTGCTGCATCAAAACTGCTCCAACAGCCACATCAGATGCATCAACAAATATATGAAAAGGCAATGACCAATCTAGTGGTTGCAAAATTGGTTCCACAGACACCATCTTCTTTAAAAGTTGAAACGCTTTTTCTTGAGCATCCGCCCATACGAATGGAAGATCTTTTTTTGTCAAATGCGTAAGTGGTAAAGAAATATTAGCCAAATATCGTAAGTATCTGGAGTGCCACTTAATCTGACCCACAAACCGCATTATTTCCTTCACATTCGTAGGTGCCTTTGCCGTCCTAATAGCTTCAATCCTTTTAACATCTATGGCCATGCCTTGTTCAGAAATGACATGCCCCAATAAAATACCACTTGTGACTGCAATTACACTTTTAAATGGATTTAACACCATCCTAAATTGTCGACATCGCTCAAAACATAATTTTAGATGCTGCAAATGCCGAACCTTCTTACCAAAGACTGAGAAATCATCCACAAACACCTGCATAAACTCTTGTAGATAAGGTTCAAACACTTTATGTGCCACATAATTAAATGATGGTGGTCCATTCTTCAACCCAAAACTCATAACTGTGAACACGTAAGCACCAAATTCTGTAATAAATGTCATTTTATGTTGATCCTCTTCCACCACACTAATTTGATTGTACCCTGAAAACCCATCCAAGAAACTATACATTTCGTGTCCTGCTAGTGCGTCCAATATGGCATCACAAAACGGCATAGCAAAAGGATCAGTAATTGTTGCCGCATTTAACTTTCTATAGTTCCACACAAATTCTAAGTTTCTCATTCTTTTTGGGGACTACAATAATAGGAGAAAGCCAAGTCACCTCATTAACAGGTTTAATAAATCCAACATCCAATAGTTTATCAATTTCTTCTTTCACTTGTTTCGCAAAATTTGGATTCATCCTATACCGCTGCTGCGCAACTGGCACTGCATCCGTCTTCAAATTAATCCGATGTTGATGCAAAGCCGGATCTACGCAAATACGTCTACATACTCTTTCAACAAACAAATAAGATCCTCCATAAACTGACCATCAATGGCCTTACTGATTCTCACCATCTTAGGTTCAATTTCGGTTCCTAGATTGAACTCCTGAAGCTCTTCCTCCTTTACCCTTGTCAAAACCTACATACTTCTGGTCATATATCCGTTCAATTAGGCTTATTACTTCTTTTTCCTATTGTTTTAACTTCTGCTGCACTGGAGTTGCCATACTTTCCTCAAACATCCTTTGTATTTGTACTCCTTTAACCTGTTCGCCCAAAACTGGCCCATCCACTTTTTGCACAATCGGATTATCCTTACTCAATACTCCTGCGACATCAACCTCCAATACCGGGACTATCTTTTGATTTGCTTGCAAAAATTTTTCCTCTTCATCATCTTCTAACTCATCCGCCAAATTAATAGTCTGAGCCATAAGTGGTTTATCGTGCACCGACATATTCCTTCTTCCTCGCATAGGGATTGTCACTTGCTTTTTCCCTTTTCTGATCATCACCACATTCAAACCCCAATCTTGCTTGACTTTAGCAACCCTGAACCAAGGTCTTCCTAACAACATTTCATATGGATAAGGTGACTCAGACATCCTAATGACAACAAAATTTACCATAAATGATATTCCAAAAATAATGATCTGCCGCTGCTTCAGAATGCCCACAGGCTGAACTCGAGTTTGATCCGCCATCTTCACTTGAAATGGTGTTGAAGCCAATGCCCCTTCTCCCATTTCTTTAAAAATATGATCAGATAATATATTCACCCCTGAACCCCCATCAAGCAACACTTCATCAAATCGTCTTTGCCCATACTGTACCTGGATTATTGGCATGACAAAATCTACATCCGCTGGATCAATATTATTAGCTGATGTTGAGGGTACCGACCTAAGTGCTGGCTCTGAACACGGACCAACCAGCTTCTTCAATAATTTCTCCCGAAACGCTGGTACCAAGGATAATAATTGGTCTAAAGACAATTGTAATGGTGATTTAATGATTACCTCAAACCAACCTTTATCGGAATCTTGCTTGATTGGATTCTTGTTCTCAGTTGTTATTGACGGTACCATGCCCTCATCTTGCTCTTTCTCGGTCGGATCTATAAATTTCACTTGTTTATGCTGCTCTTGCTGAACCTGTTTTTGCACTTTGTCCCTAACCTGTCGTTGTTCTTGCCAATTAATAGGACCTTTGTTCTTGGACCTTGTGACTGCCAACACTTCCACTTCTTTTCCTTTCCCACACTGCTTACAATCACAGCACCACTGGGAGTCATGCTTTGCATTGATCATTTCCAATGTACTAGGAGCTGTCTCCTTTCAACACTCCACTTCTGGTAACTTAATAACTATAGCATTGGCTTGAGCAGCCTACTGTCCATGTTGTAATTATTGTCCCTGTTGATTAGGCTGATTATACCGAATTACTGGTATGCCCCTTTCTTCTCTATGTTTTACCCATAATGGACAATTGGGTCCTATCCAATGATTAGGCGTTGAACAATATCCACAAGGCATCACTCTTTGTGGTCGCCCCTGCTGATACCCTTGTTGTTTACGTCCTTTCTGATTCCCCTGATCTCCCCAGAGAGGTCTTGCTTGTTGCTGCCGCTGAAAATTGCCTCTCCCCTGCACAGGCATAGCCTGATTGGCTGCCACATTAGTATTATTCCTATTCTCTTGCCGTGAACTTTGCCCTCTATTATTCGGGTTGTACCAACATTGGTTTGTTGTATGTCCTTCTTTATCACAAATATCACAAAATCTCCTTTCTTTTGGAGCTACAATGGAATATCCATGTCTTTTTAACTTACTAATCCATGCTTCCTCTTTACCTTGGTTAGCCTTAAGCTTGTGATGCTTGCTCCCTACTACTTCGTCATCTTGGGTATCAGAGTCAGACTTAGTTGAACCCTTGTCTGACTCCAATTCTGAATCAGAGTCATCCTCTGAATTAGAATCAGAATGTCTCTTTTTAGCCCTTCCAAATCTTCTTTCCACACGTGTAGCTGCTAACACTAATACATCAAAGCCATTCTAAATATCCACACTTGCAACTCCATGTCTAATGGTACTTCGTAATCCATTTAGAAAATAACTTGACAACATCTCATCAGTAGGTCTTTCATTACCTTGCAACCGTTCCATTAAGGTTCTGAATTTCTGAGCATAATCTTCCACTAACATGGTCTTTTGCCTAATAGCTCTCAATTTTTGTAACACATCGGAAGGAGTCTTCTCTTTTCTAAGCTATTTTTAATGCATCATATGTAGCAAAATGAGCAATACCATATTGACTGAACCAGCTCATTGCTCGTCCCTCCAACGTGACAGCAAATTGTTGAAGTTTAATATCATCACCATATATGGCTTGGTATCCATTAGCTGTCCATTTTATCTCAAATTGAGCCACATGGCAATCAGCATCTTCTTTAGAGCCTCCTCTGAAATGGGCTGCTTTGACTTTGGGATTGGGAGGTGGTCAAGAGTGTTGTTTTGGTAACTGCATTTAAGCGAGTATCCCAAACCCCATATCCACTCTCATTCTAAAACAAGGTCTGTGCTCTCCATATTAATGATTTGGAAGTCTACACTATCGTGTATCCTTGTATCTGGACTTCCAAATAGGATAACATAGTATCCCATATGCTCTTGCCTTCCCCTTTCATCATAGATGCTATTCATTTATGTGCATTGGGATGTTGGGGAATCTTTAACTTCTTGAACAAAACATAGTTTATGAAGTTATGAGTGATGGAATCATCTATCATGACCTGCACCCTCGTCTCATACAAACCAACATGAACTTTAACTAGGTCATCTGATCCAAATTGAGGTGACCAAAATGACTGTGTCAAACATGTGTGTTCTATGTCCTCATGCATCACTTCCACTTTTTTGTAGCTAGAGCTACCTGTTGGAGTTAGATGTCTACAGAAGCATGCGAACAATACAAGGAAGAAGAAGACGCTTGGAGCACAACACACAATACTGAATGTATTACCACTAGAATGTAAAAATATGAGTAGCCCATTAGGGCAATAGGCGTATATACAAGCCAGGGGAAAAAACCCTCCTAAAGAGGGAAAAAAGTGCCCCGATGGTCCTAGTGTGTTCACACACATCACTACCTAAATATATCAACAAATGCCCCCTGTGAGTGATGCAGTGAACAAGGTGTTGGCACTCATGTATAAGGAAGTGCCAAGCTATGTGGAAATCACTCCACAAAAGGAAGTAATCCCAAAGCTTTGCGGAAAGCTTCAAACTTCTCCCTAGGCAGAGCCTTCATGAAAAGGTCTACAATATTCTCCTGCATGGGCACATATGCCAAGCTGATCTGCCCAACAAAGAACTTCTCCCTAACATAATGAATGCAACTCAATGTGCTTAGTGCGATCATGGAACATAGGGTTCCTCACAACTGCCAATGCGCTCTGATTGTCAGTGAAGATGGTGGTGGGAGAAGACTGGCCAACACCCAAATCAGCCAAGGCATCTGAGCCACACACACTCAGCAATCGCTATGAAAAATGCCCTATACTCAGCCTCACAACTAGAAGTGGCCACCACAGTAGGTTGCTTCTTGCTCAACCAAGATATACATGAGCTACCAAGCATGAAGCAAAAGCCACTAGTGGACACATGAGTGTCATAGCAACAAACCCAATTAGAGTCAGAAAAAGCATGCAAATCTAGCGGTAGTGATCCACCCTTGGGATAAAACAAACCAAGTAGCTAGGTACCACTCAAGTAGCGAAAGATGCACTTAACCGCCTGCCAATGCTTGACTCCTGGGCAATGCATAAACTTGCTCATCTCTAAGACAACAAATTGAATATTTGACCGATTAATGCATAAGTAAATCAAGCATCCAACAGCTTGCTAATAGGAAAAACATCAAATGCATCTCCAACATCATGAAGACTCAATCATAAACCTGTCTCCATCGGAATAGCAATATGTTTACAATCTTCAAGGCCAAAATGCTACAATAATGTGTCAATATATCATGTTTGACACAAAGCCATTCTGCCATCAACTTGCATAAAGTGAATGCTCAAATAATGATGCAAATGCCTCAAATCAGACATCTCAAATGAGTCATGTAAATCAACCTTGAAATCAACAATATGCTTCTCATGAGGACCAGTGAGCAGCATGTCATCAACATACGCCATAATGATTAGAAGTACATCATTAGCACGCTGGACATATAACGTGCTTTCAGTTGGATTGTTCTCAAAACCATGTGCAATCAGATAGGCATGTATCTTTTCATACAAGCATGTGGTGCTTGCTTTAAACCATATAATGCCTTCTTTAACTTGCACACCTAGTTTTCATGCCCTTTTTGCACAAAGCCACGGGGCCGAAAAACATACACTTCTCCATGCAAGTCACCATTCAGAAATGGTGTTTTAATGTCCAACTGATGTACATTCAAACCATGATGAGCTCCAAGTGCACAGATGCTACGGACAGTAGTCATTCGGCAAGTCGGAGCAAATGTTTCATCAAAATCAATGCCTCATTCCTACGTATAACCCTTCGCAACAAGCCTAGCCTTATACATGTCAACAGTACCATCAGGTTTATCCTTCAGCTTGCAAACCCACTTAGTGCCCATGGCCTTCTTGCTAGGAGGCAAGTCACATAAAGACCAAGTACCATTCTTCATTATTGCATCATATTCAGATTGCATAGCAACCATTCAAATTTTCTGAATTTTGTGCTTTATCAAACGAAGCAGGCTCACTCTCATCACAGAGACTAGATGTATCCATAGCATAGCAATCTCATGCAAAATAGGCACTATGAGAGCTTGATCAAGTACGATATGATAAAGGTGCATCTAATTTGCTATCACGCAAGGTCTGTGCCAGCCATTTTGGCATAGTTCTTGCCTGCTCAATATCAGCTCTCTCATCAATATGCATCACGTAAATCTAGATTAGAAATGGAATGATCTACATCATCACATGAAACCTGCAAAGGCTACGAAGTTGCCTCATTAGGACTAGCACTAGACTTTACACCTGTAAAAAGAGGCAGCAAAGTATCATACATGTCTTTGGAGCTAATAAATGTCTCCTTCGTACATGAAAGCAATGGCTAAATAGCATCTTCCACAAAAACAACATCACGGCTAACTAGAATGCATTTATTCTATGGATGATACACATGATATCCTTTACTTTCAGAACTGTACCCAACAAAAATACATTTTACTGCTTTATCATCCAATATTTTGTGATGTTGTTCAGGCACTAATGCATATGCCAGACAACCAAAAACACGTAAATGAGCAACAGATGGCTTGCGGTCATGCCAAGTCTCATATAAGGTGATAGACTGTAGCGCTTTAGTGGGACACCTGTTAAGTACCTATGCTGCACATATGATAGCCTCAAGCCAGAAACTATGTGGTAAAGCCTAACTCTTGACCATACATCTCACCATCTCCATGAGTGACTTGTTCTTTCATTCAACAAGTCCATTTTGTTGAGGTATATATGGCATTGTACACTGGTGTTTTATCCCATGTTCAGCCAGAAAGGTATTAAAATCAGAAGACATATATTCCCCCCTTTGATCAGAATGGAGGGTGCCCATTTTACATGCTGACAGATTTTTAGCCAACACCAAAAAATGTTTGAAGCACATGAACACTTCATATGTGCTTAACCGCCTCCCAATGTTTGACTCTTGGTCAATGCATAAAAATGTTCATCTCTGAGACAACAAACTGAATATCTGGCCGATTAGTGCATAAGTAAATCAAGCACCCAACAGCCTGCTGAAAGATAAACAACATCAAATGTATCTCCAGCATCATGGAGACTAAATGGTAAACCTGTCTCCATAGGAGTGGTAATAGGTTTACAATCTTCAAGGCCAAAATGCTACAATAATGTATCAATATATTTTGTTTGGCACAAATTCATTCCACCATCAACGTGCATAAACTGAAGGCCCAAATATAATGATGCAAACGCCCCAAATCAGACATCTCAAATGAGGCATGCAAATCAGCCTTAAAATCAGCAATATGCCTCTCATGAGGACGAGTGAGCAACATGTCATCAACATACACCACAATGATCAAAAGTACATCGTTGGCACGCTTAACATATAAGGTTCTTTCAGTTGGACTATTCTCAAAACCATGTGCAATCAGATAGGCATGTATCTTCTCATACCAAGCACGTGGTGCTTGCTTTAAACCATATAATGCCTTCTTTAACCTGCACACCTGGTTTTCATGCCCTTTTTGCACAAAGCCATGTGGCTCAAAAACATAAACTTCTTCATGCAAGTCACCATTCAGAAATGCAATTTTAATGTCCAACTGATGTTCATTCCAACCATGATGAGATGCAAGTGCAAAGATGCTCCGAACAATAGGCATACGGCATGTAGGTGCAAAGGTCTCATCAAAATCAATGCCTCTTTCCTGTGCATAACCTTTTGCAACATGCCTAGCCTTATACCTATCAACTGTACCATCACGTTTACGCTTCAGCTTGTATACCCACTGTCGAGCCCTAACCGGTTGAAACTAAGGGTGCAAAGTATTTTTTCTCTTAAGGTTCAAAGGATGAATTTAAAATCTTAGGTGCAAAAGTAAAGAATTAAAAGGAAAGGCGAAGGTATGGAAGGCCGCGTACGCAAAGGTGGAAATAGGACCGCCCAATCAAAATTTTATTTTAAAGTCACTTTTGTTCTAAAGTCACTACAGGACAAAGTAGTGAGTCGTTGATGACCAGTTCAAAAGACAATCTTGGGACATTGAAAGGGCACCAAGATTGTATTACAGTTAGAGTGCGCGAACCGGCGGACTCAACAAAAGAGAGACAAAAGGCTATTCTTGGACACTGAAAGTAAGAAGAAAGGGAGAAGTGAAGAGTCACTGGTGTGTGTCGACCGCGGAAAGTGAAGAGTGCAAGAAGTGAGGCTAAGGGAGGTGCAGAGAGTGCGAAGCAGGAGACCAATCCCAAAAGTCTCTCTCCGTGATCAGGCCCAAAAGAGATTAATCCCTCAGCTCGTGGAAGTTTAGTGCAAGGTGTGCACAAGGAGAAGCTGGAAGCAAGTGAAGGACTGGTGCAGAAGAGGCCGGCTGCTGGGAGATTCTGAGATAATTGATCTTTTATGATTGAGCATTCTCTGTAATTGCGCCCGAGTATTAACTAGGATTGAATGAAATAGTATAATCCTTCTATTGTAATCAAAAACTCAAGGTTCAAAGGTTCAAAGGTGTTTCTGTAGAAGCTTGTCTGAGTTATTTCGTCTCTTGCTCTTCTTCTTTTTTCTCCTACAAACCCTCAAACTCCTTCACGTCCAAGAAAACCCCCAACAAATTTGGCACGCACGGTGGGACTTACAAGGAGATTTGAGCTTAGGAGAAGATCTATTCCAGTGCCAACAGTATACTCCAGTTGACTAAACGAGGTAAGTACTTATATCAAGTGTCTCATTTCAGGTGAACTATGAACAGCTCATGACCGCGACCCGGTCACAAACCTTGAGGGTCAAGTGCAAGCAGACAAGAAGAAAGGCGATCAGAAGATCATCGAGTCCACTTTCATCGACTTCATCGGTAGGAAGCATGGCAGGACAGGTGGACCTAGAAACCTTACTCTCCAGATTAAACATAAAATTTCCCTCTTTCAGAGGTTTAGCCCATGAGGATCCAAATGAGCACATTCGAAGATTTCTTGCATTATGCAAGACTAGAGGTCTAATGGGTAGGGAAGATGCTTTCTTGATACTCTTCCATGCCACTTTGGAAGGTCTGGCAGACAAGTGGTTTAGCCAGTTTGCTGAAAACCATTTTACTTCTTGGGATTTGATGAAAGAGGCCTTCAAAAATCAGTTTCAGCACGGAAACACGGCAGAGATCATTATCGAAGAGTTAGAAAACTTGAGATTGGGTCCAGGAGAAAAGTTCCCAGAATTTGTGACCAGGGCCAAAGCACTAATGGCTAAACTACCAGATCCGCCGCACGATTTCTTTGTCAAGAAATGGTTAGCCAAACCCCTACCTGTGGTCACCCAATGCAAAATAAAAGAGTTAGTGCTACCTATTGCCTCTGTTGAGGAGTTCATCAATACGGCCACACGCTTGGAACAGATAAGGCACCAGTATGGTGCAACTTCTTCCCAACCATCCTATGGTACAGAATTGGAGGACCCAGTGATCCAGTTAAGAAGGGAGCTGGAGGGCTTGAAAAGGAATAAGCCCTACACACAGGAGGAGACTGCTGTAGCTCAGCTAAGAAAAGAGATTGAAGCCCTCAAGCTCCAAAAGGAAGAGGAAGCCCAAGCGGAAGAACTAGCTCAGCTGAGACAAGAATTGCAGGAACTCAAAGGAGGCGGCATTAAAAATGGACTCTGGTGCTCCATGTGCAACAAGCAAGGGCACATAGTAAGTGAATGTCCTCTGCTAAATGTGACTTGTCAATTATGCAGGAAGATTGGGCATGAGGCCCATGAATGCCAAGTAAGGGGAATGCCTACAACGACATACTGGACACAAGGAGGACTCTTGCCACCAGCAAATGTAATGGCAGCAGCAGCAAACCAAGGTAACAACTATAATCCTAGACCGAGAACTAACTTTGCAAATGGGCCTAGAAGGCCAATTATTTGCTTCAGATGTGGAGAATGCGGGCACTACCAATCTAGGTGCACTCTCCCAGAAAATGCACCTCCTTGTAGGAACTGTCCAGAAGCCAGGGACCATTATACCAACGGATGTCCTAAGAATCAAGCTTCTACTTCCGGACCCCATCTCCAATTGATCTCTGTATACAAGGAGGAAAAATTACCTCAGGTCGATGAACCCTCACCATCTACCAGAGTGGTACAATTAGAAGAACTGGAATCTTTTGCAGTACAGACAAGAAGCAAGGGAACGGCAAAAGTGGTAGAAAATCAAGAATCGATAATTAAGGAATTGAACAAAGACAGAGTCGCATTTGAAGACAAAGCCACCACAAGTGCAGACACAAACCAAAAGGAATATCTCATAGGCACCAGTGATGCCATTGGGCATGCATTCAACAGGGCTCAAGAAGAGTTTGGCAAAGCAAATGAAGCTCACTCTCTTAAAGAGTCAGAGGCTTCAAAACTACTCAAGTCAATGAAGAAGGAGGTTAGTATTTTTGAATTAATAAAGATGGATGGGAAATTCAGGTCAGAATTATTGCAGATAATTAATGAGGCTTCTACCACAAGCTTAGTGGCCAAGACTGCTATTTTACATAAAGGGATAATTATGGGGGAAGCACCCCTTACGGATTATAAAAGTCCTCGGCTTACAATATCAATCAAGGGTCATGAATTTCAAGGTGTTATTGTAGATGGTGGTTCTGGCATTAACTTGATGCCTGAACATACCATGAAAAAGATTGGACTCCACCCTTCAAGACCTGCAAATTTCACGGTTACGTTGGCAGATCAGAGCAAAGTAAGGCCCTTGGGGGTAATCCCAAAAGTTCCACTTGAAGTACAAGGTAATCTATTCATTCTAGATTTTGTGGTTTTAAGATTGCCCCAGGTTGAAGGAGGATTTCCTCTCTTAATTGGAAGACCTTGGCTGAGGCATGCCAGTGTCATTCATGATTGGGGTAAGGACACTATGTGGGTACAAAAGAAAGGGCAGGAGCTGACACAAATTCATTTAGAAGAAGGCCCAGACAATCAAGGAAACACTAGTATGATGCAAACAGTGAGCATTTGCATGGAAACAGAAGCGGAGGATCAACCCCAAATAGATTTTGAGGAAGAAGAGGATATTCTAAGTTGGCTCCAAGCCGGTAACTCTTCCTCTTGTTTTGGAATTTTTCTAGATAATCCTTGCACGACTGAAGGTTATGATGAAGACAAGGAAAAGGTCCAGGTTGATGGATTGGGAGAGCCCATCACAGACCACAGAAGGGGCAGGAAGATACCCCTCAAATACAAATTGAAGGAGGATGTGTCAACCACAGATAACGAAGTTTCTAAAGCTAAAAACAAGGTAAAAAATTCTGAGGTTGAATGTTCTTTCCCAATTCAAGAAATCCCTGCAGGATGGATGCAGGACAAGGAGGAACACATCGAAGTCCAAAATACACCTGCTTATGAAGCAATGCACGAAAAGCTAGTAGAAGAAGACAAGGAAGCAGATGCACACGGACATAATATGGTAGCAAGAAATCCGGTCCAAGAAATACACTTAGGCACTCAAAACAATAATCAGCCAGTTCTGGTGGCCACTTGGTTGTGGAGCCACCCAGAGCTCCTTGAAAAGGTAAAATCATTCTTGACCCAGTATGCAGATGTTTTTGCCTGGCATTATAAAGACTTAGAAGGAGTGCCTGCGTCTTATGGAGAGCACAGAATCCCTCTGGTTGATGGAGCCAGACCCATCAGAGGAAGGAGTTATAGACTTAATCCAAAGTATGCCGAAGCTGTCTATGTGGAAATCCAAAAGATGGAGGATGCAGGAATCATCATTCCTGTGGAACACTCAGAGTGGCTCTCACCTATGGTTATAGTACCGAAGAAGAATACTAACAAAATCAGAATTTGTGTTGACTTTAGAGCTCTCAACAAGGTGACCATTCCAGATGGGTTCCCTATGCCTTTTGCAGAACAGGTCATTGAAGAAGTGGCTGGGCATGCATTATATAGTTTTATGGATGGATTCAGTGGCTATAATCAAATATCAATACATCCAGAAGATCGTGAAAAGACTGCTTTTATCACACCTTGGGGAACATATGTGTATGTAAAAATGCCATTTGGGCTCAGAAATGCTCCAGCCACCTTTAACAGAACGGTCAATCTCATTTTTGGCCCCCTATTGCTGGAATCACTTAGAATCTTCATGGATGACTTCTCTTCGTTTTCAGGATCTCACAAGGAAACTCATCTAGATTGTTTGGACCACCACTTGAGGCAGCTGCAGAACATTTTCCAAAGATGCAGAGAGACTAAGTTAAAGCTCAATCCAAATAAATGTCATTTCCTTGTGACAAAAGGAACCCTTTTAGGACATGTGGTGTCGGCTAAAGGTATGGCCCCAGATCCTGAAAAAATCATTTCTATATTAAAGTTACCTAAACCTAAATCTCCTAAAGAGATCCAGAGTTTCTTGGGGCATACCGGTTATCATAGAAGGTTTATAAAAATGTATGCAGAGATAGCTAGACCTCTGACTAGACTTACAGGTAAGGAAGTACCTTTTAAATGGGAAGAAGAGGAGGAAAAAGCATATCAGACATTACGGTCAAGGTTGGTGTGTGCTCCTATCTTGGTCACACCTGAGTGGTCAAAAATCTTTCATATACATGTCGATGCCAGTGCATATGCAGTGGGGGCAGTTTTGACCCAACCCAGTGAAGAATTTAAAGTGGACAGGCCAATTCAATATGCCAGTAGAATCTTGACCAAGGCTGAAAGGAATTACAGTACTACTGAAAGGGAAGCCCTAGCAATGGTCTTTGCTGTCCAAAAAATCCGTCATTACTTACTGGGGGTAAAATTTATTATTATATCAGATCACCAACCACTAAAATACCTACTCAACAAACCCCAGGCCACCGGTAGAATATGGAGGTGGTTATTGTTGTTCCAAGAGTTTGATTTTTCTGTAGTCCATAAACCAGGAAAAGACAATGTTATGGCAGATCACCTATCCAGAATAAATATGATGAATCAATCTAGTGGAATCAATGATGACTTTCCAGATGCTCATCTGTTTGCTGTAAAAGCTCAAGGTTGGTATTACGACATTAAAAATTTCATTAAAACTGGATTGTATCCAGAAAAGGCTAGTGCTGTACAAAAGAAGAGCCTGCTAATCAAGAGTAGACCATATACCTTCATCGAAGATAAATTGTACAGACAGGGCAAAGATGACCGGTTCAGGAAGTGTTTGGAAGAAGAAGAAGTGAGGGAAGTCCTTCACTCTGCACATGAAGGAACAGGTGGTGGGCACCTCCCAGGACATATTTTGAGTCAGAGGATACTGGATGCGGGTCTATGGTGGCCTACACTATTTAGGGATGCAGATGAATGGGGAAAGGCATGTGACATTTGCCAGAGGTGTGGACCTAAGCCAACAAAGCAGAGACATAACCCCTTGGTTATTTCCACCTCCTAGCAACCATTTGAGAAGTGGGGGCTAGATTTTGTAGGGCCCATCTACCCTCTCGCTTTTCCAAAAAGAGGAAAATATCTCTTGATAGCCACAGATTATGCGACAAAGTGGGCTGAAGCCATTGCCTCCTCCGATTGCACTGCCCAAACTGTTGCTGATTTCATTTATAGTAATATCATTTGCAGGTTTGGTTGTCCACTTGAAATTTGTACTGATCAGGGTACCCATTTTGTCAATAAAGTCCTGCAAGAAATCTTCAACAGGTATAGAATTCTTCATAGGACCTCTTGTGCTTACTATCCACGAGCAAATGGACAGGCTGAGTCGACAAATAAGGTTTTAATTGCAATGTTAAGAAAGGAGTGTATGTTGAAACCCACTTCATGGGGCATTGCATACCAAGGTACACTTTGGGCATACAGGTTAGCCTACAAAGAGGCCACTGGATATTCCCCATTCCAACTGGTTTATGGCATATTACCTATCGAGCCCTTTGAATTTTTACATGGATCGCCTAAGATAGCATTCATGCAGGGAAAGAAGGATTGTGATGTCTCTCAGAGGCTAGGAGCACTACATAAAGTGGAGGAGATTCGTCTACTAGCGACCAAACAATTGATAGAGACTCAGATGAAACGGAAGGAGGCACATGATCGACATCTGTGGAAAAACAACATTGAAGCAGGCATGTTAGTTCTTCTCCATAAACCTAACCCTCATACGACTGCAAAAGGAAAATGGATCCCTCATTGGGAAGGGCCTTTTCGCGTGCTGAAGATATTACATTGGGGTGCTGTGCAATTGGAAACACTCGCTGGCGACACCCTACCTTTAGTAAACATTTCCAGACTCAAGGCTTATTATCAAGTGTCATAACCATTGTATTTTCATTTATTTTGTTCTTGATGGCTTTGGTTTGGCTTTGGTTTGGTTTATTAGGTAATAGGAATCAAACTCACACGTTTTCGGCGCCATCTTTTCATTTCTTGATGTTATTTCATCCACTCAATCAATTAAAATTCACAGTTAAATAAAATTGGGTGCAATTTTTTGGATGGCACGTAGTTCTGCACAATAACTTTCATTAATGCCCATTTCTTTGTTCTCTCTTGAATGGCTAAGATTAAGAGTTGCATCTCCTCTCTTTTGAGCTACCTTTTATGGTGAACCATTCTTGATTAGGAGGTGCTCCTTCATTCCTCATTGCTATATAATATGACTTCCCTTCATTCTTGCTCCCTCAGCAGCATCATCTTCGCGCTCTGGCTATGATGGTGATCCTCAGCCATCCCTCAAAGTGCATGCGTCCGATATGAAGAGCAGTAAACGTGATCCTCCATCCTTCCCTGCCGTTATCCCCCGACCTCCTCCAATTCCCTCGAGCCCCCCCTCCCCACTCTTTCCCCCCGCCGCCTAGCACCTCCCCCCGCCCCCTCCAATTTCCTCGCGCCCATCCCTCCCCACTCCCTCCCCCCGCCGCCTAGCACCTCCCCCCACCCCCTCCAACCCCCTCTAAGCCCCCTCCCTATCCACTCCCCCCCTCCCCCTGCCGCCTAGCACCTCCCCCCGCCCCCTCCAACCCCCTCAAGCCCCCTCCCTATCCACTTCCCCCCCCCGCCGCCTCACACCTCCCCCCACCCCATCCAATTCGGCGCCCCCTCCCTCTCCACTCCCTCTGCCCCCGCCGTCAAGCACCTCCCCCCACTCCCTCCCCCCGCCGCCTAGCACCTCCCCCCACCCCCTCCAACACCCTCGGCCCCGCCAGCCCCCTCCCCCTCCACCCTCTACCCCCGCCGTCAAACACCTCCCCCCCACCCCATCCCACACCCTCGGACCCCGCAAGCCCCCTCCCTCTCCACCCTCTGCCCCCGCCGTCAAACAACTCCCCCCACCCCCTCCAATTCGAAGCCCCTCCCTCTCCACCCTCTGCCCCCGCCGTCAAACACCTCCCCCCACCCCCTCCAACACCCTCGGCCCCGCCAGCCCCCTCCCTCTCCACTCCCTCCCCCCGCCGCCTAGCATCTCCCCCCACCCCCTCCAACCCCCTCGAACCCCCGACAGCCCCCTCCCTCCAGTCCCGACCCCTCCGCTACCTACCCCCGCCGCCTAACACCTCCCCCCACCCCCTCCAACACCCTCGGCCCCGCCAGCCCCCTCCCTCTCCACCCTCTGCCCCCGCCGTCAAACACCTCCCCCCACCCCCTCCAACACCCTCGGACCCCGCAAGCCCCCTCCCTCTCCACCCTCTGCCCCCGCCGTCAAACGCCTCCCCCCACCCCCTCCAACACCCTCGGCCCCGCCAGCCCCCTCCCTCTCCACCCTCTGCCCCCGCCGTCAAACACCTCCCCCCACCCCCTCCAACACCCTCGGACCCCGCAAGCCCCCTCCCTCTCCACCCTCTGCCCCCGCCGTCAAACGCCTCCCCCCACCTCCCCCCACTCCCTCCCCCCGCAGCCTAGCACCTCCCCCCACCCCCTCCAACCCCCTCGAACCCCCGACAGCCCCCTCCCTCCAGTCCCGTCCCCCTCCGCTACCTACCCCCGCCGCCTAACACCTCCCCCCACCCCCTCCAACACCCTCGGACCCCGCAAGCCCCCTCCCTCTCCACCCTCTGCCCCTGCCGTCAAACGCCTCCCCCCACCCCCTCCAACCCCCTCGAACCCCCGACAGCCCCCTCCCTCCAGTCCCGTCCCCCTCCGCTACCTACCCCCGCTGCCTAACACCTCTCCCCACCCCCTCCAACACCCTCGGCCCCGCCAGCCCCCTCCCTCTCCACCCTCTGCCCCCGCCGTCAAACGCCTCCCCCCACCCCCTCCAACACCCTCGGACCCCGCCAGCCCCTCCCTCTCCACCCTCTGCCCCCGCCGTCAAACACCTCCCCCCACCCCCTCCAACACCCTCGGCCCCGCCAGCCCCCTCCCTCTCCACCCTCTGCCCCCGCCGTCAAACACCTCCCCCCACCCCCTCCAACACCCTCGGACCCCGCAAGCCCCCTCCCTCTCCACCCTCTGCCCCCGCCGTCAAACGCCTCCCCCCACCCCCTCCAACACCCTCGGACCCCGCCAGCCCCTCCCTCTCCACCCTCTGCCCCCACCGTCAAACAACTCCCCCCACCCCCTCCAATTCGAGGCCCCTCCCTCTCCACTCCCTCTGCAACCGCTGTCAAACACCTCCCCCCACCCCCTCCAATTCCCTCCAGCCCCCCCCTCCCCACTCCCTCCCCCCGCCGCTTAGCACCTCCCCCCACTCCCTCCACTCCCTCTGCCCCCCACTGCCTAACCCCTCCGGTTATCCCGCCACCACCACATCCTCTGTCTCCACCCTCTTCCCCCACAATTCCCCTCCACCTACATTGGATTTCTATTGCTCAGCTTCTTATCCTCATTTCCATCAATGGTCGACCCCTCCGCTCCGAGTGATATTTCAGAACCCACGCCGCCCGCACTTCCTACAAACCATTCCAATCAACATACTCCGCCGTCCGAGTTTCCTCCCAACCATCACAATCAATCCTCTCCCACATCCGCGCTTCCTTCCGACCATCCAAATCAACCTACTCCCTCGGCAGAACACTCTGTTCCCACTAACCCACCGCAAGATGCATCGCAGTCAGCTCCTCCTACTGCCCTTCTTGCTATTCCTATTTATTCCATACACTCTGATTCCACCGACCTTTATTCCCCACCTCCCATCCCTCACCCTCCTTCTCCTTCCCCATCTATGTCTCATTCCTCACACCCATCTTCGCCAACCGGGGATTATATGCGCCTGTTTCTTCCACCTGACTTAAACCTGCAAATCCGTATGCATTTATCCCTACCTACCATTGCCCTTCGTCAAATGTTTTCCATTGAAGATCTTCAGCAGGCAGGCCTGTGGGGCTTGGCCAACGTTTTCTTCAATAATCCATCCAATTTTAACCAGGTTTATGAAGCTATTCGCCTCTTCCCTCATTTTAGAACCGGCACTCTCTCCATCCCAGCCATTGCCACCAGTATTGGGTCCTCCCTCTTACATTTTAGTGCTCCCCCCTTCCTATACTCTGGATTGTCAGCCTCGGCTACAATTGCCTTTTCTACCGATCACTTTCAAAGTAATGCTAGGTTTTCACTCCGCATGACCACCATTCTCAATGCGTTCATTTTTTTCTTTTTACTGCGTAGTCCCACATCTTCGCTCCCCTGGTCAGATATTCGTATTGCCGATCCGCTTTCTTGCTTTCTCCATAGCTGTCCTTACCCTTACGCAACCCTCATTTATAGTTCCTTGACTTTGCGATCCCGTCGACTCCGAGAGGCTATCTCTAGGGGCTCTCATGCATTTTCCATCTATTCTGCACCCTTCCTAGCTTGGATCTATCAAATACCTGCACACTCTGCCAACAATGTTGCTTTTCTCCCTACCAACCCTGGGCTACCTTCCATTGCACAATCTCCTTCCCCCCCTCTAATCTCAATTGACTCAGCTTCCGCATCGACACCAGCATCCGCACCACCTGATATCCCCTCCTTCCCTCCCCAATCTTCTTCACCTATCCCTCCAGCATCTACCACTACTCCGTCCATGCCTACCCCTCCCATTATCCCTAGACCTCCCCTCTCTTCAGCTTTCAAGCCACTCATTCAAACGGAGCTCAACCCTCAAAACCCCACCTGTGTGCCCCCACTTCCTCCGGTTTCCACCTCACCCCCTATCATTAATGATCCATTCAGCCAACCACTTCCCTCCCACAATCCTTCCCTTCCCAATCCATCTTCCACTACAACCCTTCCTCCTCATCCGCCGGTAATTCCTCCTTCCCATCTCCCTCCTGATCCATCGTCCTCTCCTCCTCCGCACTTTGACCTCCCATCAACCCCTTCCTTTTTACAATTACTACGGGACGCGAGTGTAGTTGCTCTCGGCAGTGCTCAGGCCTCCCAGATTTCCTTGGATTCGGTATCAGCAGCAGCTTCGGTTCATCAACAGTATATCTCAACAATCAAAAACATCAATCGCATGGCCAATTCTCAATGGCACTCGCTCAATGAAACGGCGCGATTGCTCAAAGAAGAGAGAGATCATTATCGCGATATGGCCGACTCTGCGTTGAAAGCCTTAGAAGATCTTCAAAATCGCTCTAACTTAGGGCTTTGTGCTAATGCTGCGTGCAGACGTATCCGACGGGACAGGGATAATCTTAGGCAATGCCTTAGTTCGCTACAGCATATGATTGAACAAGCTTCTGCTCCTTTGCCCCCCTCTCCACCAACATCGGCTGAGAATCTCAATCAACCTGCACAATAATTTGCCGTCCACAGTCTAAATAAATTGCTCATCCCCTTCATAATAATTGCTCTTAGCTTCCATTATCGCTTTGTCAATAAATTTCTCATCCCTCTGATTTTGTCAATAATTCTTGTAGGGTGCCTTATACTTTTTCTTACTTAAATAATATACGCACCCTTTAACTCTTTTCTTGCCTCAGCTTCGTTATTTTCATATCTGCTGTCTTTGACATTTTTCTGTTTTGTATTGCTGTTGTCTCTCCGGGACGGAGAGATCTTTAGGTGGTGGGCATCTGTCGAGCCCTAACCGGTTGAAACTAAGGGTGCAAAGTATTTTTTCTCTTAAGGTTCAAAGGATGAATTTAAAATCTTAGGTGCAAAAGTAAAGAATTAAAAGGAAAGGTGAAGGTATGGAAGGCCGCGTACGCAAAGGTGGAAATAGGGCCGCCCAATCAAAATTTTATTTTAAAGTCACTTTTGTTCTAAAGTCACTACAGGACAAAGTAGTGAGTCGTTGATGACCAGTTCAAAAGACAATCTTGGGACATTGAAAGGGCACCAAGATTGTATTATAGTTAGAGTGCGCGAACTGGCGGACTCAACAAAAGAGAGACAAAAGGCTATTCTTGGACATTGAAAGTAAGAAGAAAGGGAGAAGTGAAGAGTCACTGGTGTGTGTCGACCGCGGAAAGTGAAGAGTGCAAGAAGTGAGGCTAAGGGAGGTGCAGAGACTGCGAAGCAGGAGACCAATCCCAAAAGTCTCTCTCCGCAATCAGGCCCAAAAGAGATTAGTCCCTCAGCTCGTGGAAGCTTAGTGCAAGGTGTGCACAAGGAGAAGCTGGAAGCAAGTGAAGGACTGGTGCAAAAGAGGCCGGCTGCTGGGAGATTCTCAGATAATTGATCTTTTATGATTGAGCATTCTCTATAATTGCGCCCGAGTATTAACTGGGATTGAATGAAATAGTATAATCCTTCTATTGTAATCAAAAACTCAAGGTTCAAAGGTGTTTCTGTAGAAGCTTGTCTGAGTTATTTCGTCTCTTGCTCTTCTTCTTTTTTCTCCTACAAACCCTCAAACTCCTTCACGTCCAAGAAAACCCCCAACACCCACTTAGTGCCAATGGCCTTCTTGCCAGGAGGCAAGTCACATAAAGACCAAGTACTATTCTTCATTATTGCATCATATTCAGATTGCATAGTAGCCATCCAATTTTCTAAATTTTGTGCTTCATCAAACGAAACAGGCTCAGTCTCATCATAGAGACTAGATGCAGCCATAGCATAGCAATCTGCTGCAAAAGAGGCACTATGAGCCTGGTCGAGTACAAAATGACAGAGGTGCATCTAATTTCTTTCATGCAAGGTCTACACTAGCCATTTTGGCATAGTTCTGGCCTGCTCAATATCAGCTCTCTCATCAATAAGTGCATCATGTAAATCTCCATCAGAAATGGAATGATCTGCATCATCACATGAAACCTACAAAGGCTGAGAAGTTGCCTCATTAGGACCAACACTAGATTGTCCACTTGTAAAAAGAGTTAGCCAAGTATCATACATGTCTTTGGAGCTAACAGATGTCTTGTACTACATGAAAGCAATGGCTGAATAGCATCTTCCACAAAAACAACATCACGGATAACTAGAATGCATTTAGTCTGTGGATGATATAGATGATAGCCTTTACTTTCAGAGGTGTACCTAATAAAAATACATTTTACTACTTTATCATCCAATTCTCTGTGATGTTGTTTGGGCACTAATGCATATGCCAAACAACCAAAAACACGCAAATGAGCAACAGATGGCTTGCGGTCATGCAAAGCCTCATATGGAGTGATAAACTGCAGCGCTTTAGTGGGACACCTGTTAAGTACAAATGTTGCACACATGAGAGCCTCAAGCCAAAAACTGTGGTAAAGCGTGTCTCTTGACCATACACCTTGCCATCTCCATGAGTGATCTGTTCTTTTGTTCAGCAACTCCCATTCTATTGAGGTGTATATGACACTGTACACTGGTGTTTTATCCCACATTCAGATAGAAATGCATTAAAATCAGAAGACATATATTCCCCCCCTCGATCAGAATGGAGGGAGCCCATTTTACATGCTGATAGATTTTTCAGCCAAAACCAAAAACTGCTTGAAGCACATGAACACTTCAGACTTTGCCTTCAATGGATATACCCATGCATGCCTAGAAAAATTATCAATGAAAGTCACAAAGATAATTTCCAAAAGAAGGTGTCTGCATAGGACCACATACATCACTATGTACAAGCTATAATTTTTGAGTAGCCCAAACTGAACCATCTTTTGGAAAGGATGAATGTTGCATTTTGCCCAAAATATAGCCTTCACAACCATGTTTTCCTAGTGCGTCAAGTTTGGGCAAAGAGGACACCATTTCAGATATCTGCAGGTGTAGCAAACTAGCAAAATTCAGATGACCAAAGCATGCAGGCCAAAGATTTGCATCTAACATAGCCTAAGAATCATGTACTGCACATGCCGAATCATTCACAGATCTTTCATAGTCTATGAGCTTATACAACCCATGACATAAAATGCCAAAAACAATAATCACGTCGCCATTTGATAGATCATGAATTGTACACCTTTCATCAACAAATTTCACAACCAAGGCAATCTTGGCTAATGCGAAAACTGATAACAGATTTTTCTTGATCCTTGGCACAGACAAAGCATCTGACAAATTTGATATGAATCAAGAAGACCATTCAGAACAGTCTGCACAAGTGAGCTATCTGGTATAACCTCATCAGCAGAAATCAACTATTCCTTCAAGTCTTTGATCTTTGTTAGAAAATTGACCATAGAGTCACCTTCATTCATGTGCTCACTCTCCAACTATTTTTAGAGATAAGCAACATGAGCCTCATTCCTAGCTTAGCACAATGTGGTAAGTGTATCCCAAGCAGCCTTAGCTATTCTGCAAGAGCAAATATGAGGAATAATGGCACGTTTGATAGACAAAGCTATGAATGCATGTGCATGGGCATCTATGCCATCTCAATGAATTTGCTCTACAGTAGGTGCAGCACAAAACATAGCACGAACAGGAATACGCAGAATATCACCATCTTTGACACCTTCTACATCAGCTTCAGTACCTACAGTTGTAACAATTGTAGATGTGGTAGGACATTTTCAACACCTTGCACAATCCTTTTGCAACCAATAGATGTCGCATCATATAAGCCTATAACGGGTAGTTGGTACCATCCAACTTATCCTCAATAGCCAACATACGGAATACATCACTACTTTCAACCATGGCCGATGACTAAAATACCTTGATGCAGAAAATTGACTTTATCTCAAAAAGTTGAACAGAATTGCCTAGACAAATTCTACTAGACCTGTAGCAGACTTCGAGATGCTTATATTGGCAAAATAAAACTCATATATACCTTTGGCACAAAAGGTGAAATAGCCTACACAAGCGCTACGATAGTGTGTTCGGAGGTCGAAACGAGCTCAGATCGCGATTTCGGCATGATAAAGAAAAGCAGTTTTGATCTCGGAAACATGCCGAGTATGCTCATCAAAATTCATGCGATTCTGAGACTGCAACCGGAGAGGTGTCGATGACGCCCTAGATGAAGCGGCGACCTGCTCTGATACCAATTGTTGGAGTTAGACATCTGCGGAAGCACGCGAACAACAAAAGGAAGAAGAAGAAGCTTGGAGCAAAACACACAATAGTGAATGCATTACCACTAGAATCTACAAAGATAAGTAGCCCGTAGTAGGGCAATAGGCGTATATACAAGCCGGGGGAAAAAAACCTCCTAAAGAGGGAAAAAAGTGCCCTGACGGTCCTAGTGTGTTCACACACATCACTACCTAAATATATCAACACTAACATGTATAAGAAGTGTTTGCATTAGGTGGACCGATTTCTAGCCCTTATCAAGGGCTATGCTAGTCCCTGATCCTTCCTCCTTTTTTCTTACTTCCTAAGTGGGCAGTTCCATTGTGCTGCTAGGAGGCAGACACCTAAAACATAACTTTTCCCTCTTGGACCTCTCATATTGATCAGTAGGTAATTTGGACCCTTGTAATCTTTAATTTTTAATAAAGAATTTGTTTTTTCCCATGGTTACTTTCTTCTTGAACTTGGTTGTACTAACAAGTTTGAGGGACTGATCTGTCTCCATATGAGTGTATTGAGGATGGTTATGGTTCTCATATATCTAAGCATATTTGATTGCCTCCTCAAAAGTATTAGGCATGTTTCTTCTCAATCTCTCTCAATGACTTTTTCTAAGCCCCTAACAAACCCTTTGGTCTTCTCAAAATCATCTAACCCCTTAAGCTTCAGTATGATCTGCCTATAGTTGGATATGTAGACTGACAAAGGCCTAACTCTCCCTACAATCCTACCCCACTCATCCCAATTCCTCTCTTCCTCATTCTTAGGAGAAACTCTTTCAAGAAAAGAGTTTCAAACTGAGTCTAGGCTGTAAGGATGAAATTTTCCTCCCTGAGAGTCATTCACCATTTATAAGCAGGTAGGCCAAGCAAGAGACTCGCTTCTAACAAACGATACTCAGGTGGGGTTCTATTTAGTTGATGGAGGTCATTCCACTTTTGCAAGAAAGAGTAGACCGCATCCTTGTTCCTCTCTTGGTCATCCCCCATAAAGGTTGGTGGCTTGAAGTCTTTTAGGAGGGGAGTCTCGCTATAACTCTCTCCTTTATGTTTGCCACAAAGGTGAACATCCTTCCTAGCCATCCCTAATGTAGGAAGAGTAGAAATCTCTCTTTATTTCCTAACTAGCAAAGAGGTAACCTAAGTCTTTAGTGAGATCATTTGAGTCTTAGTTTGTTCTATTAGAGAGGTCATGCTACCAATGTCTCTCTCTAACCTAAGGGTTTGATCTTTAAGCTCTATGAATTTATTGTGTGAAACAAACTCATCATGAAGCTCTACATTGGAATATTAGTCTTCTTGCTCAACTTTTTGCTCTACTTCTTACTCGAGTTTTTTCTCTACTTCTTGCTCTTGCTCTACCTCTTTCATTCAATGGTCTAAATTCTCCAGATGTTGCTCTGTAGCTCAAGCCTAATCACCACCTCCTTTACTTGTCAATCCGTAGAGAGGTGAGGACTGGTACGAAGACTATGAGCGAGTGAAGGCACAAGTGTGTGAGTGAAAGCACACAAGCATGCACACACATACACACACACATGCACAAGGTAAGAGCAAAGAGAGGAACAATGGAATGAATTTGATTACAAAAGATTTCTCTTACAAAAGCTCAAATTTACAACAAGCTAACCCCAAAAATGAGCTCTCTAGCTCTTTTTATAGTTTTTTGACTAGTTTTGGCCCTGTCCAAACCTAGTGTCTGGCCTAGTTAAAAATTAGGTTCCAGGGCTTATTTGAGGGCACAAACAGAGTCTAAAAATTATGAAAAATCGTAGGATGATACTTCTAATACTTCTCAAGCTTGAGGACACCTCACCTTGAAAAAAATGGAGTTAAAAAAATATGGAGTGGTACTTACGATGGCTTCTAGTGATGAAAATCACTATTTTTATAGGGATTCCTTCTGAAAATTTAACATGTGCTTCTTGGAGCTCCCGTCTTGCTCCTTCTTCTTGTGTGTCCACTTCTTTGACATGTTCTTGCACCTTGTTCCTGACCTTGAATGCTAACACTCCCCCCTCTCGAGTCTGTCATCCTTGATAGACCCTTGTTGTAGTGGTTGTTCCATGTAGCGCTTTGAGAGGTAGTGTCCATCCTGTATGAACAAGAGCCATGTATCTTCCAAACGTATGTACTTTGTCCTTGGATTCTCACATGAAGATATATTTGTGAGATTTCAAAAGATGCTAGGTGCTAAAAAGAGGTTGTCCATGTTGATTTTGAGCAGCTATGGGTGGTGGAATGCTTCATTGCTATTGTTGATGTAACTTTAATGTCCTCTAGATCTTTCCAAGATGATATTCATAGTAGTCATGCCAAGTATTTGTAACCCATACTTAGTGATGGGTTAGTGTGTCAGTGCATGGGTTGAAGAGAATATGTGCCTTGTGCACGGACTTGTAATGTGGCCCTATGCATGCATACTCTAAAAATACATTGGAAAAAGTGTGGTGTGAAAAGTGGAGGTCTTGAGCTAAGTGCTCAAGGGTATGCTGATGAAGAGGTTTCCTAACATATCATGGTTATGGTGTTCCCAAAGTAAGGATTCTTACCGTGGTGAATGGTCGATTGATGTTTATCTCTTCGTGTTGTACACTTGTCATTGTGATGGACCATGGGCTGGTCTATCGTTGTCGATGAATGCCCTTGTTGGTGGTCCACTGATGAGATTCTTGAAGCTCCTGTCATATCCCCTCTCTTCAAAGCAACATTTGCCAAATACTGAGAATTGAATTTCTTTATATTCCTTAACAAACAGCATTGGGTAGCTACACTAAGCTTAGTTTCACATATTCTCTTTAGCTCACCATAAGCAAGAGTCTTCTCACCTAGTATACATACAAGGATTTGTAGGGTACCAAAACTACCCCTTGCAGATATCTCCTTGGATGCTCTTGTACATACAGTAGTTAAGCATCCCTCAAGTTGTGGACCTTCAAACTCTTCCCTCCTACCATGTTAAGGGGGGACAATAGATGTTGTGGATGCCATGTTCATACCAAGTTCTTGACATCTACTAGATAAGGCAGCAATAATATCATGTGCTAGCCAAGACACACTTCTATAAAAACTCATAAATGCCCAGTCATCAACCATTCCATCTTCAACTAAGCATGACTCATTTATGTTCCATGAGCCAAACCTGGGAACAAGCTCTCTCTCTCTCTCTATCTCTCTCTCTCTAAATTTCTAGTAGGGAATCATGAATTTCTACGAGGGAATCATGATCTTCTCAAATTTTCTCAAGTCTAGGGAATCACAAATTTCTAACAATGAATCATGAATTTCTTCTAGGGAATCGTGACTTTCTCCAGATCCACAAATCCAAAGAATCACGATTTTCTCAAGCTCCAAAATGCAGAGAATCGCAATTTTCTCAAAATGCAAAACTCTAGAGAATCGCGATTTTCTCACTTTCATACAATCGTGATTTTCTCAAAAATTTTAGGCAAGAAAAAAAATCAAATTTTCCTGAGAATCATGATTTTTTGAGAAAGTTGTGATTTTGTGAGTTTTTAGGTCGGAAATTCAAATTTTTGCGCTAAGCTCCAAATGTGCAGAAAATCGTGAAAAACACAAGTGCATGCACTCCCAAGCACTTCCTAGCTCTTTCTTGCACTCCCACACATGAGAAATGATGTGAAAATGGTGAAAATGCAGCCAAAAATGAAAAAAATCTATGAAGATGAAGATGGTGATGATGAAGATGGAGAAGAAAAATAAACAAAATAATAGAAAAGACTATTTTTTACCTTCCAACGTCGCAAATCCACGATATTACCATCACAACGCTCGTCCTCGAAGCTCTCTCCCCAGCAAGGGCACCAAAATTTGGTGTAGCTCAAAGGTAAGCACCAGCTCCTTTACTTATCAATCCGCAGAGACATGAGGACTAGTATGAAGACCATGAGCGAGTGAAGGCACAAGTGTGTGAGTGAAAGCACACAAGTATGCACACACATACACACACATGCACAAGGTAAGAGCAAAGAGAGGAACAATGAAAGGACTTTGATTACAAAAGATTTCTCTTACAAAAGCTCAAATCTACAACAAGGTAACCCCAAAAATGAACTCTCTAACTCTTTTTATAGTTTTTTGACTAGTTTTGGCCTTGTTCAGACCTAGTGTTTGGCCTAGTTAAAAATTAGGTATCAAGGCTTATTTGAGGGCTCAAATGGAGTCTAAAAATTATGAAAATTGGTAGGATGATACTTCTAATACTCCTCAAGCTTGAGGACACCTCAACTTGAACAAAATGGAGTACAAAAATATGAAGTGGTGTTTATAATGGCTTTTAGTGATGAAAATCACTATTTTTATAGAGACATATCCATACCTTTCAGATTGCTTTCTCTCCTTTGTTGACCTTCTAGTAGTATATTTGAAACATTCAGCACATTCTTGCATTTTAGCCTTTCCTCTTGACTTCTAGATCTTATAATCTCTTTCCTTCTCTTCGTGATCATCATCAAATTCACTTCTTGGATCCTACACCTATGTATCATGCTTGCAACCTAATGGATGGAAATTAGAATCAAGATCATAAAGTAAATTTACCTTTTGTTTGTCTTCATTATACCATGATCTATGTTCTTCACATACAATATCTCTACTTGTGGTGAATTGTTTTGTGGATGTATTATAGAACATGTAGCCCATTTCAGTTGAATCATAGCCAATGAAAACTGCCTTGGTTGCCCTTTCATCTTGTTTACCTCTTATTTGCGAAGGTACATGTACAAAAGCTAAACAACCAAAAACCTTGCAGCGTTAGAACACTTTGATCCCTACATAGATTCTTCAATGTTCGTTCATTCATATGAGCAAGTCTCTTATGCTACACTTCAGGCTCACTTAGGGCTTGAGACCCAAAGTTGAAGAGATCTATGTTCTTAGTTAATCCTACTTCAAAAGTAAAGAGCCCACTATGCTTCTCACCTTTGGCTACATTCTTGAAGCCTTGACATGGATCTTCCACAAACGTTCATGTTTTGTGAACCTAACTTGCAAGCCTTTTTCAACTATTTGGCCTAGACATATTAGGCTTTTAGTGATAGTGGGTACATAAAGAACTTTACTCAGAATGTTTCTCTTGGGATTGGGAGCTTTGACATTACCAATATTCTCCAAATTGTGGATTTTTGACATTACCAATCTTCTCCACATTGTGCTTGGTATCATCCCATGTTTGTACTTCATGCCTATGATTTGGACTCCCCAAGTAAGATAGAAGAGCAACATTTTCTGCAACATGGTTTGAACAACTTGGGTCTATGTAGAACAAAACATTCATCTTCTTTTCCTTCTTTGTGACCCAGATTTATTAGGAGCAATGAATCTTCATGTGATTGATCTTTTGAGTAGTTGTTGAAGTCCCTCTATTATAACTTCTATTTCTTTTTGTTGAAGTTGTGTCCTCCTCTACCTCTAGTGTTTCCAAATCCATGTCTTCTACTTCCTTTCTGAGTATTTCCATTGAGCTAGTAATTTTGAGTGGTGTGGTTGGTCTTATTATAGCTAGCACATGGTTGAACATCTTGTCCTCTTGAGCTTTCATGATTTGATCCTTTCTTCTTCCCTTTCTACTTGCTCTTGCCTACATAGTTAGCTTGGGGAATCTCTTCTTCATCATCTTCCTTCTTCTTGCCTTTGTGCATGTTGTGTTTCTTATCTGCATAAAGAGCACTTGTTGAATTACCTTGATAAGAGTCACCTTCCTTCAGCTTGTTGTTGGCCTCTTGATTGAAGAGTTGTCCAAGGAATATGTTTCAGTTAGGAGATCTTACATCCACAATGAGATCATAGGCTATAGTGAAGGATTATCATTTCTTACCACTTCTAATTCCATTTAGAAAATGCCTCATGATGGCCTCTTCTTCAATCATCTCCCTAGTAGTTGGAAACTCATATGCAAGCTCCTTCACCTTGGCAACAAACTCTGTGATAGTTTTTTTTGGTGTCTTCTTCATTTGGTTGAATGCATTCCATAGATGGTTCTTCCTAACCTTGGTGCTAGCAGAAAAGAAGGTCTCAAGTGCATCCCAAGTCTCTTTAGATGTTTTCCATCCTCTAATATGTGGTAACAAGAAATGAAAGATAGAGTTTAGTATATATGACCTTGCTTGAGCATCCCTTGCATACCAAAGTGTGAGCTTCTACATCTCCTCTTGTGTAGGTCCTCCTTTGGATCTTGGAATAGGCATAGCTTCATCACTTGCTACAATCCCATGGAGCTTTCTACCTTGCAAATATGCTTCCATTCTGATTTTCCAAACAATAGAGTTGTTTCTATCAAGACTCTCAATCACTGAGGGAAAGCAATCAGCCATCTTGATATAGATATGATACAATTGAGAAAACTTGGAGAAGCTTGAGGAAAGTAGAAATTTGAGGCTCAAATTGATAAAGATGGATCCAACAAACTAGCACTGGACCAACGTAAAAGTTTTAGGAGAGTCTAATATATCTTATGAGCTTTAGCTAGATAAAATAAAATACCTTATGTGCTTTGGAAAATCAATAAGAAATGATTGGTGCAAAACGGATAGGTTTCCACAATGACTAGTCAATAAGACTTGCTATTTTGGCTTGAATCATACAACTTCAAATGCTTAGAGTAGCAAGCATGATTACAATTTGTTGGATCATCAAGCTTGCATTATGATTGAGGTGGATTTGTTCTACATCAAAAATCATCTTCTGATTATGTCAAAAATATCCATTGAAGAGATTTCTTCATTAATGTTGACTTACGGTATCTCATAGGGATTTATTTTATAGATCACGTATTCTTGTAAAACCTTAGATATTTATGCTTGTAAAAGGATAAAGAAAAGACTCAAATTCCATGAGTTTAAGGTAGTTGAATTTAGTGGTTCAATCAATCACCAAATTAGATCAAGATTAGATCACTACTCTTTTCCCAGATTGTAGGAAGGCAAATTTGAGTCCATTGCAGAAAAGTCATGGAAGGCATCAAATTTGAATCATGCTGGCTTAGTAGTTGCACACATAACAGCCTGGAACCAGAAACTATTTGGTAAAGCCTAATGTTTGACCATATATCTCGTTATCTCCATGAGATACATGTTCTTTCTTTCATGAACACCATTTTTTTTAGGTGTATACGTCTTTGTACATTAATGTTTTATCCCACACTCAGCGAGAAATGCATTAAAATCAGAAGACATGTATTTCTCCCCTTGATCAGAATAGAGGGTGCCCATTTTACATTCTAAGAGATTTTCAACCAAAAGAAAAAACTATTTGAATACATAAAGACTTTTGAGTTTTCTTTCAATGGATACACCCATGCATGCCTGAAAAAATTATCAATAAAAATCATGAATTAAAGGTATTGCCCAAAAGAAAGTGTATGCATGGGACCACATACATCATTGTGAAAAAGCTACAATTTTTGAGTAGCTTGTACTTAACCATCTTTTGGGTGGGAGGAATGCTACATTTTGCCCAAAATATAGCCTTCATAGATATGTTTGCAAGGTGCCTCAAGTTTGAGCAGAGAGGAAACCATTTTAGATTTCTGCACGCATAGCAAACTAGCAAATTTTTTATGACCAAACTGTGCATGCAAAAGCTTTGCATCTGAGAAAGCTTGAGAATCTTGAATTTCACATGTTGAATCATTGACAAATTTTGCATAGTCTATGATCTTTTATAGTCCATGACATAAAATGCCAGATGCAATAATAACATCTCATATGACATATCATGTAGTATACATCTGTCATCAATGAATTTTACAACCAAGCCTATCTTTGCTAATGTTGAAAATCACAACATATTTTTCTTGATCCTTGGCACAAACAAAGCATTAGACAATGTCAAAGAGCTACCATCAAAATTAGTAAGAATGATCTTACCAATTTTGAGGACAAGATAAGATGAGTTGTTGGTGCATGTGACAATATTCCCTATAGGGGTAGGCTCAACTGAACTGAAGAAACTGTGTTGCAAGGTAATATGTTTGGTTGCCTCACTATCAAAGTACCAAACATTTGAGTCTACTATAGCCATACAATGCTCATGCAAAGATTGTTCATAACTGCAAATAATAGTAAATCACCATTCTTTGTTTTGTACAAGATTAGCAGAGTTTGTTTTGGGTGTAGAGGCCTCTACAACAACCACTTGAGCCTCTTTCTTCTTTGCCTCTTTTGCAACCAAGTTCGGCAACTCTTTATGACATGATCATTTCTTTTACAATATTTGAAAAACAACTCTGTAGATTTCTTCTCATCTTTGTCTTGCTTTTATGACTATGTAGAATTAGCAGATTTCTACTTACTAGTAGATGAGCTCCATTTACCTTTTCTCTTCTGATTAGCTAAGAAAGCTTGATCTACAACACGCATAATGGACCTGTTTTGTTTGGACTGGTCTTTCTGCAATAAAATAGAGACTAGCCCCTCAAATGTTAAGGCATTTGAATTGCCTTTCATCATCAACCAAAGAGTAGAAGCAAAACTCCTATATGAATCTTGAAGAACATTCTAAACAATCTGCACAAGTAAACTATCTCGCAAGACTTTATTAGTAGAAATCAATTATTCCTTCAAATTGTTTATCTTTTTCAAAAATTTATCCCTAGAATCTCCATCATTCATATGCTCATTCTACAACTACTTTTTGAGGTAAGCAATAGGAGCTTCATGTTTTTCTGGTACAAAAAGGTAAGTGTATCTTAAGAATCCTTTGTTATTTTGCAAGAGCAAAAAAGAGGGATAATGGCATGTTTGATAGACAAAGCTATCAATGCATGTTCTTGAGCATCTTTGCCATCCCGTTGAAGTCTCTCTATAGTAGGTGTATTAGGAACCGTAGCATGAACAATAATTTCAAGATTTTTATCTTTGATACCATCTCCAACACCTTCAATAATTGTACTTGTAGGTGTAGTAGGTTGTTTTTCAAAACCTTGCGTAATATTCAACTATCCTTTTGGAACTAGTACATGATGCATCATATATTTTCATAATTGGGTAATTGGTACCATCCAACTTGTTTTGAACAACCAACATATGGAATACATCATTGCTTTCAGCCATGGCGAGAGACTAAAACACCCTGATGCAAAAAAAATTAATGTATCTCAAAACGTTGAACAGAACTACCCTGTCGAGCTCAGCTAAAGATGTAGGAGACTTTGAGGCACTTGTATTGGCAAATCAAAACCAATATACATGTTTCACACAAAAGGATGGAATTTCCTACAGAGGCACCATGATAGTGCATTCGAAGACCAAAATGACATAAGATAAAAATTTTGTCACCACAGAGAAAAGTTTTTTTGGACTCGTAATCGACCTCAGTATGCTCATCAATTTTTGTGTGATTCTAAGAATATTACTGGAGGGCTGATGACGATGTCCTAGATGAAGCGGTGATATACTCTTATATGAATTGTTGTGTTTGAGGGATGTGGAAGCACGTGAATAGTATAAGGAAGAAGAAGAAGCTTGGAGCACAACACACAATACTGAATGTATTACCAAGTGAATGTACAAGAGTAAGTAATTGCTTAGGGTTATAGGCATATATACAAGCTGGGGTAAAAACTTACTAACAAGGGAAAAACATGCCCCAGTGGTTCTAAGTGTGTTCACACATATCACTACCAAAATATATCAACAGTGTGACCATGAACTTATGGCCAAAACTCTGCAAGACTACACTTATGTGTAGGAGGTCCTAGGAGTGATAGATACCTAGCAAGAACCTATCCATACACTTATCAAGTGAGCTCCACATTCCATGAAAGTTTACTCATTTTCAAGATAATTTGTCACCTAATAATGTTCCAAGTTTCATTTTAATCTCATTATTCTTATGAGATAAACATAGAAAATATTGGTTGTAACACCTCAAACTTTTCATAACTCATAGGTTATACCAAATACTAGATTTCATCAATAGAGACATCAAATAAAGTCTAGATCACCAACAATTGGGTGTACAGTAATCTACCAACCCAAAATCATTTCCAAAAAAATTCACCTTGATTGGACATTCTAAAAAAGAGAAATGGCATAATCACCAACCCTCTATGTACTTCTCTCATGAATCCTTGCCAGAGGGATGAGATAGCTACATAAAACCTTATAGTACTCAAATATCATAGAAATATTATTAAATTTATAAATGTGCATGGAGACACCATGTCTCAACACATATCCAAATTTCATATCATTTGGCCATTGCAATTTGGGAAAACACTTGAGTTTCTGCGAATCTTGAATGATTTGGGAGAGCTAATTCCATGCACAATAACCAAAGGACTTTTGCAATTTGTCTTCACTCAAAATTCCTTAGCTCATGAAATTTTGGGGCCCAATGTTGAGACACATAAGCTATATAACACAAGAAAAATCACATCATTTATACATTCCAATGATGCAATATGACCCTCTAAATTGACCCTTTTACACCATCTAAAGGGTGATTTACCTTGTAGAGCTATGCACCTTTGGGATCTTCACACCCACTTATCCCCAAATTGCATGAAATTTGGTGAGCATGGTAAGCACCTTAGTCGCTACTAATATAAAACATTTCATGAAAAATTAGGCTTTTTTTCTAAATTTAGAAAGACTACAATATGAAACTCTACCATTGTATTATAAATAACTTGAATGCATTTTAGTTATTCATCCCAAATATTTGGAATTACTTTTTAATCTAATTAAAATATTTTTATGGAATTACATGCACAACTATATGTATCCAATGATCATGAATACAACCCTTTTGAAATAATTCATCAATCAAAGAGCTGATTTTGGAAAAACCAAGTATTGCTTTTACTAATCTAAAGTCAATCTAAGAAAATCATTAACTCAATAAACAAGAAATTTTTGCTATCATTTCATTCTTGACATACATACTTAAAGGATTATAGTCTCATCTCATGCCTAATCATTAATTAGTGGTCTTATATCAATGGATATTGTTGGGAATTGAACTCACGACCTCCCGGTTAGGAGTGCGATGGGCTAACCACTTGCCCCAAAAGCCATGGTTGAGGATTACTTCCTAATCCTCTCTCTTAAGGCGTGGTTCAACCATCTCCTACTAGGATTATGTGACATTCCTTCCCCCTTAGACTGAGCATTGTCCTCAATGCTCACTTGTGGACCCTTCTAACTCTTGGACCCACTTTCCATGCATGAGCGCTTCCACCAACCTCAAACTCCAGCACATGGACCAAATTTGGACCTATCCCACCCTCCATGGGTGCCCAAATGCCCATGTGCCTTCATCCAAGCCCAGTTTCACACTCACCACAGATAAGTGCTTTTTCCAACTGCCCACGAATGAGGCGCGAACCTCCATCTCGCCCAATTTCTCAACTAGGCTCTGATACCAATGTTGGGAATTGAACTCACGGCCTCCCGGTTAGGAGTGCGATGGGCTAACCACTTGCCCCAAAAGCCATGGTTGAGGATTACTTCCTAATCCTCTCTCTTAAGGCGTGGTTCAACCATCTCCTACTAGGATTATGTGACAGATATATTCATCCATTGCATCCTATATTCACCCATTCGGAAACCTATGTGCATCATTAAGCGCATAGAAAGATGCTTCTCAAAAGGAAATGAAATGAAATAACATAAGCTATTTCACTTCAAAGAAATCCTATGTGCATCTATGATCTATAGAATTGTATTTATGAAAGATCATTCTCATGTGAAAGAAGTAAATCATTTTTTTTAATGGAAGAACAAAATGAAAAGAAAGATTCTTTTGTGAAGCTTAATCTCCAAAATCTGATTTTCCCTTTTTCTTCTATAAGCCTAGATGGAGAGCAGCTTGTTGGAAATTTGAGGTCTATGGAAGCACACAAACAACATACAGAAGAAGAAGAAGAAGAAGAAGCTTGGAGCACAACACACAATGCCAAATGTATTACCAAGTGAATGTAGATAGATTAGTGACTCATTAGGGTAGGTGTATATCCAATGTGGGAAAAAAACCCTCCTAAAGAGAGGAAAAAGTCTCCCAATTGTCCTAAGTGTGTTCACAAACATCACAACTGAAATATATCAACAAATCCCCCCTAGGAGTGCGGTGAACAAGGATCCAACACTCGTATAAGGAAGTGCCACGTTATGTAGAAAGAGATCAATCCACAAAAGCAAGTAAGCCCAAAGCTTTGCAAAAACCTTCAAACTTCTTTTGAGGCAGAGCCTTTGTGAAAAGATATGCAAAGTTATTCTTTGTGAGCACATATGCCAAACTTAGTTCAAGTATATAGGTAACACTCAAGTATAAAAAGATGTGCTTAATCGCCTACCAATGCTTGATACTTGGGCAATTCATAAATCTCCTCATCCATGACATAGCAAACTGAATATCAGACTGAGTAATGCATAAGTAAATCAAGCATCCAACATCCTACTGATAGAGAATAGCATCAAATGCATCTCCATCATCATGAAGGCTCAACTAGAAACTTGTTTCCATAGGAGTGGCAATAGCTTTGCAATCTTCAAGACCAAAACACTTCAATAATGTGTCAATATATTTTGTTCGATTCAGAGTTACTTTACCATCAACTCTCATAAATTGAATGCCCAAATAATGATGAAAATACCCCAAATCTGACATCTCAAATGAGGCATGCAAATCAGCCTTAAAATCAGCAATGTGCTTCTCATTAGGATGTGTGAGGAGCATGTCATCAACATAGAAAACAATGATCAAAAGCACATCATTTGCATGTTCCCACGAGTTTTGTGGAAAGGCGGGAGAAGGAAATCATATAATTTGAAACGTTTTTTATTCACTTGTGTTCATATATGAAAAGATAGAATCTTAAATACATAAAAGACGTGTAAGTTGCATCTCAATATACATAAATAGAAGTGATAATTAAAAGCTTTCACTTTCTCGCTACAAACTCAAAGTATGAAATCCTGCAAGTACATATGCAATTATAAACACTTGCAGCTTAGCCTCTTTGACAATCGTATGTCGAAGGTATCTCAAATTTTGTGTTTCTCTAAGAAACGCTTTGACTATAACCATCTTTGAAAGAGCTACACCCTTCTGCTTCATCAGCAAGACCATGTGCATCAATTTTCAAACTAAATCCTCCATTTATTGATCATCGGCTGTTGCATGAGGGCCATCCACATAAGTCTTCCCATATTTGAGTATCTCCAGCCTTCTTGAATGAGGATCCTTATGTCTCTTATGTACAAGAATCGAAATCTTTTGTATGAATGATTTTCCTTAATCTTCCATTGTCTCCTCTGACGAACCTCTCTGACTTGGTGGTCTTGCATTCTTCCCTTCTTCAAGGCCTCTACTACAACAATTCCTTTCTTTCCTTCATTAGAACCAAGAAGACAGAGTTCGAAGAAGTTCTGCCCACATAGCTATAGCACACGCTGTCCTCCCCCATCCAGATTGGTAGTTTTTCCTCTTGAGAGAAAGCCCCAAAAAAATTATCCTCCATGTGAGAGAAAAATTTCTTTTCCCCTTTTTTCACTTTCTACGCAGTCGAGCCTTGAATGTGTCTCCTCTTCATTTGCGTGCCTCCTGCCATTATGGTGAATGCCACATATTTTTTCATACCAAAACAAATAGAACATACTAACTACGCTCATTCATATTCGATTTCTACTTTATAAAAAAAATCCCATGAATCGTACAATTATACTCCATGCAAAAGAAGATTATACACACTCACAAATAGGCGCTTAAGGTTATGTATAAATATATGAAAACACACATCCAACTTGGTGCTCTCTTATGGATTTCACACTCACATATATTTGAATACATCACACACATTCATAACATAAATGAATCTTGATTCACATGTTCACATGGTGTGTGCACATGTATTCACACTATATGTAGGTATACAATGTTGGAAATATCAATGGTTTATATTGTCCCTCAACATAAATACAATATATGAGGCATTTTTATGTTATCAAGAATCATTTTTAATGAAATAAGTCAAACTTTAGTTTAGTTTAGCTTCATATTAATGCTTCTTATTTGATTTTAAAACTTGGCTTCGGATCACGATGACATCCACTCCCTTTGAACCCGTGCATCCTCTAGATGCTCTAACCTATATACATAACAACAAATACAAACAAGCATCAAGTAGTCATGGGTGGATATAAATCATCTTTAGAAGAGAAAGTAAGAACATGCTTATTTCAGACAAATTTACTGAAGTTTGTACAAAGTTAGAGAATAAAATAGATAAAATTTTCACTCTCAATATATTATGTTACAACCAATATAGTCAAACTAGCAATCATATGAATGAATCATAATCTTCATAGATCTGTCATTCACTCAACATGTTCACATCTAGTAGCTTATTCCAAGCACACACATATACTAATCCTTAATAACTTGGTCTGTGGAGCTACAGTTCGTTTCCCCAACGTCCAAACCCCCATCATATATTTTTTTTTCTTTTATTTTTATTTTTTTCTTTTGCACTTCAAACCAATTGAGCCTTTTTCTTTTTCTTTTATTTATTTTGTCTTTTATTTACGCAAGTTGGACTATGCCAAAATCAGTTGCGACTCATGGACCTGTCACATACAATATTGGATACCTATTTCAAAAAGAAAACAAATCAACAATGAATAACTATATAAGGATTATTGGATAAAATATTGGAGAGAAAATCTCGTTGTTCCTCAATGTTGGGAGCATACTTCTTCCATTTTTTGGGCTTGGACACCAAAACATGGGTGCAAACCAAGAAAAAACAAAATTCCAACACTAGGGCCATCAAATGAAAAACAAATCCAAGGGAAAACAAATGAAGTACCTGACATTTGAGCTACCTCTCAAATGAAGATGATCGCAATTTATAATTCAATTATAATATCTCACATGATATTGATCATATTAGAATATTATTGTTTTTAATATATCTATAATACTAATTTGCATAACTATGTTATAATTGAAAATCATTTCTAAGTTATTATTGTAATACTTCATCATGAAGTTATGATTCTTTACAATAGTCTTATCTCATATCAATTGCTCTGTTATTGGTAGTTCTCTTGTTTGCAATATGAGGAATGTTAGAAGGGGTTAAATCCTCCCAAGTTTGAGTTTTCTTTGGCTTTGCAAACTTTTTATAGAGGACTAGATGGCTTTCCATTAGCGCCAATATTCTAACTACAAAGTGAGAGTATTGACTACACTAAAGATTATGCTAAATAATTTGGGTATCGAAGGAGCCCTCAGTGTTTATTAGAACATGGATGTTACTTGTTGGTGAATGTGGAGAGTTGATATCCTATATTTGGAAGACCATGGAACCATACATATTTTTTCTAGAATGTTACTATAAAAAATAGTCATTAGAAGTCATTGTGAAGCATGAAGATACACCTTTCGAATGGCAGCATTGTTATTATGAGGAATAAGCCTCCATATCCAATAGAATCACTTTCAACTCTGATAACAAAAATTGTATAGTGTAAATTAGGCTATTTCTAGCAACACACATTTTTAAGAACATTCAATCAAATGGATTGTTAACAATGTATTAAATTTATTCAGGTGTTCCTTGATGCCATACAATTTTGAGATCATTTAATGAAATGGATAGTTAACCATAAATGAAATTTATTTATGTGTTTCTAAAATCCGTATGTTTTTTAGATAAATTCTTTAAATGGATAGTTATAGATTGAATTATATTTTCCCATCGTTTAATCAAATCCCTATTATTCATGGATTTTGAGTTTTCTTGAAGCTGACATGTTTTAATACTTGGAAGATATTAATCCAAATGATATATATATATATATATATATATATATATATATATATATATATATATATATATATATATATATATATATATATATATATATATATATATATATATGTATACACACACAGACATATATATAAATATATAAATATATATATATATATATATATAGTTTCTATTTCTTTATATATCATATTGATATTTAATATTTCTAAATATTTTGAGTTCTCTTGAAGTTGGTATGTTTTTATAATTTGAAGATACTTAATCAAATGTTTAATACATATATACACACATAGTGCACACACATGTGCGCGCACACACACACACATACCTATATATATATATATATATATATATATATATATATATATATATATATATATATATATATATATATATATATATATATATATATATATATATATAATGTTTATTATCAGTCTTTAATATAATTTTTAAACTAAATTGACACTTTTAATAAATATCATTTGTTACATTTTTGTGTAATTTGGAATATTTTTAAAAACATAAGATAATAAATTTGCATTTTCACAAGAAGTTCAATTTTTTTTTGAAGTTTGATTGATGAACTTCTTTTTAAATTTATATGCTCAAAGTTGAGTTTTGTCAATTCTCTCATTAATATGCTCAATCTTGAGTCCTAATGATATTTTGGTTCTTTTATGGAGCTTCAATCGTATTGTGAGTATGGTTTATATTTATTTTGAGAGTCGAAAGAGTCTCTTACATTTATTCAAACATTTATTTTCTCAATATTAAGGAGTCGAACAATGGGATGACATGAGGTTGGAACTTGAACAATAAGGACCCCTTAAATAGCTATAACTTTTGATATGTATAACAATATAAATATTTTCTCTACTTTGGAAGAGGCTCCTTGAGTTCATCCCTTAGTGTTGCAAATTAGGAGCAGCTTGAGCCCAAGTCTCTTACACATTGCAATATTAGGCTCGAAGTAAAGTTTGAACATTTTGTTATCGGCAAAGCTTGAATTTCAATCTGGAGTTTCTTGTTAAGATATTTAAAATAACATGAATGATTCAAAAAACATTGAGTTGAAAAACATAGAATTGTCCCAAAATCATGAATAAGTCCCAATTTTTTTGAATAGGTCTTTATATAAAAATAGCTTTGCATTTGGATTGCATTTAACATGACAAATTTTATTATTTCCTATCGTAATTTTCCATCCATTTTCTTTTGATGCCTATACATTGTACCTCTTCTCCAATTAATTTTTGATCTTCTACTTAAGAACATCAACATGACATCTCGGAGTATGACACTCATAGGAATTCTATACTCTATACTAATGCCTCTTTAAAAAAGAACACACACTCATTGTAAATATATTAAAAGGAACAAAAACACAAGTTGACTAGATGGAATTACAAAGAACATTGATAACCTTTATGTCCCCAACATGGGAGACCGAATTGAATTTCACCTCGTTGTTCTCTAGGATAAACTCTCTATAGTGTCTAAAGGGGGAGGGGGGGGGGAGACTTGTTACAATTTGATATCCTTCTTCCAAGAAAAACAAGTGATTTCTCAATAGATCATTCTTTAGCGGGTTTATCCAAGTTCAATGCACACCTTTCCTTCTAGATATTCTAGAGATTCTTGCTTCTAAGTTTGTTCCAAAAAGCCAATGGACAACCAATTGCTTCGCGAAGCAAGGTTTGCTTTCAATTAGTGGTGGGAGTGTGTTTCAAAATTTACAAAGACCAAGCCATGTTTGATGGCTATTCGGGGGAAGAGAAGAAGAAGTAACATAGGTCTCCTTTTCAATTAGTGCATCCCTTATAGCATTGGGTGCACCGCAAACCTTATTGGCTTTGACATTGGTCTAGATACCCCCATGGAGAATTTGCCCTATTAAAAGAAATTTGTTGTTTTCAATATGGGGCCTCCAAATATCCACAGATTAGCACTACCATAGGATCTAGCACCAGGTCATACACCACTTCCATTAAGATGATTGTGGAAGTGAAATTTATTTCTAGTTCCCAAAGGATAAACTATGTTGCTACTATTAATCTCTCGAAAACCTTCTAGCGAAGGCCCCTCTTGGCCAATCAAGAGGCTCACTTGTGGGTCATCCTATGCGTTTTTCTCTTCTTATCAAGTCCCACTCTTGAAACTCAACTATGTAGCATAAATCAATGTCATCAATATTGATACAATGCCTTCTATGTTGGTTTTAGAGGTGCTTCCACATTCAAAGACCTTGGCTTTAGATTCATCAATTCCTTTAGACTTGAGTAGAATCAACCTAATCAATGCCTCCAATCAAGAACTGGATGAAGGCATTCTGCCTCATGTGAGCAACCTATTTCTAGTTATTGCGAAATCTTGTTCTAGCTCGTCATAGATAATGCATGAGATTCGAGCCTTGAGGCTTAACTAGGAGAGGGGAGAACGAAAGCGTAAGAAGATCAAGAACCTATACCACCAAGTGATAGAGTCACATAACTTTGTAAGAGAATCATAGCCCATGAGGAGTTGCAGTTGTCCAAAGCGTAATGGTTAAAACATTGATGTAGAAAAAATATCTACAAGACATACGATCTCAATGAAACTCTAGTAAGGATTTTCAATGAATTGCTCATCTATCTTAAATCCATATGATGAAATCACCATTTTTTTTATAATACTTCAACTCTAACTTATAAAAGCCCCTTTGATGGCGATTGGTAATAAGAATGGAAGAAACTTGTGCCAATAATCATTTTTCATGGAAGATAACACGTGCTCAAGGGAAGGTAATCTTGATTAATTGCACACATCCAATTGGAGTTCTAAGAATGGAAATAAAAAACTACTATCTATAATTTTTGTTTTTTTATAGAAACCATTATGATCATGGAATTCCATTACTTTGCATAGTACTCCATAAGTATGACTTTTAACCAATTGTTTTAAAATTCTCTATTTTTCCATGGGTATTTATTTCACATTTAATTGTTTGCTAAAGCATCTCACCTATATTTTATGTACTTGCATGGGATCTATCAAGTGATTGATCATTAATTTACCTCAATATGCATAATAAAAAAAAGATAGACAATTCATTCCCAAAATAGGTGAGCCTTACCTTTTCTCCTACATACAATAGTAAATGCATACATGTAAATATATTTTTTTCATCTAAGCCAACTCTCCATCACATAAGTCTTTCCACTTGCATGACACTGAGTAGAGCATTAATATGTCACCTTACTCACCTTACTCAAACACCAAGACCAACAAAAATTTAACAAATTACCACACACTGGATGTACATTATATCCTCAAATTTTTTACCATGAACATTCATCATATATAGGCCAAACATGCATGTCTACATCAAAATACCTTCTATTTGTGAAAGCAAATGATGCATCTACTACATTAGATTCTTGAAATAAGTCTAGAAGATCTTCAGTCAAAGGTGATAAGCAAACATAAATATTCTTCATTTTATATTTCCCTAGTGCAATCAATGATAACATCAAATATCCTCTCTTTATGGCAAGCCATGGTTGAATGTTGTAATTCACTAAGCTCAAAGGAAATGTGCTCCATGAATAACCTTTTATTCCATACGTATTCAATCCATCCATTTTTTCTCATAATTATAAATTTTGAGGCTTAATTTTAAGTTGATGCCATTGTTTTGCAGTATATTTACATGCCTTGGAGTGTGCACGGACATGACATATACCATTTGTAAACCTTTGTAATGCATGCCCTTGCATCAAACCTATTATAGAGGGACATCAAAACATATTATTTATGCTAAGCACTTTAGGCAAATGACATAGCACTTTTATTTACACAAACTATCCAAGTAAATCTTGCTTTTCTTTGTATTTGGTACATTATTGATTATATGTGAATTCTCTTCAATACAAAATACAATAATTTGGAAATTCATGGATCTTGTTGTATTCCAGACCTACTAATGTGAGAAAATTTGTTGCATCCACTGTGTATGGTGGCATTTCAGCCCTTAAACACATTCTTGAAGAACAAATATATTTTCATCTTTATATAATGGCTGATGAGCCAACATACATAACACATCTTCTTATGTTTTAGTTTTATTAGTAAATTCATGATGACCATGTCTAGAAATATGTTGACCCACATTATTATTATCATTCCAAAATGCATTAATCACTACAAGGAATAGGGGGGTGTAACGACTGTTGATGCAACACAATTTCATCGCTTTGTAATTGGGAATTTTGTCACATTGAGCATCGAGCATGCACCATTGTTTAAACAAAGCTAATATCGATGCTCTTTCCAAGGCTATTAATGATGCTAGTTCAAGCATCGCATATGTGAAAGTCACATATGCGACATGTTTGGAGCATCACATATGTGACTGAATTTAGCATTGTTGAAGGATAAACACTCCTATGTGCACAACAAAAGAAAATGAACCCTCCTAGGATCCTAAAATTTTTCAAACATAGGCTCTATATTTTCTCTATTTCTCTAAGAATATGCAGTGATTGAAAATGAAATTTTGCAATCTTAAACTAGACTTTAAGCACTTTCAAATGAGAGAACAATAACTCCATTTGGACACTGGATGATGCCTCAACTAACTGCAACAAAATAGATAACTTGATCTCTTCACAGAGTATGATCTACCTAGACAGACTCTGTTCTGGACATTTCTCTGCACATGTGTAGGCACTAAACCTGAGACTTATATCAAACAAAGTAGAACTTATAAGCTTTCCAACAAGACAAAAATCATTTCAAATGGATTCCGGATGAAGGAGAAACAACAATTACAAGATTGGGGGGTCTGCCAAGATCATCTAGGGAGAACCAGTATGAAAAAGTGAAATCTCTGCAAAATATGTAGAGAACAGCTAGTAGGGGGTGTGCTTAAGCAAGGGGGCAGCTTGGGCACGTATTTGCACAACTCTAAGTCATAATACAACTCATTAGAGGTTTTAAAGACCACATACTAACCTCTTTAACCAATCAAAAGCATATACATGTCAAAAGTGAGGTCCAATCACATCAAGAGGTGAGCTAAATCTTCTCTAATCAACTTCTTTCCATTATGGGCATAATTTGATGCCTCCTTTCCAAGCACTCCCACACCTTCTTCGATGTATCCAAATCTTGTATGCCCTACCATAGAGTTGCTAATATGTTGAGATAAAATGAAAATGACCCTTTTGTCCCTTTCATCCCACTCTCTTACTGCTCTTCTCTAGTCATTGGTTGGATTAACCTCATCTATGTAGGGTTTTGGCTCTCCGCCACTCACAAGTCCCCACAGACCTTTCCCCATCAAAAAATTGCTTATTCTAAATTGCCATGGTTGGTAGTTTCCTTTTTCGAGCTTCTCAATCTGCGCATTGAGATCAGCCATGGTGCCTCCTAGCTCTTTTGAACCTCCCCCTTGATGCATTGAAGTTGAAAAAGATGGCTTTTACCTCAAAAAATAGAGCTACTCCTCTTGATGAAGCTTCATCTTTGATTTGATGATGTATTTGCTTCCCCTTGTTAACGTGCCCATTCTTTGCTTCCTTCCTTCAAACTTTGATGAAGTCTTTAGTTCACTTCAGTAGCTCCTTTATCTCTCTTTGATACTCCACTTATAGCTCTGATACCACTCTTGGAGGTTAAACACTCCTATGTGAACAACAAAAGCAAATGAACCCTCCTAGGATCCTGAAATTTTTTAGACATAGGCTCTATATTTTCTGAGTTTCTCGGAGTATATGCAGAGACTGAAAATTAAATTTTGCAACCTTAAACTAGACTTTAAGATCTTTCAAATGAGAGTAAAATCCCTCCATTTGGACATTGGATGATGCCTCAACCAACTGCAACAAAATAGATAACTTGATCCCTTCACAGAGTATGATCTAACTAGACAGACACTGTTTTGGACATTTCTCTGCACATGTGCATGCACTGAACCCGAGACCTACACCAGACAAAGTAGAACGTATAAGCTTTCCAACAAGACAAAAATCATTGCAAATGGATTCGGATGAAGGAGATACAACAATTACAAGATCGGGGGGTCTTCTAAGATCATCTAGGGAGAAAGAGTATGAAAAAGTGAAATCTCTGCAAAATATGCAGAGAACAGCTAGTAGGGGGTGTGCTTAAGCAAGGGAGCAGCTTGGTCACGTATTTCCACAACTCTAAGTCATAATACAACTCATTAGAGGTTTTAAAGACCACATACTAACCTCTTTAACCAATCAAAAGCATATGCATGTCAAAAGTGAGGTCCAATCACATCAAGAGGTGAGCTAAATCTTGTCTAATCAACTTCTTTCCATTATGGCACAATTTGATGCCTCCAACTCATGGAAATCAGCCTCCTTTGATTGTGGATGATGTGAAAGGCTCAATTTGGGGCATGTTCCCACACTCTTGAGCTTGAAAAACTTTCAACAAGCATCACATATTTGATGGTAAAAAGAATTGCATATGTGATGCTTAGTAATATTGCATATGTGGTGGTTGAGAGGATTGCATATATGATGCATGCACATCGCTTATGTGATGTTTACGTTGAGAAAAAAATTCATGGATCTTCGATCATCATTTTGCATGCATCAGATCGAAGAGCATTCCCACAATTGTAAGGAACACTTCATGATTTCATTTATTATTATTTTTGGTTGTGAGTAATCACCAATCTATTTTTGTCTTGTTTTGAGAGAAGTGTTCGACTTTAATCTCATACACGCATCTATGTGGGGTATAAAGTTTGGTGGTATGGGACATCAAACTTTGTATTCTACCTAGGTGTAGGATAGACGGTATGGGAGAGAAGTCTCTGAGATTGTATTTTTTATATGATTTGGAGTTCATTTATATGATCTTTTGATATCATATTATTACTAGACAACAGGGGGGCAGTTGAGACAGTCACTCTGTATGTGATTCCAAACAAGGCAAGTCCGCAGGCAAGTAGCGTAGAAGTGGAAAGGCAAGGTATGCACATAAAAACTATGAATAGGCAATTGCACTAAGAAGAAATTCATAGAGCACGTACTACTTTATTTGATATGCCTGACGAGAGGCCATGGTTCATACATAGTGTGTATGAGGTGAGCTAGATGCTTAGCCTAGTGGGATATGAGTGTGCACACATCTACTTACCTTTTTTCAGAGTATTTAGTGGACTTACATTATGGCTCTCATTATATTTGGGGGTGCTAGATTATTATAGTAGTTTACTTGAGACACCTCATTCCTAGTTGGGAATGATTTGATCAAACTAATGATCATATGGTGGTCAGAGATAAAGCAAGTTTCATCCATGTGGAACATCTTGCATGCTATT
>CM035412.1:85122258-85474758 GCA_020310875.1 Ceratopteris richardii | reverse complement strand
GAACATGTTTTCAATGGTGGACATCAGATAATTATTCAAAATTGCTATAGCACATGGTTTTGTTAAGCAAAATAATTTGGAGCATTTACATAAGCACTAAAAATGTTAGGGGATTTTCAACTCAATTCACAACTTTCTTGATTTATGGCTATAGCTCCATCATCTAATGCACTTGATTCAGTATGAGACTATTGAGGGCTCTCTTCTTCTTCTTCTATATCCACAAGAGCTCTATCTTCATCCAAGTACATACGGAATTCTGTAGGATCATGCACAGATCTTCTTGTTTTCATATGATTAGATGTACCACATACATTTGGAAGCTTTTGCTTTATCATATTGATGGTTGCTTTCCTCAAGTGCCTTGTTTTTGTCAAGGCAAAATCATAAACAAGAATATCTACATCATCCATTTTAAGAGTGGATGTGCTTCAAATATTCTTTTTCTTGCTTGAGTCTATTTGTTTGGTGTCACATACCATTTCTAAGTTATATTTACCTATGAATGCATTACTACTTTTAGTGTAATACCAATGCACTATCAAAGCCTCTATTCTTCTTTGATCAATATCTTTACTGACCTCTAAAACATTCCTAGTCCAAAATGGTATGGTACCCTCATCACCATTAGCAAAGATTGCAATAAGTGTTCCAACATTCATTTCTTTTAAATTTCATTACCATCTTGCTTTGGCCTATTTTGTCATCATTGGGCTGACATAAACATTCTTTTCTAGTGGATTGATAAAACTTTGAAGTGCATCTGCACTACATGCTTGGACCACATTCACTAACCTTTTGTGTACAAAAATCCCATGTGAATGGAACATCAATTGTTGCAATTGTATTCTTTATAATCTCTTCTTGATGATTGAAAAAGTCATCCGACCAAGATACATCTTGATCTCTTGTATATTTTTTTGCACGCTCAATATGTCTCTTCTTTTCAATAAGTACATGGATCCACCTTTTACTTTGATCAACCACATTTCCACATCTTTCCATATTGTTTTTATCTTCATATGGTGTTTGTTACGCACCATAAAGAGACAAATTAGGCACTTGCAACAAAAATCTGCATCCATCTTTAGGCTCCGACCCAGGAGAACATGAATACTCCTTTGCAAATACAAGGCTTATGTCATGAACCCTCCTCATCAAGAATACATGGTTGAAACTAATATTGTGCAATGGAGCCAAAACCTTAGCACTCTTATCAAGGCCTACTGAGCAAAAGTGCTTAAAGTCATAAACCTGTGTAAGGTGTTGAACTTCAGGTTTTGGAGTATATGCTTCTGAAATCAACTTAGATAATATTGGAAGAGTAAAAGCATTATTACGTGCCAATCTCTTAGAGAACGTACTGAACATTTGATCAATGTGATCATGAGTGTGCCCAACCAAAAGGAAATTTACTTTAACCTTTTGAAGCACTTTTCTATAAACAAACATGCATAAATATACAAAATTTGTAGAATTTTTATTCTCTCTCACAATATTATCAAGCTCCAAATATAGAGTTGATGGACCTTCCATGATTGCAAAAACCGATGAATGATATTAACCGTAAGGTTTGGATCATTATGCACATTCAGATATGTGAAGAAAACCTTGGACTTAATAGTTCCATTGTATACGAAAGCACCAACTAAATGCATTTTCACAAGGACTTCATCTCCAATGTCCTTAGGGATGCAATAAAAATGGGGCAAACATGTTTTTTTATCCATACCATCAATCAACAAACACGCATAATGCTCCAAATTTTTGAGTGCTTTACTTCGATGATGAATTTCTTTCTTTCTTTCTAAAGCTTGACTCTCACGATGGTTTTAAGAAGGCTTTTAAAATTATCTTTTTTCTTGTGGTGTTGTAGCCCCCTTTTCCATGTTCTTCAAAGTGGCACAAATTGGACACTCACCCATTCTAACTTTACAAGGAATAATCACATGATTAAATCCTCCTTCCATAATCGAAAAAACAAATTCGGACTTCTATCAAGGTGACTAGAGGAACCTCATGCCCAAACATCTATTGAAAAGATGGAGCTCATCTTCACTTACTTCAAAGAGAAATGAAGATGGGATACCTTTTTAAATGGTGGAAGTGTAACATCAAGTGAAAGTGTCACATCAAAGAGATATGAAGATAGATTGCCCAAATTATTATGGCTAGATATGAAGATTAAGAACAAGTACAATCTAATCAGAAATCATCAACTATGTGATTTATTTTGAACAAGTTTGACTTGACAAAGTTTTGAGATACATAATAAAGTTTTCAGATACAAAATAAAGTTTTTTAAGACACATAATAAAGTATGGTATGTTGATCTCCTAAAAGAAGAAAGGAGACAAGAATGTGGAGAAAAGAGAGCGGAGTCCTCCTGTCTTAAAATTGGTGAGCACAAAGAAAATATTTGATGACAAACTAATAAATTAAATTCCTTGAGAGACACAACTAACTTCTTTATTTATTTTGGTCCTTTATTTCCTGTGGGCATCAAATGTTCTTGCATATACTATTTAATGTATTTCTTCATATTTTTTTTACACCATGCTTTCTTGCTAACAATGATGAATTAAAATGGCCTCTTATCAACTCAAGATGTTTGAGTTGTTAGCAAAATAACATTTGAAGTGTTTTACTAGGCACAAAAAAACTATTTTGTGATGTTTTTCATCTAGGTTCATATTCCTTTAACTGCAGGATTATTACTATTCATTTAGTTGTTGGCTTATTGATTGTCCAAAGGTGGATTTGAAACTCTTTCTCAGTCAATTTGTGGATTATTGATTATTTATCATAGCCAATTGTGGATTTGAAACTCTTTCTCAATAATATTTGTGATCAATTTCAACAACCTTTGACATATATTGCAGCTCTATATCAGTTTTTCACTTTTTCTTGTCAAAAGTCATAACCTCTTGTTATTTTATTCCTTCCAACAATTACAATATTCCCAATTTCAAAGGAAAAATACACTAAATAACAAAAATTGGACTCTCTCCCTTATCAAACCCTAAATTGGCATACCTATTTCTTCCTCAACTGGAACAACCTTTCTTATCAGAGCCTAAATTGGCATACCTAGTGGTTCTTGGTTCAACTACTCAGTCCAATTTGTTAATCTGGTTAGGGTCTAGTTTGATTCACTTACATCTAGTTAGTTGTTAGTTCAAGCCATGCAAGTGCCCATAAATAGTGGAGGAGGACATTAGTCTCATTCTAAAATTCGTGAGCCGAGAGAGAGAAGTTACAGAGAGTTGAGAGCTAAAGAGCAGAGAGCCTAGCAAATAAGTAGAGACAAGCAAATGGAGAAGAAGAGTGCTGCCAAGAATCCTCAGAGGTACCCCAAAAAAGATTCCAAAAATATTCCCTTTTACTATTTTAGAAAATGCATGTATTTTCTATCTTTAAAATTTTATTACATGCAAATTTGCTATTTTTCTACCTGCAGGTCGATGCCACGCATCGACCTGGAGGTGCAAGTTGATGTCTCGCATTGATTTGGAGGTACAAGTTGATGCCTAGCATCGACTTGAAGGTGCAAGTCGATGCATGGCATCGACTTGGAGGTGCAAGTCAATGCCTAGCATCGACTTGGAGGTGCAATTCAATGTGTGGCATTGACTTGTCTATAAGAGTCGATTTTTGGCATCAACCTACACTACAAAGTCGATGCCAACATTGACTTTGTAGGTGACTTGGCATTGATTTCCATGAGGTCTCTACCTATCGACAAGTCGACGCCGGGCATCAACTTTGTCAAGAGCTTAAGGTGATTGTGAGCACGGGAGAACAACCTCGTGAGAGGATCATGGGTCACCCCATGTAAGGAAAGAAAAGTATGGCTTTGTTATCCTCTTAGAGGGCAAGCAACCCGATTTCCATTTCATCAGGTGGACATAGCAACATAAAACCTTTTGATGATGATCCAATGAGGAAGGAGAGGTCAAAGGAAATTTAGGTTAATAGGAAAGATCGAACACTATGGGACATGACAGGTCTGGAGTGGTGTGTTCAGTACATTGAAGGGAAAAGCACTGCTCTTTTGGTGTTTGCAAGAGCCTATGGGAGGGGAAAGCTCATGACAACACAAGCTTTTCAGTATGGCTTGGTGTTCCAAGCAGATTATGAGGATGAGGATTCAGACAACCTTTTGTTCCTCGTGGAGACATCTAAAGGCTTAAGGAATGTAATCTACAAAATGGATCTCTTGTGCCCAGAGTGTTGTGTGCTAGAAAAACTTGCAGATATCTACAGGGAATCAAAGAATCTTATCAGGGATTTAATGCCTTGGATCCAAGGGATTATAATTCCAACACAACAAAAGAAGATAACCCCAATAAAGGCAAAGGTTAAGCAGTGTGTACAAAAAAAAACCACTCAAAAAGTTGAAGAAAACCACAAATGAAGCATCCACAAAGTCAAGTTCTAACTCATGGGATCTTATCGTTGCACGTGGTGGAGAACTTGCATCAGGGATCTTGGGTATTGAACAGAACACAATGAAGGAAGACATTGCTAAGAGATAACTTGTTAGAAAAGGGCACCTATTCCACCTTCCCATTAATATTATCCATAGACCACCAATTGATCCAATCACAGGGAGGACGCGCCTTGAGATAAGGAAGTCACATAATCTGCATGTGCATAAACTAAAGAAAAAGATGAAGATCAATCCTCATGCAAGTATAGTTCCTTTTCTAGTTATGGTGGACCCAAATGAATGTAGCTCTCCAGAAGATTTCAATGAGGCTTTTTTTGAGGATTACACATACTATGTGATTGGTGGATCACACTCTACAGAGGATGTAGACAGCTAGTGAAGGAGAACCCCACAACATTCTTCTTTACCTATGCAGAGTGCAAGATAAATGTAGGACTTACTAATGAATAGGCCAAGCTCTGGGCTTGGGACCATAATAGCGACAATGACTATAGGCAGAAAATTTCATCCATTGAGCGGATTCACTTCTTCCACCATGAGTATGAAGATCCTCTAAGGAAAGATGTTGGGAGAGTACATCTAATCTGAGGAAGCAATGTATTATTGAGGTGGGGATTGTTGTCGATGAGAATCTGAAATTAGATGCCTTGCGGAAATTCGACCCTTGGTTTCAACTCGCCAAAACAGTTGAAATATGCGATCTCCAAGACAAGATTGTTACAATGTGGGAAAATAAGGAGATTAAGGGCCAAAAGTAGAGGAAATCAAGGCTAGATCTTCAAATGGATGTAAAAGGAAAAGGAAAGAAGCTTGACATTTGCATTGAAGAGGTTGTTAAGGATATGAAGTTGACACCATGGAGAGCCCTACAAGGGATCGAGGATGATACCTTGCTAATATCAACTTTATCAGGAGTAATTTCCAAGGATTTAAGTCTTGAAGAGATGGTTACTAAGCTCAATAAGTAAGTAAGAGTTTCTAAAATCATCTTTGCTTTGTGTTTCTCATTACTGAACTCACTGGCTTTTATCCATATGGGAATGCAATCACAAAGTATATATGAAGATTTAGGATGTAATGATGAAGAGGCTAGGATGCTTCTCTTGGATTGAAGTCCAAGCAGAGTATCCAACCACCTCATCATACCAAGCATTATCAAAATACTTTATATTATTCCATGACTAGGTAGGTGTTGCAATCTGTATTCCACTCTATGTTGGGATTTGATGAGTGGCATCAACTTCTTGCGAGAAGTCGATGCGAGGCATCAACTATCGCAGAGAATCGATGTCAGGCATCAACCTCTTGCCATAGATCAATGCTAGGCATCGAATTAAGGTAGACCTCCTTATGGTTTTTTGAGATGATTCTGCCACAGCTCTCATCTCCTGCACTTTGGCTTTGCCTTTGGAGTTCCAAGAGTTGATTTCCCTTCTTGGAGTCTTCTGGTCTTCTTCAGGTCACTTGATTCTTCATGTGTATGCTCATTTCTCTTTAACAATGTTGGGAAAAGTCTTCCTCTAGGTCATAGGGAAAATTGATTTTCTTGCAATCATCATCAAAACAAGATTTGTTTTCATCAAAAAAAAACATCTCTACTTACAATTAAACCTTTACTAATTGGATTATAGCCTATAACCTTTATGATTAAGGTCATATCCAATTAATATGAATTTCTCTCTTTTTGGGTCGAATTTGCCTATGATTTGTAAAGGTATCTGTGCATATGGTATGCACCCAAAGATCCTGCAATGGTCAAGGCTAGGTCTTCTTCCATCCCATGCTTGAGACTGTTTCATCCCATCCAATGCTTTTGATGGAAGTCTATTGATCAGATAGGTGGCTATGGATACAACCTTTACCCATAGATACTTGGGCAGATTCTTCTCATTTAGCATTGACATTGCAACCTCTACTATGGTTCTATTTCTTCTCTCTACCACTCCATTTTGCTCTGGGGTATACCTGGTTGTAATTTCTCTTTTGATTCATCTCTTTGAGATAAGAATCAAAGTCAAGGGAGAAATATTCTCCCCCTCCATCTCACCTTAGCCTCTTTAAAGTCTTACTATTTGATTTTCTACAAGTGCTACATATTTCTTGAAACAAGAGAAAACCTCATCTTTATTGTCCATTTGCTACAATCATCAATGAATGACACATAATACCTAGATCCAAAGATTGAAGGCTCCTTGCTTCCCATACATCTCTATGGACTAGCTCCAATAGTTCTCCATGAATGTATCCCTTCTTTGTGAATTCTTATGTGAGACTTGCCAAATTGACAATAACTACATTTGTAAATCATGTGTTGTTTGGAGATATTTGGTAGACCAAGCACACTCTGATCCCTATTCATTTGGTTCAGAGCCCTTTTACCTATATGAGCTGACCTTTTGTGCCAAATTTCCAATTCCAATAAGGTTTGACTACCATAATTGAATAATGCAATGTTCCTAGTATTTTGGAGCTCAAATGTAAATAGTGTACCTTTCTATTTCTCTTTTTTCTATCTTTTTGAATCTGTGATGTGGATCCTCTATAAATACTCCATTCTTTCTTAATCTGACCTGCAATCCTTTGTCAACAATCTAACCTACACCGACAAGATTTTTGGTGATAGTTGGCACATACAATACCTTGCTCAATAGGTTCATGTTACCATATGAAGTCTTGAAATTTCCTATCTTCTCCATTGGATGCCTTGTGTCATCTCGTGTTTAGACCTCATGTCTATTCCTTGGATCCTCCAAGTCTGAGAGTACAAATACATTCCTTGCTACATAATTTGAGCAACCTGAGTCTATATAGAATACATGTTCATATTTTTTAGCTTGCTTCATGGTCATGTTCATCTAAAGTAATGAATCTTCTTGAGTTTGATTATCTAACATTGTTGTAACCATTGTTATTGTTGAATCTACCTCTTGAGCTTCCATAGCCTCCTCTATTGTAACCTCTTCCTCTTTGATTTCTAATATTCTTGAAACACTTCTCAGTAATGTGAATAGTTAAATCATATATGGCACATGGAAAGGAGCTTTGTGTTATCCCCATACCTTGTCTTCCTCCTCTGCCTCTTCCTCTTGAGCCTCTACCTCTTCCTAGAAAGTCTGCTTGAGAGGTACTACCTTCATCATCAGAATTTTTACCTTTGCCTTTGCTATTTTTATTTTTGTTATTATCTGTATATAGGGGAGAGGATTGATTACCTTTTAAGTTATCTCCATTCTTCACAAGCTTTGCCTCATATGTGAACAATTGTCCCATGAGTGAAATCAGGAACCTGAATGTCCATGTAGAGGTCCATGGTTGTGGTGAAAGCTTCCCATTTGTCATCTACCTTTATTCCATTGATCACTTGCCTCACTATTTTCTCTTCATCAATGATCTCTCCAATGCTTCCAAGATGATCCACTAGGTCCATTTTGGTGAAAAAATCAATCACACTTTGCTTGTGCATCGTCTTGACTGTGGTCAACTCCATCCATATTTTTTTCTTACTTGCCTTGATACTTGATGAGAAGAATGATTCAAGGGCATTCCAAGCCTCTTGTGAAGTCTTGCAATTCATGATGTGTGGAAGTAAAAAAAAATAGAGATTGAGTAAAGAATATATGACCTAACTAAAGCATCCTTTGAGCACCATGTGGTTAACCTCTCTATCATCTCCAGATATTTAACCATAGGGGTTTCTCCTTTGAAGATAAGCTTCCATTCTAAGTCACCAAGTTGAGTAGTAACTGATGGGGGATGATTCTAACACCCCAATGCAAAAATGGAAGATGGCTGCCCTCCACTAGGTCCACAAGTAGTGATATATGCTCACTGTTCTGAACTTTTCTCTGCATCACTATAAAGAATTAAAATGAAATTTTGCAAACTTTTAGTAGACTATAAGACCTACCCAACAAGCTTTAAAGAATTTCAAATGAATATTCCAGCTGGGAGAACCACCCTCTGCAAAACAGGCTACCTGCTTGCAACACTCTCTGCCTATGTGCAGAGATATACCTTCACAAAGTTGGCAATTTCTCACAACTCACTCAGCCAAATAACTTGAAACTTTGATAAAGTTCAGGGCACAGTATGAGAGAACAAATGAAGCTTGAAATCAATGAAAATGAGTACAATCAGAGAGCAAACAATGCTTTGCAATCTGGTACAATCAGTTTTGGAAAAGCGTTAACTACACCTCTAGATAGAGCACAGCAAAATCATGAGAAAAATGAGATAAGCAAGCAAGGGGGCTAATTGTTGACATTTATGACTTCACTAAACTAAGTGGGAAACTCGTGGAATGCATACAAATCAAGAAACAAAGGCGGGATGATGCTTATATAGACTTTTACTTTTCCCACAATCTAGCTAACCACCCACCAATCAATTTAGGTGCAGTTTTTGGTGGTTGATTTGATGAGATTTGAATTTGATTGAGTTTGGTAAAGCTTCTAACTTTATTCCATGACTTTGGGTCCTCCTTTTTTATTGGTCCACTTGCAAAACTCGTGGTTGAGCCTTTTTGCATGATTGAGACTTGATTTTCAACACTCCCCCTCAAGTCTCAATGCCTAGGTCCTTCATTCCAATGCATGCCTTGAAGTGTTGTAGCTTTACTCCATCCAATGCTTTGGTAAACATATCTGCATATTGGTCCTTTGTATTGACATGCTCCACCTTGACATTGTTTGACATGATCTTCTCTCGAATAAAGTGGTAATGCACTTCTATATGCTTCGAGTTTGCATGGAACACCGAATTTTGAGCCAAGCATATGCTACTTATGTTGTCACAAAAAATAGGTACTTGCTTAACCTGCAAATCAAGATCAACAAACAACTTCTTGAGCCACATAAGCACACATGAGACTTGTGTTAAGGCTCTATACTCAGCTTCGGTTGATGAAAGAGCCATGGTTGGTTGTTTCTTTGACATCCATGAGATGGTCTTCTTCCCTAGCATGATAACATATCCACTAGTGCTCCTCTTGTCATCTTTGGAACCTGCCCAATCAGCATCACAATAAGCTTGTACATTTGATCAATCATCAAATGGATAATATAGACCTTCATTCACTGATCCTTTGAGGTACCTAAGTACCCTTTTGGCTCCAACAAGATGAGGTACTCTTGGTGCTTGCAAAAGTTGAGATAACACTCCAACTACATGTGCAATATCAGGTCATGTCATAGTAGCATACAAGAGAGAACCAATTATTGACCTATACATGGTCACATCCTTCACTTCTTCACCTTCATGAGCACTTAGTTTAACATTTACTTCTAATGGTTTTGAAATGGGCTTGCAATCACACAAGTCAAACTTCTTCAAAAGGTCAAGAATATATTTCCTTGCATCAAGTATATACCTTCCTCTTTATATAGTACTTCAATCCCAAGGCAGTACCTTAAAATCCCTAAATCTGAGATTTTAAATTCACATCCAAGCTTCCTCTTTATGTCCTTGATGTTGGCTTCATCATCCCTTGTAATGATCAAATCATCAACATATATACAAATGAAAACAATTTTGCTACCTTCCTTCTTCACAAAGAGTGATGGGTCTACATCACTCTGATTGTATCCACATTTTACTAAGTTTGTCCACAAGTCTTTGGTTCCAAGCTCTTGGGGCTTACTTGAGTCCATAAAGAGCCTTCTTTAGCCCACATACATGATGTGGAAACATCTCATCTTCAAAGCCTTGGGGCTGGTCCATGAAGACCACCTCTTCAATCTCTCCATTTAGGAAAGCATTCTTCACATCCAATTGGTACATCTTCCAACCTTTTGAGGCTGAAATTGCAATCAAACTTCTGATGATGGATATCTTTGCTAATGGGGTGAATTTTTCCTCAAAGTCCATAGGTTTGAGCAAAACCTTTGGCAACCAACCTTGCTTTATACCTAGAGATGCTCCCATCTGCATGCCTCTTTACCTTTGTACACCCATTTGTTGCCAATGACTTTCATGTCCTTTGTTCTTGGCACCAATGACCAAGTATCATTTTCTTCAAGTTCTTTGACTTCCTCCTCCATGGCTTCAATCCATTCCCTATGCTTATTTGCTTCTTCAAAAAAGTTAGGTTCTTCACAAGCTATAACTTGACTCATGTAGGCATAGTGTCTTGCAACGAATGAATCATAAGTTAACCTTTGAACAGGGTATTTAGCCCTATTGGATGACCTTACCTCACCATTAGGTGGTAGGAATCTCCTCCTCCTTGGTTTAGATGCTTTAAATCCTGGAGTTTCTAATTTTTCCATATCTTCATCAATTGTAGATTCCATGTCTACCCATCGTTGGTCTTCGTCATTTGCCTTTTCCTTTCCTTTGCTACTTCCTTCACTTGAATCAGCTTCATTCCTTGTCCTTCCATGCCAAGCTGATGTAGTACTCTCCTCTGATGGTGTGCTTGAAGTGGTTGGAGCACTTATCTCCATGCTTTGTTGTTGCTCTTTGAACTTCTTCTCGGCTTCATATGCATCGTCAACCTATAACACATCTTTGCTACCATACCAAGGCAGCAACTCATCAAATATTACATCCCTAGATACCTTAAGCTCTTTTCTGCAAGGGTTATAGCATCTAAAACCCTTTTTCTCTGAATAATATCCAAGAAATATCCGCCTTCGGGTCTAAGTTGTGTCTCAATTCTTGAGGTATGTGAACATAACACACACACCCAAATACTTTCAGATGTGAAAGATTGGGTTTCTTACCACACCAAGCTTCATAAGGTGTAACTCCATGTACTCCTGAGGTTGGACACCTATTCATAATATATATGGCTGAATTTTTTGCATCAGCCCAATAAGAGTTAGGAACATTCATTCCATTTAATAAAGATCTAGCCACTTCTTCTATGTATCTATTCTTCCTTTCTGCCACCCCATTTTGTTGAGGTGTATACCTGCAAGTGAATTGCCTTTTGATGCCATGGTCATGTAGAAAATCTCAAAATTCATTTGAAAAATACTCTCCCCCTCCATCCGATCTGAGAGTCTTTATATACTTCCCTGTTTCCTTCTCCACTAGGTTCTTGAACCTCTTGAAGTGGTAAAACACCTCTGACTTTGACTTCATGCAATACATCCAAACAAACCTTGAATAATCATCTATAAATGTGACAAAATATCTATTACCTCCAATGGATGGCTCCCTTGTAAGTCCCCATACATCTGTGTGTATGAGATTCAACACTTCATTGCTCGCATGTGCTCCCTTCTTGAATGGCAATCTGCTTTGTTTTCCTAATTGACAAGCATGGCACAAATGTTGCATATTCTGAGATGTAAGATCAAGTAGACCACTCACCAAGCCCTTGCTTTTCATGTCCTTCATCCTTGTAAGTTTATGTGCCCAATTCTTTTATGCCATAAGTCGATTTCTGCAATCTGTTTATTTCCAATTGATAAGTAGACAGTGTGAGGGGTTGATAGCTTTACCTCCATGGTGAAGAGTCTTCCTTCCTTCTTTCCTTTTGCTATGAGCTTGTAGTCCTGCATGGGGTCCTCAGCAAAACATCCTTGCTCATTGAACCTCACATCATAACCTCTTTCAACCATTTGACCTACCAAAACCAAGTTCTTTGTGATGGTTGGCACATGCAACACATCCTTCAACACCTTGGAGCTTTGAGATCCATTCAATGCAACATCTCCCACACCAAGGTCTCCCAAACCTTCTTGGATGTGTCCAAGTCTTGTATATGTCCTATCATGTTATTGCTTATGTGTTGAGATAGAATGAATATGACTCTCCTATCCCTTTCTATCCATTCATTAAGTGCCTTAACCTGCCCTTGAAGTGGTGGATCATGTACATGAGGCATTGGCTCTGTGCTGCTCACTAATCCCCACAATCCTTTGCCCATAAGGTAGTTGCTAACTCTAAATTTCCATGGTTGATAATTGCCTTTCTCTAACTTCTCTATTTTTGCATTATACTCAGCCATACTAATCTCTAAGATGCTCCTCTAGCTTCTGCTCAAGTGTTTGTATGCTTTAGAAGGTGTGGATATTAGCTTTTGATAGCTTCTCCCTTGCTAACCTTCGACTAGTTGAGATCTCGATCGACGTAGCCCCCTTTTGATGTCTTCTTGCTTTGATGAGTCCTCCTTGTGCTTCCACGAGTTGTCTTGATCCCCTCAAGTGTTCAATATGATGCCACTGATGTCTCCAAGCCTCCAAAATGGCTCTGATACCACTGATGGGGGATGATTCCAACACCCCAATGCAAAAAATGGAAGATGGCTACCCTCCACTAGGTCCACAACCAGTCATATATGCTCACTGTTATGATTTTTTCTCTGCACCAGTATAGAGAATTAAAATAAAAAATTTAAACTTGTAGTAGACCATAAGAGCTACCCAAAAAGCTTTAAATCATCCCAAATGGATATTCAAGCTGGGAGAACCACCCTCTCCAAGACAGGCTACCTGTTTGCAACACTCTCTGCCTATGTGTAGAGATATACCTTCACAAAGTTGGCAATTTCTAACAACTCACTTAGCCAAATAACTTGAAACTTTGATCAAAGTTCAGGGCACAATATGAGAGACCAAATGAATCTTGAAATCAATGAAAATGAGTACAATGAGAGAGCAAACAATGCTCTGCAATCTAGTACAATCAGATTTGGAAAAGCCTAACTACAGCGGAGCAAAATCATGAGAAAATGAGGTAAGAAAGCAAGGGGGCTGCTTGCTGGAGTTTATGGCTTCACTAAACTAACTGGGAAACTTGTGGAATGCATATAACTCAAGAAACAAAGGCAAGATAATGCTGACATAGACTTTTATGTTTCCTACAATCTAGCTAACCACCCACCAATCAGTTTAGATGCACTTTTTGGTGGCTGATTTGATGAGATTTAAATTTGGTTGAGTTTGGTGGAGCTTCTAGCTTTATTCCATGACTTTGGTTCCTCCTTTTTTATTGGTCCACTTGCAAAACTCGTGGTTGAGCCTTTTTGCATGATTGAGACTTGATTTTCAACAATAACCTCAATCAAATTTGTCAATGGATGAAGGAAATCCATCTCCCATTTTGATTTTTTATTGCTCTAATACCACTATGAGGAGATGGATAGGTAGGTTCCAAAAATGAGCTGGTGTTCCACAAAACCTGCTCTACACCTAGCAAGTTAACCTAGGGATGCTTAATAGAGTCCTTTACCTTCACAAAAATGAATTTGGAACCACTAAGTGTCTTTGATCATCATTCACAAAAGTTTGCATAAAAATAGACAACTTGCATGTATTAGAAATGTGAAGAAACCTTTTAATTTGGCAATAGAAGTGATTAATAATTTACTCACAGTTCACAACCTCATATGAATTGATAAAAGAGCTTTTGCACACATCGAATTGGATTGTGTAGCTAACTAAAGGAAGTTATAGGATCAATTTAGACACAACATACACTAAGAAACGATTCTAACAAGTCAGGGGGTCATCCCAACATTTCAGGATTTAGAAGATGTACAGACACAGTACCATTCTATGCTTCATATCTAGAGCTCCTCTAAGCCAAACGTGATGAAAAATGATACACAAGTAGTAGGAACTTTATGGTGCTAACTAATCCAAGCCCAGCAAATGATTAAGTACACATAGAGAAATTGATTCCCCAAATTCACTTAAATGATGATGATGTTGTAGAGAACAGTAGATAGAGATGAACTTGAAGTAATGTATCACAATGTATATGCGAATGAACATATGATATAGGAGAAGTGTATTGGAATATGCATACATGAGATGAGCTAAATGTAAGCTCACTAAAGTAGCTCAATGCCTCTCAAAATGGCTTACCTATCTCACAACTAAAAATATGTGTATTTATACACATGTTCCAAGTTTGAATTTGAATTTTCCCTCACCTAAAAGTGTTCCTACACTTTAGGGATAATTTGAATTGATTCTTCCTACCATATGAGTCGTGGTTTCAACTCCCTAACTTCATAAGATTTCTTATTCTCCTTGCTTTTACATTTATCCAAATTAACTATGCCTAAAATGACTGGCATAGGTTCACATGAAGTTACTTCTTTTGGAGAGATAAAATGATGTGTAGTCTTGAATGATAAGCCAAGCACTTAAGCTTGCTAATTGCAACAACAAAACCAATGTGCATCACATGAACAATTTCTATCCACCCATCTTATAGATGAAAATGAAGGGAAACCCAATATGATTTTACATTGTCCAAAATAGAAAACATCAATCAATTTAGCAACTTATTCATCTCAGCCTTCGATAGGTACAGATACTTGAACTACACAAGATAGGAGTCAATAACAATACAATTATATCATTATTAATCATTGAAGGGCCTAAGAGCTAAGAAACATACCTAACATATGTTGGGTGTGTGTAAAAGTGTGAGAGGCACACAAGAAGCACAAATGCAGCAAGACATAGGGAGAAGACAAATGGTTGGAATAGCTCTTTCTATTGATGATGAAATTAGTTGAAGTAAGAGCTGAATAATATCACTAGGTACAAAGTACTACCATATATGAGTGAATCATGTATGTGGTAACATGTGGAAAAAACCTCTAACAAGTGCTAGACTAAAAAGTGCCAATGTATAGGGAAAGGGTTCATGTGAAAAGCTACTCGAGGAACACATAAGTGTAACAAACCCCCTGGAGAGAATGATTTGAACACATACAGGGAGTGACAGATCAGCTCCCACTAGGCAAAAAGCCTAAAGCTTTTCAAAAAGCTTCAAACTTTTCTTGTGGAAGAGTTTTGGTGAATATGTTTGCCACATTATCTTGTGTAAGCACATATACCAAATCAATATCTCATGCATGAAGTTTCTCTCTCACATAGTGATAATGCACCTCAATATGTTTGGTATATGCATGAAACACTAGATTTCGTGCAACAACCAATGCACTCTGACTATTAGTGAGAATATGCATAGTAGCATCAATCTCCATGCAAAGATCCATCAATAGCCATCTCAACCATATAGACTCTAGTGTACCTATGAAAATACCCTATACTCAGCTTTGCATCCCGTTGTCTCCACTACAAGTTGCTTCTTACTCAACCAAGATATGCATGAGTATCCAAGGAAAAAAAATTACCACTAGTGGACATGCAAGTATCATCACAACGAGCGCAATCACTATCTATAAAAGCATGCAAGCATGGGCAAATATCTCTACCATAAAAGAGACCTAAACTCAAAGTGTCATTGACATATCTAAACACATGTTTCACAAGTTTCCAATGTTTGGTGCTAGGGTTAGGCATAATCGAATCAACATGGAAATTGCATATTGTATATCGAGCCTTGTGTTGCATGCATATATAAGAAATCCCACAGCTTTCTAATAAAGAAAGGTGTCATCACTAGAATCCTCAATTGAGAACCTAAATACTATATCCACTAGTGCAAAAATTGGCTTGCAATCCTCAAAGTCAAAATGTTGAAGGATTTTTTCAACATACTTTTGCTTCATGTATAATTATTCCCCCCTTAAATTTGATGCCAAGATAGTAGCTCAAAAGCCTCCAAGATAAGTGACATCAAAAGTATCTTGCAAATCAGCCATAAGGATATCAAGGTTTGCATCACATGACCCAGTCAAGAATATTTCATCTACCTAAAGAACAAGCACAATAAGATTAGCCTCATCTTTACATGTGAAGCCAAGAGCAATCAAGCGCTTATGGATTTTCTCATACCATGCACGTGGAGGTTGCTTGAGACTATTGGTGCAAGAGACTCCAAGCCCACATACTTGGATGATTGACATATTTCTCATGGAGCCTTATATGATCAATCCCTTGTAAAACCAACTGCATTTACCTTTGTAAAAGAACCTTACTTCCATCACGAAGTTAGGACGCTGTCGGATCGTGAGAGATGCTCGAATGGTGGATCAAGTCATCCGCCTAAATCGTTCGGCACACGCAGGGTGTCTGTAGCGGACTCAGGCTTAAGGAAATAAGGGTTCTAATAACAAAACAATATAAATTACCTAATTCTTTGACTGAAACTAAAGTTTCTTACCAAAAGTAAATAGTTTTAACTAGCTATGGACCGTAAGGACGGGCAGCCTCGTACATAGCAACAGCTTCCTGATATGAGATTGAAACTTCCATAATGGGTTCTTCTACTAAACTTTCAAGTAAGCTAGAGGGTTCTGGTCTGTCTAGAGTTGGCGGAACATTTTCAATATTTTCAATAGTACTGTGCTCAGACTCATGAACTAACTTAGAAGACATCAAGGAAAGTAATGGAAAAACTAATGAAACAATATGATGCTAAACTGTTTGAATGAATTAATTGATATGCTAATGGTTCTTGATGAAAGTAATGGAAAAGAATAACGTTGAAAAACTACTTAAATAAATTAATTGATAAGCTAATGATTCGAATCAATAAATCTAATACAACTGGAAGGCCTAAACAATTGGATAAATGTCTAGTCAATTGGATAGTTGACTAAATGAGAAATAAGATTTAAATGAATCTTTAGCTGCCGCTTCACTTCAATTGTCTTCACTTCAATTAATTGTAATCTTCAATGTTTCTGCAAAAAACATGAGGACATTAGTAAATTTACAAAATCAATAAGAACATAAACTTACATTATCATACACATGCATATACTCATGCAAATGATTTAATTCTCATAAACACACACATGCATTATCACATATGCTAACATAAACTCATTCATTTAATGTTTGCTTAACTAATCTTACTTACATTCCTACTTGTACTTGTATTTCATCAAACATATGCTATTATGCTCTCACACATATTAGTTCTCATGAATGTGCAAATACTCATTTATGCTAATACTTAGATGCATTTATGCATATGCATACAATAATTCAATTACTTACCTATGCATTAAATCATATGCTAACACTCACACATATGCACATACTAACACTACCTCACTCATAAACATGCATTCATGCACACTCATGCTCATACATACATCACTCACATGTATGTTCTCATGCACACACATTGACATAAACATATATACATACAAACACACACTTATCATTGTATAAATATGCATATTAGTAGTTCCTCTTATGAATACACACATATGGCATACATATATGCCAACATCATGCATAATTCATTTCATGAACATTTATTAACACTCATTGCTATACATTAACTTCTAACATACTTCAATATTTATATATATGCACTCATGCATAGATGTATATATTTTCATGCATACACTAATGCACATTCATGCTAGTACTTAGATGCATTTATGCACATGCATACACTAGTACAATTACATGTCTATGCATATGGATTACTAATACATACAGATGCATAATAAAATCTAACTAAACTTTTGCAATACTTATCTAATTACGCAATATCAATTGGTAATTAAACAATGCAATAGCTATTTAAATATCATTAATTAAATGAAAAATATATATATAATTATAACTAACTTCTCTCTCTCTCTCTCTCACTCTCCCTTTCACTCTTTCTTTCTTTCTCTCTCTTCCTCTCTCTGTGCTTTCTCTCTCTCTATTTCTTTCTCTGCCTATCTCTCTCTCACTCTCTCTCTTTCTCCCTAACTCTCTTTCTGTCTACCGTTCTCTCTCTCTCTCTCTCTCTCTCTCTCTCTCTCTCTCTCTCTCTCTCTCTCTCTCTCTCTCTCTCTCTCTCTCTCTCTCTCTCTCTCTCTCTCTCTCTCTCTCTCTCTCTCTCTCTCTCTCTCTCTCTCTCTCTCTCTCTCTCTCTCTCTCTCTCTCTCTCTCTCTCTCTCTCTCTCTCTCTCTCTCTCTCTCTCTCTCTCTCTCTCTCTCTCTCTCTCTCTCTCTCTCTCTCTGTAGCGCTGCCGCGCGCAGCGTTGTGGAGGGAAAGGGAGGGGCATCTCTCTCTCTCTCTCTCTCTCTCTCTCTCTCTCTCTCTCTCTCTCTCTCTCTCTCTCTCTCTCTCTCTCTCTCTCTCTCTCTCTCTCTCTCTCTCTCTCTCTCTCTCTCTCTCTCTCTCTCTCTCTCTCTCTCTCTCTCTCTCTCTCTCTCTCTCTCTCTCTCTCTCTCTCTCTCTCTCTCTCTCTCTCTCTCTCTCTCTCTCTCTCTCTCTCTCTCTCTCTCTCTCTCTCTCTCTCTCTCTCTCTCTCTCTCTCTCTCTCTCTCTCTCTCTCTCTCTCTCTCTCTTCCAGCTCTGCCCATACGTGGAGCCACCAAATCTCTCTCTCTCTCTCTCTCTCTCTCTCTCTCTCTCTCTCTCTCTCTCTCTCTCTCTCTCTCTCTCTCTCTCTCTCTCTCTCTCTCTCTCTCTCTCTCTCTCTCTCTCTCTCTCTCTCTCTCTCTCTCTCTCTCTCTCTCTCTCTCTCTCTCTCTCTCTCTCTTCCAGCTCTGCCCATACGTGGAGCCACCAAATCTCTCTCTCTCTCTCTCTCTCTCTCTCTCTCTCTCTCTCTCTCTCTCTCTCTCTCTCTCTCTCTCTCTCTCTCTCTCTCTCTCTCTCTCTCTCTCTCTCTCTCTCTCTCTCTCTCTCTCTCTCTCTCTCTCTCTCTCTCTCTCTCTCTCTCTCTCTCTCTCTCTCTCTCTCTCTCTCTCTCTCTCTCTCTCTCTCTCTCTCTCTCTCTCTCTCTCTCTCTCTCTCTCTCTCTCTCTCTCTCTCTCTCTCTCTCTCTCTCTCTCTCTCTCTCTCCTGGTTGCGCGCGGTGCTGCTGGAGAAGGGGAAAGAGGATGTAGAAAGGTTCTCTCGCTCTCTCTCCAAACTTCTCCAATCGTCTGTGTGATCTACTGCCACCGCTCTGTGAAGCGGAGCAATCTTTTTCTCTAGCGACACCAATAGAATCGTTCTTGCCAGAGGGCTTGATGACCTGTAGAGCTTCAAAATTCGGCTGCGTCATAGTTTTTACTACATCATAGACAGAGTCCTTCTTTGTGCAGAAAAGCCTGAATCGAACACCTCTCCACTGTTTTGGAGGATGCATGTTGCGAATATGGATGAGATCCTATGCTTAAGAGACCTTAGAGCCTAATCTCTATCCTCGAAATGAAGAACAGACTAGCCTTCCCTATAGAAACTCTCTGCAATAGCTCTAAACTCTTTCTCTATCTCATAATCTTTCTCTCTCTTCCAGCTCTGCCCATACGTGCAGCCACCAAATCTCTCTCTCTCTCACACATACATCACACACACACACACGTCACATCATACATGCACACACACACATATCACATACACACATACACACATCACATACGCACATACACACATCACATACACACACACATCACATAACACATCACATCATACACGCACACACACACATATCACATACACACATACACACATCACATACGCACATACACACATCACATACACATATATACTTCACACACACACATACACATAACACATTCACACATAACACACACATCACATCACATACACACGCGCAATGCTGCAGGGACCAAGACCAAGCCATGGAATAGGCATGGGCATGCTTCCAGCCGGACAATCAACAGCAGTACATGATGGCTTAATATCCCGAGCACAAGGAGGGTCTAATGAGAAAGAAGGAAAAACAAAAGAAAGTAAAGAGCAGGAGACAGTACCTGCAAAAAACATGAGGAGAAACTTGAGCTCAACACACATTTAAATACATACACAAGTCCTTCCTAATCCACTCTTTTGGTTTTAACTTTTAATCTACAACCACACTTTAATCTCCTTACTTTCACCACACTTTAAATTGACTTTATTTACACAACTCACTTACTCCATTCTTTTAACCTTTTTCATATACACCATTCATTTAAAGTTTCTCTTTAACTTCCTTTAATTGCATCATTTATTCCAACCACTCTTTCAATCACTTTAGTTACATATCTTCTATAAACCATTCTTTTTCCTAGTACTCATATAGACCACTAGTTATTTATCCATTTAATTTACCATTTTTAATTTAATTAGCCTATATTTCTTATTTTAAATAAATCATTTAATTCAATCTTAGGTTAAGATTTTAATTAATTAGAACCTTAGTATTAAATGCACATACATGATTAAATAATTAATTAAACCATATTTTAATTTTTGTTATTGAACCAATGTTTAGTTATAGATTAATTTCCTTAAATATTAATTATTTTAACCCTTAAAACATTCTAAAACCCTAGAAAACCTACTTAAAACCCATCAAAACCCTATTAAAACCCTTTGGAAATCATTGATAACCCATTAAAATCTTTCTGATCCCTTGTAAACCCTAACATGAACCCATTAGAATCTTTTGAGACCCTTCAGATGAACCTAATTGACATAAAATCATATGAACTTAGAAAACCCTAGGGTTAAATACCCATGAATCAAGCATGTATAAATATGAAATACTCATTAATTGAGTAATTAGGATAAACCCTAATTTGAACATATTTTCTTCATCATTTCTTGTACCTGCAAACACTTCAAAAGTAGTTAATTCAATCCAGAACAATTGTTCAACAGTGAAAAAGAGGTTTAGAATTCACCAATTAAGTTGTTTTCATTTTCTCTGGTCATCAACTGGAAGATGTAAATCTTCCCGACATCCACCGCCACCAAACCTGCACATCGTCCTCGATGGGCCAACTTGCAGATTGAGGGAAGCAGCATGTTCAATGATTATCCTGAAATTAAATCATAGAACAGCATCAAATTCTTTTATAAACATATTTTAAATTATAAAATTTTTAATCTTTTCAACATGCACATGAAGTTTATTTAAATTATATCTGGCAATGAAAACATATTAAAGTATAAAGGTAAACTAGTAACCTGTTCAGTCAACAAACATTAATTTACATTTCATCCATTTATAAACTATGTAAAGATTATAAAACAGAATTCATTTTCATTCATTCAAATGCAGGTTTCGTCATATATATGCATTCACATATGAACAATCAAGCATGCCAAAGAAATCTACTAAATCTACTTGGACAGACAGCCGCCTTGTATGCCCAATTTTAATCGCTAGATGTGTTTTTTCACAACTAGTTCTCTTCATATAAATATGATGTAAACTTCATATCGATAATAAATGTAAATACCTTTTTGGGGTGGAAGAAGGTATAACTTCCATGTCAATATTCTTTTTTTTTTTTTCGCTACTTTTTTGTTTTAAAGGGGAAAGGCTTAACCCCTTAATCCGAGCTAAGGATCTAGCTGCATGGACAAGAAAGATCTAGGTTTTCACAGACATGTATCATGCAACAATATGCTCCTACATATATACAACTACTTTCGTTATCTAAATGAACTACAAATCCTTCTATTTTTAACAAATCTCACTTAATCTATAAATGTAGAAATATAAATTATATCTATTTTCCTAATATGGTTAAATAGAGTCCTTTATAAATTAATATTCTTCATTCCAGATTTTATCAATTAGTTTTATATGAATGCAAATAAAATACGTAAAACAAAATTTTAAGACAAAGAAAAATACGACCTAAAAATCAATTTTATCTTCAATCTGCTTCATCTTCAATCTGCTCATCTTTATGCATCTTAATTTGTTCTTCAAAGACCTGTTAGAACTCAACCAGCAACAGCTAGACACGCAAAATTATTAAATTTCATATTCAAATCTTCTCTTGGTTTTTCTGCAAAAGAAACCCACACTAAAGAAATTCATTCATACATAATTAATCATGCTCATCATCAAACATTACTTCATACATTTCATCATCTCTTTGTTTAAATAATTTAATTCTTTTGCCAGCAATTAAGTTTTTAAGAGGCGTGCCAACTAATTCGCGTAAGGCATACGTTCCATTATCATAGGTTTTGACTACCACATAAGGTCCAAACCAACGTCTTTTTAGTTTTCTATGGGCATCATACTGAGAATCAAACGTACTATCATACAGTAAAACCCAATCATTAACATAAATCGGCTTTGGCCTTAACCTATGTGATTTATCAAAATACTTCTTGTTTTTCAATCGAGAATCTTTTAGTTTAACTATAGCCTCTTCTAAACGTTCATTCCCTTGCTCTAGTTGCTGGATTCGCAGAGCTAATAAATCTTCTGTCGACAAATTATCTTCCCATGGTAAAGTAGTCCAAGTAAGAATTTGCGTATGCACAGGGAAAATTGGTTTCTGGCAATACATCAACTCTGCCGGCATATACCCCGTCGTTCTAGTGCAGGTCATTCTATCGGCCCACAACGCAAATGGCAGATAAGTTGGCCAATTCTTAATTTCTCGATTACAAGCTTTGGAAATTGCTTTAATAATAGGAGAATGCCCTCGCTCAATCTTCCCATTAGCTTCAGGGTTGTAAGCAGTAGTAAGGGCTAAGCGAATTCCATGCCTAGCAAAGAATTCTCTAGCCTCCTGCGCATCTAACTCTCCCCTGTCAGCCACTACCTTTTCTACATAACCAAATCGTGAAATGACATCCTCAAGAAGAAATTTGCATACATTCAAGGTTGTCTTAGATCTTAAAGCTCGGCCTTCTACATGATTCGTAAGATCTTCACGTGCCAAGACTATATATCTCATCTTATTGATACCTTTGGGCATGGTAATTAAGTCTACAACCCATTTATAATGGATGCATGGTGGATAGGTAGGATGCAACGGATCCCTATGTTTGACTGAGGAATGAATCTGACATACGTCACATGAAGTAACATAATTTTTAACAGTAACATAAATCCTTGGCCACCAGTATCCTTCTCTAATTTTTTCATACGTAGCTACAAAACCTTTATGTCCTGTCCATAAAGTATCATGCATACTCTTCATGACTTGTAACTGAAGATCCTTAGTACCTAGTACTCGTTGTGGTAATCTAATTTTTCCCCTCGCATGTCTCCAAATGAAACCATCTTTCAAAAAAAAGTTGTAAGCTCTTTTCCTAATATTCCGAAATCTATTTGAAGACCATGAAGGTGCCCTAACCAAAGTACTTAAATACTTTCCAATATCCTGCCACTCTCCTTCGTATTCTTCAATATTAAACTGTTCATATGTGTATGCTTTAGAATCATAATTAATTGCATTTATTTCTAATTCTATTTCTTCCTCATTATCAAATCTAGCTCGAGAAAGCATATCAGCCATAGGATTAGATTTACCTGCAATATGTATCAAAACAGGATTTATAAACTTGATGTATGAAATCCATCTAAGCATGGCAATGTCGGGTGATGAACAGTTTGTAATCATTCCAATCAGAGGTAGACAATCTGTCTCAACTATTACATTTGCACCTATAAAATATTCTTTATCGGATTTTAATGCCGTGACTAAACCCCATAATTCTCGTTTAATTTGCAGATAATTTCTTTGCGTATCGTGTAAAATCTTTGCTCCAAATCTTACAGCATACCTATTGCCCTCTTCATCGTCCTGACCAATAACCCATCCTATTCCTATAGGGCTCGTATCAACAGTTAAAATGATAGGCTTTTGATCAGTATAATCTACTTGCTTTAAAATAGGAGCTTCAAGAAGTAATTTCTTTAACTTTTTCATAGCTTTTGAGTGTTCTTCAGTCCAAAGAAACTTTCGATTCTTCCTTAGTAAAGCATAAAGACAGTTTGCAACATGTGCATAGTGTGGGATCCAGATGGCATAAAACACACAAGCACCAAGGAATCGTCTTACCTCACTAATATTACTACAGGTTTCAGAAATCTTGTTTATAGCGTCGACTTTAGGTGGATATGGCCTCCGATCGTAATGTCCACATAAATGCCCAACTATAAGTACCTCATTGACACCAAAAACAGATTTCTCAATGGAGAATGTGAGACCAACCTCTTCAAATCTCTGGAAAATCCTTTCACAGTCAGAGATATGATCTACTACAAACTTCCTGCAGCCAGAGGAATCTAAAGTTTCATCTTTCGCATTCTCAATACATCCTTTAATAGGAATGTCATCAATAAATGGCATGGCTATATTAGGAATGAAGTCATGTAATACTAAATTCATGGCGTTCATCATATGCGCTACTGAATTAGTAGCTCCTTGCGGCAAAGTGCACATGCAAACTAAGCCTAAAGGAGTTTTCATGGTCATAATGTCTCTACTTTCAATAGCAAGCTGAAATTGATCGTAGCCAGAATACAAGTCTCCCATTGAGTAAATGGCATGACCAGCGAAGGCTTCAGCGAATTCTCCTATAATGGGCCCAGTACCTACATTCCTAATAGTAACCTTGTTAACAGGTTGTAAATCTTGAATGAACCGTAACTTGCCATTTTTCTTTGGAACAGTAAACCACCTATTTGAGTAGGGTGCAAACGATGGCTCTAAAATTCGCATGTGAATCTTTTCCTTAAGAAGCCGCATTAACTCTGGTAAATGGGCTTTCGGAACAGGTATGGGTCGAAGATTCCATGGAATGTGAGGCACTGTAAAAATGATCATTGGTGGTATAATTTGTGGGTCTGCACAACCTATCTCATGGGAATATAAAGAAAATGCCTTTCCATGCTTTCTAATCACTCTTTGAAATAGTTCACGTTCCTCGGGTAACAAAAAATTTTCATCATTTCCTATCTTGATTAGCTTTAAATTTTCTTCTGTGAAGGTATGACCTATATTTGTGCGCTCTCTTAAATAAGGATCATTGGTAACTTTCCTAAACTTCTCTTCACTCTCTCGTGGTAATGATTGGGCAATCGGTTTAATTTTTTTATCAACGGTTTTGTATTTTGTATTTACTTTCGCTTCCTTTTCATTACTCATGAAAAATTTAATAATCAAATCATATTCTTCAATAGAATTTAAAAGTACAAATCTAAAATTTTCTTTTTCATGCAAAATATTTTGAAGTTCTTCAATCAATGAGTTTGAAGATAAAGTTTCAATTACGGTTTCAATGTGTTCATCAGATGAAATGAATCCTTTCTCTTTATAAAATTTTTCATAATGTTTTACAATTTTTTTAGGAATTTGTTTATAATGACTGAATTGCAAATATGATGAAGGGAAATATAAAGAAAAACTATCTAAAGTATCTACAGATGGGTGCGAGACATCAAACCAAGAACCACCGTTGTCTCGCTCAACAGTGGCATCTAGGCAAAATTTTGATCATAATAAGTTCCAAACTCACGAAGAGGCATATGATCTTCACGTATCTTTTCATGAGAACGGATGGGCATCTTCCTAATTTGCTCCCTATTTCGTACATGGTTTGGGCTGACTATCATAACTTGGAGCGATTGTAGATCATCTTTAGATCTAATTCTTGCGTATGCTGAGCCGTCATCTATTACTTTAGTCTCCATTCTGGCTTCACATATAAATGGTTGACCTAAGATAATTTCATAAGAGCAGTTGTCCTGAATGAAAAAGTGGAATGTCTCAGAGATTCCACCTATCATTAGAGGTATGTTGGCACATGCTCCTAGGAGTGATCCACAACCATTGTCCGCGGTTCGCATTATCCAGCCGTGATTTTTATCAATAGGCCATTTAAACTTATCATATAATCCTTTCGAAATCACATTGATTTCAGACCCAGAGTCAATTAGGGCTAAAGCAGAATATGATCTCTTCTGATCTCCTAAGTTAACTTTAATCTCCGGTGTGCCTCTCGCCCAAAACCTTTTTCTAAAATCACTCTCTGAGTTTTTTGTTTCGTCATCTGGTACAATCGGCCCTAAGAAATTTTTGTTCACATTACAGGTATTATCTTCTTCATCTTCTGAGTCTAAAGAAAGAGATTCATGGATCAAGTGAGTTACATCGGCAACATCTTGCATCTCTACCTCTTGTGACAGAGGGAATCTCTTCCTTTTAATTAGTTTAATAAAATTTTCCTTAAATTCAATTTTTGCTATTGAGAAGATTTGTTCTAAAGTCATTGTTACTGCACTTTTTAATAAGATGTCATACAATATTTCTTTCGAATCAACTTTTTGTTCAAGTTCAGAAATAAGAATAGCTTTCGGTACTCGTTTTGGTTTCTTTTCTGGTTTCTCTTCAGGTTTTGTTTCAGTTCTAGGAATTTGCTCTACTTTGTCTGATGTTTGAATTGGCTCACTAAACACAGGTTGTTTACCCTCCCTAATTTCTTTTCTTCGCTCCTCATTTGTTTTAGAACTTTCGCCTTGTTCAAACTAAACTTTCTTAGGCTTCGGCTCATCTCTCATCTTACTTCTAGTCATTCGTCTACCTGAATCATTTGTATCTTGCTCATCATCCCTCTTTCTTTTCTCTTCAACATTCGCAATATGCGAATATATCGAGAATTGATCGACAGGAGAGTTCCACGCAGTTTTTTGCATAATATCATCTCTCGCCTTTATCAAAGCTTCAATTGAGTAGTTCCTCGTTTCCCTTGTTTGTTCGGAATCAGAGTCACTATCAACATATTCTAGTTTAACAGCAGAAGCAGATTTCGAAGACTCAGAAATGTTTTCATACAGCTTCTGCATCCCTCCCTTTCCCCAATTGGTAGCTAAGGGTAAATGTGTTCTATAGTCGCACAATCGCTTGTCAATATCAATTACAAGTCTTTTCTCTTTCGCATCTTTCAATGCTTCACATGTGTAAGTCAAATGATCTGTGGCATCGCACCAGATACATCTCCTCACATTGGCATTTCTCCTTTCATTGAAATTTCTTTGGTTAAATGCTTGAGGAATCGGTTGAGGAATTGGTTGGGGTACAACTGGAGGATTAGGAGGTATAAAAGGTGGATTAGGAGGTACTAATGGATGATTCAGAGCTACTAATGGTGGATTTGGAGCATTTACTGGTTGAGGATAAATAGTCGGATGAGCTTGCATTGCAGGTTTATCTTGAAGGTTTAAAGCATACACCACATTCTCCAAAGCCGCTACCTCTTTAGACATATTCTCGTGCATATGCATCATATTTTTCAACTTGTTAAACAAAATCTCAAATTGTAACTCGGTTGGTACTCTAGATGTGGATGTTGTAGGCTCAACTTTTGAATCTATATGTGTATCCCTAGTTGCCTGAATCGGAGGAAAACTGGAAGATGGTTGAGACATCGATTCATAAAGGAGTGTTTTACGTTGGATCATGTGAGCAACCGCCTCAACTACAGTTTTCACTACACCCCAGTCATCTGTAAGCCCATATTTCTTTCCCGGTTCTTCAAGCCTACGCTCAACCTCTACCCTTATATCTGGAGTCAAGATTTTAAGGAAATATAAAATGATATCTGGGGTAAGGGAAACTCTATCCTGTTCAGGTAATTGAGAGAATCTTTTCATAAATTCACTATGGAGTTGAGTTAACGAAATGTGAGGCTTAGGTGAACTAATCCATTTCATAAATCCTTCTCTACTATGTTGACTGTAGTCTTCTAAGTAGAATTCCTTATGCAGCTCTTTTCTAAACTCATCCCATTCCTTATTGTCATGTATATCCATAATAGCTTTTACAGTACCTATGGCCAGACGTCCAAGATAGGATTTCCACTTTGTTTCAGGTAAACCGTGTAACTTAGCTAATTCCTCAAACGTGTCTAAATAATTTGTAACATTCATACCAGTAAATTTCCCTTTATCCTTTAATAACGTTTCAACTACCTTTTGTCCTTGCATCTCGTGCATCATAATTTGAAATAGCTCGTCCATTTTTGAAGTTTGTTTTGACCTAGCTTGAACAATTCTAACTATATCCTAAACTTCTTTTGTTACTCTTTCCTTATGTTCAGCTACTAATTCTGAAATTCCATTAGAGTCCAGTTTGATAAGTTTATACTATGCCAATATGCTTCAAGTAAAGCTATGATTAACGCTTAACCTATGATTAACAAACAATTGCCTTTAACCTATACCAATAATTTAACCTTAAATAAAATTTTGCACCCAAGAATGTAAGGGTAAAGAAATTATACCAACTGCTCGAAGATGAGGCTCAAAACAGTGCTTTCTGTGAAATTCAATACATTTATTGATTTGAATCAAAACCTAAATACATAGTTTGCTAAAAATGGGTGCAAACGTTTTGTGCTTCAATTGTTGATGAAAGGGGTGGCGCGACGAGATTCTCCTACTTGCCAATCTTCGTGGAGGCGCTCAGGTCACAAGACCAGCCCTCGACACCAAGAAGATTGCAAGCTCACGTAAATGCCACAGCTTCCAGGGATGAAGACGCAGCTGCACTGATGTAAAATCGTATGAATGTATATGCAATGCAAAATTTAAAATTTATACCTGAGCTTCAACGCCGTTTGTTCACGTTGGGTTCACCAATGTCGGGTCGTGAGAGATGCTTGGATGGTGGATCAAGTCATCCGCCTAAATCGTTCGGCACACGCAGGGTGTCTGTAGCGGACTCAGGCTTAAGGAAATAAGGGTTCTAATAACAAAACAATATAAATTACCTAATTCTTTGACTGAAACTAAAGTTTCTTACCAAAAGTAAATAGTTTTAACTAGCTATGGACCGTAACGACGGGCAGCCTCGTACATAGCAACAGCTTCCTGATATGAGATTGAAACTTCCATAATGGGTTCTTCTACTAAACTTTCAAGTAAGCTAGAGGGTTCTGGTCTGTCTAGAGTTGGCAGAGCATTTTCAATATTTTCAATATTTTCAATAGTACTGTGCTCAGACTCATGAACTAACTTAGAAGACATCAAGGAAAGTAATGGAAAAGCTAATGAAACAATATGATGCTAAACTGTTTGAATGAATTAATTGATATGCTAATGGTTCTTGATGAAAGTAATGGAAAAGAATAACGTTGAAAAAGTACTTAAATAAATTAATTGATAAGCTAATGATTCGAATCAATAAATCTAATACAACTGGAAGGCCTAAACAATTGGATAAATGTCTAGTCAATTGGATAGTTGACTAAATAAGAAATAAGATTTAAATGAATCTTTAGCTGCCGCTTCACTTCAATTGTCTTCACTTCAATTAATTGTAATCTTCAATGTTTCTGCAAAAAACATGAGGACATTAGTAAATTTACAAAATCAATAAGAACATAAACTTACATTATCATACACATGCATATACTCATGCAAATGATTTAATTCTCATAAACACACACATGCATTATCACATATGCTAACATAAACTCATTCATTTAATGTTTGCTTAACTAATCTTACTTACATTCCTACTTGTACTTGTATTTCATCAAACATATGCTATTATGCTCTCACACATATTAGTTCTCATGAATGTGCAAATACTCATTTATGCTAATACTTAGATGCATTTATGCATATGCATACAATAATTCAATTACTTACCTATGCATTAAATAATATGCTAACACTCACACATATGCACATACTAACACTACCTCACTCATAAACATGCATTCATGCACACTCATGCTCATACATACATCACTCACATGTATGTTCTCATGCACACACATTGACATAAACATATATACATACAAACACACACTTATCATTGTATAAATATGCATATTAGTAGTTCCTCTTATGAATACACACATATGGCATACATATATGCCAACATCATGCATAATTCATTTCATGAACATTTATTAACACTCATTGCTATACATTAACTTCTAACATACTTCAATATTTATATATATGCACTCATGCATATATGTATATATTTTCATGCATAAACTAATGCACATTCATGCTAGTACTTAGATGCATTTATGCACATGCATACACTAGTACAATTACATGTCTATGCATATGGATTACTAATACATACAGATGCATAATAAAATCTAACTAAACTTTTGCAATACTTATCTAATTACGCAATATCAATTGGTAATTAAACAATGCAATAGCTATTTAAATATCATTAATTAAATAAAAAATATATATATAATTATAACTAACTTCTCTCTCTCTCTCACTCTCCCTTTCACTCTTTCTTTCTTTCTCTCTCTTCCTCTCTCTGTGCTTTCTCTCTCTCTATTTCTTTCTCTGCCTATCTCTCTCTCACTCTCTCTCTTTCTCCCTAACTCTCTTTCTGTCTACCGTTCTCTCTCTCTCTCTCTCTCTCTCTCTCTCTCTCTCTCTCTCTCTCTCTCTCTCTCTCTCTCTCTCTCTCTCTCTCTCTCTCTCTCTCTCTCTCTCTCTCTCTCTCTCTCTCTCTCTCTCTCTCTCTCTCTCTCTCTCTCTCTCTCTCTCTCTCTCTCTCTCTCTCTCTCTCTCTCTCTCTCTCTCTCTCTCTCTCTCTCTCTCTCTCTCTCTCTCTCTCTCTCTCTCTCTCTCTCTCTCTCTCTCTCTCTCTCTCTCTCTCTCTCTCCTTCTCTTTCCTCTCTCTCTCTCTCCTTCTCTCCTTCTCTTTCCTCTCTCTCTCTCTCTCCTTCTCTTTCTCTCTCTCTCTCTCTTTCTTTCTCTCTATATTTCGTTCTCTCTCTTTCTCTCTCTCTCTCTCTTTCTCTCTCTCTCTCTCTCTCTCTCTCTCTCTCTCTCTCTCTCTCTCTCTCTCTCTCTCTCTCTCTCTCTCTCTCTCTCTCTCTCTCTCTCTCTCTCTCTCTCTCTCTCTCTCTCTCTCTCTCTCTCTCTCTCTCTCTCTCTCTCTCTCTCTCTCTCTCTCTCTCTCTCTCTCTCTCTCTTTCTCTCTATATTTCGTTCTCTCTCTTTCTCTCTCTCTCTCTCTCTCTCTCTCTCTCTCTCTCTCTCTCTCTCTCTCTCTCTCTCTCTCTCTCTCTCTCTCTCTCTCTCTCTCTCTCTCTCTCTCTCTCTCTCTCTCTCTCTCTCTCTCTCTCTCTCTCTCTCTCTCTCTCTCTCTCTCTCTCTCTCTCTCTCTCTCTCTCTCTCTCTCTCTCTCTCTCTCTCTCTCTCTCTCTCTCTCTCCAGCGCTGCCGCGCGCAGCGTTGTGGAGGGAAAGGGAGGGGCATCTCTCTCTCTCTATCTCTCTCTCTCTCTCTCTCTCTCTCTCTCTCTCTCTCTCTCTCTCTCTCTCTCTCTCTCTCTCTCTCTCTCTCTCTCTCTCTCTCTCTCTCTCTCTCTCTCTCTCTCTCTCTCTCTCTCTCTCTCTCTCTCTCTCTCTCTCTCTCTCTCTCTCTCTCTCTCTCTCTCTCTCTCTCTCTCTCTCTCTCTCTCTCTCCTGGTTGCACGCGGCGCTGCTGGAGAAGGGGAAAGAGGATGCAGAAAGGTTCTCTCGCTCTCTCTCCAAACTTCTCCAATCGTCTGTGTGATCTACTGCCACCGCTCTGTGAAGCGGAGCAATCTCTTTCTCTAGCGACACCAGTAGAATCGTTCTTGCCAGAGGGCTTGATGACCTGTAGAGCTTCAAAATTCGGCTGCGTCATAGTTTTTACTACATCATAGACAGAGTCCTTCTTCGTGCAGAAAAGCCTGAATCGAACACCTCTCCACTGTTTTGGAGGATGCATGTTGCGAATATGGATGAGATCCTATGCTTAAGAGACCTTAGAGCCTAATCTCTATCCTCGAAATGAAGAATAGACTAGCCTTCCCTATAGAAACTCTCTGCAATAGCTCTAAACTCTTTCTCTATCTCATAATCTTTCTCTCTCTTCCAGCTATGCCCATACGTGCAGCCACCAAATCTCTCTCTCTCTCACACATACATCACACACACACACGTCACATCATACACGCACACACACACATATCACATACACACATACACACATCACATACGCACATACACACATCACATACACACACACATCACATAACACATCACATCATACACGCACACACACACATATCACATACACACATACACACATCACATACGCACATACACACATCACATACACATATATACTTCACACACACACATACACATAACACATTCACACATAACACACACATCACATCACATACACACGCGCAATGCTACAGGGACCAAGACCAAGCCATGGAATAGGCATGGGCATGCTTCCAGCCGGACAATCAACAACAGTACATGATGGCTTAATATCCCGAGCACAAGGAGGGTCTAATGAGAAAGAAGGAAAAACAGAAGAAAGTAAAGAGCAGGAGACAGGACCTGCAAAAAACATGAGGAGAAACTTGAGCTCAACACACATTTAAATACATACACAAGTCCTTCCTAATCCACTCTTTTGGTTTTAACATTCTAAAACCCTAGAAAACCTACTTAAAACCCATCAAAACCCTATTAAAACCCTTTGGAAATCATTGATAACCCATTAAAATCTTTCTGATCCCTTGTAAACCCTAACATGAACCCATTAGAATCTTTTGAGACCCTTCAGATGAACCTAATTGACATAAAATCATATGAACTTAGAAAACCCTAGGGTTAAATACCCATGAATCAAGCATGTATAAATATGAAATACTCATTAATTGAGTAATTAGGATAAACCCTAATTTGAACATATTTTCTTCATCATTTCTTGTACCTGCAAACACTTCAAAAGTAGTTAATTCAATCCAGAACAATTGTTCAACAGTGAAAAAGAGGTTTAGAATTCACCAATTAAGTTGTTTTCATTTTCTCTGGTCATCAACTGGAAGATGTAAATCTTCCCGACAACGCATCAAATCTTGTAGTTGATTGATGAGAGAATATATCCTATAGTTTAGGATTTACTTTTAGGTGGACTTTTGAATTTGAATTCAAAAGATTGGCTCTAAACTCAACTATAAAAGCAGATAAAAAAGACACACGTGGATATGCCTTGACGAAGAGATCAATTGAGAGGAATACATTGTGATTTGAGAGCTCAATCACTTTGCTCACATTTTGCAATAGATTATTGCCAATGACATTGTATTTCTATGTGATCTAATACATAAATTTTCATTACATCTTTACTTCACTTCTCTGCCATGACTACATCAGTAGAGTGGTATTAGAGCAACAACAAGCAAGATGGGAGATGGATTTCCATAATTCATTGACAAACTGGACAGAAGTAACTACCTTGCTTGGTCACTGAGCATGCAAGACTACATGCAAGGGAGAAGTCTATATGGATACATCTCAAGAGATGAAGAGATGCCAACATTCAGGAGCAAACATCAACCCACAAGGGAAGAGTAAGAGAGGGTGACCACATGGTATGCAAAAGATGCTCTTGCCAGGTCTTATCTACTAAACTCAATATCTGATTTTTTATTGCCTCACATTAGGAATTGCAAGACCTCCCAAGAGACTTGGGAAGTACTCTCATCATATTTCTCATCAAATACAAGAGCTTGGAAGAACCAGCTATGGATGGAGTTTACAACCCTAAAAAAGCAACCAAAGCAAAGTGTGGCTATTATGTGACCAAGATGAAGGAGGTGGTTGACCAACTTGCACACATTGGAGAGGAAATAGGAAAAGAACACGTAGTAAGATAGATCATCAATGGAGCAAAAGCTGATGATAAGTGGGAGTCCTTCATCACAAAAATGGACATTTATATGGATATGCAGATACCTGACCTCAACAACTTGATGGGGAAACTCCTCACCCATGAGAAAAAGCTCAAAAAGAATGGTGAGAGCTCTAGAGGTAACCAATGTTCTGCCCTTGATATAGATAAGAATAAAAGTAAGAATAAGGGTAAAAGCAAAAAGAATGAAGAAGAGGTTAGTACCTCTCAAGTTAACTACACAGGTAGAGGAAGAGGTACTAGAAGAAGGGGCAGAGGAGGAAAGCAAGGTAGGGGGAGACCCTCAATACTCCACCTTGTAACATCTCTGGCCTTACCAACCACATCATAGAAGAATGCTTCAAGAACACAAGCAATCCGACATGCAATACAGTGAACACACATGAGATGGCTAGACTATTTATAGAGAACCTATATCGATTATATGGTCTTTCTTTAGACATACTTTTTGATCAGGATAGGAAGTTTACTAGCCACTTCTTGAGAGAAGTCGTCAAGAGGTTGGATGCTTAACTTAGCATGAGTACGATCATGCATCCAATATTGGATGGGCAAATAGAGAGAGTTAACCACATCCTAGATATATGATTTGAGCATATGTCAATGAAATGCAAACTAATTGGGAAGAGTACTTACCTATAGTAGATTTTGCATATAATAGTGCCAAGCACCCTTCCACTCAACATAGTCCATTTATGCTTATGTACAGGATTCAGCCAAGAGCTCCTTATGTAGTAGGATGGCAGAATAGAATGTGCAATCTACAAAGGATTTTTTGGAAGAGAAGGAAAGCACTAGGAGAGCTAAGATAGGGCTAGAGCCTATGCTAACCCTCAAACGAGAGACATCAACTTTGAGGTAAAAGAGCAAGTCTATCTAAGAGTTCCTTCTAGGTCTGAAACCATGAAGATGGGACCTTGTCCAAGGCTATCCCCTAGGTATTGTGGACCATTCCGTATTTCATGTTAATCGGCTTAAGAAAAGGTTGGGGGAATCTGACAACCTCATTCTAGATAGTGAGGTAGTAGAGCCTATTTTTGTTCAATCTATTCCACATGAGCCTGAGAGCATACTACGCACTTAGGAGAAATGGACAAGGAGCCACTTACATAAAGAGTGTTTAGTAAAGTGGAAAGATAGTTAGGAGGATATTGAAATAGCACACTCAAATGCTTTAGGAGAACATTTCTCCCCCAAGAGCACAACCAAGAAAACACTTTATTTTGGCTTATATGTTGAAAATGATGGAACATGTGCAAGCTCCAATTGTGAGGCTTGGCACATACTCACCTCTCATTATTTACCTCTTCATCATTTATGTTATTTCATGTAAGCTTAGAGTAGAGTGTTGAATTAAAAAGGGAAAAGTTATTTATGGCTTGGCACACTCATAACCTTAGAGTAGAGTGTTGAATTAAAAAGGGAAAAGTTATTTATGGCTTGGGAAAAAGCCAAAATATGTTTAGAGATAAGGAGTGCTCATAAAAGTCATGACCTTATCCATATGGACTGATATGGAGCACCAAAAGTCATTCAAGGCAATGGAAAGACAAAGGACATGAAGTGAAAGGTCAAGAGGTGAGAGAAGATGAAGGGTAGGTGAAAAGTCCCATGCCCATACCTCTATATATAGAGGTCATTTGAACGTGAAAATTTGTGGAGATGACAAGAGGATGGTGTAGAAGCATATGCTGGTCATCCTCTCACCAATGGATATCAAAAGGTACCTCATTTGGATGCTACAAAACACAAAGGTATTCCAGCCGCATACCTTTTTTCTACATAACCACCTTGTGGAGGTTGTGAAGAGAGATGGTGGATGCAATCCAAAGATGAGTAGGTGCTGCTACAATCAGCTTCACACCAGCCAACTGAGACTTCAGAGTTGATTAGTAGACCCTTTGAGCTTCCTAAATCCACCAAAATATCAGCCAAGTACTTTGGAACATGTATTCCAAAAGTTTAAGTCAAGACAGACTAGTTGCGAAATGACTAGCTCCCAAAACTTGCTATTTTTGGACATACACCTGCTGGAAAAAATGAACAGTGCTCTCAACCTGGAAGGAATTAGAAAAATTCCTTTTGGGCATAGCAAATAGACTTAGTAAGCTTCCCAATCCAAGTTAAAACACTTCAAATGATGGACTGAGCACTGAGAACAAGTTTCAACAATTTCTGGAACCTCGCCACAATTCTCGGGGCACTGCAGAGATAGACCAGTAAGCAGTAAAATGCAGATATCTCCAAAAGTATTAATCCAATGACCTTGAAAATTTATATGCACAAAGTAGACAGTACAAGCTATCCAACCAATGCAAGTTAAATCACTGAAAAAGGTTCAGTGGAACTCGAGATATGACCTTCTGAAGTTACTGCTCTGAGTGAGTATAGCAGAGAACAAAACAGAGAAGTAGATGATGATAAATGTATAGATTCATATATGATTACAACCACATTGGCAATGAATCTTTGCACAATGGGAGTAGAATGATAGAGCTATGGAGTAAGCTCTTCAATCTCTACAAAATGACATGAAGTGGTCACGTACAAGGCTTGCTAATCGCCTCTTCCTTCTTGCTCCTTTTATAGCTATTCTTGGAGGGAGTTTTGAATTCAAATTCGAATGGCTCCACTTAAAAGTGATCCCCAAAGTTAGGAGAGATTCCCTCAGCTCAAAAATTCGTGATTTTGGTAGTTGGAGCCACGAATTTGCTTTTACATCATGGATGAGGTAAGCCATCCTTTTCCTTTTTCCTTTTTCCATTTACAAGAGATAAAATGTACTCTTTTACAAGAGGTGTTCACATGACTACTCATGTGACTTACAAATGAGGATAATATCAAGCATATCAAGCATGTAGTCTTGGGCAAAATGCACCAACAGCTCCCCCTCAAGCCTAACATGCTTGGCCTCCAAATAAGTCTTCAATTGTCCTTGATTTCCTGCAAGCCAATCATCAACTTGAATCTACTTAACTTTGTACCATCAAGAGCTTTAGTCAACATGTTGGCACATTGCATATCTGTAGAGACATAGGATAGTTGAATATCCTTGCTCATTAGCTTCTCCCTTACATAATGGTAGTGGACTTCAATATGCTTGGTTGTAGCATGGTATACCGGATTAGCTGCTAGATGTAGTGAGCTTGTGTTGTCACCAAAAATATGAGGTGTTGAAGAATGAAGTCCAAGATCTGTGTACAAAGACTTTAACCACATGATTTCTTGAGTTGCATTAGCCAAACCTCTATATTCAGCTTTGGTAGAAGATAATGCCACGGTTGGTTGCTTCTTCGATGACCAAGAAATGATTTTTGAACCTGCAAATGATATATATCCTGATGTGCTTCTTCTATCATCTTTAGATCCGGCCCAATCTGCATCTGAGTAGACCTTTAGCTCAATATCTGAAGTAAATGAATAAAACAAACCTTCATTCATAGTCCCCTTTAGGTACTTGAGGACTCTCTTGGCCGCTTCCATGTGTGGTCTTCTCGGCTTATGCATAAACTGACTCAATATGCTAACACTATAGCATATATCCACCCTTGTGAGTGTTGCATAGTTCAAACTTCCAACCAAGCTTTGATAGCTTGTGATGTCTTCAATTGGCTCTCCTTCATAAGCACTAAGCTTATGGTTTTGCTCCATAGGTGTACCTGCACACTTGGTATTTTCCATCTTGAACTTGATGAGCATGTCATGGACATACTTCCTTTGTGTGATGTATATACCTGAATCTGTGTAGATCAACTCCAATCCAAGAAAATAAGTGAGTGGTCCGAGATCACTTATTTTGAACTCCTCCTTCATTTGAGCCTTTACTTGTTTGATTCCTTCAAGATCATTGCCTGTATAATAATATCATCAACATACACACATAAATAGATCACTTCAGATCCATTCCTCTTTATGAACAAAGAGGTATCCGCCTTGCTAGCTTTGAATCCTTGGTCCTGCAAATAAGTCACCAATCTGAAATTCCAAGCTCTTGGAGCTTGCTTCAATCCATACAAAGCTTTCTTTAGTTTGCATACATAGTTAGGATGATGTGCATCCTCATATCCAGGAGGTTGTGCCATATACACTTCCTCAGAAATCCATCCATTCAAGAAAGCATTCTTTACATCAAGTTGATAAAGAATCCAATTTCTAGATGCAGCAAGACTAATGTGAATCCTAATTGTAGGCATTTTTGCAACAGGAGAGAAAGTCTCCTCATAATCAATACCATGGGTTTGAGCAAACCCTTTAGCAACTAACCTTGCTTTGTGTCTATTTATACTTCCATCTGGATTCCTCTTGATTTTGTATATCCATCGAGATCCGATTATCTTCATAGATGGCTTGTTAGGTACAAGCTCCCAAGTCTCATTCTCCTTCAAGGCTTCCATTTCTTCATCCATTGCATCTCTCCAAGCTTTCTTGCTTTGTGCTTCTTCAAATGTGGTAGGTTCTTCATTGGTTGAATCCTTTGCAATGTAGATTGAGTGCTTGGTTACCAAAGAAATATCATAACCAAACCTCTCTGGTTTCTTCTTCTCCCTCGAAGACCTTCTAAGTGGTTGATGTGAGCTCTCGGGTCCATATGTAGCATCCTGCATCTTTGCTTTACCTTTGTTCTTCCATAGCTTTAGTCTTTCCAAGTCTTCTAGGTCAATCTCCGAATCACTTTCTTCAATTTGCTTTGGCTCCTTTGGTTGAAGTGATGGAAAATCTTCATCCAAGTCATATGGCAGCTTCACTTTCCTGTCATCATCAAACCATGATTTGTTTTCATCAAAAATTACATCTCTACTCACAGAAAATCCTTTATTGGTTGGATTGTACAATCTATATCCTTTTTGGTTTTGGTCATAACCAATAAATACACACTTCTCTGCCTTGGGATCCAATTTCCCTCTTACTTGAGAAGGAATGTGAGCATAGGCTAAGCATCCAAAGATTTTGCAATGCTCTAGACTAGGTCTTCTTCCATTCCATACTTCATATGGAGTGGTTCCATCTAGTGACTTAGATGGAAGTCTATTTATGAGATATGTGGCTGTCGACACAACCTCTGCCCATAGGTAGTTTGGCAATCCCTTTTCGTTGAGCATGGACCTTGCTGCTTCGACAATAGCTCTGTTCCTCCTCTCTGCTACACCATTGAGTTCGGGTGTATACCTTGTAGTGACTTCTCTTTTAATGCCTCTTTCATGCAAGAAGGCATCAAATTCAGAAGAGAAGTATTCTCCTCCACCATCTGATCTGAGTCTTTTCAAAGTCCTACCTGTTTGATTTTCAACAAGAGCAATATACTTCTTAAAGCAATTAAACACTTCATCCTTGTGCTTCATGAAAAACAGAATGGTCCACCTGCTACAATCATCTATGAAAGACACATAATATCTTGAGCCTGATATAGATGGCTCCTTGCTTGGACCCCACACATCCGTGTGCACTAGATCCAAAGGATTTTGATACATATATCCTTTCTTATTGAAAGGTTGTCTATGCGCCTTGCCGAATTGACAAGCTTCACACTTATAAATCATGTGTTGCCTTGTGATATTAGGCAAACCAAGTACACTTCGGTCCCTGCAAATTTGTTTAAGTGTCCTCTCACCAATGTGAGCAAGCCTTTTGTGCCATATCTCCAACTCTGTTAGAGTTTGAGATCCATAGCTAAACAAAGCTATGTTCTTTGTATCTTCCACTTCAAAAGTGAAAAGCCTTCCTGTCTTTTCTCCTTTGGCGATCCTTCGAAAGCCTTGCCTTGGGTCTTCAACATATGCTCCAAATCGATTGAATCTAACCTGCAATCCTTTTTCAACAATCTGTCCAACACTTATTAAATTTTTGGTAATTGTAGGGACATACAAGACTTTGCTTAAGAGGTTCATATTCCCATCTGATGTCTTCACATTACCTATCTTCTCCACTGAGTGCTTTGTGTCATCTCCTGTCTGCACTTCATGCTTGTTATGAGGATCTTCCAAATCACAAAGTAAAGCCACATTTCCTGCTACATGGTTCGAGCATCCCGAATCAATGTAAAATATGTGATCATCATCCTTACCCTTCTTCATTGATAGATTCATAATCAATAATGAATCTTCTTGACTTTGGTCCTCTGCATAGTTATTGTAATCTCTTCTTCCTCTATGGTCACTTTGATAGTTGTTGTTGTTGTTGTAATTGTTGTTGTAGTAGTTGTTGTTGTTGTAGCCTCCATTGTATCTACCTCTATTTGATCCATAGCCACCTCTATTGAATCCTCTTCCTCTTGAGTTCCTCGGGTTCCTGAAACATTCTTCAGTAGTATGGTTAGATAAGCCACATATGTTGCAAGGTTGAGATGATTGGAATCTCCCCCTGCCTTGCTTTCCACTTCTGCCTCTTCCTCTACCTGCAAAGTTTGCTTGGAAAGAGCTTCCTTCATCTTCATTCTTCCTATTCTTTGACTTGTCCTTGACCTTAGCTTTATCAGAATATAAGGCAGAAGTTTGATTACCTCTTGAGGACTCACCACCTTTGCTAATCTTTGCTTCATGAGTGAAGAGTTGGCCCATAAGTGTGTTGAGGTCGGGTACATGCATATCCATGTATAAATCCATGGCTGTTGTGAATGACTCCCACTTGTCGTCTGCTTTGATTCCATTCATGATTTGTCTTATGATTTGCTCCTCTTCAATTACCTCTCCAATGCTTCCAAGTTGGTCGGAAATCTCCTTCATCTTTGTGACATAATCAGTCACATTTTGCTTTGGGCTTTTCTTCATTGTTGTGAACTTCATCCACAATTGGTTCTTCCTTGCTCGAGTGTTGGAAGAGAAGAAAGAAGCAAGTGCATTCCAGGTCTCTCTTGATGTCTTGCATCCCTTGACATGAGGTAAAAGAAAATCAAAGATTGAGTTTAGAATATAGGACCTTGCAAGTGCATCCTTCGAACACCAATTCGAAAGTCCTTCCACTTCTTCATGTGATGGTTGCCCTTTGTTCCTCATGGTTGGCATTGCTTCATCTCCGGATATGAATCCATATAGATTCCTCCCTTGAAGGTAAGCCTCCATCCTTAGAGACCATGTCGGGTAGTTGTTTCGGTCCAATTTGTCAATTGTTGATGGAAATCCATCTCCCATGTTGCTTGACTATGCTCTGATACCACTGTGAAGAGAGATGGTGGATGCAATCCAAAGATGAGTAGGTGCTGCTACAATCAGCTTCACACCAGCCAACTGAGACTTCAGAGTTGATTAGTAGACCCTTTGAGCTTCCTAAATCCACCAAAATATCAGCCAAGTACTTTGGAACATGTATTCCAAAAGTTTAAGTCAAGACAGACTAATTGCGAAATGACTAGCTCCCAAAACTTGCTATTTTTGGACATACACCTACTGGAAAAAATGAACAGTGCTCTCAACCTGGAAGGAATTAGAAAAATTCCTTTTGGGCATAGCAAATAGACTTAGTAAGCTTCCCAATCCAAGTTAAAACACTTCAAATGATGGACTGAGCACTGAGAACAAGTTTCAACAATTTCTGGAACCTCCCCACAATTCTCGGGGCACTGCAAAGATAGACCAGTAAGCAGTAAAATGCAGATATCTCCAAAAGTATTAATCCAATGACCTTGAAAATTTATATGCACAAAGTAGACAATACAAGCTATCCAAGCAACGCAAGTTAAATCACTGAAAAAGGTTCAGTAGAACTCGAGATATGACCTTCTGAAGTTACTGCTCTGAGTGAGTATAGCAGAGAACAAAACAGAGAAGTAGATGATGATAAATGTATAGATTCACATATGATTACAACCACATTGGCAATGAATCTTTGCACAATGGGAGTAGAATGATAGAGCTATGGAGTAAGCTCTTCAATCTCTACAAAATGACATGAAGTGGTCACGTACAAGGCTTGCTAATCGCCTCTTCCTTCTTGCTCCTTTTATAGCTATTCTTGGAGGGAGTTTTGAATTCAAATTCGAATGGCTCCACCTAAAAGTGATCCCCAAAGTTAGGAGAGATTCCCTCAGCTCAAAAATTTGTGATTTTGGTAGTTGGAGCCACGAATTTGCTTTTACATCATGGATGAGGTAAGCCATCCTTTTCCTTTTTCCTTTTTCCATTTACAAGAGATAAAATGTACTCTTTTACAAGAGGTGTTCACATGACTACTCATGTGACTTACAAATGACGATAATATCAAGCATATCAAGCATGTAGGCTTGGGCAAAATGCACCAACAGAGGTGATACCTCTCTATGTACTTATCCAATTAATGCATATCATATCTTGTTGGAAAGCTATCTCTCTTGTTATTTGTATCGCAAATATCTTTGTCAGATGATTCTCCAGTAATGATTGGAAACATTTCTTGTGAACCTCAATTTTCTACATAACCTGAGATGACAGGTAGTCTAAGTTTGTGCAGTCGGTTACCTAGTCAAATGAACTCCAAATGGAGTTTTCTATGGCTTGTTAGAAATTTACAAGAGTGTTCTATGTGTGGACTAATTTTTAGATCCATTGGATCTCGGAGTTGTGACTGAATCAGGTTTTAGTAAGCATGTGTCTTACAGGGCAGATTCTAGAAGAGGTTCTCTAACTTCGCTGCGTGTATTGGAGTGAAATTTCTCCACATTATAGTGGTGAAATTTGCACACGCATGCAAGACGTTATGTAGAAAGGTGTGACATTTATCAATAAACAAAGTATCTTTTCCATAAAGATCAAATGCCACTTAAATGTATGATGAGTGGAGAAGTATTTGTTAAATGAAATATTGATTTTGTTAGACCCATCAACCCCTTAGCAATAGTCCCTCATGCACAATATGTAATAATGGCTAGTTATTACTTGAAAAAATAGGTTGAAGTGAGAGCTACAAGAAGATGTGACTCTCAAACCAAATTTCTCTTTGGAAAAAAAAATCACTAGATATGGCCTATCCATGGAAATTGTAAGCGATAGTGATACATATTTCATAAATGAAGTGATCAAGCACTTGTAGAAGATTTTCGAACAATGCACAAGCTATCAACCCCTTATCATCCTCAAGAAAATGACCAAACAAAATTCTTTGCACTGTGCTGACGAACTAGTGAGTAATAAGTGCTTCAACTGGGACAAAAAACTACATCATGTTGTTTGTGCCTAAAGAGTTACTTACAAAAAGTGTGAGGAACTATACCATTCAACCTGATGTATGGAAAAAATGGGATTATTCCTATAGAATTTCTAATTCCTACATTGAGAGTGGCAGGGATGAATGGAAAGATCATGAGTTGTCAAGCCATGTTGAGATGTTAGAGCAATTACAAGAAACAAGACTAAGAGTTGTAGTAGGTATTTATATTGCTAAAAGATGAAAAAACTCCTACTATGATGCATACAATAATGATAAAGGGTTATGAGAATGTGATTTTGTTCTACTTTACACACTAAAACAACATACCAAAAAGCTTCAAAAGAGAGGCCATGGATCATTCATCATCAGTGTTGTTTTTAGAGATGAAGGAGCGAAGCTCCATATATATGCCATATATTACAAAATATGAAGTACATAAATGTTTCAAACAAGCATAAAAATATGCACTTAAATGCCTTTGTTGTTGCAGTTCTTCATAACTTCACAATCTCCATGTGTAGAAGATGATCTCCTCCAAGCGTAGATAAGCTACAAGCTGATGTCCTCCTTATGATAGAAGAAGAAACACATATCACAGATACTTCCTTGATTATAAAAATCTTAACTTATCTTTGTATAGTGTGTATAATAGCTTGAAAAGCACATACAATTTTCATGAAATAAAGCCGTGTTTTTAATGGGAAAAAAGCCCACTTTTTTTGGAAATCAACACATTCAGCTTTTCTTATTTGATATCTTTCACGTTGACTAGTGTCAATAGATAGCTCTTGAAAAGTAATATCTAGATCTGAAACAAAATAATTCTTGCAAAAAAAAGATATTTTCTGCCTTGGTTTGACCATGGTTAACTTTGCCAAAAACCTGAAATTTTTTTTAAATTCTTGAAGAATATGTGCAATTGTCTTGTGGAATGTTGGTTTTCCAACAATTGATAAGTTCTCCACATGAAGTGTAGTCCAATCAGCAACTTTAGAGGGTGAAATCTTGCCCAATTCCAATAGTACATGCCGTGTCAAGAGATATCTAGAACCTTTGATAGATGATATGTTGGCAAGACTTCAAATTGCTAAGAATAAAAAGGCCACAGACGAAAGAATCAGAGAAGAAGCTACAGAAGAAGGTATGTAGAAGGTCCTTCACCACAAACAATTGATGTAAGGGCTTTTTGATCCCATCCCATTAGCCGCTACTATGCAAATATAAAATCCATTGATAACATGAAAGTGGATGAAATCCATATACCAAAAAAATGTTTTTACAGCCAAAATTAATGGAAAAGAGATATCTAGCATAGAAGAAATGAAATATCCTTGAATGTCAAAGGGCTAGTCTCCTTGGAAGAGTTTTTCGTAATGGAAGAAGAGTACATGGAAGAACAAGTCATCCTAGGATGAAACTGGTTGAGCAAGCATTTCACATCTATAGACGATGCGTTAGGGAGTGTGACTGTGGAAAATGAGCATATATGTGGCACATTATCATTTTTTTATCCTGATCATTTCGCACTTGTGCCTATATGTTTGACTACAGTTCATCAATTGCATTCCTCTATGATCAAAATAGAAAGATCACTTGATGATCCCTCTAGTAAGAATGAATGTGAGGAACCAATCTCATCCATAAAGAGAGGAGATGAAAATAAAAATGCAACAAGCTCCAATGGATATTCTAGAAATATCACTCATGGAAGAGCACGAGAGGTTCATTTTAACTCTACAACTACACGCAACAAACAAGGAAGGAATGCTCATCCAAATCATTGTTTAGCTCTTAATTGTGGACAAGTCTTGGTTCCCAATAACCTTGTAAGAGCTCAACAAGGAAGATTGTAGATATGGGTGCCAAAGAAACTTTCATTAGCAGGATCTACAAACCATACAAGCTAATTAAAGAATCCAAAGAAGAGCAAGGGAAAAGGTACGAGAAAGAAGTCAATTCCTGAACATCATATCTCACTTTTAGGTGCAAGCAACTCATAACAACCAATGAACACAAAATGGGTATGGAAACCAAAGATACCAATCATTCCAACACAAACAAGGAGAAAGCAAGTATGGATACCCAAGTAAAGGCATCACCAAGAGACAAAGAAGGACACATCAACCCATAATAAGTGGAATTATGCTAGAAAATGGATTCTTGTGAAGAAGAGTGATCATCTATCATGCAATCAACTCGTGACTGACTCATTTCAAGATCCAACAAATACATCAATATAGAATTTACTTCACTTTCCTCAAGTAACAGAATAGGAATAGAAGCCTTGACGTATGGACACCCTATGCTCATTGTGCAACCATGCCTTTTGCAGCATTCAGGTCATGCATTTTCTAAATATGCATAAATTATAGGGCCCCATTGCACAAACACACATAGAAACACTTGTGAATCCCATGCACATGAAGCACAATTGTACATATGTAGTACATTTAATGTATAATAAACTATTTTCTTGTTATAAGAAAAACTACCCAATGCTAATGTAGGTCTCATGTGCTAAACATTTCTCATTACTAAGATATTTAGGTCCAATCAAAGATTAGGAAAGTTTTCCACATAGAAGCACGGCCAAATGTCAATCACAAGGATGGATTTCCAACTACCAAGATCAAAAAAAAAAATTTGAAATGGAATGGATTTGTACCTTGGTGATCACCACACTTTTCAAGTAAATTCAACCATGGGGGGTACTCATCAACCACTGATGAAGGTTTCCTATCTTTAAAATAGAAAACCTTGTCATGAGCATGCCCTTGAGCATCCTACTCAAGACTTATCTCTTGCACCATAATTTTTCTAATGCATTCTCGAGTACGCATGCATACGGCTACTTTACAGGGATGTGTACAAGGAACATACTTTTTATTACACCCTTGCAATGCATAGTTAGTCCATCAAACTCTCGGCTAGAAAATTTGGCATGTTCTTTTTCAACTTTCTCTCTTCAATACCTATAATTATCACCCATGTTACCCAACAGATCCAACAAAGAAATCAAGAGCATTAGGCTCTCAAGATCAACAAGGACAACATTTATGAAGCATCATGCACATGTTCATGAGCTTTGGAATACACAACAACCAATTTCACAAAGACAAGTGCATGCAGTTCGAGACAATAGACTCACAATCTTGTTTTGATGCAAAGAATGCACAAAACAATCCTACCTCATCACACTCAAAGGACAAGTTACCTTTATGACACATACTAGGAGGGGGACCATACAAGTCATTATAGATAATCATCCAAACAATATGCCTCAACTTCCAAGTAGAAAATACAAAGCTCCGAAATGGAAACCAGATAAGACGACCATCCCAAGAAGTATTGTCAAGATTGCAAAGATCTAGAAGGGGGAGATCGATATATAATGTGACAATCACTTTTTCAAAAATTTCCACAAAATTTATAAATTAGACAAGTTGTGAATATAATTGACATCTGTATTTTGTAGAATTTGTAGCATAGGGAAGAGTGTTTCCTTAAAAATATGCAAAATAATAGCAATTTTGAGTATGTTCCTTTTTTTTTGTTTTCAAAATAAAAAAGGAGTGTCTTTCAAGAAACCACTATGAAAAGACCAAAATCCTCATTTCCAGAAATCCTCTGACTAGTGTGAGTAAGAGATCTTTTCATCTTATAAAGTTTGTGCACAAACTTTCATGGATCCTTTCTGACTCCTTCTTGCATGCTTTCTAATGTGTGATACTTGCGGCTAGGTTGATTATGTGTCTACTACCTTAAGGCTAAGTGTTTTTTGTCTTTTCTCATTATTATAAGTTTTTTTGTGTTAAGATTTCATGTCTATTGACAAGCTACAACTATTTTTTGTATTTTCACCTATAAGAACTTGTAGAGATTCTTGTTAGATTTGAAACAAGACATGATATGTTCAATTTGGACAAGTGACAAGGGAGATATTGCTATTTTCTTTTACTAGATGACTTTTCTTGATTGCTTATGTGGGCCCGACATCGAAGATGAAGATGATGATAAAGATGAATTTTTTATTGTTGACTACCCTAGATTCGATCATGGAGGTTTTGATCATGATTATGGCAGCTTTGATAATCATGGATTTGATCATGCTGGCTTGGATTGTGGTGGCTTTGATTGCCATGATTTTATCGTGATCAACAAAATTTTATCATGGTGGACTTTATCATATAGATTTTATTGTCCATGATTTTATCGTGATCACCCATAATGCCATGGTTTTATTGTGATTGCCAAGATTTTATCATGGTCAACTTTATCATCTAGATTTTATCACCCATTTTTTTACCATGATTGCCCATGATTTTGTCGTGATCATGCAAATTTTATCATCATCGTTCAAGATTTTATAGTGTTGATCAACTTTTCACATGATTTCCAATATTCATATTAAGATGGTTAGGGAATTCAATAGCTGAATACAAGGAAGATTGATGAGGCATGTATCCATGAATGCTACTTATTTTCTTTGACTAAAACTAGGTCGAGGTCTACTCTTTATGGATCTAATAAGAATATGAGTGTGCCATGTACTGCACATAGACAAAATGTTAAGGAATTTGAATTGTCTTTCATCATGACATGAGTACAAGAAAAACTCTAATAAGAATTCGGAAGATCATCAAGAAACACTCTGCACTCGTTAAGATCATTAGGAACGAATTTCAATACACCCCACAATATTCTATAAGCCTTTTGCGACAATGGGTAGTTAGAACTGAAAGAACTTGGAGAAGCTTGTAGGAGGTAGAAAAGTAAGTTGCAAAGCAACGAAGTTTGGTCTAGCCAATCGGCACAACACCAGCCCTTGAGCTTATGGAGACTCAAATAGACCTTATACGCATGCGATAATAAAATGAACCATGTACTTTGGAGCATTAAGGAGAAAGATTCAATACAAAATAGATAGGTTTGCACATTGACTAGCTCCAAAAACCTACTATCTTTGGATGAGACAATCAACTTCAAATGGTTATAGCACCCAACATGATTCCAATCAGAAAAACTCCTTTTGGAGGAGTGATACACATAGGGTTGAGTGTATAGAATGCATAAGAGTACAAGAAATAAGAAAACTATGCTTTTGGAATGAACCTAACACTCAACAATGGCATCTCCTATTTTTTTGGAATGCACAAGGATAGATCCCGAGACAAAAAAACTGAGATTTCTCCCAATATACTAAACCAAATTCTTTGAAAAATTATACATGTAAACTAGACACTAATATCTTTCCAATGTGTGCTCTGTCATCCAATTTGAATCTCTCTAGAGAGAGAGCAGTAGCCTCTGCAAGCTTATTATTGTTGAAGAAGATGATGCAGAAAAATGAAGCAAGACAATGATGGCCACGTGTATGTATATTGCTTCCATGTAATGTACAAATGATTTGAAGTTTTTATATAGAATCTTGAAGTGCTCCATGACTTCTACAAGTGTATTTTTGAATTCAAATGAAGGTGGGATTAGTTATTGGAGGGAATCATGTAGAACAAATGATCATCTTCTTTACCCTCTTTCTGGCTTAGATTCATTAGAAGCAATGAGTCTTCGTGTGCTTGATCTTCAAAGTAATTGTTATAGTCCCTTCTATTATGTACTCTATTATTATTGTTGAAGTTATGTCCACCTCTGCCTCTATTGTGTCGATATCCACCTCTTCCACTTCCTTTCTGTGTCTTCCCATTGAACTAGCAATTTTGAGTGGTGTGGTTGTTCTTTTCACAGATGGCACAAGGTTGAACATTTTGACCTTTGGCTTTGTCATGCTTTGGTCCTTTCTTCTTCCCTTTCCACTTGCTCTTGCTTGTGAAGTTGACTTGGGAAGTTTTCTCTTCATCTTCTTCCTTCTTCTTACCTTTGAAATTATTGTCCTTCTTATCTGCATATAGAGCACTAGTTGAATTACCATGATAGGAGGTACCTTCCTTTACGCTATTGTTGGCCTCTTGATTGAAGAGTTGTCCACGAAAGATGTTGAAGTCTGGAGTTTGCACATCCATGATGAGATCATAAGCTGTGGTGAAGGATTGCCATTGCTTATCACGTCGAATCCCATTGAGAATTTGCCTCATGATAGCCTCTTCTTCAATCAGCTCTCCAATGGATGCTAATTGATCCGGAACCTCCTTGACCTTGGTAACAACCTCTGTGATGGTTTTTTTAGGTGTCTTCTTCATTTGGTTGAACTGGTTCCAAAGATTATTCTTTCTTGTTGTGGAACTAGCATAAAAGAATATCTCTAGGCATCCCAAGTCCCTTGAGATGTCTTGCATCCTCTAATATATGGTACTAGAAAGTCAAAGATAGGGTTTAGTATGTATGACTTTTCTTGAGCATCCCTTGTGCACCAAAGTGTGAGCTTATCTGTCTCCTCTTCTGTAGGTCCTCCTTTGGATCTTGGAATAGGCATAGTTTCATCACCTGCTACAATTCCATAAAGATTTCTACCTTGCAAATAGGCTTCCATTCTGATTTGCCAAGCTGCATAGTTGTGTCAATCAAGCTTCTGAATCATTGAGGGAAAGTTGTAACCCATCTTGATATAGCTCTGATACCACTCAAAGAACTTGGAGAAGCTTGTAGGAGGTAGAAAAGTGAGTTGCGAAGCGACAAAGTTCGGTATAGCCAACCGGCACAAGACCAACCCTTGAGCTTATGGAGGCTCAAATAGACCTTATAGGCAGGTGATAAGTGCAATAAAATGCACTATATACTTTGAAGCATCAAAGAGAAAGATTCCATGCAAAACATATAGTTTTGTGCATTGACTAGCTCAAACAACTTACTATCTTTGGATGAGACTCTACTTCAAATGCTCATAGTAGCCAACATGGTTACCACTGGAAAGAATCCTTTTGGAGGAGTGATACACATAGATTTCAGTGTATAGAGTGCACAAGAGTACAAGAAATAAGCAAAATATGCTATTGGAATGAACCTGACACTCAACAGTGGTACCTCCTATTTTCCAAGAATGTGTAGAGATAGATCCCGAGACAGAAAAACTGAGATTTCTCCAAATCTAGTGAACCACATGCTTTGAAAATTTGTATACCTAAACTAGACACTAATATCTTTCGAATGATTGCTCATCCATCCAATTTAAAGCTCTGTAGAGAGAGCAGTAGCCTTTGCAAGCTTATTGTTGTTGAAGAAGATGATACAAAAAAATGAAGAAGCAGGACAATGATGGCCACAAGTGTATGTATATTGCTTCCATGTAATGTACAAGTGATTTGAAGTCTTTATATAGACTCTTGAAGTGCTCCAAGACTTCTGCAAGTGGATTTTGAATTCAAATGAACGTGGGATTAGTTGTTGGAGGGAATCAATTCACTTTCCTATAATCTAGGAAAAGTGAAGATCTAGTTTGATTTACTTTTAGGTGATTGATTGATTCATTGATTGCAATTCAACCACCTCAAATTCATGGAAGTTTATCTCTATTTTTCTCCTTTTATACGTGTAGAGCTCTAGACTTTTACAATGGTAAAAATCCATAAAAAATCTTTTAGAAAAATACAATAAATGAGCATAAATAAAAGAACTCTCCAACAGATATTCTTTTGACGTAATCCAAAAGATAGATTTTTGATGTAGATCAAATCCACCTCAAGCATAGTGTAAGCTTGATGTTCCATTAGGAACTATCCAACTTATGCTCAACATCCAACATATGAAATACATCACTACTTCGACCATGATCAATGACTATATCTTGATGCAAAAAATTGATTGTTTCGAAGAAAATTGCACAATAGAGCTCTCCGAGATCTATAGGGGACTTGGAGCTGCTTGTAATAGTGAACCAATAATTCTACATATGTTTGGCAAAGAAGGATAAAAGTCTACATAGTCACTATGAGAGATTGTTTTGAGCCGAAAAGTTATAGGCGACTATACATGCCCGGGATAAAACCTTCTAAAGAGGAAAAAAAGTGCCATGGAAGACCTCAATGTGTTCACACACATCACTAGCAAAACATATCAACACTCATGGACATGAATCTTAGAGTCAATGTGGGCAATCCCTATTTATTTCTCCTTCTATGGCCACTAGGAGTAATAGTCCCAAGGTAGTCACTAACCAAGTATCTACAACTCATTTAGGTTATGCTACACCTACAACAAGACTTCCACTCCATTTACAAATGGAGTCCAATTCTATCCACATAGCAATGGTTCATCAATAAGTAGCCTGGTCAATTACACAGGACACAGCTTAGATGGGTGTCACAGAGACACATGAAAAAACCTTGATCAAGCCTAAATTATATATGGATTTTCTATATCTCATGATTGGTTCCGAACTCAGAGAAACATATATCACCATCACATCCATAATTGCCAAAATCCTAAGATTGATTGTCTATTTGCTTGATTTTTGCATCTAAAGATCCTATTTCAAGTTGTTGACATCATCAATGATATCATTAGTCCATAACCACCCTTTGAACTGCCTTAGATAACTATCCACAATCTCTCCATGTCTAAGATATAAGAACATCATTAGTACTTCATTCCTTTGTCTTACCAATGGCAATCTTGGGAGCTCATGGAGTCATGTTCTCCAAATACGCACTATCCAAGATCCGATTCATGTTTTTATCTATCTCCTTGTTTTATTCTTGTCTAGTCAAGTTTCTGAACATCTAGCCTTGTCCTCTCGTAATCTTGTAGTACGTGATCCTGTCAACTTATTTCTTGTATCTAGTTCATCTCCCTCAAGGGCATTCTTGTAGCTCTGATATCCTATTTCATAGATATGATATGAGATTGTGGAATCTCTTATATCTTGTTTACTCCAATTATCCATACTTATTAGTTGCAAGTTCTAGGATTTCTTATATAAGGCTTTATTTTGAGACATTACTCATGATCCATCCAACACAAGCATAAAAGATCAAATTATAATTTGGTTCAACAAAAAAGTACTTAGTTTGAGCCACATAAGACTCGTGCAAAGTCATGTACATCTAACTAAGTCCTTTCATTATTTCCATGCCTAATTGTGAGACGTTGGTCCACAGGGATCATTCCATGTGTGTATGGGACAAGGGCCAATATAGCCAAGGTCCCAAGCTCGGGGGATATCCTAAGGTAAGCCAATCCTTCCACACACCTACTCATGGCTTGATCAGTGCACAGCCTTCTAGAGAGACTAAGCAGGTGCACATGATTAAGAGAGTTAGAGGAGGTAAAAGGAAAGTGTCTGCTCTAGTTGAGAGGTAATAATTCTATTCTTGCCCCTCACAGAAAGAGAAGGCAATGAAAGAGGGGTTATGTTATGGGTGTCTAGAGAAGCGCATGTTCAAGGATTGTCCTAAGAAAAAGAAGATGGCAGCCACCATAGTTATTAATCCCACTCAGGCAGGGAGTGATGGAGATGAGGAGTTTGGAGATTCCCCATCCACGATTTCATCTCCCATTGTGGCCATGACGATCACAACGAAGGTCCCTACTGTGCCAGATGTTGTGCTTTCGCCAGTGGAAAAAAAAAAGATATCAGTTTCCCAACAGAACACTCATTGTCATGAGGGGAGTCATGGTAGGATAGCATGTCAAGGTACTCTTTGACACTTGGCCGACACATAATGTGATTAGTTCCCGACTAGTCAAGAGGTTACATCTAGAGATTGTGCAGTCAGAGTATGCCTACACAGTAGAGTTAGCCGATGGGAAGGGAACTGATACATGGGATTGAGGAGTTATTAATTTGCCCATTCAGATCTAGTCCTATGAGGACAGATTGGATTTTGAGATAGCGAGACTAGCATGTTTTGATGCAGTCCTTAGTAAGGAGTGGCATGCGAGGAAGAGACCATTCATTGACTTTGCTTTGCATATATACCAGTTTGAGCATGAGAGGAGGTGACTATTGATCCATGGGGAGCCAGATCTCTAAGAGACATGATTGGTAACCGCTAGTAAGTTGCTCAAGATTGATTGAACATAGAGCATAGAATCGAATTGGTAGCAGCAGCGAGTCGGACCGCTCAACCATCATTTCGAATGAGTTTGCAGGAGGAGAATGAAGTCCGCAAGGTCGTGGATGGGTACCTATAGAAAGGGTTGATTAGACCCAGCTATTCACCGTTTGCAGCACTAGTTCCTCATGTGAAGAAGAAAGACAGAACTTATAGGATGTGTGTCGACTATTGAGCACTCAATAAGATCACTATCAGACACAGATATCCCATGCCCAGGATAGACGATCTTTTAGATGCTCTAGATGGAACCATTGTATTAAGTAAAATAGATTTAAAAATTGGCTACCATCAGGTTATGGTAAGAGATCATGATGCACATAAGATAGTTTTCAAGACCCGTTTTGGGCATTAGGAGTATTTGGTCATGCCATTTGGTTTGACTAATGCACCAGCTATATTTATGATGTTAATGAATGATATTTTACGACTGTTCATTGAAAAGTGTGTTGTTGATTTTGTTGATGATTTGTTAGTGTATAGTAGAACGGTGCATGAGCATGAGAATCATCTAAGATTAGTATTGAATGTATTAAAAGAGAATCAAATGTATGTAAATCCGGAGAAGACTCAGTTGTTTCTTTCTAGGATAGAGTATCTAGGGCATGTGGTCTCAGCTGATGGGGTTCAGATGGATCCCAAGAAGGTCTCAATTATGTTAGCTTGGCCTACTCCTCAGGATGAGGGGCAATTATGGTCATTTCTAGGACTTTCCGATTTCTATCAGAAATTCATCTCTTCTTATTCATTGATAGCAGCACCTATGATGAACCTTCTTCAAGGCAAAGTTCCATTTGCATGGAAGCAAGAGCAGTAAGAGATTTGTTCTAGAAAGCTCATTGCTTCAAGAGAAGGAAGCACAGGTGGAAGATCCACATTTGTTACAAATTATTAGAGCCATCAGTGATGACTTTATTATAGGAGACGGGGCAGTTCCAGCTCTTTCTTCACCTAGCAGAGTAAACAATTCGAGTCTGTATTCCAATTTCTCAAAGGAGAATGGAATAGTCAAACGGAAAGGAAAGGTTTGCATACCAGATTCTCGGGATTTGAGAAGAAAAGTCATGCATGATAACCATGATAGTCCTTGCGTAGGGCATCCTAGTGTTGACAAGACAATATAGCTTGTTAGAAGAATATTTTGGTGGTGTGGATTAACCAACGATGACCACACTTATGTTCAACAATGCTTAATGTGTCAAGTCAACAAGGCAGAAAAGGTAAAGACACCGGGTCTTTTACATCCTTTACATATTATAGATCATAACTGGGATAGTGTATCCATGGACTTCACAGTCGGGTTACCGTGGACCCAAAGGAAGCGGGATACTATCCTAGTTATGGTAAATAGATTGAGCAAGATGGCTCATTTCATACCCATGCACAAGACGATAGATGCTCCACAGGTAGTAGAGTTGTTTATCTAGCATGTCTTCAAATTGCATGAATATCGACATCCATAGTTTCAAATAGGAATGCCAAATTCATAGGACACTTCTCGAAGTTTGTATTTGACAATGAAAAGTGTCATTGAAACTGAGTAGTGGTCATCATCCACAGACAAATGGTCAGGCTGAGAGGGTCAACCAGATTCTAGGGGACATGTTGAGAGCATATGTGTCTGAGAGACAGACAGATTGGGATAGTTATCTGCCATTAATAGAGTTTGTTTATAATAATAGACCTCACAAGGTGACAAGAATGTCTCCTTTTGAGATGAACTATGGCATGAATCACAATGCTCCCAATACCATAAAAATGCCTAAGAAATGTCCCAGTGCTTTCGAGTTCTTAGCAAACCTCCAAGTGAATCTAGAAATAGCTAATGCCAAGATGCAGCAAGCAACTGATAGGGCAAAAGAGTATGCTGACAGGAAGAGATCTCCTAGATCCTTTGAGGAAGGAGACAGAGTCTTTCTTCAAATACCAGCTAGATCTACTTCACTATCCACATGGAAGTGTAGTAAGCTTTCCCCAAGGTTTTGTGGACCTTCGAAGATAGTGAAAAAGTTGAGTGATGTTGCATACCGAGTAGAGCTTCCTCCAGATTGCAGAGTTCATCCAGTGCTTTGTGTCAATAAACTTAGAAAGTATATTTCCAGGGAGGATAATCTAATAGAGGGTTTTGTTTCTTTGCAGGAAAGTGATAGCACAAATCATTCTCCAAACAGAATATTAGATCACAGACAAAAATAGTTGAGGAACCATGTCATCCAGGAGTATCTAGTAGCCTAGAGAGGATTACCGCTTACTGTCTCTACTTAGGAATGAGAAGCTTTGGTGCGCAAGTACTTTCCCTCATTGATCATTGAGGACAATGATCTTTAGAAGGGGGAGAGAGTGTCAGACATTGGTCCACAGGGATCATTCCATGAGTGTGTGGGACAAGGGCCAATCATAGCCAAGGTCCCAAGCTCGGAGGATATCCTAAGATATTTTAATAGTAGTGGAGATTAGTGTTGCATGATGGCCACATGGCAGCACTAGACCATTCCAAATCATTGTTGTTTTTAGAATACAAGAGGATATATATGGATGGGAGGAAAGTTGCACACACATCATTAAAGTCTTTCTTACACTAATATAAAAAGCATTCTTACATTATTAGTAGCTTCTGTAGTAATCTTTGTCAAGGCTTGCATGCCATCACCACAATTCAACTAGGCAATGGGCGAGAACATCTCAAAAGTTCAATCACTTTGCCTCACTTTTCTACATATAATTAGTCCTCTACACTTGAAATGGATGATCATGTTGAAGTCGTGATCCCATGAGCTACAATAATGAAGAATTGCAAGGCCTTAAATTCTTCATAATAAGGATGAATCTACGGAGGCCACAAGCCCAATGCTAATGTGATGTAGGCTCAAGGTGACAACAAAAACGAAGGAATGGTTGGTCAAGAACAATCCTACACTGGACACGATTTCAAGGACCATCATATGGAGGATAATAAAGCATTATGGGGCAAATGGGCCAACCCTACTTCCTTGAATTCAATTCAATATCGTTCTATAATAAGATGCTTAGAAATAAGACACTTTGTAAGGAGGCTCCCTGAACCCTTTGTGTGAGTCGGCATCACTTGCTGCCTATGGCCGCGTGTGACAAGGATGGAACTTATGACTCATGATGGTTCACATATGTGAACAAGTACTGGACCATCCATGGGTCTGCTACCTCCTCTCAAGCCGCTTGTCAAGAAGACATAGCATTGAGAAGCTTCAAAATCGTCATGTAAGGGTGAGTTCAGGGTGGTACATATTTGTTGACTCACTCTCAATCACATTCCCCTCAGTTCACACAGAGCGGCAACTCTTCCTAAAAAGTAACCTCGAGTGTTGTGTTTATTGGTTGGAAAATTCACACTACCAATCAGAGTCAATAATCAGGTCGACATACTTTTGTTTTGAGGGCGTAAGTCGTCTCAAAAAATGATGGACCCGGAACATTGTGTTTTTCAACAGCCGATAAAATTTACCCATGTGGTAAGACAGAGTGTGCCGCCATTCTATGTGAACGCAACCTAATATGCCTCAAAGCATGACTCGGTCCTAAAAATCCTAAAATGCTTCCATATACACAAGCACGCTTCACAGAGAAGCTGGAGCTTCGTAATGCTTAACGATTATAACAAATGGAATCAAAAATTTGAATATATTGTAAATGAATCACAGCGGAGCCCGTTCCATAGCATTTATAACATCCACTTTGACGCTTACTAATAAAATTAAAACAATTCCACGAATAATGCTGATAGGGTAATGTCTAGTCATGCTCTTGCTGGAATAGTCGTATAATCAAGTGTATGGTAAACTCATCGATCAAGCAGCATACGAACGAATCAGGAAAACCAAGTCATCCAAGAAACGATTGAATATTTCGTATTTGATATTATCAAAAATCGCTTGCGCTTAAAAATTCGATTTAAATACATCTCACTCAAGCTTCAGGTATTTGTACATGGTAGATTATATTGGATGGACATCAACGCGTGCTTCTGATAAAGCACTCGCCGAAAAAAAAAAAACGGGTCGCAATTCGTGGGCTGATACATTCCAGAGCATTTAAAGACGTCTAAAACCTTGCAGGAGGGGATCTTTCGATTACAACAATATTAGATAGCCTAAAAGAGTTTTGCTGATCGGACCTTGCAACAATCCCTGCAGATTCAGAATTATGTATGCCCAGTTCATCTGTGGTGGATTCTTCTATTTGTCCTGCGTTAATTTCATTGATCGAGTTTTCGGTCCTCATAGCTTGCAAAATCTCTTGCAGTCGTAAAAGGTTATTTTGTCCTAGAGGAGCTCTGACATAGCGAGAACTCCGTGTGTTGCTGGGAGTAGAAGCAGAAACATTCGCACTTGCGTTGCCATCTAAGTCAATGTTTTCTGCTCCATGAGTCGTGTGCAGATTAGCATCACCCTGTGCCGAGAAATCTAGATTGGGAAAGACATAACTACGACAACGAGGACATCTGGTGTTCAAGCGTAACCATTTATCAATGCATCCAACATGGAAATTGTGGGCACAAGGCAGCCCACGGACCTGTGATTAAAAAACGAATATGAGAAACTTCAAAACTACCATGTAAACTGAATTAGGACTAACTAGACAGGAACCTCATCTCCAGAACGAAAATCCTCTAGGCAAATCGAGCAGTCGTTACAGTCCATCGGAGTCGCGTTCAACTGAAATTTTGGAAGTTGCTGGATCAGTGTTTCAACTGCTTCCTTCTGTTCATGTAGAAATCTGTCTTTAGATTTTTTTTTTTCCGCATGACAGAACAAATGTAACATATCTGAACAAAGGGAACCCAGAAGCTTCAAAAATAAAGGCTACCCTGAAGAAGGGTAAATATGACAAAATGACCTGATTTTGTGACGAAAATAGCCCAGGGTGATGTGTAACAGCCTGAACCCTTGGTCCGACTACCATGTGCCCAAGGTTCGCGTGTTGAGATGGTATATCTGGTACTCTAATAAGGTCCAGTAAGATCTGCATCCACTCTGCCATTTAAGATTCAAGCATGCAGCCTACAAGAAGCCATTACATAACCAATTGCAATGATTAGGGCATACGTGCAATTCAGATGCAACAGCTCCATGTGAATGTCTGCCACGGTGAGCTTGGCGACGTATCAACCACTGTAGCATCAAAACGATGAATAGAAATGTAAGTGCTGCCATTAATGACTCAGTACATCAAATTTTAACGAATGGTCGCCATGGCTGCCAGACCACAGAGAAGAAACAATAGCCCACAAAACATTGCCATCTCTAAGAGAAAAAAGCCCAGAGGTCATTGTGTGGCAAGATGCACGAAATTAGTGGAATAAAACTAATGCTCAGATCATCCCACAAACGCTTGACGTATTGACAATCCTAAAAGACTTTGTTCAAGGTCTCTCGCACCACTCCACAATGTGTCTACTCGTAAATATAACAGTATGGACAGTCCCCCACAATTATTCTCCACAGGAGTACACAGTAGTGCAACTATAGGAGTTTTCCGAATCACAATGCATATGTGCTACCACTAGAGAATGGGTCTGTGCTAACCACCAACGACGATTGCATGCATTTGCAAAGTCCCTACACAGAAGTAGATCATAGTAAAACAAAGCCCAAAGAAGCATGAAAGCACTTAGAAATAGTAAGAATCTTCTTATTATCCTCTCTATGCATGTGTAGGAGAGGCAGGAAGAACAGTAACCTCATACTGACTTTGTAGTAGAATCAGCTAAGGTCTATAGAATTCATTAATATGGTGATGACTTTTGATCATAGGGAAAGGAATCCAATGACCGTCAGAGTCAAAACAATCTGCAGAGTAGTGATCCCTTTTCTTGTGAAAGGATCGAACATCCGACCTAGTATGCTAAAGAGATCACTAAGGACATCCAAAACCCAAAGATCAGCCAGAACCAGAACAGAGTATCCAAAGAGCATAAGCGAAAAGCTTTGATCAAATATCAGAGTCCAACTGTCCTTTGAAATACGCATAAGCAAAGCATACAGTTGCATAAACTGGAAAAGCTTCTTGATCCATGTACAATTGCAGGTATGCATATATTTAAGAATGTCCAATTTCCAACCCAAGGTCACCATTTAAAATGGCACTATGTCACTAATTCCCAGGGACAGCCAACAATTGAATGCAGGGCATGTTGTTGGAAACAATGTCAAAATAGCACAAAAATCCTAATTTCCAGCAACCCTAATTTTTGGTACTTGGCCAAATTTTGGCCACTGAAGCTCAAAAATTATTATTAGCTCATTACATAGTACTTAAGGAGAGCTTTCATTTGGTATATAACGCTTTGTCATCAGAGGTCCAAAAATGGAAGAAAACCCTAATCTTAATTTCTGTTCAAAATGTTTTTCTTTTTTAATTTTGCATATTATGAATCCTCCACTCATAAGCATCAAGAAAAGCGTCATCTTATGATTTCCTCACTGTCTGTTTAGTGAGATCTTTGAGTATTTTGTCCTGAAAAGCTGATCGTTAATTTTAAATTATCGCATGTGCTTTTTTGTGCTTTTCAAGGATTTTTTCACTAAAGCATCTCCTAAGCTATAAATTAAATTTTGCTGAGTTTTGTAAGTAGCAAGTCCAATTTCAGTTCTTCTTCTATTGTTGCTGTTGTTCCAAGGCATGTGCCTTCTACTTCAACACAAGGAGGAAATAATCTTGCTATTTAGGTCATTTTCTGATTAAGGCTTTCTGAAACGCTAATTTCAGAATTAGAGTTTGTTGTAGAAACAATTCTAAACTGTTTCTATTCACTTCAATTGCACATACACACTCTCTTCGTACCTCTTAGGCACTTTATGCACAATTTCTTGTATCTAGAACCCTAAATTGATCCTATATTCAGTTTTGTATTAGCATACATTCAGTTTTATATCATTACACACATTGTAATTTGACATTCATATTAGGTAGTGTGTATAAGCATTCAGCTTACTTTGACACTTTGAAAATTTGTGTATTCTTTCTCTATTTCTCATTCATCTAATTTTTAGTCTTAATGTATGCTAAGGTTCATGTGTTGGAAGATCTTGTAAACCTCTGAATATTATTATTAGGGCTCACCTCACTTCCAACAGATGTTTCTGCCATAAGGCTTTGAGAGAGAGGACAAAGGAGCACATAGAAGAAATCATCCAATCAAGTAAGAGCAAATAATACATAATATGCTGCTACAATATGCTCTATGCAATGCATGTGCAACCTCAATGCAGAGGGATAACCCAAATGTCTGAAGATGTCTATGAATATGAATTCCATCCGAAGGCAAGCTATAAAAATCATTGGCACGCACTTCAATAATCTTAGATTTAGGGATGATCATACGAAGAACAAAAGTGCTTGTGAAAAGAGCAAGGATCTGGGTACAAGCATAATATGAGATCTTTGTGATGCCTCAAGAAAGAACATTGTTTCATCTGCAAAAACTACTCCTGTAAATTGCAATAATGCAACCATCCAAACAAACTATGGAGAGCACCTTCACCAATAGGGGCATCAACAAGACAATTCGACAGATGTGTGGCGACAGATTGAGGAGACAGCTTTGTCATATCCTATGATCGTCAATCGGGTCTGTGAGGAAACCATGAACTAGATCTAAAGTAGAAGCTTTTTGGCAAAGGAAAGGAAGAATATTCACCAACTTTCACAAAAACCGAGTCCACACATAATACTAAAGATGAAAATCTGATACGATGTGTAAGAAATCCACTTGCATGCGGACATGTTAGGTTGCTGATGACAAGCAAAGTCAGTTGCAAGCATAACAACAAGAGTGTTCTCATAGATCAAACGCTCATGCAAGAAACTATACTGAGCTCATTTAGCCCCACAAATAGGAGATTAATCTCATGTCCGCCTGGTACCTTTAATGTTCATACGTAAATATGGCTTGCATTGTGTCTTGTTAATAGAAAGGATCCTTGCATGCACTAACAAGGGGATTATAACAAATCACCCTCACTTCTTCGAGAGACAAAGGGAGACCATTAAAGAACCTCCCCAAAGTGGCCAAACTTATATTTCAAGATGATTTCAACATGTCAAGTAGAGATCATGTAGACAACAACATACACACCAGTTGAAATATGTTTGACACCATGAGATTGACGCCATGAGATTGAGGTGCACAAGTCAAACTATATGCATACCCATGATGATGTAAGATTTTCCTACACACTTGTATATGATTGTACTTTTGTAGCATATTGTTTCACTTTCTCCATCTTGTAAATCCACATCACAACTAGCTCATGGTATAATCTACACACATCACTTTCATTAAACATTAGCTCTTCTAATTTCTCTATTGAGGTTAAAGCTTTGTAGTTTCACCTCATGGGCTTATTTGGGCCCCTTAAATTTTAATAAATCTTTCTTTCTTTTACTTTTCTTCCGTGCCACTTGAGAGCTCTCCATCATGCATGTCTTTTGCTTCTATTCAAGAACAAACTTGTGAGCTTAATTATACAAGCATTGTAGGCCCACATGCTCCTTATGTCGGCAAGCTCTCCTATACCTAACTCTTGCACATTAACAATGTGCTCCTGGTCATCACCTTTGTACTGGAAAGCACCGATGGTGTGGAGCATGCCGAGCTAGAGTTTTAGCCTAGGTTCTAAGTTAGCACCCTAGACAAGTAACACTTTCGATTGATACACTTGATCTATTTATTTTTTTAAATGAAAAATAAATAAAAAAGGGAGAAAATGAAAATAGATTCCTATTTATGTGACAAATCATGGGTCGATTTGAAGTGCACATCAGTTATTACAATCTGTCAATGTGCCCGTATTTGTCATCTCCAAATGTAAAACCAACTATGTTTTCAAGTGTTGGAAAACAATGTCCTATTGAGGGGTGTAACCCTAATATCCAGCAAACCCTAATTTTAGAGCTGGTCGAAATGGACAAAAATTGTTTTTGCATATTTTTATGGTACTCTTCAAGAGCTATCTAACGATATATAACAATTGACATTGGAGACCTAAAAAGCCATCAAAAATGCATACCCTAAATTTCAAAAATGTGATTTTCATTATCTAAGCACTCCATTCGAAAGAGTGTCTCATCCTGATCAAGAAATGCAATTTAATTCCAAAATTAGGGTTTAATATGACCCTCAATTTTGTTATGGTAATTTTCTACTAACCAAAAGCAATTTTTTCGTACAAAATCCAACAAAAGTGCCTTTTGGGCTTTTTCGCCCTGATTTTCGAGAAAGCAATCATAAGGGCTAAGCATTCTATATATAGGATCCATTTAGGGGCACTCGTATATCACAATTACACTACCCTAGTGTATTGCAAGTGGAGTTGCTGCCTCTAGGTGATTTAGAAGCTGTTTTTGGTGATTCGCTGCTGCCCTCTTCTTCTTCACACACTCACAAGAGTGTGTGCATGCAGGTTTTTGTAAGTGGCTGCTGCTATATTTTTGTCATCTTCCAAATCTTGCTGCTGCACCAAGTTTTCTTACCTAGTATCTCAAGAGGAGAAGGCTCTCTATCTGCTTAATATAGATAAGAAACCCTGAATTCTGTTAAGGTTGGAGGATTTCACCCTAATTACAACACATAGGCTGTGTTTCTTAAAACAGTCAAATTTCTCTTCTAATTTCAGCACACTTTCACTTTCGATAACTCTTAGGCACACTTTTCTCCAACTTTTGTACTTAGAACCCTTTTATATTCATTCTTTTATCCAAATTTTGTATATGGCACATATTGTATAGTTATTATTTTATCAAGTAGTTATTAGTTAGAGTAGCCTTTAGTTAGTCATTTACTTTCTCCCGTCTCTCGTCTATTTTTGTAATCGTTCATCTATTTTATTTGGTTCAAGGTGAGTATGTGCTCAAGGTTTTAAGCATGGGAAAGATCATGTGAATTATTATTGGGTGTACTACACTTCCAACATTTGGTACCAGAGCTTTTTGCACGTACATAACTTGTTCCCAATATGAGTCCTGATAGAGAAAGATTAGAACAAGAAGACAATCTTGATGGAACATCTAACTATCCTATGTTGAGTTTCATGATGATGAATTTGCTAGTTTCCAAGGACTTTTGGAAAATTGTCAACGGTGAACTTCCAAAACCAAGGCAGTAGGTTCAGGATATTGGCTCTTCTTCCGAAGCAAACTGAGGAAAAGAAGAAGTTGTCTCATCATCCACATACAATGGAAAACAAATTCAAGCTTGTCAAGCGAAGTCCAAATGGGATTTTAAAATGCTCAAGCACACTCTCTCTTATAACTATGGGTGAGAAACATCATCTTATTCCCCAAATTAGGTCATTGCGAACCTCTCTCAAGCTTGATTGAGTTGAAGGAGAAGGCGATTAGCAAATATACACATGAAAATTGGTGAGTCAATACAATCTCATATTTTGAAGATTAAGGATATTCGAGATTAACTTCTTAATATTGAAGTAAACATCTGTGACAAAGAGATGATAAACACTCTTATCACTTCACTTCCATCTACATATCGTTCCTTTTTTACTTCTCTTTCTCTCTCTGCAAGAGAGAGAGGAATTTCATTTGAAGAGTATAGAAGAGAATGATGAAGCTATGGTATCATCATCCAAAGATGAGAAGTGTCATGGACAAAGGAAACCATCTTGAATCTCGAGGTCCATGTGACTTTCTATATCTCATGATTGGTTCAGAATTTGGGGAAACTAATCCTTCCATTGCGTCACAAGCATGCCAAAACCCTAAGATTGAATGTCTACCTTGCTAGATTCTGACATCTAGAGGTCTTGTTCGAATTGCTAACATCATCAATGACATCATAAGATCGTAATCGCCTTTGATAACCGCCCTTGAACACCTATATAAGGAGGGCTTGGCCACATACATCCTCAGTCTTTCCAATGCCGATCTTGGGTGCTCAAGGAGTCGTGATCTCCAAGTAAGTACTTTCCAAGTTCCTGTTCGAGTTCTAGTCTTGTGCCTTGTTCTAGTCTTATCTAGTCCAATATCTTGGACATCCTATTGTGTCCTATTGTAATCTAGTAGTACGAGATCTTGTTGAGTTAACTCTTGTATTTAGTTCATAGGGAGTTCTTGTAATCCAGATATCTTGTTTCATACCTAGGATCGGAGGTTGTGTGTTATGCGAAGAACTCCTAAGAGAGGTGTGAACCACCTCTAATCTTTTACACAGATGAGCTCACACATGAGTGCCATGTGGCATCCATGTGTGTAGCCATTTGGAGGTACTCTTGACGAGGGAAGAGGGGATTAATTGCGTAGTACGTGGCTCGGAGGAGGATTGATTGAGTAGACTCCATGTGCATTCCATAAAGATAGCCGGTTATCATCCTCGACCTGAGTATAGAACTGCCCAAAAGTGAGGGGGTTTCATTGGAGAGCAACATTGGTATCGGAGCCCGCGAACAATTCAGACGAAGCCGTCCATGTAGAGCTCACGAAGAGTTCGAACAGAGCCGCCCACGCGATCGGACAGAGCCACAAGGCGCCATCGCCCATGAAGAGAGAGGGAGAGCCTCTCCTCTCCTCTTCCCCTCCTCTTGGATGAAAGGACAAGCCTTGTAGCCCATCTTTTATACTCTGAAATGCACGTTGCACCCCCATATGTGGGATATATCGAGCTCTCCTCACAGTCTTTCGTGGATATGCTCAAAAAGTTGGAGAAGGAGGTAATTACTTAAATTTTCGAGTTTTTTTTGTGAAGCTTGGGGGAGCAAAGTAAGCTATGGATCAAGAATTTGGGAAAAGCAATGATGCAAACATGTATTATGGGTTGTGGACTTGGGCTATGGATCATTAGCATAGCTAAAAAGGCTTCAGGTTCTCAGTTTTGGGCTTTTAAAATCACATCTTATCAAGAATTCCTCTTCCACTTCCTACTCTTGACATATCTACCTTCTCGGGACCACAGCTTGGTGATCCGACATCCGATTTGAGAAATCTTTCTAAAGGTTACGAAACTACACTCCTAAGCTTTGATTAGCAACAAACAATGCTTGATTTGCAGAAGATTTGGTCAACCAAAATCCCTCTGCGGTGCTTCAATAGAAACTAGGCGGTCACTTCTAGGCTTAGTTTTTCATCATTTGGCCGAATCAACTTTTTTCACTAGAACTAGCTTCATATCTTTGAAGTACCAGTGCTAGACTACCTAATTTGGACTGGCGAGGACTAGCAAAACTCATAAGTGCTTCAGTTTGACTTAGTTTGCTCGGCTATTGTTGTATGCTTTTGGCATCGTTCTTTTGGTGACTAGAACCTCCTTGGGCCAACTAGACATTTCAAATTTCGTTTGGGCTTGGCGAGGATTGAAGATCGGTGCCTTCACACATCAAACATCGCTTCAATTTCGTTTCAACACCTTTATTTTGTACCTGGGAAGTGCTCTAGTATTATACTTCTCTTCTTGCATATTAAAGTTTACTTCCATTCTTTGCACATAGGCTAATTAGTAAACGGGGGGAGTGAAATATGGATTCCAAGGGGAAACAAATTTTAGAACACACTTCTCCATCCAAAGAACAACTAGAGGACCTTGACCATAGGATGGAAGAGGTAGAGCTTGAGCAAGAATTTGAGAAAAAACTAGAGGGGAAAGAGCCTCAACAAGAAGAGTATACTTATGAGGAACTTCTCGATGAGTTTGTTACTCATGAACAATTTGCAAACTTAAAAGTACAGGCCCTTAGGTTAGAGAGAGACATAGGTAGCATGACATCTCTCATTGAGCAACTTAAGTCTCAAATGATCTCACTTGAGACACATGTCACCTCTTTCCTAGCTAAGAAGGAAAGAGAAACTCCTACTCTTCCTATAGAGATAACTAGGAAAGATCTTTCTTTTTCTGGCAAGCACAAAGGAGAGATCTAGGGAAGCTCCCCTCTTGAAAGACTTGAAGCCACCTACCTTTACGAGGGATGACAAAACAAGAGGGTTTGTTAGGGGCTTAAATAAAGCCCTCAAGAGAGAGGTAAGAAGAAATGCACCAAAGATGTTTGAGGAGGCAATCAAATATGCCCAGATTTATGAAGACCATAACCGTCCTCAATATACTCCTATGGAGATGGATCAGTCCCTCAAACCTCTTGGCATGACTAAGTTCAAGAAGAAAGTGCCATTAGGGAAAAACAAAATCTTCATTAAGAAACAAAGATTCCAAGGGCCAAGGTTATCGACTGTGCAGTTTGAGAGGGCCAAAAGAGAGAACCTGTGCTTTAGGTGTTTGTCTCCTTGCCATTCACAGTGGAACTGTCCTCTCAAGAAGGGGAAGAAGAGAAGAGAGGACAGAGAGAGTAGTAGGGCCCCTGATAAGGGCAAAAAGGCGGTCCATCTGGTGCTGACACTTCTTATTCATGGAAGCTCTAGCTACAAGGGAGTAAAGGTGATGCACGAGGATATTGAGCACACCTGTTGTTTGACTCAGTCATTGTGGTTACCCCAATTTGGACCACATGACTTGGTTAAACTACATGGTAGTGTATACAGGACCAGGGTGCGAGTCATGGTAGATGATTCCACCACTCATAAGTTCATAAACTATGATCTAATCAAAAAGCTAAAGATTCCCCAACTCTCGAGTGCACATAAATACATAGTACCTATGATGCAAGGGGAAGACAAGAGGATATGGGATACTATGGTATCCAATTTGGAAGTCAAGAATCAAGATGCACGATTATACTGACCACATGGACTTCCAAATTATGAATATGGAGAGGATAGACCTTGTGTTAGGAAATGAGTGGCTATGGAGGTTGGGAGACACACTTAAACGCAGTTATCAAAACAACACCCTTGAGTTTGAAAGAAATGTAAGTAAATTTTGTATACAAGAAGAGAGAGAGAGATGTACCTAGTGCACCTCTCATCTCATCTTTAGAGTTACATAGTCTTTGTCATTTTCAACATGTACAAGAGATCTTTTTATTGTATAGACAAGACTTTGAGCATTGTACGAACATTTCATCTGATGTATATTTTCATGCTAAAAATGTAAATATGGACAAGTCTTTTTACTATTCTTCCTTGCAAGAGCGTGTTGTTAAAAGTTTTCAAGATCTTATGTTTGAATTTAGAGATGTTTTTCCCATTGACTTACCTGGAGGGCTACCACCTGAGAAAGGCGACATTGACCATGTTATTGAGGTAGTTACTAACTCTACCCTATTTGTAAGCCACCTTATAGGCTTAGTGTTTCTCAACATGAGGGGGTTGAGAGGAAACTGCAGCACTATTTAGATAAGGGCTTCATTAGACCTAGTAACTCACCTTGGGCATCACCAATGCTCCTAGTTAAGAAAATGGACAGCTCTATGAGTTTATGCATAGATTATAGAGCACTAAATAAGGTAACTATCAAAAATAGGTTTCCATTGCCTAGGTTGGAAGACCTATTTGATCACTTACATCAAGCTAGGTATTTTACCAAGCTTGACCTCATATCAAGGGATCATGAGATTAGCATTAGGGCCGAGGATGTCCCTAAAACTGCATTCAGAACTTTCATGAAGCTCATGAATAGTGTATTACGGCCTTATCTAGGGAAGTTTGTAGTAGACTTCCTAGATGATATTCTGATCTATAGTGGATCAGAACAGGAACACATAGAACACTTAACAAAAGTATTCCAAGTGTTAAGAAGAATCGAAGTGTGAATTTTTCAAAACAAATGTTAGATACCTTGGGCATATAGTCTCCCAAAACAAAATCCAGATGGATCCTAAAAAAGTAAGGGCTATTATGGAATGGCCACATCCCAAGAACATGGAAGAGCTACAGATCTTCCTAGGTTTATCGGGCTTCTATCGAAGATTCATTAAGAATTATGCCAAAATTGTTGTCCCGATGACGGAACAGCTTAAAGGGAAAGGGAAAGCCTTTCATTGGGGAGACAAACAGAAGCAAACTATGGAGAAATTGAAAGTAGCAATTGCTACAGCTCCACTTTTACATATAGCAGATCCCAATGAACCTTTTGTGGTTCAGACTGACGCGAGTGATTTTGCTATAGGAGCAGTTTTAGTTCAGGATGGTCGGCCATTAGCTTTTGAGAGTAAGAAACTAAACGCTTGTAGTGGCTGATTCACTTAGCCGCATGACTATGCTCAATGGACTGAGTTTTACTCAGATCACTAGTGAGCTACTTGAGTCTATTAGAGGGAAACGTAGGCTTGATCCTGCATATTCCGAGATTTGGGAAGCCATAGAGAATGGGGATAGTGATATACGGGTTTCCAGTGAGGATGGAGTATCGACGGGTACTCAAGAAGGATTCAAATGGAAGATTTACAGTATCCATGATGGATATCTGTTATACAAAGGTAAGGTGTGTGTCCCTAGAGATCTTGAGATGAGGGCACATTTTGTATGAGTGTCATGACACACTTAGTGCCGGACACCAAGGAGTTAACAAGACTTATGATCTTGTTAAGAGACAGTTTTGTTGGCCTAGGCTTCATAAGGACATCCTAGAGTATGTGCTTAAGTGCACTAAATGCAAGGTCAATAAAGCTGAAAGGTTGAAGATTGGAGGACTACTCCACCCATTGGACATTCCCAATGGGAAGTGGGAGAGTATCTCCATGGATTTTATAGTTGGATTACCTAAGACACAGAGAGCGCAAGACTCTGTCTGGATAATTATGGATAGGTTAACCAAAATGGCTAGGTTTATTTCGACACGCAAGTGAAGACACCTAAATTGGCTAGACTCTTTGTAGAGAACCTACCCCGGTTATATGGTCTTCCTTTAGGCATAGTTTGTGATCAGGATAGGAAGTTTATTGGCCACTTTTGGAGAGCGATCTTCAAAAGGTTAGATACAAAACTTAGCATGAGTATCGCCGAGCATCCACAGTCGGATGGGCAAATAGAGGGGGTTAACCAAATCCTAGATGATATGCTTCGAGCATATGTGAATGAAAGGCAAACTAATTGGGAAGAGTACTTACCTATAGTAGAGTTTCTGAATTACAAGAACTCTCTTCTGGGAGATGAACTAGATACAAGAAAGAGCTCAAGAAGATCTCGTACTACGAGATTACAAGAAGACAAGACAGGATGTCCAAGAACTAGACTAGACAAGACCGTAACAAGGAACTATAAGTACTGGAACTAGAAATTGGAGAGTACTTACTTGGCGATCATGACTCCTTGAGCTCCCAAGACTGGTATTGGCAAGACCGAGTATGTATGTGGCCAAGGCCTCCTTATATAGGATTTCAAGGGTGGTTCCCAAACGCGGTTACGAGTTGATGATGTCATCAATGATGTAAGCAATCTGAACAAGACCTTCGAATGTCAAAAATTCAGCAAATAGATAGTCGATCTTAGGGTTTTAGCACGTTCGGACGCAATGAAGCATTGGTTTCTCCTAATTCTGAACCAATCATGAGATATAGGATTCACATGGAATCTGAGGTTCAGGATAGTTTCCTTTGTCCATGACATCACCTCCCCGTCAAGCGACGAGTTCCATGAGGAGCGGTCCTGATCTTCGGTCTCGACTTCATTGGATTTTTCTTATGAAATTCTCAAACCTTGATTGGTGCTCTGTGAAGATTCTCTGCAGGTTCCCAAGTGCGATCACAGATTTCTTACCCTTTCCAATGAACAAGGTACTCCAATCTTCCTCGGGATATTCTTGAATCTAGGACATGCTCGACCTGGAATTCTTCATGATCATTAATCTCCATTGGTGGTGAAGGACTAGGTCTCTTCCCCCTCAATGGTGAAATCTGATATGGTTCGAACATGGATACATGGAAAACTGGATGTATTCTCATGGTACTCGGTAGCCGGAGCTTGAAGGTGACTGGATTAATCTTGGCCCTCTATAGATTGGTCCAAAGGGTGGTTGTGCTCCCTCTTGAAGATCTATGGGACAATCATAAGGTCTATGCTCTGGAGGATACCTCCATTCTTCTTTTCAAAAACATCTTCATAGCCTTTGTATTTGTATTGATTGGGTAGCTGTATTGGATCATCTTTCTTGGATTCTTGAGCTGGTATGGCATAGATCATATATGTCAGTTCCTTCCTTACTGCATTTATGAAGGCCTTGGCTCCGAAATATGTTGGGTTCTTCTGGATATCTAAACGGGTGATTTTATTCTTTTCCCAATTAATGTCTGGATTATGCTTCTTTAACCAAGGCATTCAAAAGATAACTACGTGTAGTGGGCTCGATATTACATTGAAACATATGTGGGATTCATGGTCACCAAGGTGTACTCTTAATGGTGTGGTTTCCATGGTTATATTACCAGATGCTAGGGTTCGACCATCTACTACTTCAGCTACTACTGGTTTGTTCTTCTGAAGTATAAAAATTCAATGTTTCTTAACCAATCTTTCATCGATGAAACATGAGGAGGCTCTTGAATCTACTAGGTTTGTAAGGGAAAGGGTCTTCTTGGGCATGATTAACTTGACAGGTGCAAGACATGTTTCTATGGGTGTAGCTTGAATTATGAGACCCTTTCTTATATCATGGTCCGGTTGTACGGTCTCTTTTACAACTGGACTTCCTCATTTCCCTGCTCTACAAGGGTGGCTGCGACTCTGGAGTTTGTTCTCTTGTTGGGACAATTAACTGCAATATGCCCAAGGTTTCCACAAGAGAGGCACAACTTGTTATCTCTCCTTCTTTGTTCCTCTTGTGGTGTTAGAGGCTGGAACCTAGTTACATCTATTTGCATAGGTCCAAGCATAGACTCATCTTCAAGAGTGAGTTGGAAGGATTTCCATTGGCGAGGTCTTCCTTCTACTTGTTTTTCTTGTTTCCTTTCAGAAAGTCGGTTATTGCATTGAATAGCTTGCATAATGTATCCATTCAATGTCTTAACCTCTGGCATCGTGGGCAGAAGGTCCTTCACATCATCTCTTAAACCCCCTCTAAATTGGCTTATGAAATAATCTTCATGCCAAGTGAGATCACATGTCAACTGCTTAAATTATGATGCATTGGTAGAGAAAGGGCGGTTACCTTGACGTAACTTCCGAAGTTTTGTTTCTTCCACTCGACTTGTGTTTGCATCTCCAAATGTGGCGGTGAGTTCTCGAAGGAACCCCTCATAGTCCTCAAGTACTGCCATGTTCTTCTCCAAGATTGGGGCAAACCATGATAATGCTTGGCCACAGAGCAAGGTTCCAATAAACCCGACCTTCGATGCCTCGTCACGGTACCTATCAGGTTGCATATGGATGTATAATTTAACTTGATGGAGAAATCCATGAAACTTTGTGCGATCCCCATTGAACTTTTCTGGCATGCAGATCTTGGGTTTCTTCATGAAGAATGTACTAGGCCGTTGATTCGCTTGAATACTCCCTTGATTTGCTTGAAGACTCCAAGAACGATGGATGTATAATTTAACTTGATGGAGAAATCCATGAAACTTTGTGCGATCCCCATTGAACTTTTCTGGCATGCAGATCTTGGGTTTCTTCATGAAGAATGTACTAGGCCGTTGATTCGCTTGAATACTCCCTTGATTTGCTTGAAGACTCCCAATTCGTTCTTGTAATTATTGGAGTACACCTACATGCACTCGATGTTCGATCTCGACTTGTGTCTTTCGATGAGTTAAGTCCTCAACTTGTTGTTGGAGACTCTGAAGTGATGCTACAATCTGTACATAAGCATTCTCCATGATGTCTGGTCTTGGATAGAAGCTAATCTTGCCAAAATGTCAGGGGAGCACTAGATTGTGCTCTTTGACTACAGTAGACAAGATTTTAGATATACACTTCTGATTACAAGAACACCCACGTAGGGAAATTGATACAAGAATATTTGGACCTCCAAATGTCAAAATTCAACAATCAGACAGTCGATCTTAGGGTTTTGGCATGTTCCAAACGCAATGGAAGCATTGGTTTCTCCTAATTCTGAACCAATCATGAGATATAGGATTCACATGGAATCTGAAGTTCAAGATGGTTTCCTTTGTCCATAACACTACCAAGCCTTTCTTCCTAGAGACAAATGCATCAGACTTTACCTTAGGGACCATTCTCTCCTAGCATGGAGATGATGGACACCTACATCCAATTGCATATCACTCTAGGAAATTCTCCCTCCCATACATTAATTATGGAATCCATGATAAAAGACTTCTTGCAATAGTGGATGCATTTGATACCTTGTGTCACCATCGAGAAGGAGCAACCCATAAAGTTATTGTGTATACAAATCATAAGAATTTGGAGTATTTTATGACCACCTGCATCCTCAATAAAAGGCAATCTCGATGGAGTAAGTTTTTATCTCGATTCAACTTTGTCATCACATACCATCCAAGACGCGAGTAGTGTTAGTTGGACGGCTTGTCGAGAAGATCTCACCTTGCACCAAAGAAAGGCGAAGGGGCCTTTCATCAACAAGAGAGTGTTTTACTCAAGCCTGAACAGCTCCAATTAGGAGTTATCTCTTCAAGTCACCATGAGATTCAACTTTGACTCATTTGATTCATGAGACACTAACACATGATGAATTGTTTTGTAACGTCAAGCACAAAATTCGAGAAGGAAAAGTCCAAGAAGTTAATGAGTTCCAAGAAAAGGATGGGTTATTATTCTATAAGAACCTATTGTATGTCCCTCCAAGTAAGCCGAGGATCCAAGCACTTCAACAATGTCGTGAGAACCTTGCTCCATGACATTTTGGAGTAAATAAAACAATCGCGCTCATATCAAGGGATTTTTGGTGGCCTCAAATGTGGAAGGATGTCAAAGAATATATCTTAACCTGTGACACTTGCAATAGATCTACGGTACCGAGTGTTGGAGGAGATGGTGGATAGATTCTAGAGATGAAGTGGTGCTGCAAATCCTTGCTTCACACCAGCCAAGAAGAAGTTGAGAGATGTAAAGTAGACCTCTTGAGCTTCCCAAGAGTCGCAAATAATCACCTAAGTGCTTTGGAGTAGTGTTGGAGGAGATGGTGGATAGATTCCAGAGATGAAGTGGTGCTGCAAATCCTTGCTTCACACCAGCCAAGAAGAAGTCGAGAGATGTAAAGTAGACCTCTTGAGCTTCCCAAGAGTCACAAATAATCACCTAAGTGCTTTGGAGTATGATCCTCTAATCAATGGATCAAAACAGATGAGTAGGAAATTCAACTATGAGCTAAGACTTGCTATTTTGGTCTACATACATGCTCAGTAAAATGATCAGTGCTCACAACCCGCTAGCAATTATTCAAATTCCTTTTGGGAGTATCTAATTGACTTAGATAGCTACCAATCACAAGTTATTTCACTTGAAATGATCAAGTGTACTCAGAGAATTATGCTTAGCAAGTCAGATGACCATCCCGACATTTTCGAGCTTCTACAGTTTGCATACCAGTGAGTAGAGATTTGAAGATATCTCGAGATCGAGTAAAGCAATGACAATGACCAGCAAAACAGACAGAATGTTGAATCTATATCACTTTAAATCACATCACATGATAAAGTATGCACTGGGAACAAGGTCTGAGAAGTTCACTGTTCTGAGATGATCATGACAAAGAAAGAAGTAGAGATGTGATCAATGTATATGTATTAAATCGCATAGAATTACAAAGACATTGGCAATGTATAATTGCACAACGTGAGGCTAGTGACGGAGATATAGAATGAGCTCACTAAACACTAAAGATCCCTTTCAAATGATCTCCAAATCAAGCTCTCATACACGTGAGATTTTGATCCATCTTTTATAGCTAGAGTTGGAGCCAATTTTTTGAATTCAAATTCAAGCTCTTACCATAATGTGGATCCTAAACTTTAGGACTTGCTTTCTCATCAATCACCTACTAAATAATTCATGATTTGATTCCTCCTAACTCCACGTGAGAGTAAGTGCAATTAACATATGGTCTTTTACAAGGATAAAAGTAAATGTTCTTACAAGGGAATAGTCATATGTGACTTTAAGTGACTATATGAAATGAATGTTGATTGTTCAAGTATGTAGGCTTAGACTCATTTATTCCAACAGCTCCCCCTCAAGCCTAAGATGCTTGGTCTTCATTTCTCCTTTTTTCTACAATCCAATCATCATCTTGAACCTATTCATCTTAGTTCCATCCAAAGATTTTGTTAGCATATCTGCACATTGTAGATTTGTAGACACATAGGACAATTGGATGTCCTTGCTAAGTAATTTTTCTCGCACAAGTGCTAGTGCACTTCAATGTGCTTAGTCCTTGTATGGTATACCGGATTAGCAATTAAATGCAATGAACTAGTGTTATCTTCAAAGATAATTGGAGTATAAGAATATAATCCCAACTCTGTGTGAAGTAGTTTAAGCCACAGAGCCTCTTGTGTTGCATTTGCTAAGCCTCTATATTCTACTTCAGTTGATGAGAATGCTACAGTTGGTTGTTTCTTTGATGACCATGAAATTAGCTTTGAGCCTACAAAAGATAAGTAGCCAAAAGTGCTCCTCCTATCATCTTTTGAGACAGCCCAATCTAATTCTGAGTATAGCTTCATATCCAAGTGAGATGTGAATGGATAAAATAGCCCTTCATTTATGGTACCCTTTAGATACTTTAAGATCCTCTTGGCAGCTTCCATGTGAGGTTTTCTTGGTGTATGCATAAATTGACTTAATGTACTTACTCCATAGCATATGTCCACTCTTATTAGGGTTGCATAATTGAGACTCCCTACAAGCCTATGATAACCTGTAATATCTTCAAGTAGTTCTCTCTCATGAGGACTAAGTTTGTGGTTGAGTTCATGGGTGAACCTGCAACTTTAGTGTTCTCCATCTTGAATGTAACCAACATATCATCAATGTACTTCCTTTGAGTAATAAAGATTACCAAACTAAGGTCATTGATTTTAAATTCTTCCATTATCTGAGCCTTGATTTGCTTGATGCCATCGGCATCATTCCCTCTAATGATGATGTCATCCACATAAACACATAGGTAGATAACTTCTGAGTTAGTCTTCTTTATGAACAAAGAAGAATCTGCTTTGCTAGCAACAAAATTTTGATCCTTCAAATATGTGACTAGTCTATGGTTCCAAGCTCTAGGAGCTTGTTTTAAACCATAAAGTGTTTTCCTTAATTTGCATACATAATTTGGTTTGTCCTTGTCTTCATATCCCGGTGGTGGAGCCATGTAGACTTCTTCAGAGATCCATCCATTGAGGAATGCATTTTTAACATCTAACTGATACAAATTCCAATTCTTTGAAGCAGCAATACAGACTAGAATTCTGATTGTTGGCATCTTAGCCACATATGAAAAGGTCTCCTCATAATCCACACCATGGGTTTGAGCAAACCCTAGCCTTGATTTATACCTGTTGATTGAACCATCTGAATTCTTCTTTACTTTGTAAATCCACCTAGATCCTATATCTTTCATACTTGGTTTCTTAGGGATCAAATCCCAAGTGTTATTTTCTTGAACTGCTTCAATTTCCTCCTCCATAGCTTCTCTCCATTCTTCCTTCTTATTGGGTCCTTCAAATTAAGAAGATTCTTTTGACATAGAATCTTTGTAGGGAAGAAGATTGATTATCTCTAGAGTTATCTCCATTCTTGTTGAGCTTTGTCTCATGTGTGAAGAGTTGCCCCATCAATGTGTTGAGGTTAGGTATTTGGATATCCATATACAAGTCCATTGTTGTAGTGAAGGACTCCCACATGTCATCAGCCTTGATGCCATTTATGATCTTCCTTCTCTTTTATTTCTTCTCTAATGCTCCTAAGTTGGTCAGCTACATCCTTCATCTTGGTCACAAAGTCAGCTACACTTTGCTTTAGTTGCTTCTTCAAGGTTGTGAACTCCATCCAAAGCTGGTTCTTCCTAGCCCTTGTACTTGATGAGAAGTATGAAGAAAGTACTTCCCAAGTCTCTTGGGAGGTCTTGCAATTCCTAATATGAGGTAATAAGAAATCAGATATTCACTAAAGTATATAAGACCTGCCTAGAGCATCCTTTGCACACCATGTAGCTAGTCTTTCTTGCTCCTCTCTTGTAGGTTGATGTTTGCTTCTGAATATTGGCATTCTTCATCTCCACAGTTGTATCCATACAAGCTTCTTCCTTGGAGGTAAGCCTGCATCCTTAGGGATCATGCTCGAGAATTGCCCTTGTCCAATTTGTCAATGAATGATGGAAATCAATCTCCCATTTTGCTTTGATGTTGCTCTGATACCACTGTTGGAGGAGATAGTGGATCAATTCCAGAGATGAAGTGGTGCTACAAATCCGTGCTTCACATCAGCCAAGAACAAGTTGAGAGGTGTAAAGTATACCTCTTGAACTTCCCAAGAGTAACAAATAATCACCTAAGTGCTTTGGAGTATGATCCTCTAATCAATGGATCAAAACATATGAGCTAAGACTTGCTATGTTGGTTTATACACATGCTCAGTAAAATGAACAGTGCTCACAACCTACTAGCAATTGTTCAAATTCCTTTTGGGAGTATCTAATTGACTTAGATAGCTACCAATGACAAGTTATTTCACTTAAAATGATCAAGCGTACTCAGAGAATTATTCTTAGCAAGTTAGATGACCATCCCGACATTTTTGCGCTTCTACAGTATGCAAACCCGTGAGTAGAGATTTGAAGATATCTCGAGATTGAGTAAAGCAATGAAAATGAAATTTTATACAGCAAAATAGATTATATGCTGAATCTATACCACTTTAAATCACATCAAATGATGAAGTATGCACTGAGAACAAGGTCTGAGAAGTTCACTGTTATGAGATGATCATGACAGAGAAATGAAGTAGAGATGTGATCAATGTATATGTATTAAATCACATAGAATTACAAAGACATTGGCAATGTATAATTGCACAATGTGAGGCTAGTGATGGAGCTATAGAATGAGCTCACTAAACACTTAGATCCCTCTTAAATGGTCTCCAAATTGGGCTCTCATAAACGCGAGATTTTGATCCATCTTTTATAGCTCGAGTTGGAGCCAATTTTTTAAATTCAAATTCAAGCTCTTACCATAAAGTGGATCCTAAACTTTAGGACTTGCTTTCTCATCAATCACCTACTAAGTAATTTGTGATTTGATTCCTCCTAACTCCACGTAAGTGCAAACTTTACCTATTCCAAAAAGGCCATGGGCTTCATTATCTATGGATTTCATCACAGATCTACCAAAATGAGATAAGTAGGATGCCATGCTTACAAAGATGGCACACTTCATTCCATCTACCAAGGCAAACTTAGGTGCATCCACTGCCGGACTTTTTCTCAGATACATCTTTAGGCTGCATGGATTACCAGATGATATTCTCAGTGATCGAGGTCCGAAGTTCATATCTAGATTTTGAAAGTTTCTTTGCAAGCCCCTTGGAGCTCAAATCAGACTTTCTACAATGAATCATCCACAAACTGATGGACAAGCAAAATGAGTGAATCAAGTCCTAGAACAGTATCTCTATTGCACCGCCAACTATCATCAAAATGATCGGTTTGAGCTCTTACCCTTTGCAGAGTTCGCCTATAACAACAGTGTTCATACATCTACCAAGCAGACTCCTTTCTTTGCAAATTATGGACAACACCCAAGATAGATATACAACTCTCAATCCAAGTCAAGAACCCAACTCCCAGAGATAAGGCCCAATACCTCATTGATATCCACAAAGAACTCAAGGAGGAGATCAATGGAGCTCAAGAACAATATAAGTATTATGCATACAGCATCATGTTTAAAGTCCATCCTATCACATTGGGGATAAAGTGTGGTTACTCACAAATAATTTGCAGACTTCAAGGCCTTGTGCAAAGCTAGACCATCAAAGATTTGATCCATTCACCATCTTGGCAGAGATTAATCATGTCACTTTCAAGCTCCAGTTACCAAGTACCACGAGAATACATCCAATTTTCCATGTGTTCCTGTTGGAACCATATCAAACTTCACCATTGAGGGGGGAGAGACATAATCCTTCACCACCTATCGAGATTGATGATCATGAAGAATTCAAAGTCGAGCATGTCCTAGAGGAAGATTGGTGTACCTTGTTCATTGGAGAGGATATAACATCAATGATCGCACTTGGGAACATGAAGAGAACCTTCAAAGAGCACCTATCAAAGTTCGAGAATTTCATAAGAAAAATCCAATGAACCAGAGAACATGACCGCTCTTCATGGAACTAGTCGTTTGAGAGGGAGGTGATGTCATGGACAAAGGAAACCATCCTCAATGTCAAAGTCCATGTGACTTTCTATATCTCATGATGGTTCAATATTTGGGGAAACTAATGCTTCCATTGCATCCGGAACGTGCCAAAATCCTAAGATCGATTGTCTACTTTCTAGATTCTGACATCTAGAGGTCTTTTTTGGATTGTTGACATCATTAGATCGGTTTGATTTCTCCACTCCGACTTACGTTTAGAAAAATTAAAATATTCTTAAAAATCGGTGATCTCTAAACCTCTGAAAATATGACTTTTTGATTTGAATGATCTCTTTCTTTAGTACTTGTAGGCAAAGGAAAAGAGGAAGATCAGCTTAGTATATATGGGAACCATAAATGTGGATATATTTATTCTATGTGTTTGTGATTATTACTCTATATGTTTGTGAGTATAGTTATGATATCCTAAATGTTTGTGCATGCAAAAGTTCCAAACTTTATTGAAGCACATAATTATGCATTTTTTGAAAGGAATTTGGATCCTTATATTCAGCCATATGGTGGAGGAGGGGGTGAACAACCTTCTCAAACCCCTACTCAAGTATATGAAGATAAAGGAAAAGAGAAAGTTATAACCACTCTTACACAAGCTGAATTTTATATGCCATCATCACAACCTTCATCATCTCTAATCCCTTCTCAATCTATAGAAAAGGAACCGATTCAAGAAGTTGGAGTCTTCTAGAAATCCAAAAGAAATAGTGATTACACGAATTTTTTAGAAGATTCCAAGGTGGTACTTGCAAACCTTGCAAGAAAGTGGCATCCAAAAAGTCAAAGGAAGAACAAGAAGACAAATACATCAAGCAGATCAAGCAAATTTTGCAAAAGACTTTGTAATATTCTTGCTTTTACGTCAGTTAAGAATGAAGAACCCGATACTGTTAAAGATGCATTACACAGTCCTACATGGAAGAAAGCAATGCAAGAAGAGAGTTATTCTATTCATAAGAATCAAACATGAAAGCTTTGTGAGCTACCTATGGGAAAGAAAGCTATAGGTGTTGTACCAAGATTTTCTACCTACTAGCTCAAGAGCAAAAGACTCTGGCTGTGCTTATTTCAAAGAAGAAACGCTAAATTCTATTAGGGTTGCAGAATTTTACCTTAATTACAACACATAGGCTGATTTCCTAAAGCAATCTTATTTGTCTTCTAATTTCAGCACACTTTCACTTTCTATAACTCTTAGGCATACCTCTCCAACTTTTGTACTTACAATCCTTTTCATTCAACTTTTTATAAAAAATTTTATATTACACACATTGTATAGTTATTATTTCATCAAGTAGTTATTATTTAGAGTATACTTTAGCTACTCGATTACTTTCTCTTGTCTCTTGTTTACTTTTGTAATCATTCATCTATTTTATTTGGTTCAAGGTGTGTGTGTCTATGCACTCAAGGTTTTACGTGTTGGAAAGATCTTGTGAATTATTATTGGGCCTACTACACTTCCAACATGAAGCAAGTAAGGCTAGGGCTTTAACTTGTACGTAGTACATTAAACAAGCATGCTAGAGTTTTAGGCTAGGTTCTAAGCTAGCTTCCTAGACAAGTAACACTTTGGATTCATATGCTTTTATCTTGGGGGGAGGAAAAAAAACTAAATTCATGTATTGGCTACATGGTTGGTTGAGAACAACTATCACCCATCTTCAAAGCTTAAGAAGAATGTCAAGATCCTTCCAAGAACAAGGCTCTAGTGCTTAAGTTCAAGAGCTTGGAGACATGAATGACCTTACTTCAAAAAGAAGGCAACTCTAGAGGATGTTTGAGATGATCCCAATTCCCATATGCATAGATGAGGCCTTACATGGATGGACATCATAGTACAAAAAAATCGATGATTTTTAAATAAAAATCGTTTTTTAAATCGTTGGAACGATTTAAACGATTTTTTTCGATTTTTATGAAGGTTTTTATTGAAAAAAATAATTTTCAGCAAAAGACCTTGGGTCATGTATTTTCAAATTTGCTTCCAGCTTCACTAATAGTTTCTGATCTTCTCTTACACACTCATCTTGAGAGCTAGAAATAGAAAGAAGTTAGAACATAAGGTGAGCTTTAGAGCACTAGTTTTATGTTTCAAAAAATAAAAATCTCTCACAGTGAATAAAAACCCCGATTTTTATTTTGGATTTTATAAACCTCTACGATTTAAACGATTTAAATCTCGATTTAAACCTCGTTTTTAAACCTCTTCTTGTACTATGATGGACATCAACCGCAAAAATCATGCATACCACAAGTTACAAGCTAAGAGAAAGGACCACAATGCCTTCTAGACAGATGATTGGGTGATCATCAACAATCATCCCTCAGATTGCTGCTCTGGGGCCCCTTACTATAAGCAATGGCAGCTTCTCAAGATGATAGGATTAAGTTTAAACATGAAAGAAGAATAGATAAGAAGCCAAACATCCAAAAATTGGGCATGCATACATGTGAAATGAGTACAGACGGGAAAGATAGATAGACAGTAGAAGGTACATGGCAGATGCATGAAGAGGGCGAGTGTGTGTGTGTGTGTGTGTGTGTGTGTGTGTGTGTGTGTGTGTGTGTGTGTGTGTGTGTACGCGGGGGAGGGGGAACACAGATAGATAAATAGATAGATAAATGATAGAGAGAGAGGGAGAGAGCTTTCCGAAATCATAGTGCTTCTAACAGGAAGCTGCTCTAGTTCCCATGGAAAAGCCATTTGAGGTCATCAAGTGTGCTTTGCATAGGGCTTTATGCAGGGATCTCTCATCAAAGACAAAACAGATGTTGGTGTAAACCACCAAGCCAAAATAAAATGAAACTGCTTTGTACATGTTAACCATAAACAAAGATAGGCTTGTTTTTTATGCATACAATATGTTCACGTAGATAAAGGTCCTCCCAAATTCACCTTTACCTTGAACAGCTTCCTTTTGTACTCATTTTTACTTTGACCATTATCTTTCTGTTCCTGTTTTGATTTATTTCTCGAGGATAAATGGTTCAAGAATTGTGTTTGTTACCTTTCCAGCTGACAAACATGCAATGCAGATCAGCCCACAATAGTTTAGAAGAAGCCAAACCAAAAAACCCCATTTTTGACCTTCTGAAATCTGCATACAAATTCCAAACATCATAGTTCTCAAAAACATGTATGGATGGTCTTTAAAGCCTCAATTTTGAAAAAAAAAAGGGGGAAAAGAGGGGGGGGGGGATGTTTCCTTTTATTACTATCACTTACACAATCTTTTGCACTCATAAACCACAGACTGCCGAGTATAGTCCAAACCCAAAGAAAAGGGTTGAAAATCAACACCAAGAGCATCAAGACTGCTAGTCTCCCCATAAATAGCTTGGACGTCTGGGCATTGTTCATAGGCCTGTCATAATGTCATGAGACAATGCCATAAATATTGAGTCAAACCACATGAAAGAGCAGTAAAAACAGACGCTTCTCATAAGTTATTGGCATGGCTTTGTTCATACTGAAAGAAAGCACAACAAAGCTTATAAATCAAACGGCTTCTTTAAGCTAGCTATAATGATTAATGATCAGGGACTTCTTGGAGAATCTAAAGAGATCTGCCAAGTTATTCTACGACAAGTGCAAATGTCGAAAACTAAATACAGCAGAAGAGTGGTATACATTGACAAAGTCCCTTCCTTCAAGCTCCATAATCCGCAACTTCCCACATTGAAAGGGAGTAGATTCAATGACTGTATTCAAGTGGCAATGTTTAGGGATAAGACTCGATCATCTGATTGGTTGATGAATACAGAAGTCTAAATGGCCACAAATATTGACAACTTTCATGCTAATGTATAGAGAGCCTCATTCAGTTATTTAAACCCTTCAAGTTTTCTTTTATTTCTACTTTTCTTTTATTTCAACTTTTCTTTTATTTCAAGTTTTATTGATAGAAAAGTTATGAAAATTTTACAACAAGGTGTCACACCAGCTCAAGGTGTGAGCTTCTCAAGGATACTTCAGATAGTGAACTCCTATAAACTTGAGAATGCAGCTATTTGTAAGTGCATCCACAGGATGAAGGGCATACATTCTTTTATGTCCCCAGATGCAAAGGACATCATGATGGGCACCTGTAGCTAAAATGTCCAATCGAGTGTCGAGTGCCCACCCAAGTATGAACTGGGTCACCTTAAAAGAATGAATAACAAATGAGGCTCTTGGACTCTTGGGCTCATTTGTTATTCATTCCTCTTATGAGGCTCTTGGACTCTTGGGCCATGGTGGAGTCAACCACACACCTGTACTGTGTAGACATGGTGGTATGGGACAACAGGCCCTTGAGGGGGGTGCCACCCACTTGCCTGCAGGTTCCGAGGCTCATGGGTGGGCTGTTGTGGAGCCTAAAGTTTGAGAATGAGTCTGATGTCCACCTTTTACTCGTTTGTGGATATGGATTGTGTTTTGGGATAGTATTGGAGCTGCTAACATTGGTATCAGAGCTGCTCCTTGCTCATGAAATGAGGCAAAGCAACATGCACAAAACCATTAGAGCTCATGGAGCTGGGATGGCCGTAGAGATCCACATCTCTACATCTGAAAACTAAAATTATTTTATTAAATTCCACTCTTGGATGCAAAACAAGCTCAGGTAGTGGTCATCAAATTATCAATTAACATGAAGAAGCCAATGAAATACACTTCAAGAGGGGTGATATAAAATTCTTCAGGAGACTTTGAAACATTACTGCAAAATAAAACAAAATGTTATCCCAAAAGTTGTCTCTATCCTTCCAAGTAATACATGGTTGAGAAGAGTGGGGAACGTGAGAATTTGTTTTCTGTGATATGTATCCACCCTATGTTTGTGCTATATCTAATTTGTTATATGTGTTCATACCCATATGTGTGTGTGTGTGTGTGTGTGTGTGTGTGTGTGTGTGTGTGTGTGTGTGTGTGTGAGAGAGAGAGAGAGAGAGATTATGCGTGAACATAAGTAATGTGCATGCACTCATGAGTGACAGTGTGTGCGTATGTGTGTGTGTAATATGTGTGAACATATGTAATGTGCATGCAGCCATGTATGATGTGTGTGTGCGTATGAAGTTTGAACAAATGTGAAACCATTTAAAAATAAAGCAGAAGTAAATAATCAAAACTAAAAATCAAAAAGTAAAAACAAAAACAAACAATAGCAAACGTAGAGCATCAATACAAACAAGAAAACATAAAACAAAAGCATAATGTAAGCTCAATGACAGAACTTATGAAAAGAAAGGAAAATCACACGAGCACAGCATTTGCAAAATCGAAGCTTTTCAGATTAACAGACATGAACGCACTCGCCTAGATAAACGAAAATATCGAAGGCACACAAATTCAAAGGTCAATTGATTATTGAAGAAGATACTCATAATATAAGTATTAGCAATATTGATAATAATAATAATGATAATAATAATAATAAAGAAACTTATTTATTAAAAATAAAAAAACGTGTTTGTGCATCATTCAAAAACTAGCATGGAAATAGTTTGCACCAGAGTTAATGTAAGAAGAACATTCGTTGAATATGATGGAATTGCAGGGCTTGGTGACTATTTTTTATTGCTAAAATAGATCTTAAATAATGTTGCTAAAAAAAGGGATTTGGATGATTGATGTTTATTTTTACAATTTTCTTGTGATGCCTTCTGTATAGTTTCGATTCCTTGAGATAAAAAGAATCCTTTCTTGGTTATGCTCTATGTGATTTACAATGTCATTGAAATCAATCATTACACTTCCATATGTGTTCGAAAATACTTTGAGAGGAGTTATGCTACTGATGCTACTAAGCAACTCTCATGTTTCAATTGTGCTCTTTATATACCTTGAACTGAGAATAACTTGAATGCAATTGGTTTTATTTTGGGAAATTAAAGAGAAAAACTCTTCTATTATTCCATGATACTGTCTTCAGTCTATATGAGAGAGAAAGTTTCTCTGAACTATCATTCTAATTTTTGTAACATCAATGGAGAGTTTCTATTTCAAGCAACCTAACTCTCAATGCATTTGAAAGAAGTTGCATTCTGCACCAATCAACTGTGAGGAATACTTTTCGATGTGTATGTACAGGCTTTAAGAGAACATTTGACATGCACTACAAACACATGTGCAGGCTTCACACTTTCCGACATAAGTAAACCCGACATGAATCGAACACGCAACCTTCTGAATGCAAAATAGTTGATAATAATTATATAAATTCGATAGCATGAATCACAAGCATGATGAAATTTTTTTAGCATGAAAATTACATTCACCCTAACACCATGAGTGTGGGCCTAGAGCTTTCAGACACTAGTGCTTGGGAACAACGTTCTTGACCTGCTCTCAAGTTGATAGGCATTAGGGAGGACTTCCTTCACCACCATAGTATGGCTACGATACCCATGCCACCCACCGAACCAGGAAGGCAGGGAGTATCTGCATATGAGGAGGGGGAGGAAGGCTGGTAGTGCACATCTGTTTCCTCAACCTTATGGAAAATAAGGCAGGTGGATTTTGTTTCAAGACAGCTGGAATTTTTGGTGAAGATCACCCCCTGCAGCTGATGCATTACTCCCTGCTGTTCTGCCTTAGGACCTGCCGGATGCACATACTTGATGTGGACGGTGATGGGCTACCCTTGGAAGGGCATCATTTCCCCCAAAGGAAGGTGACGGCCTATCCTTAGGACAGGCACCAACCGTCCCAAAGGGAAGGGAGCAGCTATGCCATGAGCAGTACCTGTTACCCAATAAAAAGGGGAGGGTACAACAGCAGCACAGACCTAAATTGTAATGAGCAGCAGGTAAATGGCGGTACAGCAACAGAGCTGGATGATAATTTACATCAACAAATGGCAACAGAACAGATACAAGATACCTAGTCCAGCTAGATCAAGAGAATTTACACCCCAACCCCCCCCCCCAATGATCCGGCAGCAGGGCAGTGCTGGCTGGCTTCTCCACAAACCCAGGGCAGTCGCTTTTTTTTTTTTTTGAGAAATCTAAAAAAGATGGGGAGGATAATGCATGGAAGAAAGGAGTGGACTTCTTCTAGGGTCCTATGGGCAAGCTTGCACCAGGCACCTTCAGCTCATAGGGGTGAAGTTGATTTGTTTGACCCAGCTCCTAGGTGGCCGGCCCATAATCAAGCTTGCATACCCATAGATGTGTAAAGTGTAGAGAGTACAAGTGCGGAAGCAAAATGAAAAGAAGAGTGCACTCACAAAATGAAAAAGCGTGAGAATCAAAAGTGAGTAGACCATGAAATGGGAAAACTCACATGGATTAGAGTGAGCTTGCCAAGAGCATGGAATAAGCTCTTCAAGCTTCTAACCAAGTACAATGTGGGAGAGAGGCTCTCCAAAGTACATCATATGTGGGACTTGAAAAAAAATGAATACAATGGTAAAAGCAAATGGCAAGGTACTCAAATACAATGAGATATAATATAAAATAAAATGAAATCGAAATGGAGTGTCTCCTCCATACAAAATAGAGATGCACTCATGCGAATATAAATGGAAATGAGGTCGAAGAACTCATGTCATCATCCCTGCCTCTACAGCTCCATTTTGGAGCGGTTGAATGCTGCAGAGGTCCATCAAGTACTGGAGCGGAACTCGAGGTAAAGCCTTCATGAATATGTCCACCAAGTTCTCTTAAGAGGTACACTCCTCCGAAGTAATCTCCTAAGATAGGAGCTTCTCATGAATGAAATGGTACTCGATTTGGATGTGCTTCGTCCAACCATGAAACACTAGATTCTTGGCGATGGCAAAGGTTGACTGACCATCGGTACGGATACATGTCAAAGTAACCTCCAAAATACCCATGTCAAATAATAAACGTCAAAGCTAGATGAACTTACATGTTGCAAAGCTTGATGCTCAATACTTGACCTCGATGGATGATAGAGCAATTATAGGCTTCTTCTTACTTTCCCAAGAGATAGGTCATGAGCCAAGCAAGAATTTATATCCAAAAGTAGACTAGAAGATTCAAGATCACCATCCCAATCACCATCCCAATCTGAATTTGAATATTTGGCGAGATTGATGCTCCCTCTATAACAAAAGCCATGATGTCGGAAGATAGCAAGGTATTGTAGTAGTCTCTGAGAAGGATCCTGATGTGTCTGACGAGGCTGTTGTGCAAACTGATTGAGTATACCAAGTGCAAAGGCAATATCTAGTCTTGTGTTGGCCAAGTAAAGTAAAAATCAAACAAGGTGTCCATAAGCGTGCAGCACATCCACTAGTGATGATGAGTCCTCTAGTGTGAGCTTGATGTTTGGATCAATTGGTGTAGATACTGAGAGACACTCGACCATGTTACATCTAGAAAGAAGATCAGTGCAGTACTTCTTTTTGTGAGAGGAATATACCTTCTTTTGTATGCTACATTTCCATGCCTAAGATGTAGTGACATAGACCAAGAACTCTTATGGAATACTCAAGGTGAAGCTTTGTAATTATGAATTGGATATGTTCGTCATCTAAACCTGTTAAGATCAAGTCATCTACATAGAGGATGATGACTGCAACTAAGGACTCTTTCTAATATATGTATAAATTAGCATCGACAATGCTCCTTTGAAATCCTTTAGCTTCGAAGAAATTGTGGATCTTGTCATACCAGACAGGCCTTAGGACCTTGCTTAAGTCCATAAATTGCTTTGTGAAGCTTGTATACTTGATCTTCCTTTCCTTTGATCTTGAAACCTTCGGGTTGTTCTACTTATACTTCTTCTTGAAGATCTCCATTGAAGAAAGAACTTTCGACGTCTAGTTGGTAAATAGGTCATTTGAAGTATGCACTTAAGACAAGAACGACTCTTATAGTTGTAAACCTTGCAATTGAGCCAAAGGTTTCTTCATAATCAATGTTGTGCTTTTGCTTATAGCCCTTAGCTACAAGTCTTGCTTTGTATGTGTCCAAGGTACATATGATTTGTACTTTACTTTGTATAGCCACTTGGCTCCAATAACTTGATGATCAATAGGTGTGAAACAAGTGCCTAAGTGTTGTTCTTTTCAATTGCATCCATCTCTGTTTGCATTCTTCCCAGCCAGGTTCACCTTGAGCTTCTTTGAAGTTGGAAGGCTCTGGAATCTACCGAATTTGGTGCATAAATGCATAATTCACATAGTGACTTTGTTCACGTTGTTGCTTCTCGATGAGCCTTTGAGATCTTCTAGGTTGATGAGAAGTACTTGCTTCTGAGTTGTGCTTCATTCCCTCCTCCCTCCCTCCCTCTCTCTCTCTCTCTCTCTCTCTCTCTCTCTCTCTCTCTCTCTCTCTCTCTCTCTCTCTCTCTCTCTCTCTCTCTCTCTCTCTCTCTCTCTCTCTCTCTCTCTCTCTCTCTCTCTCTCTCTCTCTCTCTCTCTCTCTCTCTCTCTCTCTCTCTCTCTCTCTCTCTCTCTCTCTCTCTCTCTCTCTCTCTCTCTCGCTCGAGATGCTTCCCACCATCGAGGACAGATCTGCACTCTGAGCCTCTGTCGACACCGCCACACCCATCTCATACGGCCGACACCTACTCCAGATGGGAGAAGCACACCGTCTCATTATATATGATAGGATGGCGACCTGGCCCACCTCGGGTGGTCTCACTTGCATTCCACCCACGACTCCGCATGGTGGCAGTGTGGTAGACTATGCTATCGGACCCCCAGAGGCGACACATCTCATCACCTCATTCACCATCCCACCCACACCGATTGGAGCCGATGACGCATATCTCGCCCTATCCATACGCGGCACACCATGCATATCCCACCCCGCCACCATACCGCCACATGCCCATACCACCATTCACTTTAGACGTGAGCTAGCACATATCTATAGTTCCCATGTTCGAGAGTGCATCTACTCCCTTGATCCCTCCGCCCCATTGGATACCCTCACCGCCCACTTCTCCTCGATCCTCCACACATCCACTACTCTCAGCTTCCCATACACCACCCACGGCACCGCACATCCGACACAGCTTAGGCATACACTCCAAAATAGATGGTACGATGAGGAGTGTAGACGACTATACCGACATCTTAGAGCACAGAGTATTTTGGGATCCATCACAGAGAGGGAGGCACGACGACAGATGCGAGCCCTCACACGCCGGAAGCGGCGAGCTTTCGAGGAGCGACAGGATCCAGAGCTGTTTGACCTTCTCATGAGTAGGGATTGCGCCACTGCGTGGAGGGCCCTATGCGAGCCACGCCAACCTACGCCAATAGAAGATCCTCAAACTTGGCACACCTATGCCCAGAGGTTATATGATGTCCCAGGACAGCCGCCATTGCCGATCCCTCCGACACTGCGTCATGTGATATCCGCCCTATTTACGGCAGGCATGGTACGACAGGCCATCCATAGGCTACAGCATGGCCGTTCAGCCGACCACACACGATTACACGGCGAGCACTTTATTTACGCAGTGGATGTAGTTTCCCACCTAATCGCCCATCTCTTCAACCGTGCTTTGGTTGAGGGATTACCTGACTCGTGGACTATGCATACCATTGTGCCTATCCATAGTCCGGCGATATGATGGACCTAGGGAACTACAGAACTATTATGATAGGCCATATCCTGGCCAAGATCTATGGGGCAGTACTAGAGGCAGAGCTCAGTACGCACACTGAGGAAGCTCGGATCAGAGCACCCGGTCAGGAAGGCTTCTGTCGCACTTTTTCCACTATCGACCATATCTTCGTACTTCGTTGCTTGATTGAGAGCGCGAAGGCGAGGAAACGGAGACTATACTGTTGCTTTGTGAATTTCCGCAAAGCCTTCGACATGGTCCCTCGAGAGAGACTACTACGGAGACTCAAGGAGTTACAGATACCATCAAACATGCTATGGGCCATCCATGCTTTGTATGCACAAGTCACAGGCAGGGTGCGCTGCCCCAGCGGCCTATCAGACAGCCTTGTTAGCACCATTGGTGTGAAACAAGGTTGCCCTCTCTCACCCACTCTCTTCGGTCTCTACATCGACGAGATCACGGACTATATACAGCGAGAAGGAGGGCTAGGAGGAGACCTCGGAGGTACGTCAGTACACATACTATTATATGCTGATGACATTGTCCTGCTTTCAGAGTCACAGTAGGGACTACAGTCACATTTACTGGCGCTCGGTACCTTCTGCATGGAGAGAGGACTCACAGTGAACCTTGGCAAGACCAAGGTCATGATCTTCCATACCTCCAGGACAGTACGCCATCGCGCCTCTTTCACTGCTGCTGGAGGACAGATAGAGGTAGTGGACTCCTATGTCTGCTTGGGTGTCACCTTCTCGGGCAGCACAGGGGTATTCTCCATGGCACACGCAGCGAGAGATAGATTGACGCGAGGCTATGCGGTACTTGCAGGATTGAAGAGACTCTGCTTTCAGGCACATTTTCAGGAGCCCCGAACTAAGGGGTGGTTCTTTGATACTCTAGTGACACCCGCATTGATGTACGCAACGACAGTATGGGCACCAGGAATCACGGAGGCAATGTGGACGCGGATTGAGAGGCCCCAGGTCACCATGATCTCACGCTTGCTCCACAGCAAGCCCTCCGTTCCACACGACATTATACGAGCTGAGCTTGGCACGCCACCGATGCTAGTGGAGGCCCTCTTTCAACTGGTGACCTTTATTCTGAGAGTCACAGAGCTCCCCACCAGCCGACTCACCAAGCTTGCATTTGAGAGCTCTCGACATTTGGAAGAGACAAGGCATGAGAGAGTATGGTATGCAAAAACCTACCCATGGTTAGCACACCATGGCATGAGCATTACCGATCTCCCCCCTTTTCAGTATGACCTCTCTTCCCCCTACATTACCCTCTCTCGTTCGGAGAGGAACAATATCATCCGTAAGGACCTACTATAGATACACGTCAGGGAGACATGGATAGCACCACGAGAGCCTCTTCCCACAAAGAGGCAACACTACAAAGAGCACTTCCTGACTGTGACGACGAATGGTTTCATCCAGAGACCACGATCCATGGATACATACATGGCTCCAAATACATACATGGCTCCAGCAGAGAGAGTGGCCATTGGGAAGCTCAGAGTATCATCACACCAGCTCGAGATTGAGGTTGGGCGAGCGACACATACCCCCAAGGACGAGAGATTATGCAGGATATGCAATGAGGAGGTGGAGGACGAGGAGCACTACACATGTAGATGCAAGGCATACGAGGACATTAGAGACCACTACCCACAGCTCTTCAGGGGGCCCAGAGAGATCAGGGCTTTATTGGAGATGGAGGACCTGCGCCCTCTAGGTCGGTTCCTAGTAGAGCTCCAGCGCCGTCGTGCATCACTTCTCCAGCAGCGGATGGACATACACTTGGCCCCCCAGACTTCTATTACAGATTTTTTCACACCCACAGCCACCCGAGGACCAAGCTCGACGCAAGGTGTCACATTACAGAGAGTAGAGGAGCTTAAACGACAGCGTCGCCGACCGAGACCCCCACTCCCGAGAGCTCGTCCCCGCGAGAGAGAGATTCAGGCGATTCAGGCACGCCATGACATGGAGATACGGAGAAGTCAGCAACGCACCCATGTGGATCTCAATGTGCAGAGCATTTTGAGGATCGCCACGATGCCTTACCCACTAATGCACTATATCCTACACCCACTCTAGGCACTTCAAGCGTTATGACACCACCGAGCCTCCCCTCCCTATGCATATAGAGTGCATACCCATAGCACCCCATACCCTTGATGCCAGCTATTATCCACTCCTTTTATATTCTGTTTTGTACCCACACTTTATTTTCCTTTTGGGATCACAGTGGACTCGATCATATTGATGTATATGTTTTGTCTCATAGGCCGATTTTGGTATCTAATAGACGTTAAAATCTCTCTCTCTCTCTCTCTCTCTCTCTCTCTCTCTCTCTCTCTCTCTCTCTCTCTCTCTCTCTCTCTCTCTCTCTCTCTCTCTCTCTCTCTCTCTCTCTCTCTCTCTCTCTCTCTCTCTCTCTCTCTCTCTCTCTCTCTCATAGGCGAACCTTTGAGGAGGCACATGTGATTGAGCTATACCATCTCATTATGAGTATGGACAGTGCCGCAGCATGGCGTACCCTACGAGAGCCACGTCCGACCACACCTATTGGGGACCTACACACATGGCATGATTATGCTCAGAGATTATATGAGGTGCCTGGGCATCCTCCCATTCCCCAGCCACTTGAGCCTCGCCCTACTAGTTCTTCTCTTTTCACAGCAAAGATGGTTGAGAGGGCCATAGGACGACTGCGACATGGACGTTCGACAGACCATACGGGATTGCAGAGCGAGCATCTCATATATGCAGCCTCCACTATAGCCCCGTTGATTGCACATGCCTTCAACCGGGCTATAGGGGAGGGCTTCCCAGAGGAGTGGACTAGGCACACCATTGTGCCTATCCACAAATCTGGCGACACCTTGGATCCAGGGAATTACAGGACCATCATGATTGGCCACACCATGGCCAAACTATACGGTGCCATACTTGAGGGAGAGCTAAGCTCATATGCAGAGACTGAGGGGCTACGAGCACGAGGCCAGGCAGGTTTTCGGCGAGCTTTCTCTACTATTGATCACATCTTCATTTTGCGCTGCCTCATTGACGGGGCAAGGGTGCGGAAGAAGAGACTATATTTCTGCTTTGTGGACTTCCGCAAAGCTTTCGATACAGTGCCACGAGAGAGGCTCTTCCAACGCCTTCAGAGCTTGGGGGTACCATCAGGGATGATTTGGGCCATCTATGCACTCTATGAGCAGGTGACTGGGAGAGTACAGTGTCCAGGAGGTATGTCTGAGGCCATTGCTAGCAGCATCGGTGTTAAGCAAGGCTGCCTGCTCTCTCCCACTCTATTTGGTCTCTACATCGATGAGATTGAGGACTACATTCTCCGAGTTGGAGGAGAGGGTGCAGACCTCGCAGGTACACCTATCCACATTTTATTATATGCCGATGACATTGTCTTGATTTCAGAGTCACCCGATGGATTACAACGCCACTTGGATGCCCTCGATGAGTTTTGTACACAGAAGGGCTTGACAGTAAACCTTGGCAAGACCAAGGTCATGATCTTCCACACCTCCCCCTTGGTGAGGAATGGAGCAGGATTCACAGCCGGCGGTGGACAGATTGAGGTGGTCACTTCCTATGTCTACCTCGGAGTCACATTCACGAGCTTACCTGGCCCCTTCAGCATTTCAGCACTTTTATCTTCTTTGATAGACAGAAGATACACCCATATACATCGATTTGTCTCATAGGCCGAGTTCGGCCTCCTAATAGACGTAAAAACACTTTCTTTCTTCTCTCTCTCTCTCTCTCTCTCTCTCTCTCTCTCTCTCTCTCTCTCTCTCTCTCTCTCTCTCTCTCTCTCTCTCTCTCTCTCTCTCTCTCTCTCTCTCGCTCTCTCTCTCTCTCTCTCTCTCTCTCTCTCTCTCTCTCTCTCTCTCTCTCTCTCTCTCTCTCTCTCTCTCTCTCTCTCTCTCTCTCTCTCTCTCTCTCTCTCTCTCTCTCTCTCTCTCTCTCTCTCGTTGCCAAAACCTTGATCATAAGCCTAATTTAGCCGCCTAACCTAACCCTAACCCTAAACCAAAACCCTAACCCTAACCCCATCGAAACCCTAACCCGACCTTACCAAAACCCTAAACCTCAACCTGACCCTAAACCAAACCATGAAGTCCTTGCTGACCTTCCTGAACCTCATCCTCTTTAGGATCCTCTTGAAACCCTAACCCTAATTTGCACCTAACCCTAGTTCGAACTTAGTTTGAAACCCTAACCCTAGCCTACCTTAACTCTCTCTCTCTCTCTCTCTCTCTCTCTCTCTCTCTCTCTCTCTCTCTCTCTCTCTCTCTCTCTCTCTCTCTCTCTCTCTCTCTCTCTCTCTCTCTCTCTCTCTCTCTCTCTCTCTCTCTCTCTCTCTCTCTCTCTCTCTCTCTCTCTCTCTCTCTCTCTCTCTCTCTCTCTCTCTCTCTCTCTCTCTCTCTCTCTCTCTCTCTCTCTCTCTCTCTCTCTCTCTCTCTCTCTCACGGGGGAGGTGAGAGGACAGTCGACTACATTTTGGGTACCACCTCTAGAGCTTCACTCATCACCTCACTTACTATTGGACGACGCCCACTTGGTGTTGACCATACATTTATCACATTCACACTCTCATCTCCTATTCCATTAGACCCTCCCTCACCCACCGAGACACACATCATGATACACTTCACACATGAGCTCTCACACGTTTATGCACACCATTTACACACCCGCCTACTCTCCCTCGATCCACTCTCACCCTTGGACACACTTACATCACAGTTCACCACCATCCTACACGACTCAGCTCTCTACAGTTTCCCACACCGCACACATATACACCCTCCACGCAAAGGTTCCATGCCTCAGAACCGCTGGTATGATGCAGATTGTCGCGAGCTACGGAAGCACCTACGCATTTCAGAGCATAGAGGGGATATTACACATACACAAGCACAGCGTCGCATGCAGAGCCTTACTCGCCGCAAACGGCGTGATTGGGAAGAGAGACAGTACTGGGATATTTATCATTTACTCATGAGTCGAGACAGTGCAGTGGCATGGCAACATTTGAGAGAGAGGAGACAGCAGACACCCATCCGAGACTCGAGCACTTGGCATAGCTATGCACAGAGCCTATACGAGATCCCAGACCAGCCCCCCATTCCAAGACCACAGAGCTCACCTCCTACTACATCTGACTTCTTCACACCCACTATGGTGGGATGCGCTATTGCCCGTCTACAGCATGGCAGGGCCCATGGCCTTTTCGGTTTACAGGCTTATCACCTCATCTACGGAGGCACGACCCTTGCACCGCTCATTGCCCACCTCTTCAACCGTGCACTGGTTGAAGGGTTCCCTAACTCATGGACTGAGCACACCATAGTGCCCATTCATAAGTAAGGAGATACTATGGATCCAGCTACATACCGGACGATCATGATTGGCCCTATATTGGCCAAGTTATATGGGGCGGTATTGGAGACAGAGTTGAGTACTCTCGCTGAGAGGAAGGGTATCAGGGCTCCAGGACAGGCAGGCTTCAAACGAGATTACTCTACCATTGACCACATCTTCACTCTGAGATGCCTGATCGACCAGGCAAGGGTGAGGAAGAGGAGATTATATTGCTGCTTTGTGGACTTTCGCAAAGCATTTGACACCGTTCCAAGGGGACGACTCTTCAGACGACTACTTGATATCGAAGCCCCAGAGGAGATGATATGGGGGATCTATGCCTTATACGAGAGAGTATCTGGCAGAGTCAGATGTCCAAGGGGCTTATCTCATCCACTTGCTAGCACTATCGGGGTGAAGCAAGGATCTTTGGTCTCTACATTGATGAGATAGTAGACTACATACAGCAGCAGGGGGTGATGGCATTGAGGTACGCGGGTCCACTGTCCATATTCTTTTATATGCTGATGATATTGTACTGGTTTCAGAGTCTGCAGAAGGTCTACAGCATCATCTACATGGCCTAGATTACTTTTGCACACACAGAGGGTTATCTGTGAACCTTGGTAAAACCAAGGTCATGATCTTTCATACATCAGCACAGGTACGCAGACATAGTTTGTTCACGGCAGCGGGTGGACCCATTGAGGTGGTCGGATCATATGTTTACTTGGGAGTGACATTTACAACAGCATCAGGGGTCTTCTCTTTGTCCCAGGCAGCACGTGACCGCATCACACGTGGATATGCAGCACTTGCCTTGATGGAGAGACAATGCCACCAGGCATATTTTCAGGAGCCCCGCACAAAAGGGTGGCTCTTCGACACTTTGGTTACACCAGCACTCATGTATGGGGCAGCCATATGGGGACCAGGATTAGCCACATCAGTATGGACAGCATTAGAGAGGCCACATATCCTCATGATTTCCAGACTTATCCGGAGCAAGCCTTCAGTACCACATGATATCATTAGAGAAGAGCTCGCTGCACCACCGATGCTAGTTGAGGCACTATTCCAGACAGTATGCCTATTACACAGACTCCGCAGCATGGATACAGAGCGCATTGCTTATCGGGCTTTCCAGGCATCACGGGACATGGCATTAGCAGGCGACACCTCCTCATGGTATGCACAGACACGAGACTGGCTGGCCCACCACGGCTTTGACATAGACAGGCTACCACCACTACAGTACGACTCACATGCACCCACCTACTCGCTCTCTCATAAGGAGAGGAATAGGATCATTCGTCAGGAGATATGGCATACATACATACAGAGGACATGGCTGACCCCTAGGGGTACATTGCCACCGAAAATGCTTTATTACCGTGAGCATTTTCTACATATATCGGACAAGGGCTTCATCGAGATTCCGAGATACATGCAGACATATCTACCCCACCAGCTTCGAGTCGTCATTGGGCAGCTCCGGGTTTCATCACATCAGCTCGAGATTGAGAGGGGTCGATCCAGGGGAGTCCCCCGTGAGGAGAGGTGGTGCCCAGTATGCGAGACAGAGGTAGAGAGTGAGGAGCATTTTGTTATCAGATGCCCAGCATATGTAGACCTACGAGCACATTTCCAGATAGAGGAGTCACTCCAGTTATGCATGACTATGGGAGACCAGCGACGCTTGGGACGCTTCCTCGCAGCAGCATACGAGAGGCGAGATCGATCACTCCAGCCCACACATCAGCCACGGGTGAGTACGCAGCAGACCATTACCCAGTTTTTTCAGCGAGCTGAGCTACATCAGAGAGGTCCATCTATAGGGCTCACGCTCCACCAGGCAGCAGCACAGAGAGCACGGCACCGACCACGCATGGGAAGATATCATCGACCACGACTATATCAGGAGGATATCTCATGCATCAGGACAGCCTACGACCGCATGATGGAGCATAGGCGCACCACCACCCCATGGGTTGTCTTCCTTCAGGAGGCACTCAGACCACCCCCGATGTACCACATACTACACCCACCTCCACCCATCCACCGGTAGCTAGGGTGTTTTACTCACACTTTTACTCACATGTCCCCCATGTATTAGGTGGCCACTATCTGCGGAGTCAGAGCCACATCTCCCCATCCTTTTCCAGCTTTATATATATCTTTGTGTCGCGATATACCTTTTATTTCATTTCATCCTCTACACAGGGTTACTACACTTGTACATGGTTTTTGTCTCATAGGCCAAGTTTGGCCTCTAGAAGACGTTAATATGACTTTCTTTCTTTCTTCTCTCTCTCTCTCTCTCTCTCTCTCTCTCTCTCTCTCTCTCTCTCTCTCTCTCTCTCTCTCTCTCTCTCTCTCTCTCTCTCTCTCTCTCTCTCTCTCTCTCTCTCTCTCTCTCTCTCTCTCTCTAGCAGAAACCAAGCCTAACCCTAAGACACCGAAACCCTAATCCTAAGTGCCAAAACCATAAGTGGGCGAGCTTATTGCTAAAGCCCTCAAGGAGGCCAAAGAGGAAGCAGACTGCAACCTCAATATGGAGATACGAAAAATGATGGAAAAGTTCAAAGGACTCGAAGAACAAGTAATGGATAAAGTCAAAGGACTCGAAGAACAAGTAAAGACTCTCACAGAAGAACGAGACAATTGGAGGACAGCCTATGAGCACCAGAAAGAAGAGGGAGAGATCTCCAACCTGGAGACACTCAAAGAAGAATTAAAGAAGGAAATCAAAACGGAGGTAGAATCCACTCGAGAGCCGTGGGTGGAAGTAGTACATAGAAGGGTTAAGAAGGAAGTTAGGGAAGACGTGCAGAAAGAAGAACTCACACGAGTCCAGGATACACTTGAGGAGAGGCTTCGACACACTCGAAAACTTCACATTCGGATTACAGGCCTACCTGAGGGAGCATCACCAAAGGCAGATGCAACTGAAATTTGCCATCGACTTGGATACGAGAGCATGCCCTTCACAAGCGCATGGAGGGTTGGGAGGGATACATCGCGTTTGCGAGCACTCATCCTTAAGATGAGCTCCGAAGAGGCACGGACCGCGTTCTTTAGACGTCGATCAGTACTACATGGACTACCAGGCGGCGCCCTCTACATGGACGAGGACCTCACGAGGACACAAGTGGCACAACAACGCGCTTGCATGCCACAGATACTCAAGGCACGCCGAGAGGGGAGAAAGGCCTTTTACCGGGATGGTAAGGTCTTCATAGATGGACGCCCTATCAAATAGGGCCACGCGGCGTATGAGACATCACTACATCAGGAGAGACCACTCAGAGGAGCAGTGTGGAACTTCAACGGGGCACTCTGGACGCGACCAGAAAGACTCGAGGAGATCCTAGCATCACATGACTTTGCGTGCATCACAGAGACACACGAGAGCCCAGAGAGAGGTCTACCATGCATTGCAGGTTTCCATTGGGAATCTACATTCAAAACCACGACGAGACAAAGTACAGCGCGAGGATCGGGAGGAGTGGCCATCATATTTCGAAAGGAGATACAGAGCCGGATCCATATTATAGGTAGAGATGAGGAGGCACAATACATGTGGGTTCGCATGGAGATAGCACAAGGGGGTTGGATTTACATTGCTATATGCTACTTCCCACCAGGCGGGTCTCGATATGAAAGACATGATCTTGGGGGACCGACCCGAGACATAGACTCATCATACGCAGCGCTTTCAGAGGAGATACTACATTACAGCACACTAAGTGAAGTCTTCCTTATGGGGGACTTCAATGGCCGCACTCAGTCACATCAGTGCGAGGCATATGACATGGATCACCCACATCTCACGAGGGCAAGAGACCCAGATGAGATGAGCACCAGCAGAGTATCGGCAGATATGGGTCAAGACACCACCGGCTATGGCAGACATCTACTCGAGCTAGGAAGCCGACATCATCTCGTTATATATAACGGGATGAATCGTTGGCCAGGCTCGGGCAGATTTACTTGCTTCCCTCACGGGGGAGGTGAGAGCACAGTCGACTACATTTTGGGTACCACCTCTGGAGCTTCACTCATCCCCTCACTTAGTATTGAACGACGTCCACTTGGTGCTGACCATACATTTATCACACTCACAGTCTCATCTCCGATTCCATTAGACCCTCCCTCACCCACTGAGACACATACCACGATACACTTCACACACGAGCTCTCACACGTTTATGCACACCATTTACACACCCACCTACTCTCCCTCGATCCACTCTCACCTTTGGACACACTTACATCACAGATCACCACCATCCTACAAGACTCAACTCTCTGCATCTTCCCACACCACACACATATGCACCCTCCACGCACAGGATCCATGCCCAAGAACCGCTGGTATGATGCATATTGTCGTGAGCTACGGAATCACCTACGGATTTTAGAGCATAGAGGAGATATTACACACACAGGCACAGCGTCGCATGGAGAGCCTTACTCGCCGCAAACGGCGAGATTGGGAGGAGAGACAGTATTGGGATATTTACCATTTGCTCATGAGTCGAGACAGTGGAGTGGCGTGGCGACATTTGAGAGAGAGGAGACAGCAGACACCTATCCGAGACCCGAGCACTTGGCAGAGCAATGCACGGAGTCTATACGAGATCCCCGACCCGCCCCCCATTCCCAGACCGCAGAGCTCACGTCCTACTACTTCTGACTTCTTCACACCCATTATGGTGGGATGCGCTATTGCCCGGCTCCAGCATGGAAGGGCCCATGACCATTTCGGTTTACAGGAAGATCACCTCATCTATGGAGGCACGACTCTCGCACCGCTCATTACCCACCTCTTCAACCGTGCATTGGTTGAAGGGTTCCCGGACTCATGGACTGAGCACACCATAGTGCCCATTCATAAGCCAAGTGATACTATGGATCCAGCTACATACCGGACTGAGCACACCATAGTGCCCATTCATAAGTCAAGTGATACTATGGATCCAGCTACATACCGGACGATCATGATTGGCCCTATATTGGCCAAGTTATATGGGGCGGTACTAGAGACAGAGTTGAGTACTCTCGCTGAGAGGAAGGGTATCAGGTCTCCAGGACAGGCAGGTTTCAGACGAGATTACTCTACTATTGACCACATCTTCACTCTGAGATGCCTGATCGACCAGGCAAGGGTGAGGAAGAGGAGATTATATTGTTGCTTTGTGGACTTCCGCAAAGCATTTGACACTGTTCCCAAGGACCGACTCTTCAGACAACTACTTGATATCGGAGCTCCGGAGGAGATGATATGGGGGATCTACGCCTTATACGAGAGAGTATTTTGTAGCGTCAGATGTCAAGGGGGCTTATCTGATCCACTTGCTAGCACTATCGGGGTGAAGCAAGGATGCCCTCTTTCACCCACCCTCTTTGGTCTCTACATTGATGAGATAGTGGACTTCATACAGCAGCAGGGGGGGATGGCATTGAGGTACAGGGTCCACTGTCCATATTCTTTTATACGTTGATGATATTGTATTGGTTTCAGAGTTTGCAGAAGCTCTACAACATCATCTACATGGCCTAGATGACTTTTGCAGCCATAGAGGGTTATCTGTGAACCTTGGTAAAACCAAGGTCATGATCTTTCACACATCAGCAGCAGGTGGGCCGATCGAGGTGGTCGGATCATATGTTTACTTGGGAGTGACATTTAAAGCAGCACCAGGGGTCTTCTCTATGTCTCAGGCAGCTCGTGACCGCATCACACGTGGGTACGCAGCACTAGCTTTGATGGAGAGACAATGCCACCAGGCTTATTTTCAAGAGCCCCGCACAAAGGGGTGGCTCTTTGACACTTTGGTTATGCCAACGCTCATGTATGGGGCAGCCATATGGGGGGCGGGATTAGCTACATCAGTATGGACAGCATTTGAGAAGCCACAGATCCTCATGATTGCCAGACTTATCGACAGCAAGCCTTCCGTACCACATGATATCATTAGAGCAGAGCTCGCTGCACCACCGATGCTAGTTGAGGCACTATTCCAGACAGTATGCCTATTACATAGACTTCGAAGCATGGATACAGAGCGCATTGCTTATCGTGCTTTCCAAGCATCACATGATATGGCATTAGCAGGCGACACCTCCTCATGGTAAGTACAGACACGAGACTGGCTGGCCCACCATGGCCTTGACATAGACAGGCTACCATCACTACAGTACGACTCACATACACCCACCTACTCGCTCTCTCATCAAGAGAGGAATAGGGTCATTCGTAAGGAGATATGGCATACATACATACAGAGGACATGGGTGAGCCCTAGGGATACAATGCCACTGAAGATGCTTTATTACCGCGAGCATTTTCTACATATATCGGACGCGGGCTTCATCGAGATCCCGAGATACATGCAGACATACTTTCCCCACCACCTCCGAGTTGTCATTGGGCAGCTCCGGGTCTCATCACATCAGCTTGAGATTGAGAGGGGTCGGTCCAGGGGAGTCCCCAGTGAGGAGAGGTGGTGCCCAGTATGCCAGACAGAGGTAGAGAGTGAGGAGCATTTTGTTATCAGATGCCGAGCATACTTAGACCTACGAGCATAGTTCAAGCTAGAGGAGTCACTCCAGTTGTGCATGACTTTGGGAGACCAGCGACGCTTGGGGCGCTTCCTCACAGCAGCATGCGACAGGCGAGAGCGGTCACTATAGCCCACACATCAGCCACGGGTGAGTACCTAGCAGACCATTACACAGTTCTTTCAGCGAGCTGAGCTACATCAGAGAGGTCCTTCTATAGGGCTCACGCTCCATCAGGCAGCAGCTCAGAGAGCACGACGCCGATCATGCATGGTAGAATATCGTCGACCACGACTATATCAGGAGGATATCTCACGCATCAGGACAGCATACGACCACATGATGGAGCATAGGCGTACCACCACCCCCTGGGTTGTCTTCCTTCAGGAGGCACTCAGACCACCACCGATGTACCACATACTACACCCACCTCCCCCCATCACCAATAGCTAGGATGTTTTACTCACTCATATTATGGATCCCCCCCAGTATTAGGTGGCCACTATCTGCAGAGTCATAGCCACGTCTCCCCAGCCTTTTACCAGCCCTAGATAGCTTTGTGTTTATTTCATTTCATTTTCTACACATGGTTACTACACTTGTACATGGCTTTTGTCTCATAGGCCAAGTTTGGCCTCTAGAAGACGTTAATATGACTTTCTTTCTCTCTCTCTCTCTCTCTCTCTCTCTCTCTCTCTCTCTCTCTCTCTCTCTCTCTCTCTCTCTCTCTCTCTCTCTCTCTCTCTCTCTCTCTCTCTCTCTCTCTCTCTCTCTCTCTCTCTCTCTCTCTCTCTCTCTCTCTCTCTCTCTCTCTCTCTCTCTCTCTCTCTCTCTCTCTCTCTCTCTCTCTCTCTCTCTCTCTCTCTCTCTCTCTCTCTCTCGCGTCAGAGGGCGTAAGACCCGCGCGTCAGAGGGCGTCAGATCTGCGCGTCAGAGGGAGTCAGACCCACGCGTCAGACCTGCTCTACCTGTGGGTCAGACCCGCACGTCAGAACGCGTCAGACCCCGCGTCAGAGCGCGTCAGACCCGCGCGTCAGAGAGAGAGAGAGAGGGGAGCAGCCCCCCTCTTTCTTCATCTCGAGGGGAGGGTGAGGGAGGGGACCCTCTCCTTGAGCTTTCCAGCACCCTTCTCCTCGCTCCCTTGTCTTCAGCAACAACATGGAAGGCAGGAAAAGCTTTGCCTCTGCCCTGTTGCACCAGCCGCTTTCTATACCAGCACCAGTCAACAAACCAACAGCATGGGAGTCCTACTTACTCCAAGAACTGAAGAAACTCCAAGGAGAAATGGAAGCAATGAAGCAGGAAATTAATAAGAAAGATGAACAAATAGCCAGATTGCAACAAAAGCTTGATGAAACAGAAGGAAACAGCCAGCAAACAGGAGCTGAATCAACAAATAAAGTCGACTTGGCAACACAATTATCCGAGGTAAAACTATCCAGCTCTACACATTTTTCAAAAGAAGTAATGTCTGTGGCAAAGGAGCAGGAATTGGTGGACAGCAACAAGAAAGTTATCAAGATTGGAGGCCTCCCCCTAGGATGGGACAGAGAGGACATCGCACCCGAGTTAAAAGATGACTGCATCCTTGAAACAGAAGTACTAGAAGCACAACTAACCAAGGTGGTCCCCTTCATCAATCTAGGGTCTCCGGTCTTCATCACACCCAAAGGAACTCAGGCAAGGGTAAGCTATTTTGACATGTCAGATAAGATAGCTGTCATGAAGCAAGCAAAGTCACTACAAGGTACTAAAGTATGGATAGCATATGAACTCACCCCACTCCAACTTAAAAATCGACCAACAGAGTTAACTTAAGTCAGAGAAGCCAGGAAGAATGGAAAGTGGGCAATATACAGAGGCGGTCAAGCTATTATCAGAGATTTCCATACCCATACCACATAGGAAGAAACAGCTATCTCCCTCATTTGTAATATATATTGATGTAATTTTGAAACTCTTATGAGTCATAAGAGTGCTTTGGAAGCCACATCCCCCCCCCTTTTTTTTTGATTTTTCCCTTTTATTATAGCCCCTTGAGGGCTTCCCCCCCAAGTGGAATGTAATGTTTTGATGTACCTGATCGGTCCCATAGGTCGACTTCGGCCTCCCGTGGACGTTAATATATCTTTCTTTCTTTCTTTCTTCTTTCTCTCTCTCTCTCTCTCTCTCTCTCTCTCTCTCTCTCTCTCTCTCTCTCTCTCTCTCTCTCTCTCTCTCTCTCTCTCTCTCTCTCTCTCTCTCTCTCTCTCTCAAATGTCAGAGAAACTTGAGTCGTTGATAGATTTGCAGGCATCAACATCTCTCCATCTCATGTGTGTGAATGTGTTGAGCAGCTACAAGGGAAGTGGTGCATTGCTAGCCAACCTTCAACTTTGACGATTGTGCATTGAGCTCTTTCTGTGTCATGCGAGAGAGAGAGATTCTGTGGTTTTTAACTTGAGCTCTCTTTCTTCAATGAGAGAAAATGCATGTTGATCTTCCTATTGCTTCGTCTCTGGAGCCTTGTGCTGCATAGCAATAATGTGGCAAGAGTGAGGAAGAGGAGATTATATTATTCCTTTGTGAACTTCCGCAAACCCTTTGACACGGTTCCCAGGGAGTGGCTCTTCAAATGTCTACTCGATATCGGGGCTCCAAAGGAGATGATATGGTGGATCTACACCCTATATGAGAGAGTATCAGGTAGAGTGAGATGTCCAAGTGGTCTATCATATTCACTTGCTAGCACCATCAGAGTGAAGCAAGGGTGCCCTCTCAACCCATATTTTTTGGGTTATACATTGATGAGATAGTGGACTTTATACAACAAAAGGGAGGAGATGGCATTGAGGTACGAGTGACCACGGTCCACATTCTTTTATACGCTGACGATATTGTCTTGGTTTCAAAGTCTGCGGAGGGTCTACAACATCACTTACACGACGATTTCTGCACAAACAGAGGTCTATCAATGAACCTTGGTAAAACCAAGGTTGTGAACTTTCATACATCAGCAGGTGAGGAGACAGAGTTCTTTCACAACAAGAGGCGGATCCATCGCGGTAGTCAGCTCATATGTATATCTAAGCGTGACGTTCAAAGAAGCCTCCGGGGCTTTCTCCACGTCTTAGCAAGCTCGAGATCGCATCACACGAGGATATGCATCATTAGCTTTGATGGAGAGATAGTGCCACCAGGCCTGCTTTCAAGAGCCCCGCACAAAGGGGTGGCTCTTCGACACTTTGGTTACCCCAACACTCATGTATGGAGCAGCCATATGGGAACTAGGGTTATAAGCATCAGCATGGACACTAGCGGAGAGACCGCAAGTTCTCATGATTGCCAAACTCATCCACAGCAAACCCTCGGTACCCCACGATATCATACGGGCAAAGCTTGTTGCACCACCGATGCTAGTAGAGGAACTCTTCTTGACAGTATGCTTATTACACAAGATCCAGGGCATGGATAAAGAACGCATCACTTACAGAGCTTTCAAAGCATCACGCGACATGGTGTTTGCGGGGGACACCTCCTCATGGTATGCACAACACGAGATTGGCTGGCCCACCATGGACTTGACATAGACAAACTACCACTTGTACAGTATGACTCCCACGCCCCACATACTCACTCTCCCACCAAGAGAGGAATAGGATCATGAGTCGGGAGATATGGCATACATACATACAAAGAACATGGATCAACCGGAGAGATCCATTGCCACCGAATATGATCTACTACAGTGAGCATTTCCTACAACAAGGTTTCATTGAGACCCCACGTTACATGTAGACATACCTACTACACCACCTCCGTGTCGTCATTGGGAAGATTTCAGTTTCATCACTTCAGCTCGAGATCGAGAGGTTGCGCCAGAGGAGTCCCCTAAGAGGAGAGGTGGTGCCCAGTATGCCATACAGAGATAGAGAGTGAGGAGCACTTGATTACGAGATGCCAAGCATACTCGGACCTACGAGCACAGTTCCAGATTCAGGAGTCACTCCAGTTGCGCATGACCATATGAGAGAAGGGGAGGATGGATCGCTTCATCACAGAAGCATATGAGAGACGTGAGCAGATGCTACAGTGCACACATTAGACAAAAATGGGCACCTAGCAAACTATTACTCAGTTCTTTCAGCGACGAGCCACATAAGACAAACAAGCCTTCCAAAGGCATAGGGCTCACGCTCGAGCAAGGAGCGACACAGAGAGGGCGACGAAGACCACGTACGGTTGGGTACCGATGACCATGACTCCATCAAGAGGACATCTCTCGCATCAAGATAGTCAACAATCACATGATGGAGAAGAGGTGCACCACCACGACTTGGGTCTCCCTCTTGTAGGAGGTACTACCGATGTTATCTATCTATCTATCTATCTCTCTGTACGGTTGGGTACCGATGACCATGACTCCATCAAGAGGACATCTCCCGCATCAAGATAGCAAACAACCACATGATGGAGAAGAGGTACACCACCACGACTTGGGTCGCCCTCCTGTAGGAGGTACTACCGATGTTATCTATCTATCTACCTGCGTGCGTCAGCCCGTCAGGTCTGCGTCAGAGGGAAGACGTCTGTTGCGTCAGCTCGTCAGGTCTGCATCTAAGGGCAGACATCTGCATCAGCTCGTCAGCTCTACGTCAGAGGGCAGATCTGCATCAGTCCTCTCTCAGGAACCCCTCCCGCAACCATCTGCTTTGCAGCGAACGCGAACCCAGAGCTAGATCTGCTGTTCAGCTCCTTCGAATAGCTGCTCTGCGTTATCTATCTATCTATCTCTCTGTACGGTTGGGTACCGATGACCATGACTCCATCAAGAGGACATCTCCCGCATCAAGATAGCAAACAACCACATGATGGAGAAGAGGTACACCACCACGACTTGGGTCGCCCTCCTGTAGGAGGTACTACCGATGTTATCTATCTATCTACCTGCATGCGTCAGCCCGTCAGGTCTGCGTCAGAGGGAAGACGTCTGTTGCGTCAGCTCGTCAGGTCTGCATCTAAGGGCAGACATCTGCATCAGCTCGTCAGCTCTACGTCAGAGGGCAGATCTGCATCAGTCCTCTCTCAGGAACCCCTCCCGCAACCATCTGCTTTGCAGCGAACGCGAACCCAGAGCTAGATCTACTGTTCAGCTCCTTCGAATAGCTACTCTGCGCCCCTCCTGGATCATCTGCTCACCTTCCCCTAATCAAATGCAAAACCTAATCCTTACTTCGCCATTAGTTGCATGAGCTCAGCACTGTTAGCTTCACCTTCATCAGATCTGGGCATACGTTTTTCATCAGGGATCCGTGTTCAGCACTTGTCATTTGAAGATCATCTTGGTTTATCAACGACACAAGGGGTACGGAGATGATGAGCACATGCAACCCTAACCCCAACCAAAAGTCTAACCCTAATCTCAAAACCTAACCCTAACCCTAATCCTAACCTCTCTCTCTCTCTATCCTTACCTTGAACCCTAACCCTAATCCTAACCCTAGCCCTAACCCTAACCCTAACCCTAACCCTAATCCTCTCTCTCCCTCTTCTTCCATGGCTCCCAAGTTGGAGGAACAGTTGGCCACCTTAGAGCATACCCTCCGAGAGTTGATAGGAAAACATAAGAAAGAAGGAGATTCTGGACTGAACGTGGTTACCCGAAGAGTCGTCGCCCTCGAAGCGAAGGTGGCAACCTTGGAGAAGGAAACTGAGTCCCTTCGAGAAGAACTTCTTGCTATCCGCAAGCAGCACTCACGGGACCTGGAGGAGTTGCACACTGAGCTTACTGATATGAGAATGAAACTGGACAGCATACGTGAGGAGGGGGAGATCGCCCCACAGCTAGAGGACATTCGGGTGACTATCAAGGAGTGCATGGAGGTGGTTCATAGCGAGCTTGAGACTAAGAAAGATGGATGGGTCGACGTTGTAAAAAAGAACCTTCGACAGGAGGCGAAGAAGAACAACCACCATGAGGAGATCCACATAGTACACACCACCATTGAGGAGGAGTGGATGCGTTAGGCTCGCAAGCTCAATGTTCATGTCTCCGGCCTCAAAGAGACAGACGGATCACCAGAGCAAGACGGGCGTCACTTGTGCACACTACTTGGATACCGCGCGGATGAGCCTCTCCCTTTCACCACAGCCTGGAGAGAAGGACGGGACACCACACGGAGCAGAGCACTTATCATTCAGTTCTCAGATGAGGCCGGGAGGAGAAACTTCCTCAGACGACGGGAGGTACTACGCACTACACTAGGCACCCCCATCTATTTGGATGACGACCTGACACGGATGCGGTTAGAGCACAGACGTGCATGCATGCCGCGTGTCCTCAAGGCCCGACGAGAGGGACATCGTGCCCTATACAGAGACGGTCGTGTCATCATTGATGGACGGCCCATTGACTAGGGATTTGCAGCCTATGAGCCAGGCCCGACGAGAGGGACATCGTGCCCTATACAGAGACAGTCGTGTCATCATTGATGGACGGCCCATTGACTAGGGATTTGCGGATGAGCCTCTCCCTTTCACCACATCATGGAGAGAAGGACGGGACACCACACGGAGCAGAGCACTTATCATTCAGTTCTCAGATGAGGCCGGGAGGAGAAACTTCCTCAGACGACAGGCGGTACTACGCACTACACTAGGCACCCCCATCTATTTGGATGACGACCTGACACGGATGCAGTTAGAGCACATACGTGCATGCATGCAGCGTGTCCTCCAGGCCCGACGAGAGGGACATCGTGCCCTATACAGAGACGGTCGTGTCATCATTGATGGACGGCCCATTGACTAGGGATTTGCAGCCTATGAGACAGCACAGCAAGAGGTGCACATTGCAGTCTTGAATTGCAATGGATCTTCGTGGACACATCCAGGGAGCCTTGAGGAGGTGATGGAGGGCAGAGACATGATCTTCTTGACAAAGACACACGAGAGCCCGAGGAGGAGCCTACCAAGGATTGAGGGCTATATGTGGAAGTAAGCTCATCGCCGACAGATGAGACAGCATACCACACGAGGATTGGGAGGAGTAGCCGTGCTCTAAAGACAGTCGCTACAGCATAGGGTAAAGGTGGTAGCCAAAGACCCAGAGGCACGTTTCATGTGGATACGCCTCAAGCTATCAGAGGAGAGAGAGCACCGTATTTCGCCGTATGCTATATTGCACCCATCGGCTCGCGCTTCACACATTCCCCAGAGAAGCCCTCAGGGGGGGAGGGACCAGACACCACATCGCCATATGACTGCCTCAGTGACACCATTATGGAGTATACCGGGATGGGCGAAGTCTTCCTTGTAGGAGACTTCAATGCCCGCACTCAGAGCCACCAGTGTGATATCTACGACTTTGACGATCCTAAGATGCTTCGTACCATAGAGGATATGTCTACAGTCAGAGCCTCAGTCGACACCGCCACACCCACCTCTTACGGCCGACACCTACTCCATATGGGAGCAGCACACCGTCTCATTATATATAATGGGATGGCGACCTAGCCCACCTCGGCAAAACCCCCGGAGGCGACACATCTCATCACCTCATTCACTATCCCACCCATACCGATTGGAGCTGATCACGCATATCTTGCCCTATCCATACGCGGCTCACCATGCATATCCCACCCCGTCACCATACAGCCATGTTCGAGAGCACATCTACTCCCTTGATCCCTCTGCCTCATTGGACACCCTCACTGCCCACTTCTCCTCGATCCGCTACTCTCAGCTTCCCATACACCACCCAGAGCACCGCACATTTGACACGGCTGGGGCATACACCCTAGAATAGATGGTATGATGAGGAGTGTAGGCGACTATACCGACATCCCAGAGCACAGAGTATCTTGGGATCCATCACAGAGAGGGAGGCACGACGACAGATGCGAGCCCTCACACGCCGGAAGCGGCGAGCTTTCGAGGAACGACAGGAGGCAGAGTTGTTCGACCTTCTCATGAGTAGGGATTGTGCCACTGTGTGGAGGGCCTTACGTGAGCCACGCCCACCTACACCCATAGCAGATCCTCAAACTTGGCACACCTACGCCCAGAGGTTATATGACATCCAAGGACAACCACCATTGCCGATCCCTCCCACACCGCATCCTGTGATATCCACCCTATTCACGACAGGCATGGTACGACAGGCCATCCATAGGCTACAGCATGGCCGTTCAGCAGACCACATGGGGCTATAGGGCGAGCACTTTATATACGCAGCAGATGTAGTTTCCCACATGATCGCCCATCTCTTCAATCGTGCTTTGGTTGAGGGATTACTGACTCCTGGACTATGCATACCATTACGCCTATCCATAAGTCCGGCGATATGATGGACCCAGGGCACTACAGGACTATTATGATAGGCCATATCCTGGCCAAAATCTATGGGGCAGTACTAGAGTACTAGAGGCAGAGCTGAGTACACACGCTGAGGGAGCTGGGATCAGAGCACCCGGCCAGGCAGGCTTCCGCCACACTTTCTCCACCATCGACCACATCTTCGTGCTTCATTGCTTGATTGAGAGGGCAAAGGCAAGGAAGAAGAGACTATACTGTTGCTTTGTGGATTTCCGCAAAGCCTTCGACATGGTCCCTTGAGAGAGACTACTACGGAGGCTCCAAGAGTTACAGCTACCATCAGACATGCTATGGACCATCCATGCTTTGTATGCACGAGTCACAGGCAGGGTACGCTGCCCCGGCAGCCTATCAAACAGCCTTGTTAGCACCATTGGTGTGAAACAAGGTTGCCCTCTCTCACCCACTCTCTTCGGTCTCTACATGGACGAGATCACGGAGTATGTACGATGTGCAGGAGGGCTAGGAGGAGACCTCGGAGGTACGCCAGTACACATCTTATTATATGCTGATGACATTGTCCTGCTTTCAAAGTCAACAAAGGTTGCAGTCACATTTACAGGCGCTCGATACCTTCTGCATGGAGAGAGGACTCACAGTGAACCTTGGCAAGACCAAGGTCATGATCTTCCATACCTCGAGGACAGTACACCATCACGCCTCTTTCACTGCAACTGGAGGACAGATAGAGATAGTGGACTCCTACGTCTACCTAGGTGTCACGTTCTCGGGCAGCACAGGGGTATTCTCCATGGCACAGGCAGCAAGAGATAGATTGACGCGAGGCTATGCGGCACTTACAGATTGGAGAGACGCTGCTTTTAGACACATTGTCAGGAGCCCCGGACTCAAGGGTGGCTCTTTGACACTCTAGTGACACCCGCATTGATGTACGCAGAAGCAGTATGGCCACCAGGGATCACAGAGGCGATGTGGACGCAGATTGAGAGGCCCCAGGTCACCATGATCTCACGCTTGCTACGCAGCAAGCCCTCCGTTCCACATGACATTGTACAAGCTGAGCTTGGCACACCATCGATGCTATTGGAGGCCCTCTTCGAGTTGGTGACCTTTATTCTGAGAGTCAGAGAGCTCCCCACCAGCCGACTCACAAGGCTTGCATTTGAGAGCTCTAGACATTTGGCAGAGACAAGGCATGAGAGAGTATGGTATGCACAGACCTACCGATGGTTAGCAGACCATGGCATGAGCATTACCGATCTCCCCCCTTTTCAGTATGACCTCTCTTCCCCCCACATTACCCTCTCTCGTTCGGAGAGGAATAGGATCATCCGTCAGGACCTACTACAGATACACGTCAGGGAGACATGGATAGCACCACGGGAGCCTCTTCCCACAAAGAGGCAACACTACAGAGAGCACTTCCTGACTGTGACAGCGGATGGTTTCATTCAGAGACCACGATACATGGATACATACATGGCACGAGCTGAGAGAGTGGCCATTGGGAAGCTCAAAGTACATCACACCAGCTCGAGATTGAGGTTGGGCGAGAGACACATACCCCGAGGGATGAGAGATTATGCAGGATATGCCGAGAGGAGGTGGAGAACGAGGAGCACTACACATGTAGATGCCAGGCATATGAGCACACCAGAGACCTCTACCCACAACTCTTCAGGGGCCCAGATAGATCAGGGCTTTATTGGGGACAGAGGACCAGTGCCCTCTAGGTCGTTTCCTAGTAGAGCTCAAGCACCGCCGTGCATCACTTCTCCAGCAGCACATGGAGATACACCTAGCCCCCCCCCCCTCAGACTTATATTACAGATTTTTTCAGACCAAGAGCCACTCGAGGACCAAGCTCCATGCAGGGTGTCACATTACTTAGAGCAGAGGAGCTTAGACGACAGCGTCGACGACAGAGACCCCCACTCCGGAGAACCCGTCCACACCAGAGAGAGATTCAAGCGATTCACGCACGCCATGACATGGAGATATGGAGACGTCAGAAGCACACCCCTGTCGATTTGGACATTCAGAGCATTTTGAGGATCGCCATGATGCCTTACCCACCGATGCATTATATCCTACACCCACACCAGGCATTTAGAGGGTTGTGATACCATCGAGCCTCCCCTCCCTATGCATATCATATTTGTATCTCACCCATTGAGCATATAGAGTGCATGCCCATAGCACCCCACACCCTTGATGCCAGTTATCATCCACTCCTTTTATACCCGTTTTTTGTGCTCACACTTTATTTTCCTTTTCGGATCACAGTGGATTGGATCATGTTGATGTATATGTTTTGTCTCATAGGCCGATTTTGGCCTCTAATAGACGTTAAAAAGTCTTTCTTACTTTCTTCTCTCTATCTATCTATCTATCTATCTATCTATCTATCTATCTCCTCCCCGAAAGGAAGGGATGCTACCGATGTTGGATGTAAAGAGTGTTTTGGTAACGAGTGTTCAAGAAGCTGATGTTTCTCCGATCTAAAGGAGATGACTCGTTAATAACATCCTCCTCAATAGACGTCAGCTATTGCCGATCCACGTGACGTGGCTCCTGTATATGGCGCAGTTGTTTAGATATACAAGATTGAATATGCTCAGCTATTTGATTAGCATGGTAGATTTAGGATGACGTCTCTTTCTTTCTCTTTGTCACTAAGAGTTGCAACGCACGCACCTCCTGCAGCGGCTCCTTGCTTTTGTCGACCTCCACACAACAATGAACAAGTTCTGCTGATGGAAAATGAGATAGAGGACTTCTTCTTCTCGTTGAAGTGCCGAGGGTGGGAGTCTGGACCTTCAACAATGAAGCTGTACGGGATTGTCCTAAGAATGCGGTTGGCATCAGGGATCCACAATCGCAAGTTTATATCCCCCCCCTTTCTCAATTACGAGGATGCACTCAAATGAGATGTGTAGAATGTCTTCCACCTTGACATGAAGGTGCTGAAAAAAATCAAAGACCATTAATATCGAAGTCTAAGTTGGAATGTTCAATGCACCAAAGCAATATACAATAAACACCAAAGGGAGGAGATTCGAGAAGAATACTTCGGATTTTAGCAAGCAAGCAAGAACACCCATGATGATTGTTCCAAAGATACCACATGGTCCAAATTCACTTATTGACCATCAACAAGACACAAAATATCACCAAAGTGTTCATAAACACTATAATATTATGAGATGTATCAATAGGAGTATGAACAAAATGTGGATATACTCAATCAAGAGATAGAATGTCACTAGAATGAGTTAGCCCTTGAAAATGAGAGGTGCAATACTAAGGAATCAAATGTTGTGAGCATCACAAATATCATAAGACCATGCAAGTCAATAAAACACACCTCAAGAGCAAGGGTGGGAGGTAGGGAAATATGGTAGGGAAGGGCAGGAAAATTGATGAAAGGAAAAGGTAGGAAGGTGGGCAAAAGGATCAAAATGAAACCCAAAAGAGCATAAAATGATGGTATAAAACTTCTCCCAATGAGTGGCGAGCAACATCACCCAGTTCTAACAACGTCACCACCAAAATCTCCACCACATGAACCACCAAGTCCTCCACCCAATGCTCTGATACCATGTACAAAATACATACATGGAAGTAAAATGATAAGAAGATCAAAAGTGAGTAGACCATGAAATGCTCCTTCTTTGAAGTCTTAATTCCCTTGAGGATCAAACCTAACTTCAAGATCCAATCTAGGACTAAAAGATAATTATCCTCCCACGGTCCGATGTCCCATACCATCTTTCCTACATCAATCTGAATATAAAATCTGGTGTCCCATAACACCGAATTTTATACTCACATTAATGTGTGGGTGATATTTATCCAAAAGTCTAAAACATCTTAATTAGAGAACCTTCTTGGTTCAATTCTTGACAAGAATTTTGAAGTTTTTGGTATTACCTCTAACTTGATTTTCTACGTTTTGATTCCTTCACATGATCGTCTCACAATCATGTGATTTCCTTGAGGAACTTAAAAAACCTTTTGATGGAACATCCATCCTTCTTCGCTAAGGTTTTCAAATAAAAACCAATCAGAATTCCAAGTACTTGAATTTTCTCAAATTCAAATTCAATTGATTTATCCTTGACCAATTTTGTAGTGGCAAGAGCTTTTGACTTCTTGTCTTTGGATTCCTTTCTTTACTGATGCTTTAGGTACCTACCCCAGGGACTTTATATAGGAATCTCTCTATTGCCTAAGTCTTAAGCATGCGCTCATGCTCTTTGGATTTGTACCAAAATCCCTTTAAGGATAGGCAAACATTATGTTTTACCTTCCACAGACTTAAGTACCGTCTTCACGGTTGTAAATTACATTCTTGGAATTTCTTTACTCTGTTTAGTCTTGGAACAGCTTACTCTTTTCACATTTTTCCATTGGATAAATGGAACCTGAGTGAATAATTCCCAAAAGGAATTTGCCAATACTTGGGCAATCTACAGAGTAGTTCCAATCGCATGTTCTTGGACAATCATGGCCAAGCTTGATCAAGTCTGGTTGATCTTGCGACTAAAATAAAGAATAAGTATTTTTAATTAAGATCTCCTAACTATCTAAAGCTTCTTTGCTTACCTTCAGGATTTTTAGAGATCTTTCCCTTACTCAAGTCCAAACATATACTACTGCTTCTCATATTCCAAAACTAAGAATCTTTGATATACCTTTAGGTTATATCATAATTTGGACTTTAAGTACCAACTGGTGGTTTGGGACGTCCAAGGAACTACTTATTGTTTAAAGAGTATAAAGAACTTCATTCTCAATACTTGGAAGAATGTTATTCTTTCAAAGACTTGAGATTTCTTCTAGGGAATCAAATATCTTGAGCAAATGATTCATCTTGGAATATTTTGCAATGTTAGAAGGATATTTTGAAAGAAATTCTTTCAAACAATATCCAAAAATTTTTATTGATTCAATTGTATTCATTTCTTGAGTATCAAACTAGAGACTAAATATCACCTTTTGGATATGGTTTCCCATGCCACTATGAAAGTTTAAGTTGAACTTTCATTTATGTGATATAGACTCCCATTCTTGAGTTTGATACAACATTCATTATTATTGCTCAATTTTTAGATGTTGCTAGAGTCCTTTAAACATATTTCACCAATGAAAATTATGTTTAAAGTCCAAGCATCTATTGATGATTGATCCAATAGTAATGCTACTATGAAAACATAACTTTTGAACTTAATAGCCTATTTAGGAAAAGTTCATGGATTAGAGATCCATTTCTTCGAACTTTCTATTCCTAAATGAAAAGTTCACACTTGCATCAAGTCCTTAGGAACTTATCTTATTTCCTAAAGATTGCTTAGCTAGTTGCATCATTTATCAGAGATGCAACTATAGAACCTAACATCCTTTTATTGATGTCAAAAATCAATTGATGTCTAGGTTCAACCTTTGATTTCCATCACTCCTTGGGATGAAATCAAATGAAAACTTATAAAAGCTTCATAGTTTTTCTTTGCACCTTTATTAGAACATCATCATTCCTGGGTCTTATCATATAGTATGAATTTATGTATTTGAATCAATTAAGATCCTCTACTTGGAACATCTTCCTTCCAAAAATAAATTCATCTCGAACATGGTAGGAGAATGATCTCATGTGGAATAGAAAGCTTGACTATTTCATTTTAGTGTTTCTCTTTTAGGAAATATCTCAATTCCTAAAAGTCACTTACAGAGGTTTCATTGTAAGATACGAATCTTCAAACCACAAAGAAAATTTTTAGAACTTTCAAAATCTTCTAAATAGAAGAGTACTCATGAAACTTGGAAACATAGCTGAAGTTATCATCCAATCTTGGGATGTTTGAGAAGTTACATAAATTACATAACTAATCAACTAAAGCTTATCCGCATGATTTTCTAAATATTACTTATACTTAGACTAATCATTATAAGCTTATCTTCATGACTCCCTAAGTACATCCGGGACTTAGAGCCATCATACATCTCAAAAGGTTTGCAAGTAATTAAATTTTCTTGGTCATCAAGAAAATTTAATACTTAACTTTCTCTTAGTGCTTACTTACACTTAGTAAGACTTCAAACATACTTAATGGTCATTAAGTATTTATTTTTGATAACGGAGTATCAACTTCGGAAGGAATCGACTAATTTCTTGAGCTGCAAACTAGAACTAGTATGTCTTTGCAACTAACTAGTCCTCTGTCTTCCCTAATGTCAAACCGTGAGCTTTATAAAGTAAGCTAAATACTAAGAGAGTACATTTTCATATCTACTTGCAAACAACATCCCGTTCTATCATGCAAATGCATGTGCCTACATGCAAATGCATAAGCTCACATGCATATGCATGCATGTTCTTTGCATGCCCAAAAAATAATATAACAATCATGCATGAACTTGACTTTTCCTTGTATTAAGAATGTATATCATGCAATCCTAATGCATGTATATCCTTTCCTTCGTCCTAATGCACTATGATATAAAAACATATCCTTGTGGTGCAATAAAAAGATTACTTAATGGAAAGGAAATCTGGAATTAAATTATCAAAATACAACCAAAATACATTCTTTGATGCACAAAGATCTTTTTAAACCAAGTCTTTCCTTAATGCAAACTAATGCTAATCTAATACCAATGCAAGAGAATGAGAAATTACGACCACCACATGCTAGAGAGATGACTCTCCTCCCAACCAAATGCCTCTATATATAGCTCTCTCCAGGGGACTGCCTTCTTGGGTAGGTGGATACTAGCCAGCCATGGGTCGGCCATGTAACTGCATGTGTGCCAAGTGTCCCAATTAACTCAAGTTAACTCAAGTGAATGCTTCTAGAAGGCTCTAGATCTCTTTGGGCAAAATACTCTCCCCATGTCCTCCATGGGGATTGAACCCAAGACCTCCTTCACATCCTTGAGACTTAACCACTAAGCTAAGTGTATCACTTGTTCAAAAGAGCACAAGACCTCCTAGTAAGTCTAAACTCGAGATCTTTGGTCATACACAAGGATGATCAAACGGTGTCCGATTTCAGATCTGTCTGAACCAGTCAGACCCTTGGATCGTAGACTTACTTTATTACAATTGGCATGGACCCAAGACCTCACCCACGCTTTGTACAATAGGATTGTTATAGAGGACATTCCTTTTGGGAGTCTCATGTGACCCTTGGTAGGGGCTATGTCAAGCCATGGTTTGACTTTAGGTGGATAGTCGAGAGGATCTTTGGTGAGGGCTATGCTTGTCAAGATCAAAAGCCCTCGTGGAAGGCATCAACACTTGGCGACTACTAGTTGATAGAAGACATGGCCCCAATGGATGTACACCAAACACTTCCATGATGTTAAGCTTGCTACATGATGGAGAGAGATCCATCTACCTCATATTATGACTTGAGATCACATGATTAATGTGTATCTCTTGGATTGAGAGGTATTCTAGTAGGATCTTTTTGGATATTTGCAAAAGTTGAATTTATCTACTATGGATCCTTATGAATCATACATATGAGAAATCCTTAAAGACTACATGCTCATTGTGTGCATCCTTGTGGAAACATGTAGTGTTCATACCCCTATGTGATTGTATTGGTTCCTCTTTCGTTGATCACTATAGATGATCTAGATATGAGTTGAGGGATTGGTGGACGACAGTTGAGGTGGTATGTAGTATCAACTTCCACATCCATAAGCACTAGATTTTAAAGAGGACTTCCACAAGATGGATCATAAGCACAACGGATGATTCCCGTCATGCCACGAGGCTACTTGGGAAGTGGAACCTTTACACACATTTCTCTTTTGCATATATTGTGGTAGGTACTTTTAACACGAGCCACATGTTAGAGGATGGAGGCCCTCCGTGATAAAAAATGGAGATGGCTAGCTGAGAGAGGACTTTTATATGTTGGAAGTAAATTTTTTGATTTTCTGAGTCGGGGATGGGGGCCCAAGGAGGCTAACCCGCTCAGAAGGCAGAATCTATCCACTTCATCTTCCGAAGAAGACTTATACGTGACCTTGCAACCCGAAGATTGTGGTCAACTAACCCCGAAGGATCAATGAGGTGAGATACCCAATGCCCCGGTCCCCACATTGGAGTATGCAGACTTAGAACGAATTCCTCACCAAGCTAAACTGCATACCCGACGTGTTCCCGAAAAAGGAACGCCATACCCACAAGGAGCGTCGACTCGAAGGAGTCGTCCGCACACCAGTTCCCATCTCTTCACTTGCGACCGGTGAAGCTATGCCCATACCTTGAAGCACCAGAGTTCTTGCAAATTCAGTCCACGAAGTGAAATGGGCCCTAATAATAATATTCACAGGTTTACAAGATCTTCAAACACATGAACCTTAGCATATACATCTTAAGATTCAAAATTGTTCGTGTGCATATGTGCATGCATACATGTGTGTCTGCATGTGTGTACGTGTGCATGTGTGCAGGTGTGCAAGCATGGATGCATGCCTGCATATGCGCATGCATGTAGGTGTGTGCATATGCACTCATACATGTAGGTGTGCATGCACAAGCATGTGCATGTGTGTGAGTCGGAACATGCATGTGTTTGTCCAATCACAAGTGATATGTTCATGTGTGTACATGCATGCATACATGTGTGTCTGCATGTGTGTATGTGTGCATGGGTACGGGCGTGCAAGCATCGGTGCATGCCTGCAGACGAGAATGCCTGTAGGTGTGTGTGTGTGTATACACTCATACATGTAGGTGTGCATGCATAAGCATGTGCATGTGTGTGAGTCGGAGCATGCATGTGTTTGTCCAATCACATGTGCATACGTGTGTGCGCTCGCATGCATGTATGACTGCACAGGCATGTATGACTGCACATGCATGTGTCTGACCATGTGTGCCTGTGCATACATGCATCCTTGGCTGTGCATTTGTGCATGCATGCCTCTGCATTCGTGCATGCATGCCTCTGCATTCGTGCACACATGCATGTGTGTGTGAGTGTGTGTTAGTGCAAGCTAATGTGCATGTGTACTTGTGTGCTCTGCATGTATGCATGCTTATGTGCACGTGTACAACAGTATATGTGTGCATAGATACCTGCATATGTGTATATCTGCATGTGTCTATGCTTCCATACGTACATGCCTCATGTATGCGTGCATCCGTGTGTTTGTGTATGTGCTTGCATGCCTGCATGCATAGGTGCATGCATGCGTACATGCATGATTATGTGCATACATAAAAGTACAAACACATACATTAACTATGGATGGAAGCTTATGGCTTGATGGAGGTCCAAGAAGAATAAACACAGTCCAGGGCTGTGCATAAATAGAGAAAGCATACATCACCTACAGATTGAAAGAGGCAATAAATACTTTTTCATAGCATAGCGTTTCAATAGAAGTGCATGTCTGAAATTCAACATAGTAAATACGTCTTTTGAAACTATCAAACGAGAAGAATACGGACTACATTGAAAAAATAAGAATCTTTGATGCAAGGCCATTCAATCTAATTGCATTTACCGTCCAAGCCGTGATGCAAATCCATTATCAACGTACATGAGAATTTGAAAGGCAAAAACACCAACATAATCAACCTGCAGAAACATCACAATCATGCTACAGTTTCCATGCACTATGATACGAAATTGACTGAGTACTGTGTGCTCAAGACCTTACCACAATCCATACACGTAAAGGAAATCTGCAAGTTTGATATCGTTCCCAATTCACTGAGATGACAATGCTGCTCTAGATGTTAGGCTTCAACCATAAAAAAATAAGCAAACCGTTACGACATCTACATAACCAAAGAACAAACCCGTAGATTCCTAATTCTGGAAGGCACAGCTTACGGAGTTCCATAGGAAGAAGTTGAAATGACTACCTAATCCAAAGAAGGCGTATACTCTTTCCAATTTTCATCCTTTTGATGGGGATCTAGTAGCTCATGATCACAAACATTAAAATCATTCAAAGCAAACCCAGTCATTCCTAGCTGGGTCAAACATTCAATCAATAGATAAACAATGCCTTCTGACTCCCTTTGCCGCGTCTTTAGGCAAAGAACACTTTTGAGAGTGTTTATAACTAAGGCTGGAAACTAAGACTAAATCATTCTTAGCCTGTTAATCTATTGCATCATAAATATCAACGAACCTCAACTTAATAGATAATTCTAGTCAGATATTAAGGCGGTATCATCCACAAATACAGAAGGATACGCACTGCCGGTGAGCATCAAAAGAAAGAACACATCGTACCTGCAAGTGTAGTTCAGGGTAAAAATTGCGTAGTGTTCATATTACAGTGAAAAATAAGTGGCACGATGTACTCACCATCGAATGTTAAACTTATTCAGTATCATGTTTTCTGTCAAAATGGGACGAACTGCTGTGCTGTCTTTCATAAGTACTGGTTTATTGATACTTCCATTAATGTTTTCGAGTTATAGGCGAGCAAGGATCCTTGCTGAAAAGTTATTTCATCTTTGAAACCACACAACGTACGTAGGCTGTACACAGAACAAAGTGTGTTCTCCACCTTTAAATGACTTGCGCTAGATATCCCGCGAAGTTATCCAGCCAAGTGAACTTGATTAATGATCTATTGATGCTCTGATGATACTCGCTAAAACCACGGGCAGTCTTTCACGTCTCGCATTATTTCACAAGAGCACAGACTCTTCGACAGAAGACCTGTCTTTACTGAAGCGCGCGAGATACCAAGCTGATCCTGCTTCGACGAGGGAACCCTGCATAAATGAAGCTAACAAAGGCTCGAATCCTTCGAATGAAAAAGCTAAACACTGGATAGTGACCGACCGAAGATACGGCTGCTGCTAAGTATGTCATACGTATCATGACACGCCGAACCTTTGGGTACTTTACAACAAGAACGTATGGACAAAACTCATGTTTAACCATGCCTCATAAAGGTTGGCCTGAGAGTACGATTCGCGAAGGTCGATGAATCCACGTACTGGTCGACGTTGGCGGGAGCTACAGAATAAAAACTGCATCGTCCAATGATCGCAAGTTCGTTCATTTTCTGCGGCTGACGTATCATGGAAGGACTTTCTGGTAGACTGGTACCTTTCAAGGATACCTTTCCGTTACATGTCAAGCCGACTTTTTCTCTCCTGATCTCGAAACCTGATTTCTGAATCCTCACCGCAACGACAGAGGAAATCGTCGTCGCTCGTGAGTCGTCAGTGGCCACTCCAGCCTCCATTCCAATGGAGTGAGATGTGATAAATTCCCCATTACTTAAACCATTGATGGAAGTGGGGCCTTCGCGCTAGCAGTCCAAAAAAGCTGCGGGATCGTGGCATTGGTGGGCTTGCTTGCGGAACAGTGCCATAAAAGAAATCGTATGGACGATTTGGCTGATGAATCAAGAGTATGAGAACAACATTAACTTTCTCTTTTTGACAATTGTGCGGTTATGTGGTGTAGTGGTAATTTCTCACGGCCCGAGGAGTGAGGTTCAAGGTTTAAAATTTGAAGTGTCACTTGATCTTTAACTTGGAAAGTGGAGGATAACGGGGGTTTAGACTCAATCAAGGATCTCTTTGTGTGGATTGCATAGCAATTCGAATCACTTGCTTTGGAGTTTTGTTGACCAAATTGTGGCCAAATTGAAATGGATATGTGCTTCACTAGACACATGTTACAAGAGGATATGTAGAGAATCAATGCTCGAAAGGGAAAAAAGAGTAACTTGGATCCACATAGAGGGTAAGAGGAAGAAGGTTCACACGAGTTTCTCTAGGTGTTATCCCATAGATGAAGATCATTTTGAAACTTCTTTAGGTATATCATGCACTCCATGACTTTCATTCCTCCAGAAACAAACAAGATGGAGCTTTGATCTTGCCCATACCTATGTGTGGCACATAGGTGCTTTGGCTAGGCATCTGGACAACCTTTGGGCTTGGTTGGGCATTGCCTTAGTCCTAGGTCTCTTTGGGGGCACTCAAAGGCTCCTTTAAGGGGGCTTCTATTCATTTCGTTAAAATTTTCACAACTCTTCCTCTATAGATGTGTCTGAGAATGATGGTAATGCTTGAGCAAATGGACTCTAAATGTTGTTTCTTTCGAAAAACAAAAAGAATACAAGCCACAAAATTCCTTGCCTAAAAGATATTTTCTTTCTCTAAATATCAAATGTAACACTCTCAAGGCTTCTTTCTCTTGTGTCTATGACTTGCCTCCCATCCATCATATCGACTTGCCCCAAAATGAGATAGTCTATATAGTGGTCTAGTATGGATATGTGGCCATTATGCGCACTCACTCTACTACTTATCTAAGGAACCTTAAAACATCCCTCGAGTTAGGGACCTCCCTTTTCATATACACATATAATGATGAACAACTAGTGCTAATGTCTAACATGTCCTATTCTTGTTATTTAATTCTAGGTTATGTCTTTCATCTTTCATTTGTGCATGTAGAGAAATATGTCATCGAATGATATTTCTTAAAAACAAAAAAGTAAGAATGGTGAACATATTTGTAAAGTAATCCTTGTTCATGGAATAAGATTCATGGATAAGGATTATATTTCTTGTACCTTTAGAAACATCTATTTCAATGAGAAGTTGAGAGATCCATGTAGGATAAATCCTTCCTCTAGCATTGTGGTCGAGAAATGTCCCAAAACAGTTAATAAGCTTGCTAAGCTAATAATAGAATTCCACATGAAGGTCATGAAATCGGCTCATATTGGGATTTTGGTAGATTTACACCCTCTTGAATTAAAATCCTTCAACCATTTAGAAAAGGAAACAAAGTTTTTTTTACCAAGATATCAAGCCTATGAGATAACTTCAAGCACATTGCTCACATTAAGATGACTGAGGACATTATATAGGACAACATGGAGGGGTCTGTGTTGATATATTTAGGTAGTGATGTGTGTGAACACATTAGGGTTGTCGGGGCATTTTTTTTCTTCTTTAGGAGGTTTTTTTCCCTCTGCTTGTATATATGCCTGTAGCCCTAACGGGTCGTTTATCTTTGTACATTCTAGTGGTAACACATTCAGTATTGTGTGTTGTGTTCCAAGCTTCTTCTTCTTCTTCTTCTGTGTGTTGTTTGTGTGCTTCTGCAGACGTCTAACTCCAACAATTGGTATCAGAGCAGGTCATTGCTTCATCTAGGGTGTTGTAGACACCTCTCTGGTCATAGTCTCAAAATCGCACGAAATTTGGTGAGCATACTCAGGGTGATTAGAAGATCAAAACATCTTTGCAATGCGGCACTGAAATCGTGATCTGAGCTCGTTTTGGCCTCTGAACGCACTATCGGAGTACTTGTGCAGGCTATTTCATCTTTTTGTGCCCAAGATGAAATAGCCTACACAACTAGAAGTGGCCATAGTAGGCTCCTTCTGGCTCAACCAAGATATGTGTGAGCTACCAAGCATGAAGCAAAAACCACTAGTGGACACACGAGTGTCATATCAATCAGCCTAGTTCGAGTCTGAAAAATCATGTAAATATGGTGGTAATGATCTCCCCATGGGATAAAAAAATCCAAGCAGTCAGGTACCACTCAAGTATCAAAAGATGCGTTTAACTGCATGCCAATGCTTGACACATGGGCAACGCATAAACTCGCTTACCTAAGAGACAAAAAATTGAATATCAGGTCCAGTTATGAATGAGTAAATCAAGCATCCAATAGCCTGTTGATAGAGAACCACATCAAATGCATCTCCAACAACATCAAGACTCAATTGTAAACCTATTTCCATAGGAGTGGCAATAAGTTTGTAATCTTCAAGGCCAAAATGTTGTAATAATATGTCAATATATTTTGTTTGACACAAAGTTATTCCCCCATCAACTTGCATAAATTGAATGCCCAAATAATGATGTGAATGCCCCAAATCTAACATCTCAAAAGAGGCATGCAAATCAATCTTAAAATCAGCAATATGCTTCTCATTAGGACTAGTGAGTAGCATGTCATCAACATATACAACAATGATCAAAAGTACATCATCTACATGCTTAACATATAAGGTGCTCTCAATTGGACTGTTCTCAAAACCAAGTGCAATCAAGTAGGCATGTATCTTTTCATACTAAGCATGTGGTGCTTGCTTCAAACCATATAATGCTTTTTTCAACATGCACACTTTGTTTTCATGCCCTTTCTACACAAAACCATGAGGCTAAAATACATGCACTTCTTCATGTAGCTCACCACTCAAAAATGCAATTTTAATGTCCAATTGATGTGCATTCCAACCATGATGAGATGCAAGTGCAAAGACGCTAGGAACAATGGTCATTCGGCAAGTGTGTGCAAAAGTCTCATCAAATCTAATGCCTCTCTCTTGAGCATAACCTTTTGCAACAAGCCTATCCTTATACTTGTCAATTGTTCCATCAGGCTTACATTTCAGCTTTTATACCCATTTAGTGCCAATGGACCTTTTTCTTGGAGGCAAATGACATAAAGATCAAGTACCATCCTTCGTAGTAGCATCATATTCTGATTGCATAGCAGCCATCCAATTTTCTAAACTTTATGCTTCATCAAAAGAAACAGGCTCATTCTCATCATGAAGACGAGAGGTAGCCATTGCATAGCAATCTGATGCAAAGGAATCTCTATGAGAGTCTAAACGAGTACAATATGATAGAGGTGCACCTAATTTGCTATCTCTCAAAGTTTGCACTAGGCATTTAGGCATATTTTTTGCCTCCTCTATATTAGCCCTCTCATCAACAAGTGCATCATATCAATCTACATCAGAAATCGAATGATCTCCATCATCATATCGAACCTATAAAGGTAGAGAAATTGCCATATTTGGATCAGTACTTGACTATCCACCTATAAAAAGAGGTAGCAATGTGTCATACACATCTCTAGAGCTAATTGATGTCTCCTTGGTGCATGAAGGTAATGGCTAAAATTGCATCTTCGACAAAAAAAACATCTCAGCTAACCAGAATGCATTTAGTATGTGGATGATACAGATGATAGTATTTGCTTTCAGAACTATACCCTACAAAAATACATTTCACTACTTTATCATCCAATTTCTTATGTTGTTGTTCAAGCACTAATGCATATGCAAGACAAGCAAAGACATGCACATGAGCAATAGATGGCTTGCGACCATGCCAAGCCTCATATGGAGTGATAGATTGTAGTGCTTTGGTGGGACACCTGTTAACTACACATGTTGCACACATAACAGGCTCAAGCCAAAAGCTATGTGGTAAAGCCTGACTTTCGACCATACACCTCTCCCCATCTCCATGAGATACATGTTCTTTCTTTCATCAAATCCATTTTTGTTGAGGTGTATATGGCACTACACACTAATGTTTTATCCCATGCTCAGCTAGAAATGCATGACATGGATCCCCCCTTATATGAGAACAAAGGGAGCCCATTTTACATGGTGATAGAATTTCAACCATAACCAAAAATTGTTTGAAGCACATAGACACTTAAGACTTTGCTTTCAATGGATAAACTCATGCATGCCTAGAAAAATCACCAATAAAAGTCATGAAGTAAAGGTGGTTCCCAAAAGAAGGTGTCTGCATAGGACCACAAACATCACTATGAACAAGCTGCAATTTTTGAGCAGCTCAAATTGAACCATCTGTTGGGAAGGATGAATGCTACATTTTTCTCAAAATTCAGCCTTCTCAAACATGTTTACAAGGTGCCTCAATTTTGGGCAGAGAGGACACCGTTTTTAGATTTTTGCAAGCATAGCAAACTAGCAAAATTCAAATGACCAAAGCGTGCATGCCAAATCTTTGCATATGAAATTACCTAAGAATCTTGAACTACACATGCTGAATCATTCACAGATTTTACATAATCTATGAGATTATACAATCCATGACATAAAATGCAAAAAGCAGTAATAACATCATCATTTAAGAGATCACGAACTATACATATGTCATTAATAAAATCGACAACCAAGCAAATCTTGGGTAATGTTGAAACTGATAAAAAAAATTCTTGATCCTTGGTACATACAAAGCATCTGAAAATGTGAAAGAACTACCATCAATAGTAGTAAGAATGATCTTACGAACTCCCATTACAAGATAAGAGGAATTGTTAGCATACATGATAATATTCCCTATAGGGGCATGCTCAAGTGCAGTGAAGAAACTGCACTGCGAGGAAATATGTTTGGTTGTCCCACTATCAAAGTACGAACCATATGAGTCTACTAAGACATATACTACCCATGAGAAGATGGGTTTTCAAAACGACTTTGCTTTGTGGTCTCAAAATCACAATCTGAGCTTGTTTTGGCCTCCAAATGCGCTATCATAGTGCCTATGTAGGAAATTTTGTCTTTTTGTGGCAAAGACATATACAAATTTTGGTTTGCCAGTATAAGCATCTTGAAGTCTCTTATAGCTTTAGCAGAATTCAATAGGTAGTTCTGTTCAAATTTTTTAGATACAATCATTTTTCTGCATCAGGGTAATTTAGTCATTGGCCATGGCTGAAAGTAGTGATATATTCCGTATGTTGGTTGTTGAGGATAAGTTGGATGGTACCAATTACCCATTATGGGCTTATATGATGTGTCATGTATTGGTTGCAAAAGGATTGTGGAATATTGTGTAGAGTATTGAAAAACATCCTATTAATCCTGCAAATATAGTTATTGAAGGTGATGCAGATGGCATTGAAGATGGCGATATTCTTCATGTTCTTGTTCGTGTTGTGGTTCTTGCTGCACCTACTATAGAGAAAATTTGTTGGGATGGAAGAGATGCTCAGGCACATGCATTGATAGCCTTGTCTGTCAAACGTGCCATTATTCCTCACATTCACTCTTATAGAACAACAAAGGATGCTTGGGTACACTTAGCACTTTATACCAGGCAAGGAATGAGGCTCACGTTGCTTGCCTCTGAAAACACGTGGAGAGAGAGAGAGAGAGAGCACATGAATGAAGGAGATTCCATGGATTGTTTTTTTGACAAAGATCAAAGATTTGAAGGAGCAATTGATTTCTGTTGATGAAGTCTTGCCTGACAGTTCACTTATGTTCTGAATGGTCGTCCACATTCATATCAGAGTTTTGCTTCTACTCTTTGATTGATGATGAAAGGCAATCCAAATGCATTAACATTTGAGGAGTTAGTCTTTGTTCTATTGCAGGAAGATCAATCTAAGTAGAACAGGTCCATTATGTGTGTTGCAGATCAAACTTTCATGGCTAGTCAGAAGGGAAAAGGTAAATGGAACTCTTCTATTAGTAAGCAAAAATATACTAATTCTGTACAATCAAAGAAAGATGATAGAGATGAGAAGAAAACAGAAAAACAAAAATTGTTTTGCAAATATTGTAAAGAAAATGATCATGTGATGAAGAGTTGTCCAAAATTGGATGCAAAAGAGGCAAAGAAGAAAGAGGCTGGAATGGTTGTAGGTCTCTACACCCAAAATAGATTCTAGTAATCTTGTGTAGAATGAAGAATGGGCATTTACTACTATTTGCAGTTATGACCCATCTTCACATGAACAGTGTATATTTGTAGTAGACTCGGATGTTTGGTACTTTGATAGTGGGGCAACCAAACATATACCTCGCAATGCAGTTTCTTCACTTGAGCCTGCCCCTACATGGAATACTATCACATGCGCCAACAACTCCTCTTATTCTATTATGGGAGTTGGTAAGATCATTTTGTCTACTGTTGATGCTAGTTCTTTTACACTGTCAGATGCTTTATTTGTGCCAGGGATCAAGAGAAATCTGTTATTCAGTTTCATCATTAGCCAAGATTGGCTTGGTCGTGAAATTTATTGATGACACGTACAATTCATGATCTATCAAATGGGGACATCATTATTACTTCTGTCATTTTATGTCGTGGGATGTATAAGCTCATAGATTATGCAAAATCAATGAATGATTCAACATGTGCAATTCAAGATTCTTAGGCTATGTCAGATGCAAAGCTTTGGCATGCACGCTTTGGTCATCTGAATTTTGCTAGTTTGCTATGTCTGCAGAAATTTGAAATGGTGTCCTCTTTGCCCAAAATTAAGGCACCTGGTAAAACATGTATATGAAGCTGTATTTTGGGCAAAATGTGGCATTCCTTCTTCCCAAAAGATGATTCCGTTTGAGCTACTAAAAAATTGTAGCTTGTTCATAGTGATGTGTGTGGTCCTATGCATACATCCTCTTTTGGGAACTATCTTTTCTTCGTGACTTTCATTAATGATTTTTCTAGGCGTGCATGGGTATATCCATTGAAATCAAAGTCCGAAGTGTTTATGTGCTTCAAACAGTTTTTGGTTTTGGATGAAAATATGTCAGCATGTAAAATGGGCATCCTCCATTCTGATCAAGGGGGGGAATATATGTCTTCTGATTTTAATGCATTTATGGCGAAACATGGGATAAAAGCATTAATATAATTTTGACTAGCGGTGCGGTTCAATTGGCCACACTAGAAGGTGATATCTTTCCAAACTATATTAGTGGATGTCAAGTCAAGCTATATCAAGAACCTCTTACAGAGGATATGCTAATGAGACTCAATACTGCTAAGAAGCAAAAAGAAGAAGAGTTAAGGGTTAGAGAAGAAGCACATGCAGAAGCCCGAGAGCTCATTAGGCAAAATAAGTTAAGGCGATTAGGCCTAGATGTCGATCCAGAAGTCCCAAGATATCACATGGCCATGTGCAAGACATCAGGTGTGAATGCTTCTCAATTATCGATCGATCTCCCTTTGTGACCATAGAGGTAGGACAAGGAAAGAATGTAAGGACGGTGAAAGCGTTGATTGACTCAGGTGCAGCAAATAGCGTAGGGAGACTCTCATACTGCCAAGATCTTCAATTGAACATCAACCCCATAGAAGCCTATCTCATAGGGTTGGGAGGTGTGGAGACCCCTTGTTTGGGCGAGGTCGAGTTCCCCAAGATGTCCCAATGAGAGTCAAAATGCTAGCGTGTCACCATGAGGACCTTACGGAGCCACTTATCTTGGGTCAAGATTGGATTTACGACCATGCAGTCAACTTGAACCTAAGAAGTCAACTTCTTTAAGTTTGGGTACAGGAACAATGCATTACATTAGAATTAGAGAATTGAATGCTCACAAATCCAGGTGTCACACATTCTCTTAGTCCCTCTAGGACTAATCTTAGCAAAAAAGATGTTGTATGTGTCCAAAGCTCTATGTTCCAAAAGAAGTCAATCATGGAAGAATAGGCTCAAAGGAAAGCAAATTCCTCCTCTTGTGCAAAGACTAATGCCGTCCCAACAACTCAACCAAAAAGGCAAGAGAAACCATACATGACAACCATTATATCAAATGACAAAGAGATTTCAAGAAGAAAGTAGTTTCGGGCATGAAGTAGATCTGGGTACAAAAAGGAGAGCAACCACCATCCTTGCCAACACAATTCACACCGAGGCAAGTCAACCATGGACAAGAACCAAGCCACCAAGACCAGCTCAACAAGAAGGTCTTTGACAAATGTGGGTGCCTACAAAATTAGTTGCACTTCATTAAGGACAATCACACATGTGGGTACCCGAGGCCCTCTTACATGCATACAATCCTATGATCTCCCTTATTAAAAAAATCTCAACAAAGAAGCCAAGGAGAGGCAAAAGTGAAAACCAAGTCAAAGAGATCAAAAGAACATCAATTCCCTTCTTTGGCAATAGTTAGAAGACAAGCAACAAGGGTATGTGTTTGGAAGCCAAAAGCATCAGTCGGCCTCACAGAACCAAAGAACCAACCACGAGGGACACAAAGTGTAAGAAATCACCCAAAGATGAAGAGGCCACAAGTAACATGTATGCAATCGAACACTGCTCTCAAATGGATCCCCAAAGGTCAGTTGTCATTTAACCATCGACTGATCACATCATTTCAAGATCCACTGGCTACCTCCGACAAAGACTACATCAACATCCACCAGCAACATTGAAAGCCTCGACGTGCAACAGCCATGTGCCTTTGGCATAACCTTGTCTTTTGCACCATTCAAGGCATGCACTTCCAAAGTATGCATCAATATAGGGCCACATTACACGACTGTGCATAGACACAATTGAGAATCCCAAGCACATGAGACACAGTTGACATATGTAATATATTTTATTGATACTAGCGACCTTCTTCTTGCCTTGTGCTTGCTTAAACTAAAAAAAGGGAAGAAAAAAAAGGGGAAGAAAAAATAAGAAAAAAAGGGAAAAGAAGAAACAAGTCCATGCACTCGAAGACACTAATCAATGAACAATTAACAAGGACATCCATCAACAAGAAAAGCACGCCATGGATCAACCATTATGATGGGAGTACAACACAAAGAGATGACTATTGACAAACCTTTCACCATGGTAAGAATTGTATGCTTCAAGAATGTAACCATGATAGATTAGGAAACCTCTTCATCAACATAGCCTTGAGCACTTTGCTCAAGACCACAATTTCTCACACCATACTTGTTCCAATGCATTCTCAAGTATGCATGCATAGGGCTACATTACAAGGCCGTGCACAAGGCACATATTTTTTCAGCCCATGCACTAATGCAATTACCCATCAGTCATTCTGGGTCACAAGTACTTGGCATCATACTATAAAACTCACATTTCAAAGATCCAGAGAACATCAAGGGTACAAAATCAGTACCTATAAAGCAATTCATAGTCGACAACTACTCAAGATCAACATTGACAACCTCTTTTGAGCAATTAGCAATCTTTGAAAGCACACAAATACACTATACAACTCAAATCCACGGAAGAAGTACCTACAATGAGACCAGAACTTGCATCCGCTAGTAGTGGAAAATTGAAGAACCAGACAACCGACCCTACTACAATTGGAAGGCACACTGCTCTTGTGGATACATGATGGACACTACCTCTCAAAGTACTACGGGTCTATCAAGGACGACAGACTCAAGAGGGGGGAGTGTTGAAGCTCAAGGTCAGGAAAAAGCATAGGAGCACATCAAAGAGGTGGAAACATGAATATTGTTACATGCGCCAACAACTCCTCTTATCCTATTATGGGAGTTGGTAAGATCGTTTTGACTACTCCTGATGGTAGTTCTTTCACTTTGTCAGATGCTTTGTTTGTGCCACGGATCAAGAAAAATCTGTTATCAGTTTCTGCATTAGCCAAGATTGGCTTGCTTGTGAAATTTGTTGATGATAGGTGTACAATTCATGATCTATCAGATGGCGATGTGATTATTGCTTCTGGCATTTTATGTCATGGGTTGTATAAGCTCATAGACTATGAAAGATCTGTAAATGATTCGGCATGTGCAGTACATGATTCCCAGGCTATGTCAGATGCAAATATTTGGCATGCACGCTTTGTTCATCTGAATTTTGCTAGTTTGCGATGCCTGCAGAAATCTGAAATGGTGTCCTCTTTGCCCAAACTTGAGGCACTTGGAAAACATGTTTGTGAAGGTTGTATTTTGGGCAAAATGCAGCATTCGTCCTGTCCAATGGTTCAGTTTTGGCTACTCAGAAATTGTAGCTTGTACATAGTGATTCATGTGATCCTATGCATACACTTTCTTTTGGGAATTATCTTTACTTCGTGACTTTCTTCGATGATTTTTCCAAGCATGCATGGGTATATCCATTGAAGGCAAAGTCCTAAGTGTTCATGTGCTTCAAACAGTTTCTGGTCTTGGTTGAAAATCTGTCAGCATGTAAAATGGGCACCCTCCGTTCTGATTGAGGGGGGGAATATATGTCTTCTGATTTTAATGCATTAATGGCTGAACTGGGATAAACACCAGTGTATAGTGCCGTATACACCTCAACAAAATGGATTTGTTAAATGAAAGAGCAGGTCACTCATGGAGATGGCAAGGTGTACGGTCAAGAGTTAGGCTTTACCACATAGTTTCTAGCTTGATTCTATCATGTGTGAAGCATATGTACTTAACAGGTGTCCCACTAAAGCACTGTAGTCTATCACTCCATATGAGGCTTGGCATGACTGCAAGCCATCTGTTGCTCATCTATGTGTTTTTGGTTGTTTGGCATATGCACTACTGCCCGAACAACATCGTAGAAAATTGGATGATAAAGCAGTAAAATGTATTTTTGTTGGGTACAGTTCTGAAAGTAAAGGCTATTGTCCGTATCAACCACAGACTAAACGCATTTTGGTTAGCCGTGATGTTGTTTTTGTGGAAGATGTTATTCAGCCATTGCTTTCATGTACTAAGGAGACATTTGTTAGCTCCAAAGACATGTATGATACTTTGCTGCCTCTTTTTATAGGTGGATAGTCTAGTGCTAGTCCTAATGAGGCAACTTCTCAGCCTTTGCAAGTTTCATGTGATGATGCAGATCATTCCATTTCTGATGCAGATTTACATGATGCACTTATTGATTAGAGAGCTGATATTGAGCAGGCAAGAACTATGCCAAAATGGCTGGTGAAGACCTTGCGTGACAGTTCGTACTCGATCAAGCTCTCATAGTGCCTCTTTTGCATCAGATTGCTATGTTATGGCTGCATCTAGTCTATATGATGAGACTGAGCCTGTTTTGTTTGATGACGCACAAAATTCAAAAAATTGGATGGCTGCTATGCAATCTAAAAATAAAGAATGGTACTTGGTCTTTATGTGACTTCCCGCCTGGAAAGAAGGCCACTGGCACAAGCTGAAGTGTAAACCTGATGGTACAGTTGACAGGTATAAGGCTAGGCTTGTTGCAAAGGGTTATGCATAGGAAAGAGGCATTGATTTTGATGAAACCTTTGATAAAGCTTATTTAACTTGCTAAAGCTTTCTTGTAAAGTCTAATATATGCTCACAAAATCTCGTTGCTATTGAAGTTCTCGATCTTGAGTTATGTTTAGTTGAAGTTAACCTTGTCTGTTCATATTCACTCCTCTGTCAGTTTTTCAATTTTATCAGTAATCTTGTCACAGCTGTTTCTCCATGCGTACCTTATCAAATTGCATGATTCAAAGCATTTTCGATTCAGCATATTGTCTATTATTATCATACCAAATTTCCTAATCATTAGATATTTGAATCTTGAGTTATGACCATTTTTTTGCTCACTGGTCTAAGTACTATTGCAGCTCGTGAAAATCGAGATGATGTCATAACTTGTTAAACTTCATTCTCATTGTGTGATTCATTATTTCTGATACAATTACCCTTGAAATTTAGCTCTCTAAGTTAACTAGAGTTCCCCAAAAGGAATTAAGCTAATTGTTGCTGTGCTCAGAGAATTGTTCAAAACACTGGACAAGTGTATGAACCAAAATAGCAAGGTTTTCACCTCTGAATTAACTCCAGCTTATCTATTTTGATCTATCTTTTTGAGAATGATCTTCCAAGGTACATAGGGTGTCTAAGACATCCATTGGCAAGATAAAATGGTCCACCACATACTCCAGGAGCTCATTTGGCTGGTGTAGTGCAAGGATTTTGCAGCACCAGTTCATCTTCAAGCACATATCTATCCATCTCTTCACAATGTATATCTGCTTGCCTTCTTTTTTCTTCATGTAGAGAGAAGGATCTGCAGTACTTGGACTATACCCACACCTTGTGAGGTCCTCAACCAGTCTTTGATTCCAAGCACGTGGTGCTTGCTTCAGCCCATACAAAGGTTTCTTCAATCTACAAACAAAATCTAGATGCTTTTTATCTTCAAATCCAATCCGTTGGCTCATGTATACCTCTTCTTAAAGTTCACCATTGAGAAAAAAAAATGTCAAGTTGGTACAATGGCCATGTCTTTGTTGCACTTACTGCAATCAAGGTTCTAATAGTTCCCATCTTTGCAACTGGGCTGGAAGTCTCTTCATAATCAATGTTGTGAGTCTGCTTAAACCCTTTTGCTATTGGTCTAGTTGTATGCCTAGCAAGAGAACCATCAATTCCTCTTTATTTTAAACACCCATTTATTTGGAACAATCTTCATACCTTCAGCCTTTGGAACTAGCTCCCATGTGTGGTTGTCCTTGAGAGCTTTTATCTCTTCTTGCATAGCTTGCTGCCATTCTTTTTGTGTACATGCTTCTTCATATGCATCCGGTTCTTTGTCTTTGACCACCTATGTCATATATGCAAAATGCTTTGCAATAAAACTTTTTGATATATTTAGGTAGTGATGTGTGTGAACACACTTGGACTTCCAAGGCACTTTTTTCCCTCTTTAGGAGGTTTTTTTTTCCCGACTTGTATATACGCTTATTGCCCTAACGAGTTACTTATCTTTGTACATTCTCTAGTAATACATTCAGTATTGTGTGTTGTGCTCCAAGATTCTTCTTCTTCCTTGTGTTGTTCACGTGCTTCCGCAGACATCTAACTCCAACAATTGGTATCAGAGCAGGTCACTGCTTCATCTAGGGCGTCGTCGACACCTCTCTAGTTGTAGTCTCAAAATCGCATGAATTTTGCTGAGCATACTCAACATGGTTTTGAGATCAAAACGGCTTCACTTTGTGGTGCCAAAATCGTGATCTGAGCTTGTTTCGGCCTTCAAAGACACTATCATAGCGCTTGTGCAGGCTATTTTGTCTTTTTGTTCCAAAGGTATTTACGAGTTTCGGTTTGCGAATATAAGCATCTCGAAGTCTCCTATAGGTCTAGCAGAATTCGTTTGGGCAGTTCCGTTCAACTTTTTGAGACACAATCAATTTTTTGCATCAAGGTATTTTAGTCACCAGCCATGGCTGAAAGCAGTGATGTATTCCGTATGTTGGATGTTGAGGATAAGTTGGATGGTACCAACTACCCATTATGGGCTTATATGATGCGACATGTATTGATTGCAAAAGGAATGTGGAACATTGTGCAGGTGCTGAAAAACGTCCTATCACACCTGCAACTGTTACAACTGCAGGTATTGAAGCTGATGCAGAAGGTGTCGAAGATGATGATATTCTGCATATTCATATTCGTGCTGCAGTTTCTGCTACACCTACTGTAGAGAAAATTTATTGGGATGGCAGAGATGCCCAGGCACATGCATTGATAGCTTTGTCTGTCAAACATGCCATTATTCCTCATATTCACTCTTGTAGAACAGCTAAGGATGCTTGGGATACACTTACCACATTCTACCAAGCTAGGAATAATGCTCATGTTGCTTATCTCTGAAAACAGTTGGAGAGTGAGCACATGAATAAAGGTGATTCTATGGACAATTTTCTAACAAAGATCAAAGACTTGAAGGAACAGTTGATTTCTGCTAATGAGGTTATACCAGATAGCTCACTTGTGTAGACCGTTCTTGATTCATATCAGAGTTTTGCTTCTACTCTTCGGCTAATGATGAAAGGCAATCCAACTGCCTTGTCTTTTGAGGAGTTTGTCTCTATTTTATTGCAGGAGGATAAGTCCAGTCAAAGCAGGTCCATTATGCATGTTGCAGATCAAGCTTTCGTGGCTAGTCAGAAGGGCAAAGGAAAATGGAGCTCTTCAATTAGTAAGCAAAAATCTGCTAATTCTGCACAATCGAAGAGGGAAGACAAAGATGAAAAGAAATCAGAAAAGTAGAAATTGTTTTGCAAGTACTGTAAAGGAAATGATCATATCATAAACAACTGTCCAAAACTGGCTGCTAAAGAGGCAAAGAAGAAAGAGGCTGGAATGGTTGTTGCAGAGGCCTCTACACCAAAAACAGTTTTGACCATCTTCTCATGAGCATTGCATGTCTACAATAGACTCAGATGTTTGGTACTTTGATAGTGGGGCGACCAAACATATTACCTCGCAGCACAGTTTCTTCCCTTCACAAGAAATCCCTATAAAAATAGTGATTTTTATCATTAAAAACCATTGTAAATACCATTTTCCATTTTCTCAACTCCATTTTGTTCAAGCCGAGGATTCCTCAAGCTTGAGGAGTATTAGAAGTATCATCCTACCAATTTTTGTAATTTTTAGACTCCCTTTTAGCCCCAAATAAGCTCTAGAACCCAATTTTTAACTAGGCCAGACACTAGGTCTGGACAGGGCCAAAACACTCAAAAAACTATAAAAAGAGCTAGAGAGCTCATTTTTGAGGTTAGCTTGTTGTAGATTTGAGCTTTTGTAAGAGAACTCTTTTGCAATTGAAGTCCTTCCATTGTTCCACTCTTTGCTCTTACCTTGTGCACGTGTGTGTGTATGTGTGTGCATGCTTGTGTGCTTTCACTCATGCACTTGTGCCATCACTTGCTCATAGTCTTCATACTAGTCCTCACGTCTATGAGGATTGACATTTATGAGGTGTATCTCCTCACATTGGTACTTACCATTGTGCTAGAGTGACAACTTTGTTTTTTTTCCTAGGTCTATTACAAAATTTCTCCTAGATCTAGACATACCCATGATTTTTGTGCATGTTCACTCATTAAAAGATTTTGTTTTGATTCATACATGTCACAACACAAAATCGTTGTTATTTATACATACTCAATTCTATACAATTTAAAAAGAACAACACAAATAGGCATGCATCCACACACACACACACATATATATACATATACACATATGAACACACATACATACACACACACACACACATATATATATATATATAGCATGAAAATATTTCAAAGGTGAAATGTACATTTGTGGATTTTAAGACTCAAAATATATAGTGTTACCGTTAGTGTCCATGTGAAAGGCCAAATGGCCACCGGATACTTTTTGTATATGTTCTTTAATAAAACATATAGTGGTCTGGTCAACCACAAACTATAAGTTCAATCGCATGCACCTAAGAAGTCTATATTAGTGCTCCTTATGTACTATATTTTTCTCTATATTCTGCAGCCTCTATGGAGAGTATCATGTGCGGTGCTGGCAGAGTAATGCATGAGTAAATCAAGCATCCAATAGTCTGCTGATAGAGGACAACATCAAAGGCATCTCGAGCATGATGAAGGCTCAATTGTAAACCTGCTTCCATAGGAGTGGCAATAGGCTTACAGTCTTCATGGCCAAAATGTTGCAATAATGTGTCAATACATTTTTGTTTGACACAAAGCCATTCCACCATCAACTTGCATAAATTGAATGCCCAAATAATGATGCAAATGCCACAAATGAGACATGCAAATCAGCCTTAAAATAAATAATATGATTCTCAATAGGACCAGTGAGTAGCATGTCATCAACATAGACAACAATGATTAGAAACACATCATTAGCACGCTTAACATATAAGGTGCTTTTAGTTGGACTGCTCTCAAAACCATGTGCAATCAAATAGGCATGTATATTTTCATACCAAGCACATGGTGCTTGCTTTAAACCATATAATGCCTTCTTTAACCTGCAAACCTAGTTTTCATGCCTTTCTACACACACTTCTTCATGCAAGTCACCATTCAGAAATGTTGTTTTAATGTCCAACTGATGTACATTCCAACCATGTTGGGCTACAAGTGCACAAATGCTATGAATAGTAGTCATTCGGCAGGTAGGTGCAAAGTCTCATAAAAAACAATGCCTGTGCATAACCCTTTGCAACTAGCTTAGCCTTATACCTGTCAACTATTCCATCAAGCTTAGGGTTCAACTTGTATACCCACTTAGTGTCAATGGCCTTGTTGCAAGGAGGCAAGTCACATAAAGACCAAGTACCATTCTTCATTATAGCATCATATTCAGATTGCATAGTAGCTATCCCATTTTCAGAATTTTGTACTTCATCAAATGAAACATGCTCATTCTCATCAGAGAGACTAGAGGCAGCCATAGCATAGCAATCTGATGCAAAAGAGGCACTATGAGAGCTTGAACAAGTACCGTATGACAAAGATGCATCTAATTTGCTATCACACAAAGTTTGCACCAGCCATTTTTGCATAATTTTTGCGTGCTCAATATCAAGTCTCTCATCAACAAGTGTCGTCATGTAAACTTGCATTAGAAATGGAATGATCTGCATCATCACATGAAATGCTTTAGTGGGACACTTGTTAAGTACATATGCTGCACACAAAAGGTCTAGACATATCAACATTCCCAAGCTCAAGGACGTGAGCAACCATGAAGTGGTAAGAGGTCTTCCAAGATTCAATGATGCTAGACTGAATGAGTTTTGTGAAGCATGCCAACTAGGAAAGCAAACTTGAAAACCATTCAAGAAGAGTTACTATGTGGCAAGGAATGTCTCGACTTGATACACATGGATGTATGGGGACCATCACAACAACCATCGATTGCTGGTTATAGATATTTTGTCACTTTTATTGATGATCATTCAAGAAAAGTATGGATGTTCTACTTTTAAAAAAATTAGATGTGTTCCCTATGTTCAAGAGATTTAAAGCACATGTAGAAAAGGAAACAGGATGATACATTAAAACCTTGAGGTCTGAAGGAGGAGGAGAGTATTTCTCTAAAGAGTTTTCAGATTTTCTTTATGAAAATGGCATTAAACGACAATTTACATGTAGATACACACCTTAACAAAATGGAATTGCTGAAAGAAAAAATAGACGTATCATAGAAGTTGCAAGATGCATGCTCAAGGAGATGAAGGTGCCACTAAATTATTGGGCTGAAGTAGCTAATACAACTATTTATTTGATGAACAAGTGCACAATAGATGGAGTGCATAATTTAACTCTTGAGGAGGTTTATTCCGATAAGAAACGTGACATTACACATCTCAAAGTTTTTGGATGTGTGTGTTATGTTCACATTCCTCAAGAACTAAGGACAAAGATGGGGCCAAAGTCAGAAAAATGTATTTTTATTGGATATTCATTAGCGCAAAAAGATATAGGTGCTACAATCCAATGACAAAGGAGTTATGAGTCTCACAAGATGTGGTATTCGATGAGCTCAGACAAAGGGAAAGAGAAGATTCTTGAAGAAGATTGGGAAGATGATGGAAGTGTTGTCCAAGAAGAATTTCAACAAACAAGCACTCAAATGTCAGGTCCAGAAGCTTCTACATCACATGGATAAAGCTCAACATGGAAGGGGAGACTAAGGAGTCATTCCTCATCACTAACATCAGGTTATGGAAGAATTGAAGTTGAAAGTGCTATTTAATAGTGATTCAAATGCAAGTGAAGAAGATTATGAAGAGGTGACTACACCAAAGGTAAAGCTGAACTGGTTGAAGAAGCAATATTCAAAAGGAAATGAAAGGAGGTCTTCAAGACCAAGGTATCCAATTCAAAGGCTGAGCTATGATAGTTTTGTTGGAGTTAGACGTCTACGGAAGCACGAGAACAACACAAGGAAGAAGAAGAAGCTTGGAGCACAACACACAATACTGAATGTATTACTAGAAAATGTACAAAGATAAGTAGCCCATTAGGGAAATAGGCGTATATACAAGCCAAAGGAAAGAAAACCTCCTAGAGAGGGAAAAAAGTGCCCCGACGGTCCTAGTGTGTTCACACACATCAACAAATCCCCCCTAGGAGTGATGCGGTGAACAAGGAGCTGGCACTCATGTATAAGGAAGTGCCAAGCTATGTGGAAATCACTCCACAAAAGGAACTAAGCCCAAAGCTTTGCGGAAAGCTTCAAACTTCTCCCTAGGCAGAGCCTTCATGAAAAGGTCTGCAATGCTCTCCATCGTGGGCACATATGCCAAGCTGATCTCCCCAGCAAAGAACCTCTCTATGACATAATGATAATGCACCTCAATGTGCTTAGTGTGAGCATGGAACACAGGGTTCCTCGCAACTGCCAATGCACTCTGACTGTCAGTGAAGATGGTGGTGGCAGAAGACTGACCAACACCCAAATAAGCCATCAGGCGTCTGAGCCACACACACTCAACAGTCGCTGTGAAAGCTGCCCTATACTCAGCCTCACAACTAGAAGTAGCCACAGTAGGCTGCTTCTTGCTCAACCAAGATATACATGAGCTACCAAACATGAAGTAAAAGCCACTAGTGGACACACGAGTGTCATAGCAACAAGCCCAATCAGAGTCAGAAAAAGCATGCAAATTTGGCGGTAGTGATCCCCCCTTGTGATAAAACAACCCAAGTAGCCGAGTACCACTCAAGTAGCGAAAGATGCGCTTAACCACCTGCCAATGCTTGACTCTTGGGCAATGCATAAACCTGCTCATTTATGAGACATCAAACTGAATATCTGGCCTAGTAATGCATAAGTAAATCAGGCACCCAACAACCTGCTGATAGAGAACAACATCAAATGCATCTCCAGCATCATGAAGACTCAATCATAAACCTGTCTCCATAGGAGTGGTAATAGGTTTACAGTCTTCAAAGCCAAAATGCTGCAATAATGTGTCAATATATTTTGTTTGACACAAAGCCATTCCATCGTCAATGTTCATAAATTGAATGCCCAAATAATGATGCAAATGCCCCAAATCACACATCTCAAATGAGGCATGCAAATCAGCCTTAAAATCAGCAATATGCCTCTCATGAGGATCAATGAGTCAACATAAACCACAATGATCAGAAGTACATCATTAGCACGCTTAACATATAAGGTGCTTTCAATTGGACTGTTCTCAAAACCATGTGCAATCAGATAGGCATGTATCTTTTCATACCAAGGTGCTTGCTTCAAACCATATAATGCGTTCTTTAACCTGCACACCTAGTTTTCATGCCCTTTCTGCACAAAGCCACGGGGCTGAAAAACATACACTTCTTCATGCAAGTCACCATTTAGAAATGCTATTTTCAATTATTTAACTTGCCTTAAATAATTATTTACCACATTGAGAGAGGTGATCTCTGCAAGCTGACTGAAAAAACTTGAGAAGCATAACATTGAAGAGTAGACTCACACAACCATGAAGATATGAACTTGTATGATCATAAATATGAATGTATATTGATTGCAGAATACAATGAACTTACATATACAGTTGTGTGGCTTGTATCCACACTTGATATAGCATATAGCTCAGCTTATGGACACCTCTAAAGTGCGACTAAACTACCATGTATATATAGAGAGTTTTGGAGCCAAGATTTGAATTTGAATCTTGCTCACCTAAAAGTAATTTCCTAATTTTTAGAGGTTGATTGATTCTCCAACCTCCAAATCATGAATTTGTGGCTTCTCTCTCTATTTTTATCAAGTGATCTCAACCACTTTTGATTCCTTTGACTTTTACATCAAGTAAATGATCAAACAATTACAAGGGTGAGTTCACAAGTGAACTCTTAGATTTCCATACATTGTCTTCTCTTACTACTTCTTCTAGAAACTCAAACCAATACTTAGGCTTGTAATATATTTGTTCCAACAGCTCCCCCTCAAGTCAAGTATGCTTGAGGTCTTCAATCTTCAAGAATAACCTACAGTCCAATCATAGCCTTGAATTTGCAAAGTTTTGTACCATCCAATGCTTTGGTCAAAATATATGCACATTGTTGATGAGTGGACACATATGATATTTGAATCTCTTTGCTTAGAACCTTCTCTCTTACATAGTGAAAATGAACTTCAATGTGTTTAGTCCTTGCATGAAAAATAGGGTTAGCAGCTAAATGAATAGAACTCATGTTGTCACCAAAAATAGTTGGAGTTCCAAACTCCAATCCAAGATCTTTGAATAATGTCTTCATCCACATAGCTTCTTGTGTAGCTATGGCAAGACCTCTGTATTCAACTTCAGTAGAAGAGAGAGCAACTGTGGGTTGTTTCTTAGATGACCATGAAATAAGCTTTGAACCTGCAAAGGTAAGATAACCTGAAGTGCTCCTTCTATCTTCCTTGGAGCCAGCCCAATCTCCATCAGAAAATAGCTTCAACCCTAAATTAGATACATAAGGATAATAAAGTTCTTCATTTATGGTTCCTTTGAGATATTTGAGTATCCTCTTAGTAGCATCCATGTGTGGTTTTCCTTGGTGTGTGCATGAATTGACTTAGCACACTCACACTATAGCATATATCTACCCTTGTCAATGTGGCATAGTTGAGACTACCCACAAGGCTTTGATATGTGATGTCCGCTATGAGTTTACCTTCATGTGAGCTCAATTTATGGTTGACCTCCATTGGAGTACCTGCAATTTTACAATGCTTCATCTTGAATTTTGCTGACATATCCTTGATATACTTCCTTTCAGTGAGAAATAAACCATGATCTTTGTAAACAACTTCCAAACCTAGGAAGTAGGTAAGTGAACCTAAATCACTTATCTTGAATTCTTCTCTCATCTGATCTTTGATCTTCTTCATACCATCTGCATCATTCCCTACGAATATAATATCATCTACATATACACATAGGTAGATGACCTCAGAATTACTCTTTTTAATAAAGAGTGAAGGATCTGCCTTGCTTGGTTGAAAGCCTTTGTCCTGCAACAATGAAACAAGCCTGAAATTCCAAGCTCTTGGGGCTTGCTTGAGACCATACAATGCTTTGTTAAGTTTACACACATAATCAAGATTAACTTGATTCTCAAAACCAGGTGGTTGTGCCATATATACCTCTTCACTTATCCAACCATTCAAGAATGCATTCTTTACATCTAGTTGAAGTATCTTATTCTTGCAAGAAGCAATACTGAGTAATACTCTAATTGTAGGCATCTTAGCTACAGGAGAAAATGTTTCTTCATAATCAACTCCTTGATTTTGTGCAAAGCCTTTTGCTACAAGCCTTGCCTTATACCTGTTTATGGAACCATCAAAATTCGTCTTGAGTTTATAGACCCATCTTGAGCCTATTACCTTCATAGATGAAGTCTTGGGCACCAAATCCCAACTGTTGTTTTCCTCAAGTGCTTCAATTTCTTCCTTCATTGCATGCTCCCATTCTGATTTTGCTTTGGCCTCTTTAAAGGATGATGACTCCTCTTGATTTATATCCTGTGCTATGTAAATAGAATGTTTAGTTACTAATGAGGTGTCGCTTCACATTGTATTGGTCTTATTATAATCAATGGGTACAGGCTTCCAGTGTGTATCTTTCTTCTTTTCTTTCCCTTTTCTCCTACAAACACTCAAATCCCTTCTTGTCCAAGAATCCCCCAAAAGTCACACAATGAGAATGAAGTTTAACAAGTTATGACATCATCCCGATTTTCATGGGCTGCAATAGTACTTAGACCAATGAGCATAAAAATGATCATAACTCAAGATTCAAATATTCTATGATTATGAAATTTTTAATGCTAATAATAGATAGTATATTAAATCCAACAAGCTTTGAATCATGCAATTTGATAAAGTAAACATGGAGAACAAACTCTGACAAAATGATTGATAAAATAAAAAATAATTGACTCTAGATCGGAGTCACTTGCATCCTCGAATGCATCAGTGCTAGGTTCCCATTCTTCTATAATTGAATCATACATAATTAACTGTATCGTGAAGACTGAGATGTCATAGCCATCCTTCTCACAGTGGGGTGTCCATTGTTCTTCATTGATGGATACATCCATTGTTGCTAAATTTTTTGCCCAACCACGAGGTTCAAATTCTTCATCAAGAAATACTAAAGGTGCATAGGCTGGGTCTTGAATTGATTTATGATTTTCCTTCACACCTACCTCTCTGGTTTTTTCTCTCTTCTCTTCTTCTACTGCTACCTTGCACATCCATAAGTGGGTGTCTTCATGCATCCATGAGGATCCTGATCCTATGGAATACACTGGCTCCATATCATCTTTAGCTCTATAGATGGGGTTCCATTGAATGGGGGATACGTCTCTATGAGAGTAATACTTGAGATTGACTTTGGTTGTAACACCTAAGTGTTGCAAATACAAAGAATTGGTTCCCCAATTTTGTACCACTTGCAACTGACACAAAAATGGTCTTCCCAAAATCATCTCATAGGCCCAATTCTTGTTGAAGTCACATATGGCAAAAAAATGCTCAAACTCTACTCCACACGTGGTGAGAGTTATTCCTTTGAGTAATCCTAAGGGTCTTTCTATGTGACCATCGGCCATCTACAATTTAATTCTCGTTGGCCTGAGCGCCGGCTTGCCCGATCTCTTCCATAGAGGCTCCTTCATTGCAAGTATGTCTTCATCCTCAAGGACATTGCTTGATATCTCATCTCTTGAGATGTATCCATAGAGGCTCCTTCCTTGCAAGTATGTCTTCATCCTCAAGGACCATGCTTGATAGTTGTTCCTGTCCAATTTATCAATGAAAGAAGGAAAACCATCTCCCATTTTACCTTAGCTTTGCTCTGATACCACTGTTGGGAAAGATGGATGGACACCCCAAGAAATGAGTAGGTACTACCAGATCTTGCTTAGTACCAGCCCCTTGTAGCTTCAGAGTTGAGTTGTGGGCTCTCTTAGCTTTCCAATGACACTATACAAGTGCCTATGTACTTTGGAAATGATGTGAGTAATGATTGAACCAAAACAGACTACTTCCAAGTTGAGGGATTAATGAAAACCTTCTATTTTTGTCCACACACCTACTGCTTGTTATGCTCAGTGCTTCCAGCTGGTACAATAGAAATTAGAAAAATTCCTTTGAGAGGTATCTAATTAGCTTAGTAAGCTAATGATTCCAAGTGGAATTACTTAAAATGATGCACTATACACAGAGCAATCAACTTAGCAATTGAAACATTACCCCCAATTTTTTAGGACCTCTGCAGAGTTTGACCAGTAAGTGTTTCGATGCACTTTTCTCCAAGTTGGCTAAATAGATTGTCTTCAAAATCTGTTAGCATGTCGAGAACTAGAAGCTAAATCCAAAAAGCTATAGAACATTGAAAATGGCGTAGAAATGACTGAGATATGAGCAGTACAAGTTGACTATTATGAATGACTATAAAAAAGAGACCATAAATGAGTAATGTAGATCTATTGTATTAAAGAACAGTGTTGTACAAGATCATAGACTTGATAATCAATGCCTAATGATGGTGTGTTGTGTAGGTTACAATGTGAGCGTCATTCTCTTACAAATACAATTAGTAATGGCTCGGAATTGAAGTGATCTAGCCCACCAGTTTTCCAGCCATCTTTTATAGATGTGATGTTTAAATTTGAATTTGAATTTGAATCTCTCACTACAAATAGTCCTCCAATCTAGGAGATATTCTCTCAAATGAAGTCATGAATTTTCAGCTAATAAACTCCACAAATGAATATGCTACCCAATTTGTTTCATCCTACATTTCAAAATCCAGTAGAAATTGAAATGGATTTCTTTGGAGGATGCTATTGAAGATGTGTGCACCTATCGCATGTTGGTTCTCAAAAAAAAAAAATTCATGAATGTTGCACAGATAACACCCTTTTGTGGTCTCCATATGAAAAAAAATCATAAGCTTGAGTGATCAAGCAATTGCTTCTTGCTTGGGCCAAACTATGCATGTGATTCTGTCTATCATTTCATGACTACTGCAGCATTTCCAGTTGACACCTCATTGGAGAGAGAAAAAATCATAAAGAGGTAGGCTCATGAGTCTCTGCGGGAGACCTGGTGGCTATGCGGATGAACATGAACATACGAGATTCGAGGTAATCATCCCATCTGATCCCAAAGTTGTATCCAACAAAGAAGAAAGGGGAATTATTTATGTTGGAGCTGGGGTTTTGAAGAACATTATGTGCTCAATAGAGGAGAATAGATGGAGAGAAGTTTACATGAGCCCGTGGCATGAGGGATAGAAGTTTTATAGGGCAGCTAAGAGATAATATAGAGCTGGGAGAGGATTCTTGGAGAGAAAGAAAAGGCAAGGCATGCAGCAAGTCTTCATTCATCATCAAAAGGAATTTGGGGACACTAGAGGAGCTATCTAATCAAGGGAACCGGAGGAGTTCTAGATGGCGGCACAACTGCTCAAAGGTCACTTAGGAAGTATTCAAAGAGAACTCTAAGGGGAAGAAGGAGATGCAAAAGAGAAGGTATGCAATAGAGCTACTGGTCTTTTCAGTTCAATTGGGTCCTTTGGTAGGTCAGGAAAAGCAAGAGGAAGTATTAACACCTAGAGAAGGAAGGCGAATCATTGTCTCCATCATCATCAACCAATTGCCCTCCTGAAGATACAACACCAATGAGCTCAGCTAAGCATTGCGTTCCATCTGTTTGGTGATAATATGTGTGAATACCGATATGGATAAGGGGCCACATAGGAGAGGATATCATGAGGAAGCAACGGGAGGGAACAGACGGGCAGCCACAGAAGAGAGTCTGGAATGGAGGGGTGCTGGTGTTCCTTGATAAAAACCGGAGGGTTGGAAGAAGATCAGTGCTCAAAAGCTCACTCTAGTAGCTCCAAGTATAATAGCAAGCAAGTATCGACATTCTATCACTCGTACTCTGTTCAACTCAATTCCAGTTCTAAGCTGAAGATGAGCAGTGGAAAGGAAAGCCTTATGTTGTGCATGATGAAAATATAAATTGATTATTGTAACTAGCTATGCCCATGCATGGGCAGAGATACGGGGAAGTATGATTTGGGCACAATAATAGATATGAGTTGTGCCACAAGAATCTTCACAAGATGCTAGATAAAATGTGCCCTTTACAAATCTGTATTTGAATTAGACTACTCTGAGACAATGCTTGAACACCTCCATGGTTTCATTCAAGAAGATCAATCATTGAAGGAATAGTAAGCTTTTCTCTTCCTTAATACTGTACTTCATATCTTTAGTGTGGCTTGTACATGGTAAGTTGGGGTGTTTATGAAATTAGATGTCAACTTTGGTAAGAAAAAATCCATCATTTGCATTAAAATTGTAAGTACTATAGGTACAAAGTGTTTGTGATCCAGCCGCACCTTCCGGTACGGCTACCTTGTTACGACTTCACTCCAGTCACTAGCCCTACCTTAGGCATCTCTCCCCTTGCGGTTAAGCCAACGACTTCGGGCATGGCTCATATTGGGATCAATCTCACTCTTGTTTTTACGGAATAATGAGCCACCATGATAGTAAAATAACAATGCATACCAGAGAAAAACGGATATGATTATGTTGCGTGTTAAGTGGGGTGTGTGTGAGTAAGAGAGTGGAAGGAGTGAAAGAGAGTGTGTGTAAGAGGGAGAGTGTATGTTTGGAGTGGGAGAGAGCTGATTGGAAAGTGAAATAGTGGGAAGTGGATGTGTGTAAGAGAGCATGTGGGAATGAGTGGGAGAAAGAGAGAACAAGTGAGTGGGTGAGTAGAGAGTGTGTATTTGTTGGTGTAAGAGAGTGCACAAGTCGGTGTGAGTGTACATGGGAGGATTTGATCATGTGTGAAGAGGCATTGTGCATTCCTGCTGGTAGGTGAGAAAAGGTGTGTGAAAGAGTGGGAAAGTGTGTGTGAGTTCATAGGAGAGAAAGTGGGGGAAAAGAGAGAAAGAATAGAGAGAGAGAGAGAGGGAGAGAGTGAGTCAAGAGTGTGAGTGAGTTTGAGGCTGATTGTCCATGTCTGAGTGTCTTAGTATGAGTATTTGGTTGTATGGATGTGTGTCAGGGTGAGTAAGTGTGTAGAAAAAAGGAGACATGGAAGTGTATAGTTGGACTGTTTGTGCATGTGAAAGACTGTGAGAGTAAACGAGAAGTAAGAGCATGAGTGGATATTGGAGAAAGGGGGAAGTAAAAGTGAAGATGTCTAAGAGTGAATTCATGGAGATGGTTGGATTCTGAGTGCATGTGTGAGTGTGTAATAGGATAAGGGGGAAAGAGGGGTGAAAGAGCATATGTGAGTAAGGGTGTGAGTAAAAGGGAAAGAAAGAGTATGGATGTGTGAGAGTGGTAGGGAGTGAGTGAGAAAGTGTGAGAAAAGAAGAGGACGAAGCAAGGAAAGGAAGAGTAGGTGGCTGAAGTTAAGGAGAGGAGAAGAAAGAGGAGTGAAATAGGAGGGTGTGGCGAGAACAGAGAGGTAGGCTGAATATGAAGGTGAGTGAAGAGAGAAAAAAGGTTTCTGAAGCGAGGTGAATGTAAGTAGAAGAGTGTGGAGAGAAGAGGAGATGAGTCGAGAAGCAAGTTAAGGAAAAGTAAAGCTGGGCTGGAATGAAGTTTGAGTTAGTAGAAAGAAGAGAAAGGAGATTACAGACAAGAGAGGGAAGGGAAAAGAGGTGAGCTAAAAAGGATTAGATAGACAAACCAAATTGATCAGAGATTGATATATGATTTGGATTACCAAAATTAGAAAAGAAAGGTCTCATGGACCAATTTAAGTATAAATGGATTTGCAAAATAGACTAAAAGGACATGGTTTCAAATACTTCAAGTGTTCTTTATTTTGGTGATCCTACTAGGGATTGGTGGAACGAGCACATTGGTGCTTATTCCCGAGCTTAGGCTGAAGAAATTTTGCCGAAAAATAGTAATCTAAGCAATTTAGTTACGGGAAAACACCATCTCTGTGGCTTCACTAGAGCCCTTTAGTTGGTGTGAAGGTTTCTTGAACATCAAAACCTTCAATTTGCACATAACTCTATGCAACTAATCTAGCCTTATACTTTTCTAATGTGCCATCTACTTTATACTTAGCTTTCCATATCCATTTAGTACTGATTACCTTCTTCTTTGATAGCAAGTGGACTAGCTTCCACTATACTATCATACTCAGGCTACATTGCTGCTCTCCAACCTAGATCATCAAGGGCTTCTTCAATGGTGGTAGGTTCCTCTACCTAGTGCCTAGTATATGCCATTAGAGCCATGTTAACAATGTGTTCTAAGGCTCTTCTTTGCTTCTCTATTCTCTTTGATCTACTTAATTCATCGGAGGATGATTCTAGTCCACCTAAGTGTGGATTGCAATAATCAAAGATCTATTGTCTCCACTTTGTTAGTGGCTTATGTTGTGCATCTACAACTGGTTGGAGTTTTATTGAGGAAATTTCACTATCATATGTTTCCTCCTCCTAAACATTAACCTATCTTTTGATAGGCATAAGGTGAGATATTTCTCCAATTCATGAGATAATAGATTTACCTTTATCTTCTACTAAATGTGGTCATTCATCAAGCGCCACATCTGAGCTAAGAAAAATCTTCCTTGTCTTAGGATCCCACAACTTGTATGGTTTAGAGTGGTCAGTATATCCTAGGAAGGCACACTGTTTGCTTTTTTAATCCAACTTTGATCTTATTGAATCAAGAATATGTGCATAATAGAAACAACCAAAGATTATGAAATGCAAAATTGAAGGCTTTTTACCAGAATCTACTTCTCGAGGATTCATCCCCTTCAGTGCTTGCTTTTGTGTAGCTTTGATTGAGGATGTAGATTGTTGTATTGATTGCTTCTACCTAGAATGAATCAAGCATGTCTTGAGACTTTAACATACAGTGAGCCATTTCTACTACTATACTATTCCTTCCCTCAACAATGCCATTTTTTTGAGGTGTATGAGTTGTGATAAGTTACCTTTTTGCACCATGCTCCTTACATTAGTTATTGAATTCTATTGATAAGAATTCCCCTCCTCTATTTGTTCTAAATTTTCCACATGCTTATGCCACATTTTAAATTTTTCAAAAGCATCAACATTCTCTCTAATGAGATAAACCCACATCTTTCTACTATAATCGTTGAATAACAACATAAAGTAGAAAGTTCCTCCTAAATAAGGTGTAGAAATTTTACCATAGAGATTAGCATGTACCAAATCTAGAGGAGCTTGAGTTCGATTGCTAGTCTCTCATGGAAATTCCTTTCATTGTTGCTTGACTATCATGCAAGCTTCATAATGTTTGTGCAACTCTAAAAATGAAGGCAAATGAATGATCATCCTTGTTCTTTGCATCTCCTTCAAAACTTCAAATCAGAGATGCCCAAATCATTGATTCCATAACCTGCTTACATCTTTATCTTTTGTTGTATTTAAAGCACTGAACTCGTACAAGTTACCACATGTTATCCCTTTTCCTACTACATTACTTGATAAACCCATGATTTTTGCACCACTATTGTTGAAGTGAACTTTGATTCCATGATATGTTATTGCAAAAATTGACAAAAAATTTCATTTAGTGAGGTACATAGAGAATGTCAGATAACTTCTTCTCAACACTTGGAGAAGTGATAAAAGAGATGGTTCTTATTCCTTCCATTAGACACTTGGAGTCATTTCCCACCACTACATTGATGGATTCCCATAGAGGCACTAGGGAACTATACCAATCCATTTTGTTGGTCATATGGCAAGAGCTAATTCCATGGTTCATCAATATGAGCTTGAGCAGATGAGCATGCATATTCAATAGCCACCCATAGTTGGACCTCTATGTTTTTTGCAGATTCTTTATTCTTCCAAGATGATTTCATAGTCCCATTTTGTTCATTGGCTTGCTTCTTTCTATAATCCTTGATGCCATGGCCTTTATTTTTAGAATAGATGCAACTTCCTATGAACTTTTCTTTTTTGATTTTCTCTTTGATCCATTAGAAGAGACTTTTCCTTTTGCATGGATGAGAATGCAACATCACTTGTATCTTGCCGACCACATCTCCTCTTCTAAGAGCATAGCACAAAACTATTCGAATGTGAGGGGACTTGGTTTTACTTGAGTGTTAAGCATTGTTACTAATCCATCATAATTTTCTGGAAGAATACATACATAGCTTTGACCAACTCATATGGTATTATAACAACACCAAATGCAACCAATTCATCTTATAGATGTTTTATTCGTTTGATAAAATCTTTAGTCTTTTCATAATGAGAATGCTTTTCATTTGCCAACTAGTTTTAATATTTGTGAGAATTATCCTATGTCTTTCTCGTGGCATCCATAATGCATGTGCATTATGTTTATTTTGCATTCTTAAGGGTTATGGGTGATTTTGATGATTCTTATGAATGGATATTTATGTGTGTTTATAAATATTTGATTTAATATATGTTAATCTATGTTAAAATTTATGTTAATATATGTGTTTTTATTATTTGATTTAATAAATTTAACTAATAAATAATATAAAAACAAAAACTTAATAATAATAAAAACAAAACAAAAAAATATATCTGTGTAACTACTTGGGTGTGCATGTGTGTTGTGTGAGTTAAGATAAAGTGCATGTATGTGTGTGTGCATGCTTAGGTGTATATATATGTATGTTTTGTGTGTGACTGTTCTAATGTTTTTTTTTACAGGTAAATCTTCTCCCCTCCTCTCGAGGACTCCTAAGGCTACGCAGAGAGAGAGAGAGAGAGAGAGAGAGAGAGAGAGAGAGAGAGAGAGAGAGAGAGAGAGAGAGAGAGAGATGAATTCCCAGCCATTGCTAATCGCGCTACACAGGCGATGAAGAGAGAGATCAATATTTGAATGGATTCTGCTACAGATGCACAAAGAGGGCGAGAGAGAGAGAGAGAGAGAGAGAGAGAGAGAGAGAGAGAGAGAGAGAGAGAGAGAGAGAGAGAGAGAGAGAGAGAGAGAGAGAGAGAGAGAGAGAGAATGCAGATTCAATGGACCTAACAAACATGAGTATATTTTACTTTGATAATGAATATTCCGTGGAATATTCCCTTTACCATTGCATTGGGGACGCTTCCCCGAGCCCCCTTGGACCCCTCCATCTAGGGGGCCCATAGGCTCCCTTGGACCCCCTAGCCAAAGCTACTCCCTACTACCTCGAACCCCACAATTGGGGGCCCTAGGAACTCCCTTTCCTTAGATGGTCCAATTTGACCTTTATGCAATATGCAAGTTGGGATTCCCATCAATTGGGTAATGCACATTTGGCTTCTCCTCATAATGAGGGCCTTACAAAATGTGCATTAGTACATAAGATCATGAGGGGTAGACATTGGTTATATACTAACACCTTTCATGAAGTGAGGCCTTGATTTCATAAGGCCAATACAACTAGCTACAAAGCACTTAGGCAATAAATATATTTTGGTGACCACATATTACTACACTAAATGGATGAAAGTTGTACCATTAAAGGATACCAAAGCTACTAGTGTGTTCATGTTTTTTTACAAGAAAAGCATGAATAGGTTTGGATGTTCAATGGAGTTGGCTTTTAACCAAGGGTTCCTTTTCATTATGCAATTATTCAAGATCTTACTACATTGCACTAGATACTACATAAAATATCTACTATTTATTAACCTCAAGGTAATGGACAAGCTGATTCTAATAATTTCCAAACCTCTACAAACAGGGGCCTTGATCTAAACCAAGTGATCGAGCTTGTTTGGATATCTACATTTTCTCTTGGCTACTATAGATATCAATATTGCTTCGTAGAAGCTTAGATTAACAAAAAAAAAAAGAACATCATTCTGCAGAAGTGGTGATTAGAGGACTCGATCCGCTGTGGGAGCGATTCGTGACGACTGGTGGATCAATTCAAGCGTCTCGCTAATGGCGCACATAGGGTGACTATGGAGAACAAGTATTTTTTTTCCTAAGGTCCATAAGCCAAAGCGTTTCTATATCTTTCAACTGCGTCTAAATAGGATGGTAAGATTAATTCCTCACTAACTACTTTATCTTTAATGATTTCTGTTACGTTTAAATCTTCTTGTGAATTTTCAGTGTTTCTAGCTATGGATGGAGGAAAAAGATTTTCACTATTTTCAGTACTAGATGGAACAATGGAAATTAATGGTAAAGTTCTAGATAATCTACGATCAAATTCTCTTGGATGCAAAGTTTCTTCTACAATCTTATCTTTAACTAGCTCTTCAATCTCTGTATTTTGAGTTTCATTAACTTCAACTGGTCTAGGAAATAATAATTCAAATGTAGATGGAGGTAAAAAAGTACTACTAGATGAAGCCTCTTCAAACATATAAGATGAAATGTAAATAGATTAATGATAGATTTCCTATACAAAGCTATAAGATACTGTTTATAAAAAATGATATCCTATACAAACTAAACAATAGATTTTCAGCTAAGTAAATTCTTTCCACACTTCAAATCTTCAGTTCGTCTTCAACAAGGCTGCATATCATCTGAAAAGTCACATGAGAAATATAAGTATGCTTTTATAAAAGATTAAACACTCTTTTAAATCTTAACATATTTAAAAAACTTAGTTTAATATAAGATAATTAACTATTCTAAAACACACACACATATACATACATACATACATATACATATACATATACATATACATATATATATATATATATATATATATATATATATATATATATATATATATATATATATATATATATATATATATATATATATATATATATATATATATATATAAGTACATACATTTATTTTAACATACACATTGTAATAAAATAATTCATTCATACATTACTTTAGCATACATCATATAATTCATATATATACATAGCTTCATACACTTATACATATTCATACATATTACATATGCTAACATACATCACATGCATACATACAAACTAACATACATGCATGACATACTAACATAACTCACATGCATACATGCACATGCATTTAACTAACATGCATAAACTTTCATGTACTAACACACATGCATGAACATACATGCACATGCATGATCATACATGCACAAACATACAACATACAAGCACTAATATCTAATATTCATGCATTAACTATGCATACATTTACATAAATAACATTCACTAACATAAATCTAACATTCATTAACCTACATCTAACATTCATTAACATACCTAACATTTACATGCATTTCCTAATATCTAACATGCACTACCTAACTTCTAACATCTAGCATGCTCTACTTAACATCTAATATGCATACATTAACTAACATGTCTAACATTCAACAAGGGTACATGTACTAACATCTAACATGGGTACATGCACTTACTAAATGCATTTCTAAAAAGTATCTATCAAGCTAGCAAGTAAGGGTTGAAGGAGCTTGGCTAATGGATAAGAAAAGGAAGGGATAAGTTAAGATTAGATAGGATAATTATTTGGAAATAGAGAAGTTGGAAAGAATAATGAATTCTTTGGAAAACAAATAAGGCTAAATGGCTTCTTCTTTTTGCTAACCTGTGAACACACAAAAAAATTTTAGGATAACAATTCATACATTTAATATGTAACCAATCTAATTAATTAAACACACACACATACCCTTCATTTCACGTTTTAATCACATACATATATATATATATATATATATATATATATATATATATATATATATATATATATATATATATATATATATATATATATATATATATATATATATATAAACTTCTTCAACATTTAAGCATACATAAAATCCTTCATATATAATAGTCATTTAAATATATATTTCCTAAGATATATTTTACACAAAAAATGAGAATAAAACATATATATAAAGTAAACATAATAATAATAAAAAAGGAAAAGAAGCTAATTAAAATATCTAATATATAAAAAAGAAAAGAAAAAATAAATAAAATAAAAAAATACCTTCACTCTTACTCTCTCTCTCTCTCTCTCTCTCTCTCTCTCTCTTTTGCGACCACTGTCGGCTGCAGAGAGAGGGATGGAGGAAAAAGAAATAAAATAAAAAAGAAAACTAAAAAAAGAAAGAAGAAGGGACAGAAAAAAAGAAAAAAAAAGAATAAAAAAATAATCTCTCACACACACACTCTCTCTCTCTTTGTGTGTGTGTGTGCTGCATGCGCAGCACTTCTGCGCCGCCGCCGTAGAAGAGAGGGAGGGAGAAAGAGAGTCATTAAAGAAGAGGGAAAAGAAATGGAAGAAAAGGACAGGAAGAAAGAAAAAAAAAGAGAAAAAGAATTCTCTACCCTTCCATAACCGTCTAGATTTATTAATTAACCCTTAATTATCCTTGAAATTAAGCTTGAACCCTATAAAACATGTTCAAAACCTACATTTAACCCTTAAATACCCTTGAATTATCTTTCAAAATTTAGATAAACCCTTGACTAACCCTAAATTTTTAAGCTATACCCACAACTTCATTAGAAAACACCTTGGTAAATACTTCATATCTTTGTATTAATCATCAAACTTCTTGTCCTGTAAAGTTAAAATCAAACATTAGTCAAAATTTTCATAAATTATTCAAACTTATTTCAATCAATTAATCTTTTAATTTTAGTAATATTTTAAGAGTAATAAATTCTTTCCGACATCTGCCCCCACTAAACCTGCACATCGTCCCGATGGGCCAACCTGTAGATTCAAGTGGAACATATCAAATTCTTTTGAAAATAAGTTTTAAATTTTTCAAAGTTTTATTTTATCATGCATTCATACTTTGTGTAATTAAAAAGATTAGTACAAATCATTTAAAAAAAAAAGTAGATATAAGTCATATAAATATCATGTTATATCTCTGAATCCACATTTAAACAAGCATTTATAGGAATAAATCACAAATGTCATAGTCCTTCTGTTCATGTAACTTGATTGGAATAAATAACTTATCCTACATAACAACATATAGCAAAACTTTTTCATCAGTTAATAGAATTATATGCCTCCTACTTTTATTTCCTATGGTCTGACTCTCCATTCATTGCTTTTTTCATATCATTTTTTTTCTTGCTTTATTACTTCATCCCAACTCAACTCTTTCTTTATTTTTCACAAATCGGCCTATACTGAAATTGGGTGCGACTTTTGGACTTGTCCACCCGGCCAAGCTTATTCCACTTGTTTGCCAACCCGGCATAGCACACGACAAAAATATGTCAGCCCTACATGAAATCGACGTCAATTTGTGGCTCTGATCGCCCGACCAGAGTAACTCCACCTGCCTACCAACCCATGCGAGTGCATGACAACATAAAGGTTAGGCCTATGATGAAACTAGCGTCAGCTCGTGGCCTTGATCACCCGACCAAGGTTGTTCCACCCACCTACTAGCCCAACATAACGCACCAACTACAAACACATACATATAAGCTAATTGGGTATGAAGTTTTATTTTTTTAATTCATTTAGAGTTCAGATCTCATAAGGAATAAATAGCAAGATACAAAAATCCCACTTACTAATGGATAAAAGTTTCAGCATATACATGTATTCATAATAAGGCTACCATTTCTTCCACAAGCTTCCAATTCCAAAATTTATATTTAACTATCTGATTCACTTCATATAAATACAAGTTTTTCATGCTTCAATCATAAATATATCAGATATTTAACATCTTAAATTCTACTTAAATAAATTTGAACATCTTAAATAAATTTGAACATATCCTTTTGTTGGGGGACTTTAGACAATAAGGAGTTTGAGGGTTTGTAGGAGAAAATGAAAAGACCAGAAGAGGAAATACACCTTGGAAGCTTCTGCTGATTGATGACAGTAAGACAATTACAATGTTTGAAGCAAAATACAAGCCAATACCTCTGTGCACAATCACACAGAGTGCTCAATTACAAAATACCCAATATCCCAAAGTCTTCTTGCCGCCGACCTCCTCTGCACCAGACCTCCACCTGCTTCAAACTTATCCTTGTGCACACCTTGCACAAAGCTTCCACTAAGGGGGAGGATTGAATACCTTCTGTCGGCACGCACACACTGCCAAGGAACCTTGAGATACTTGGGGGACTATAGCTTAGCACTCTCTGCACAAATCCTTAGTCACTCTCCATGCACCTTGCACTTCCACTTCTCTGTGTCGCACTCTGGTCACTCTTGCACTTCTCTATTTGCTTCACTTAGACTATGCTTCTCTTGCTTACTCTAAGATTGGTCCAAGAATGGTCCTTGCCTTGATTTGAGTGTGTCGATCACGTACGCTCCTAACTGCAATGGTATCTTGGTGCTCACTTTCATGTCCGAAGATTGTCTTCACAAATGGCAGCCAACGACTCACTGTTTTGTCCTGTAGTGACTTTAGACTAAAACCAAAAATTTTAATGGGGGGGCATACTTTCACCTGTGCGTACGTTGCCGCTTCACATACCTTCACATTTTCCTTTTAAGTCTTCACTTTTGCACATAAGAGGGGGTTCACCTGAACCTTTCAAAACACTTTAAAACACACTTTGATCCTTAGGGAAATTAGAGAAAATACCTCTGCAACCTGCAACCCACTTTCTCCAATTTACCCGTGGTGGACCATTAACTGTGCACTACTTGTGCACTTTGACACCTGCACTTTAGCACTTTGACTTTGCACCTGTTGACTTTGACATTGACCTTATTGACTTTGACCAGTTGACTTTGATATTTTGACTTTGACTACAGTTGAATTTGACTGCAATTGACTTTGACCAAAATGACTTTTATGGGCTCAACAGTTGCCCATCACCTAATGTGCTCTTCATCCCGGAGAGCTATAGCCAAAACTCTGAGCATATAGGACACCATAATAATGGAGCTGCAAAAACTTGAATAGGACATCTGAGCAACAACCAATTCCACCAGATCAAGCACCAGAAAAGAACCAGAAGTGGGATTTTGTTATGGAAAAGCAAAAAAAAGGGGGAAATGGGAGGGTAGAAAGGAAGGGGCAGGGAGGGTTGATGGGGCTGAGAGGGATAGGGTCGAGAGGGTTAAGGATGTGGCTGGGCAGATGGGTAAAGGGAGGGATTGGGAGAAGGATTATGGGGTCTGGAGAGGGGAAAAATGATCAAAGAGGAGAGACACAGAGGGTACATATGGGAAATATAAAAGCCAAATGTAAGATGAGGTGAGAATATACCATATGGACAATGTGGTGAAATAAAAACATGTGATAAATGTGCTTAAAACTTGAGGGTTTTGACCAAAACTCATAGAAAATGTGGGAATCTGAAAAAATAAAGCCAAAAACTGATTCTAGAGGTGCCAGAAAACATGAAAATGACCCCATTTTTGTAAAAAACGGCCAACCGAGGCACGATCCAGAGCCAAAAGCTTTTAGCCATTAAAATTAAAAATAATAATAAAAATTAAATTATATATATAATAAAAAGTAAAAAAAAAAAGTGTTTTTTTTTAAAATAATTTTTTGAACGCCCATACTAAAAGAATCAAGAAAGTAAATAAAACAAAATAAATAAAATAAATAAAATAAAAAATAAAAATATTAAAATAATAATAAAAAAACAAAAATAAACAAAATAAAATAAATAAAGAAATTAAAAAATAAAATTGGTGGGGGGGGGGAGGGGGGGCGGGGGGAGGGGGATGGTCGGTGGTGTCGGGGGGGGGGGGGGGGGGGGGATTGGTTTTTTTTTCAGAAAAATAAAACGCCTTGGGGGGCCTTTTTTTTATTTTTATTTTATTTTATTTTATTTTTAAACCAAAGAAAAATACATTAAAAATCCAAAAAAATTGCAAAAAAAATCCAAAAAATCTTCAAAAAATTCTGAAAAAATTTCCTAGAGTGTTAGTCCAGTTTCTTCACTCAAAAACCACAGAGAGCTTCCTTTATTCCCCAAATATGGCAAGAAAAATAACATGAAAAGGAGAAAAATGCTAGAAAAAAATCTTAAAAATGCTTGAAAAATTATGGAAAAATTCCTAAAAATTCCAAAAATTATACCTTTGCAAAGTTGATGAAATGGCTGCTACATTTGCTAAAAACTCAAGAAACAAGCATGAAATCGATAAATAAAACTACTAAAACTTAAGTAAAAATGACGAGAAAAGACTATGTACAACCTGGACAAATTTTGGAGGTTCCAGGTGATCCATAATTCTTCATGTGGCTTGATGATAGGCCTTTAGCCATGATGTTTATATGTTGACCCCCAAAAACTCCTCCATAACCTTCAATTTTGTTGCACTTCATTTGTTTTATCTTCTTTTTGGGCATGCTGACGCTTTGATAGACCCACCTTAAATCCTTCAGTACAATATTATCTCCTCCATACTGCATCCTTTGTTTCCAAAGACTTGCAGGTACTCCATCCACATCATTGTTAAGCCTTGCACTTACTATCATAAAAATTGACACAATAGATGATATCCATACCAGTATCCATAAAAAAGTGGCCATTGACATATGAATTGGAGTAGCTTCATCACTGCTGCATGTAAGGGCTATGCTTTTCTTCTCTTTGCCATGGCCTTTGACTGAGACCGTTTCAACCTGAGTGATTTCCTCTTTTTCTTCATATGCTTCTTCTCTACTTGAGTTTGGGAAAATTCCATAGCAGGAATATGGGTCTTCTGCATGGAGCCAAGCCAACATGTTTTCATCTTCATATAAATCTGCTCCTTCAAATAGATCTGCTTCTGGGTTATCCACCCCTTCTTCTTCCATACAAATACCAATTGTCTGCATCATACTAGTATTTCTCTGATTGTCTAGTCCTTCTTCTAAAATTATATGCTGCAACTCTTTTCCCTCCCGCTTTACCCACATCGTGTCCTTGCCCCAATCATGCAACACATTGGCATGCCTTAACCAAGGTCTCCCAATTAACAGGGGGAAACTTCCTTCTACTTGTGGAAGCCTTAAAACAACAAAGTCCAAGTTAAAGATGGTACCTTGTATTTTTACTGGAACTCCAGGGACCACTCCCATAGGCCTTACTATGCTTTGGTCTGCCATTGTTACAGTGAAGTTGGCAGGTCTTGAAGGGTATAGTCCAATCTTTTTCATGGTATATTCAGGCATCAAGTTAATGCCAGAACCACCATCCACAATGACTCCTTGAAACTCATGACCTTTAATAGAGACTGTTAGCCGAGGGCTCTTGTAATCTGTGAGGGGTGCTTCCCCTAAACATTTATCTTTTATAACAGCAGCCTTTGCCACTAAAATTGTTGTGGACATTTCATCAATTATCTGCAAGAGTTCTGACCTGAACTTCCCATCCATTTTTATTAAATAAAAAATACTAACCTCCTTTTTCATGGACTTGAGCAGTCTGGAAGCTTCTGATTCCTTAAGAGCATGGGCTGCATTTGACTTATCAAACTCCTCATGAGCCCTGTTGAATGCATATTCAATGGCATCACTGGTACCTGTGAAATTTTCTTTTTGCCTTGTATCTGCACTTGTGGTGGCTTTGTCTTCAGACACACCTTTGTCTGTGTTTAATCCATTAATAATTGATTCTTGACCTATTTCCACTTGAGCCTTCCCCTTGCTTCTTGTCTGCACCGTAAAAGATTCAATTTCTTCTAAATGCACCACCGTGGTAGATGGAGATGGCACATTGACCTGATCTAACACTTCTTCTTTGTGTACAGAAATCATTTGAATATGGGGCCCAGATGAAGAGGCTTGATTCTTAGGACAACAATTTGTATAGTGGTCTCTGGCCTCTGGGCAGTTTCTGCAAGGAGGGGCATTTTCTGGGAGAGTGCACCTACTTTGATAGTGCCCATAGTCTCCACATCTGAAACAAATAATTGGCCTTCTAGGCCCATTTCCAAAATTATCCCTCTCTCTAGGGTTATAAGTGTTACCTTGATTGGGTGCAGCTGCCATCACATTTGCTGGTGTTGGGGGTCCTCCTTGTGTCCAGTATGTCGTTGCAGGCATTCCCCTTGATTGGCATTCATGGGCCTCATGGCCAACTTTCCTGCATAATTGGCAAGTCACATTTAACAGAGGACATTCACTTACTATGTGACCTTGCTTGCTGCACATGGAACACCAAAGTCCACTCTTGATGCCACCTCCTTTTAGTTCCTGCAACTCCTATCGCAGCTGAGCCAATTCCTCTGCTTGGGCCTCCTCCTCCTTTTGGAGCTTTAGTGCTTCAATCTCCCTCCTCAACTGAGCAACAACAATCTCCTCCTCTTTGTAGGGCTTATTCCTTTTTAAGCCCTCCAGCTCCTTCCTTAGCTGGATCACTGGATCCTCCATTTCTGTACCATATGTTGATTGGGAAGAAATTGCTCCATACTAGTACCTTATCTGCTCCAAGCGGGTGGCTGTGTTGATGAACTCCTCTATGGAGGCAGTAGGTAACACTAATTCCTTTATTTTGCATTGGGTGGCCACTAGTAGGGGCTTAGCCAACCATTTCTTAACAAAAAAATCGTGTGGTGGATCTGGCAATTTAGCCATTAGTGCTTTGGCCCTAGTCACAAACTCTGGGAACTTTTATCCTGGACCCAATCTCAAGTTTTCCAGTTCTTCTATGATAATCTCCGCAGTGTTGCCATGCTGGAACTGATTTTTAAATGCATCTTTCATCACATCCCAAGTGGTAAAATGGTTTTTAGCAAACTGGCTGAACCACTTATCAGCTAATCCCTCTAATGTGGCAGGGAAGAGAATAAAAAAGGCATCCTCCCTACCCATTAGGCCTCTAGTCTTACATAGTGCCAAAAACCTTCTAATGTGTTCATCCGGATCCTCCTGAGCTAGGCCTTTGAAAGAAGGAAACTTTATATTTAATCTAGAGAGTAAAGTTTCCAAGACCCGCCATGCTCTTGACTGATGATGTTGAAGATAGTGGACTGGAGGACCTTCTAACAACCTTCCTTCTTGTCTGCTTGCATGTGACCCTCAATGTTTGGGACCAGGTTGCGGTCATGAGCAGCTCATAGCCCACTGAATATGAGACACTTGATAAGAATATTTACCTTTGGTTTGATGAAGTAGCACTGTGGTTTTGTCGACACTTGATCTCTTCTATGCTTTGCACTTGGTTTCTCCTAAGCTCAAATCTCCTTGGAAGTCCCACCGGGCATGCCAAATTTTGTTGGGGGACTTTAGACAATAAGGAGTTTGAGGGTTTGTAGGAGAAAATGAAAAGACCAGAAGAGGAAATACACCTTGGAAGCTTCTGCTGATTGATTACAGTAAGACAATTACAATGTTTGAAGCAAAGTACAAGCCAATACCTATGTGCACAATCACACAGAGTGCTCAATTACAAAATACCCAATATCCCAAAGTCTTCTTGCCGCCGGCCTCCTCTGCACCAGACCTCCACCTTCTTCAAACTTATCCTTCTGCACACCTTGCACCAAGCTTCCACTAAGGGGGAGGAATGAATACCTTCTGTCGGCACGTGCACACTTCCAAGGAACCTTGAGATACTTGGGGGACTATAGCTTAGCACTCTCTGCACAAATCCTTAGTCACTCTCCATGCACCTTGCACTTCCACTTCTCTGCGTCGCACTCTGGTCACTCTTGCACTTCTCTATCTTGCTTCACTTAGACTATGCTTCTCTTGCTTACTCGAAGATTGGTCCAAGAATGGTCCTTGCCTTGATTTGAGTGTGTCAATCACGTACACTCCTAATTGCAATGGTATCTTGGTGCTCACTTTGATGTCCCAAGATTGTCTTCACAAGTGGCAGCCAACGACACACTGTTTTGTCCTGTAGTGACTTTGGACTAAAACCAAAAATTTTAATGGGGGGGGCCATACTTTCACCTGTGCGTACGTTGCCGCTTCACATACCTTCACATTTTTCTTTTAAGTCTTCACTTTTGCACATAAGAGGGGGTTCACCTGAACCTTTCAAAACACTTTAAAACACACTGTGAACCTTAGGGAAATTAGAGAAAATACCTCTGCAACCTGCAACCTACTTTCTCCAATTTACCCTTGGTGGACCATTAACTGTGCACTACCTGTGCACTTTGACACCTGCACTTTAGCACTTTGACTTTGCACCTATTGACTTTGACATTGACCTTGTTGACTTTGAGAAGTTGACTTTGACCTTTTGACTTTGACTATAGTTGACTTTGACTACAATTGACTTTGACCAAAATGACTTTTATGGGCTCAACACCTTTTAATTCAATCAGTAATGCAGTGCATATACACAAAAAATCAAAGAATCTTTAATTAAAACTTTTTCACCTGATTTTAAATAGATATTTTAATCATCATCTTCATCTTCATCAGCATCATCATCAGCATCAATCTCGTCAATCTCATATTCTTCATTATTTCTCTTCTTGAACAATTTAACTCTTTTCCTTGCAATCAAATTCTTCAACAAAGAACCATCAAATTCTCTAAGTTTAAATGTACCATTATCAAATACAGTTACTACTACATACGAACCAAACCATCTGAGGCCTAAGTCTATGTTTTTTATCAAAATAGATTTTATTTTTAAGACGTGATTCTCTAACTTTTTGTATAGCTTCTTCAATCATTTTATTTCCTAGATTTAACTGCATAATCCTAATAGAAATCAGATCTTCACGAGTCATCTCATTATTCCACGGAAGCGTCGTCCATGAAATAATCTGGGTCTGGATAGGAAAAATCGGCTTTTGACAGTACATTAGTTTTGTAGGCATAAATCCCGTAGATCTAGTATACGTCATCCTATCTGCCCATAGTGCAAAAGGAAGAATTCTAGGCCACTGCATTGTATCACCATTGCAGGCCTTAGAAATTGCCTTCACAATAGAGGGATGACCCCGTTCAATCTTACCATTAGACTCCGGATTATAAGCAATAATGAGAGATAGACGAATCCCATGCTAGTCAAAGAATTGTCTAGCCTCATGAGCATCTAACTCACCCCTATCTGCTACTATCTTTTCTACATAGCCAAATCTAGAAATAGCTTCTTCTAACAAAAAATTACATATGTTAAAAGTAGCTTTAGTACGAAGAGCTCTACCCTCTACATGATTAGTCAAGTCTTCCCTAGCTAAAACTATATATCTCATCCTATCTAAACCTTTAGGCATGGTCACTAAATCAACTACCCACTTGTAATGAATACAAGGAGGATATGTAGGGTGCAGAGGTTCTCTATGTCTAACTGACGAATGTACTTGACAAGTAGTACAAGAACTTACAAAGTCACGTATATTCACATACATACCTGGCCACCAATAAGCTTCTCTAATTTTATCATATGTCGCATAAAAGCCTTTATGTACTGCCCAAAGAGTTTCATGCATATCTATCATAACTCTATTTTGAAGATTTTTATTTCCTAAAATTCGTTGCGGATATCTAATTTTCCCTTTTGCATGACGCCAAATAAAACCATCTTTTAGAAAGAAATTAAATGCACGTTTCCTAATGTCTCTAAATCTATTAGCTGACCAAATAGGTAATTGCTTCAAAGTGCTAAGATAATATCCTATATCATACCAAATTCCCTCATACTCATTTTCATTAAATTTTTCATACACATAAACATCAGAAGTATAATTAATCACATTTAATTCAGTTTCAGTCTTGTCATCATCTTCAAACTTAGCCCTAGAAAACATATCTCCAACAGAGTTAGTTTTTCCAGAAATATGATTTAAAACAGGATTAATAAACTTAATATAAGATATCCACCTTAACATTGCTATATCTAGAGAAGAACAATCATTAATCATTCCTATTAATCATAAACAATCTGTTTCTATTACTACATTAGCTCCTATAAAATACTCCTTATCAGTCTTTAACGCAGTAACTAAACCCATAATTCACGTTTTATTTGTGGATCATTTTTTTGAGTTTCATGTAAAATTTTAGCCCCGAATCTAATAGCGTATCTATTTCCCTCACTATCATCTTGACCTATTACCCAGCCTCTTCCTATGGGACTAGTATCTATAGTTAAAATAATTGGTTTATTATTAGAGTAATTTACACATTTTAAAACAGGTGCATTAGAAAGTAAACTTTTTAATTTCTTCATTGCTTTAACATGAGTTTCAGTCCATTTAAATTTCCTATATTTCCTAAGTAAATCATACAACGGATTAGCTACATGAACATAATGCGGAATCCAAATAGCATAAAAAACACATGCTCCTAAAAAACGTCTAACCTCACTAATGTTCCTACAAGTTTCAGATAATTTATTTATAGCATCTACTTTTGGAGGATAAGGCCTACGACCATAGTAACCACATAAATGTCCTACAATTAAAACTTCATTGACACCAAAAACTGATTTTTCTATAGAAAAAGTTAATCCTACTTCTTCAAATCTTTTAAAAATTTTCTCACAATCTAAAATATGATTAGATACAAACTTCCTACAACCTAAAGAATCTAATGTTTCATCTTTTTCTTTTTCTTCATAGCCTTTAATTGGAATATCATCTATGAACGGCATGGTCACATTAGGAATAAAATCATGAAGAACCATATTCATTGCGTTCATCATATGTGCTACCGAATTTGTAGCTCCTTGAGGAAGAGTACACATATGAACTAATCCTAAAGGAGTCTTCATCATAGTAATATCTCTACTCTCAGTAGCAAGCTGGAACTGATCATATCCTGAATATAAATCACCCATAGAATACATAGAATGCCCAGCAAAAGCTTCGGCAAATTCTCCTACAATAGGACCGGCTCCTACATTCCTAATGTCACTTTATTTACAGGTTGTAAGTCTTGGATAAATCTAAGCTTACCATTCTTTTTAGGAACAGTAAACCATCTATTAGAATAAGGTGCAGAGGAAGGTTCTAAAATTTTCATATGCATCTTCTCCTTAAGCAGTTTCATTAGCTTAGGTAAATGAGCCTTTGGAACTGGTATAGGGCGAAGATTCCAAGGTATATGGGCTATGGTAAAAATAATCATAGGAGATACTATTCTAGGGTCAAGACATCCTATTTCATGAGGATAAAGAGAAAAATCTTTTCCATGTTTTCTTATCATTTCACGAAATAATTCAGGTTCAGTAGGCAGTAAAAAAGAATCTTCATTTCCTATTTTTATCAATTTAATAGTTTCATCAATAAAATTATGTCCTATTTTTGAAATATCCTGTAAGATGGGATCATTAGCTACTTGTTTTATTTTTTGGTCACTTGCTTCAGGTAAAGCTTGAGCTACATGTTTCACTTTTTTATCTACTGATTTATACTTTGTATTAATTTTATCTTCATTATGAAAATCAGAAACAAATTTTAAAATTAATTCATATTCATTTAATGAGCTCAGAAGAATAACTTGTAATAATTTTTCATCATGTAAGGTTTCTTTAATTTCTTCAAGTAAAGTAGAAGAAAAAGAAGTTTCAATTACATTTTCAATTTTTTCATTTATAGACATATATCCTTTATCTTTAAAATATTTTTCATGTTTTTTCATTATTTTCTTAGGAATATCTTTACTGTTTAAAATTTATAATTTTCAAGATGTAAAATAAACAGAAAAACTTTCTAATTCATGTACACATTTTTGCGAGATTTCAAACCAGTTACCACTGTTGTCCTGCTCAACAATGGTGTCTAGTAAAAATTCTGATCAAAGTATGTTCCAGAATCACTAAGAGGTAAATGACTCTCGTGCATCTTCTCTTGTGATTGGATAGGTGTTTGCCTAATTTGTTCTCTATTTCTAATATGGTTTGGATTAACAGTCATTACTTGTAAGGATTGTAAATCATCTTTTGACCTAAATCTTGCATATGCAGAGCCATCTTCCATTATTTTTGTTTCCATTCGTGTTTCACAGATAAAGGGTTGTCCTAAGATGATTTCATAAGAACAATTATCTTGTATAAAAAAGTGAAATGTTTCACTTATTCCACCTATTGAAATTGGAATGTTTGCACAAGCTCCTAGAAGTGCACCACATCCATTGTCTGTTGTTCTCATAATCCACCCATGCTGTTTATCTATAGGCCATCTAAATTTATCATATAATTCTTTTGATATTACGTTAATTTCTGAACCTGAATCTAGTAAAGCTAAAGCTGTACAAGAATTTTTCATATCTCCTAAATTTACTTTGATCTGAGGTGTTCCCTTGGCCCAAAAACTCTTTTTGTAATTGCTTTCAGATTTTTCCTGTATATTATCTGGAAGAATTGGTCCTAAAATTTTTTTATTAAGGTATCCTTCACTTTCTTCCTCATCATCAAAGTCAGAAAAGGAATCTTTAGAAATATGAGATACATCTACATTGTCATGCATTTCAGTATCAGTATTTAATGGAAATCTTTTTCTTTTGATCATTTCAATAAAGTTATCTTTAAAGTCTAATTTAGCTACAGTAAATAATTGTTCAAGTGACATAGTCACTTGACTTTTTAAAAGAATATCATACAGTATTTCTTTTGTGTCATTTTTTTGTTCTAGTTCTGAAGTTAAAATAGCTTTTGGAATTCTTTTGGGTTTCTTTGTTTTTCCCTCATTTTTATCTGTTTCTTCATTAGTCTTTGAATCTAATTCACTAGGCTTTGATTCTGAAGGTTTGTTTGATGTCTCAGGTTGTTTGCCCTCCCTTATATCTCTTCTTTTCTGCTCATTTAAATCTAAATTTGTATTTTCATTAAATTGTAAATTTTTAGGTTGTTTTCTAGTTACTCTTTGATTAGTTTCATCTAAATCTTGAGTTTCATATCTTTTTCTCTTTTCTTCCACATTTGCTATATGTGAAAAGATAGAGAAATGATCTACCGGTGAGTTCCATGCTGTTTTATTCATTATATCATCTCTAGCTTTTATTAATGCTTCTATTGAATAATTTTTGGTTTCATTTGAGGTTTCATCATCTAGATCACTTTCATCACATTCTAACCTAACTCCAGATGAGCTTCTTTGTGCTTCAGATATATTTTCATATAGTTTTTGCATTCCACATTTTCCCCAATTTACAGCTAGTGGGAGGTGGGTGCGGTAATCACATAGTTTTTTATCAATATCAATTACTAGTTTTCTTTCTTTTGCCTCTTTTAAAGATTCACAGGCATAAGACATATGTTCTGTGGAGTTGCACCAAACACATCGTCAGGTGGGTGCGCCTTTTAGCTACTGGTTGATTCATTAAAGGTGCTATAGGTATAGGATTTATTTGTGGGGCATGAGTAAACTGAGGTCCTAAAATTGTCCTATCTTGACTAGTTAAAGAATGAACTGTGTTTTGAAGTGTAGCCACTTCCTTAGTTATATTCGTATGCATCTGCATCATATTATCTATTTTATTAAATAATATTTCAAACTGTAACTCACTAGGAATTTTAGATGTTGATGCTTGTTCAATTGAACTAGAATTTATATTAATTTTAGGATTTTGAGTAGTTGGACCTACTGTTGGAAAACTTAAATTCATCTCATATAGTAATGACTGCCTTTGTTTCATTTGTGCTACTACTTCTACTACTTGTTTTAGTACCGCCCAGTCCTCTGTTAAACCACATCTTTTCCCAGGTTCCTCTAGTCTCCTTTCTACTTCACTTCTAATGTCTGTAGGTAAAACTTTTAAAAAATATAAAACTATATCTGGTGTGAGAGAAGTTCTAAGTAGAAAACAGATTCAAGTTTAGAAAATATACCTGATAGTTGATGCAGAAGCTAGAGTGCATGTGATATTTTCAAGTATACATTTGTTTATCAATAAAATGCCTAATACAAAGAATCTAAGTGCTGTGTGTGCAAACGTATTTCTTCAAGTACTTGATGGTAAGGGTGAAGAGATGAAGTTCAGCTACTTGCCTATTCCTATGGAGGCGCTCAGAGCATAAGCCCAACCCTCAACACCCAAGGAATTACAAGGTTTGTGAATTCTTCCTCTGCAAGATGACCACCTCAAGCTGCTGCAACCATGTAGCCTAAACCAAAATATTTCATATGCAAGAAAAGGAAAAGAGTGTTGTGCCATTGTTTCACGTCGGGTTCAAATGTGGGAGCGATTCGTGACGACTTGTGGATCAATTCAATCGTCTCGCTAACAGCGCACATAGGGTGACTATGCAGAACAAGTATTTTTTTTCCTAAGGTCCGTAAGGCAAAGCGTTTCTATATCTTTCAACTGCGTCTAAATAGGATGGTAAGATTAATTCCTCACTAACTACTTTATCTTTAATGATTTTTGTTACGTTTAAATCCTCTTGTGAATTTTTAGTGTTTCTAGCTATGGATGGAGGAAAAAGATTTTCACTATTTTTAGTACTAGGTGGAACAATGGAAATTAATGGTAAAAGTTCTAGATAATCTACGTTCAAATTCTCTTGGATGCAAAGTTTCTTCTACAATCTTATCTTTAACTAGTTCTTCAATCTCTGTATTTTGAGTTTCATTAACTTCAACTGGTCTAGGAAATAATAATTCAAATGTAGATGGAGGTAAAAAAGTACTACTAGATGAAGCCTCTTCAGACATATAAGATGAAATGTAAATAGATTAATGATGGATTTCCTATACAAAGCTTAAGATACTGTTTATAAAAAATGATACCCTATACAAACTAAACAATAGATTTTCAACTAAGTAAATTCTTTCCACACTTCAAATCTTCAGTTCGTCTTCAACAGGGCTGCATATCATTTGAATCACATGAGAAATATAAGTATGCTTTTATAAAAGATTAAACACTCTTTTAAATCTTCACATATTTAAAAAACTTAGTTTAATATAAGATAATTAGCTTTTCTAAAACACACACACACACACACACACACACATATATATATATATATATATATATATATATATATATATATATATATATATATATATATATATATATATATATATATATATATATATATAAGTACATACATTTATTTTAACATACACATTGCAATAAAATAATTCATTCATACATTACTTTAGCATACATCATATAATTCATATATATACATAGCTTCATACACTTATATATATTCATACATATTACATATGCTAACATACATCACATGCATACATACATACTAACATACATGCATGACATAACATACACTAACATAAATGAACATGCATACATAACATGACATGCATACATACATGCATGAACATGCGAATATAAATTACACGAACATAACTCGCATGCATACATGCACATGCATAAATGAACATGCATTTAACTAAAATGCATAAACTTTCATGTACTAACACACATGCATGAACATACATGCACATGCATGATCATACATTCACAAACATACAACATGCAAGCACTAATATCTAATATTCATGCATTAACTATGCATACATGTACATAAATAACACTCACTAACATACATCTAACATTCATTAACATACATCTAACATTCATTAACATACCTAACATTTACATGCATTTCCTAATATCTAACATGCACTACCTAACTTCTAACATCTAACATGCACTACCTAACTTCTAACACCTAACATGCACTACCTAACGTCTAACATCTAACATGCACTACTTAACATCTAATATGCATACATTAACTAACATGTCTAACATTCAACAAGGGTACATGTACTAACATCTAACATGGGTACATGCACTTACTAAATGCATTTCTAATAAGTTTCTATCAAGCTAGCAAGTAAGGGTTGAAGAAGCTTGGCTAATGGATAAGAAAAGGAAGGGATAAGTTAAGATTAGATAGGATTATTATTTGGAAATAGATAAGTTGGAAAGAATAATGAATTCTTTGGAAAACAAATAAGGCTAAATGGCTCCTTCTTTTTGCTAACCTGTGAACACACAAAAAACCTTAGGATAACAATTCATACATTTAATATGTAAAAATACCTTCACTCTTACTCTCTCTCTCTCTCTCTCTCTCTCTCTCTCTCTCTCTCTCTCTCTCTCTCTCTCTTCTGCGACCGCTGTCGGCTGCAGAGAGAGGGATGGAGGAAAAAGAAATAAAATAAAAAAGAAAACTAAAAAAAGAAAGAAGAAGGGACAAAAAAAAAGAAAAAAATAGAATAAAAAAATAATCTCTCTCTCTCTCTCTCTCTCTCTGTGTCTCTCTCTCTGCTGCGCATGCAGCACCGCTGCTCCGTCGACAGAGAAGAGAGGGAGGGAGAAAGAGAGTCATTAAAGAAGAGGGAAAAGAAATGGAAGAAAATGATAGGAAGAAGGAAAAAAAAAAGAGAAAAAGAATGAAGGAAAATTTAGGAAAAATAGAAAACAATCTCCTGAGTCCTCTCCATCACTCTTCTGCGACGTCTGAATTTAGAACAGAAAAATTTGCTTTGGAATAAATGATTTGCAAAAGCAAGAGAGATGGCCTTCTCTCTCCTCCTGCCAGAAGGACAGTCATGGAAATGAGTGCACAAATAACTATAGTCTAGAGCATAGAGAAAATAGAGTACCTGAAAAATCACATGAGCTTGTGAATACAACTCCTCTCTTTATATAGATGAGAGTAGCCCACCATAGCCCACATTTTCCCTAAGATAACTGATCCATGCATCCTACATTTACTCCTCTTCAACTCAACATATCTCAACTAGAAATTAGTCGTGGAAAATTCTCCTTTTCTTTTCCAAGAAATTCACAACTTTTACTAAAATAAATATTCTCTTGGCCATTCATTTAGAATTTAATAAATATAACCCTTCAATTACTTTTTATTTATTTAATCACTTTTAGAATAAATGCAACCCTTTAGATTAAATTAAATTAAACCCATCAATTAATTTAATTGTATACATAATCTTAGTGTTAAAATATCAATCAATAATTAATATAATTAATTAACCATTTATAATTAAAATATTTGGTAAGTTTTCATTTAATATATTTTATCCTATTTATAAACTCATTTAGAGACTAAAACCTACTTAATTAACCTTTTTAACCATATGTTTACCCTTAAAATAACTTCAAACCATGTTTTTTAACCCCAACTAACCCATAAACTAATCCTCTACCCTTCCATAACCCTCTAGATTTATTAATTAACCCTTAATTATCCTTGAAATTAATCTTCAACACTATAAAACATGTTCAAAACCTACATCTAACCCTTAAATACCCTTGAATTATCTTTCAAAATTTAGATAAACCCTTGAATAACCCTAAATTTTTAAGCTATACCCGCAACTTCATTAGAAAACACCTTGGTAAATACTTCATATCTTTCTATTAATCATCAAACTTCTTGTCCTGCAAAATTAAAATCAAACATTAGTCAAAATTTTCATAAATTATTCAAACTTATTTCAATCAATTAATCTTTTAATTTTAGTAATATTTTAAGAGTAATAAATTCTTTCCGACACCGCGTCCATCTGTAGTAGAGGAAATCGCCTCAACCATTAGAGCAAAGAGCTTTCGGCATTTAGGCTTCTCAAGTTTTTAAATATGTTCTCATTTTGCCCAAATTCTCTACAACCTTACTTGAGAATCTATCTCCAACCCAAAATTCCTTGAGTTTTCTGCATTCTCTTGAGATTTCTGCTATCTTGAACTGAACCCAAATAAGGGCCAAGTTTTGCTTCTTTGCTTGATATTGAGAAGAACAAAGGAAGGACAAGGGGAGCTGTGAAGATGTGGAGGTTCAAGCTATGCCATTATTCTAGCACTCTCTGCTAGAATCAAGTCCACATCAAGGCACAAGTTAATTGGGGAAGTTTTCTTGTGAATTTTGTGCATCGTACCTTTGATTTTATCACAAACACCACTTACGTTTGGGAATCTAAGTAAGTTTATAAACGGACTATGTGCGATGGAGGGGACTTCGAGCCACGGCACTTTGACAAGTAGTACTAGAATTTTGATGTATGTTTCAGTTCCTATTTTAGTAACATCCTCACTCATGCCTATACCACCAAAAGTGTCATGTGCATTGCATACATCTGCATGAACGATTTCAATTCCTAGTCATGTGTCTGATGCATTGAACATAGAAAAGATGGCATTAATTTTGGACATTGAGAGTACCACGATGCGAGCGGACATCAACACCACCTTAAATGAGATGAATGATCTTGAAGATAGGATGTTGAGAGTAGAGCACCACCTAGGACGTTTGTCCAATGTCTTGGTAGAAGTTGCAGAACTTCCTCAATCTTTTGATGCAATTAAAAGTCACCTTAGGGCTATTTTGGACTTACTCCAGAAGCCCAAGGAGGTAGGTAGGGCTACTCTTGTAAGCCATACCAACACGATAGCAACCTCATCAATGTCTATTTTGATGGAAAAGGATCCAACTATATCCATTTCCCAAGCAGACTTAATTCCCCTAACTGGTAGCTTGAGTCATCTTAGTTTGATGACTCCTACCGCTCCATTTTTGGCTAATAGGTCGAGGCAAGTAGTAGGTCAAAGTCATCCCGTAGATCTTTCCTTAGGAAAAGATCTGCGTCCATCTTAGTTCTTGGGTGAAGATAAGGATAGGAATAAGGACGTTGTTTTGACGTTCTTAGAGAAGTGGCATGATGTCCACTAGCTCAAGAACACCCCCGAGCATGTGCAAGTGGTGGAGGCGAGTTTAGCATTAGACCCTAAGGCTTATACGTGGTGGATGAGTCTCTCTGAGACTCATTAAAAACCTTCAACCTGGATTGAGTTCACCCATCTCTTTAAAAAAGAGTTTGTCATCGAGAATGAGAAGGAACGTAACTGGGAGGCATGGGATATAATTCAACAAAAAGGAAGACCATTATTGGTTTACATTTAAAAATTTTGAGTAGTTATTCTAAAACTAAAAAACCTTGATGACTTGCATTGGCTTCGTGGTTTTGTCTGGGGACTTAACCAGCGAATCTATAATGAGGTGAAGGGACATGCACCTAAATCGCTTGATGAAGAGATTAAGGTTGCATAGATTTATGAAGATAATTCTTATTTATATGTCCAACAAGATAGTGGTATTCCCAAAAGAATAACACTAAATTCAAGGGCAAAGGGCCTAGATCATCCGAACGTATGTATAAAAAATCTCGTATTCTTAGACATGGAGTTTCTCAAGAAGATCGTAATATAGCACAAAAGGAAAATTTGTATTTTAAATGCCTCAAACCAGGACATCATAGTAGGGCATGTCCAGTTGGAAGAGACAATAAGGCCTCTTTGGGTAACGAAGGTAAGGGGAAACAACAGATTTATCTGATCCAAACTTTGGACTTGGATGAAAATTCAAGTGCAAAGAAGGTCAGATCATGCACTGTGATAGTACCCATAAGTGCCAAGTCTCCAAACACATGTGGAAACCTCAAGAATTTGGTCATCATGATTTGGCCAATTTGCATGAATCAATCAAAGGTCACACCATCCGGATTATGGTTGACGATTTGACCACACATAATTTTATAAATTATGCACTTGTGAAAAAATTGGCTCTTCCTCAAAGTCCTTCTCCTCATAGATATATTGTCTCTATGATGCATGGACAGGACACTCGCATTTGGGATACCATGATTTCAAATTTTGAACTGGAAATCCAAGATTATAAAGATAAAGTGGACTTCTAAATTTTGAACATGGAGCAGGTAGATTTGGTTGTAGGGAGAGAATGTCTTTGGAGTCTTGGAATTTCATTGTCCAGATGCTACTATACAAAAACTTTGGAATTCCAGTGTGATAGGGTGTTGTATAAGATCAAGGCCGAACACGTCCCAAGCACCCCTTTGATTTCACACATAGAATTAAAGAAACTTTTAAGCAATGAAGCTAGGACCCAAGCTTTTCTGGTCCTTAGCACTAACGTAATTGATTCTGATAATACAAAACAAGTTTCTTATGTCTCGTCTTTTATTCCTTGTGAAGTGTATGTTAAATTCAATGAATTAATGAAGGAATGTAAAGATGTGTTTCCTAAGGAACTTCCCCATGGCTTGCCACTCTCTCGTGGAAACACTGATGATGCAATTAATCTATTTTTGGGAACCAAGCCAAAATCTCAAAACCCGTACTGCCTCTCTTATGTCCAAAATCTAGAAGTCGAGGAATAGATTCTAGACTATCTAGATAAAGGATTTATTTGGCCAAGCCAGTCTCCTTGGGCTGTGCCCATCCTTCTTGTACAGAAGAAAGATGGAACTTTAAGGTTTTGTGTGCAGCTTAATGTATACCCCAATATATCTCAGAGGTAATGCTATCCTTCATTGACACTTGCTCTTCCCTTCTCTAATATATATGCACCTCTATTGCCCCCCCTTTCCACCGGGTATCTCTCAATCTATCTTTGTCTGCCCCTTCTCCCTCCTATGTGCTTGTGATGTTTCAGTGTATGTGCATGGTGTGTTTCCTTTACCTTTTCATAAGGTTCCTTATATAATGGTATTGTCTTACTTCACCATGCTGTATCATGATGACTTCGATCACCCGATTGATTCATTTGCATGAGGGAATTATACTAAGATCTTGGATTTGTGCTTGAAAGGTGTTATAAATGTTGATCTTAGGCTGGGGGCATGTATGCCAGACAAAGTTAATGCTTCTCTAATTAATGCTCATACATAGTCAAAATACTCATGGGCATGTAACCCTATTTAGTCGGACACTCATCTGGACCAGCTGATACTTGCTTCCAAAATCCATAGGCACACTCCTTCAAAATTGATGTCATCGTTTTCTTTAGATTGGTTGGCCCTCAAATTTTTGGGAGTGACATAACCTTGAAAAATTGTTTGTTGTTTGAAAGAGACCTTCTTGCGATAATTCAGTATCCTAAACAGCCACTGGATGTACACAAACATACATGCATACATACATACATACATACACACACATATATACGCACACATACATACATACATACGCATGTGTGTGTATATGTGTATATATATATATATATATATATATATATATATATATATATATATATATATATATATATATATATATATATATATGTGTGTGTGTGTGTCTGCATGTGTATCACTATATACATATTGATGTATGTACATATAGTTCGCATTGAGTATTAGTTGTTCGTTTGTTTCTTTTGGGAAATTGAAATTCCTTCATTCACGGAAAGAATCATAAATTCCTCTAATTGTATCCAAATGAGGTGATTCAACTTGATATAGGTTCTTGATTAAAGAGCTTTCTAATTGATTTCTAGAACGTCTAAGGGAATTAATACAAAGTAGTAGAGACCATTTGTTTTGTTGTTTTGATTCTCAAAGAGAGATGTTGTCCATGTACCTAGGTTCACTTTTTGGCCACAACATTTTCATACGACATCCAAATTGGTAAGTTTAATCTTTATTAGATTCCAAACTTCAAGAACTATCATTTTGAGTGATCAGATGAAATATTTTTACCTTTGCAACCTATCTGTACATAAGGTTTTATATGGCTATTCACTAGTGAAGGGTTCTTTAGGAATGAGATTTGTGATCAATTATGATGTTTAGGACTTCTAAATCACATTTACTATCACTTGCGAGTCGAATAAATTTGCTATTACATCTTTGCACACGCAATGTCATTTAGTTATTTTGTTTAATAAAAGCATGTACAAGTCTTCTATTAGGTTCTCAAAATTGTTTCTATATGTATTGAAGCGAGAAAAAGTTCTCTTCAAAGAAACCATACCTTTATGAGGGCATCAAGTGCCCAACATTATGTTTTTGCAAATGTTATTGTTTGCAAGTTTAAGGGATGAAGATAAAGTGGATTTTTGGCCACCAAGCTTATGCTTCTTGTTGATTGTGGGTATTTTTTGTTTCACTTCTATTTTATTGGGGAAATTCTACCCAATTTCTGTAACCACATGGTGTTATATGCCATGGAAAAGCTAGAGATATATAGTCTCTTGAAGTAGTAGCTAAATTAGATGCTCGTGAAATAATTTTGGTACCTAAAAAGATGCATAAGTGCATGTATTACTTATATTTTGTTTGAAGAATATCTTTGCTTATTTTTTCATCATTAAGATGAGTAAGACCTTGGTAGGAACATGATCAAGTTTCTAAATGTTAATTAAACATGAAGAATTGCATTTTATGCAGACAAAGCTGGACAAAGATAAATAACATTTTTCATAGTTATTTATATCTAAGAACTTTCATTTGATAGGTAGATCATATGTAAAGATTCCATTTCCACGAGGTGATTTTGATTACTAATTTGATTTGAAAAATGTTGGATGGTCAGTGTGCATGGGTATGTTTCCATGTCATATTCATTCAAAATAATGAATGAGCATGTCTAATTATCAGGATTAACATGTCTCACCAGTTTTAAGTTTCAAATATAACTATCAAAAGAGTTAGATAGATAACGACCTCAAAAAGATTTGGATGTTTCTCTTTGAGTGAATGCCTAAATTAATTGAAATCTTGATATCAAGTAGCTCAGTGGCTTTAGATGAAGTCATCCAACTCAAGTGCAAAATCTCAATTTCTAAGTGAATCTGATGTCCCACCTAGCAATTGTTCCAACTCAAACCCATGGAGTGGAAGATTCTCTAAAAATTTTACTCTAGTAAATTCATTGACTACATCAAAGAAAGGTAAAGTAAATATTTCTAGTGATAATAAAACATATTTAGGTTTCGAAGACATTGATGGAGAATGAAGCACTTCAGAAAAGAGCCTTGATGAGGAACTTGGGTTTTCCTCTATGAAGACTCCAAGTTTAAGAAAGGGATCTGCAAATGATAGAAGGAGAAGAAGTGAACTCGGACCAAGAAGATAGGAGAGGATAAAAAGTTCAGTCCAACGATTAACATACGATAGCTACATGACTTGTCATTGTGCTTACATGACCAAGGTAATAACAGATGGTTGTTGGAGATAGACATCTAAGCTTGCGGAAGCACGCAAACAACACAAAGAAGGAGAAGAAGCTTGGAGCACAACACACAATACTGAATGTATTACTTGTTGGAGCAAGACAATCAACAATTGGTGATTATATGAAGCCTAGAAATGAAGACATGAAGGAAAGATTGAATTCTAAGTTCATGAAGTGAAGTGAAGGTTCAGGAAGAAAAGTTCTATAAATTTATGTACATTATTTTTGTAAATACTTCAAAATACTTGAAGTAATGAAGAATCAATACTCATATATATATATATATATATATATATATATATATATATATATACGTGTATATGGTCATATTAGGTGTGAGATATGAAGTATAGATGAGATAGAAAGGAATAGATCATGAGTATTGTGTATCATCCATGAGATGAATGATGAGTTGAATAGAAAGAATTCTCAGGCAACTGCGCGTCGATCTTTTCTCCATTTCTCCTTCTGTGTTTGATTATATTATAAGTGCAGTAAACTTTTTTGTGTAGTGACTTTCTTCATAGTTAGCTAAAGTCTTGATAGTTTGGCACTTGTCTTCCAAAATTGGTTGAAGGAAAGGAAGACCTCGACTACTGCAGATATACAAAATTCAAACTTTGAAGATTCAAAAGGACAAAGTGTGAAAGAAAAGCTGAAGGGAGACACACAAGAGCAATCAAAAGGATCAGAAGGAGTAAATTTTAAAGCAAAGGTACATTCATTCCTTATAAGGTTAAAGATTTGATAGTACAGGTGAAGAAAGGATGGGAGAGAGTCTCCAAATTGAGAAGTTGGATAGAGAGAACTATCCAGCTTGGTCTATGAGGAGGGAAGCTCATCTTATGAGCAAAGATCTGATGGGATACATCAGAGGAGAGGAAGAAAAGCTAGAGTTCAAAGATCCTAGTGTTCCAACTAGGGAGGAGCTTGCACATTTAAAGATTTGGATGAAGAAGGATGCTCAAGCAAGGAGCATAATCTACATGGCAGTGAATGATTATTTGCTTCCCCATATCAGAGGACTTGAAAGTGCAAGTGACATATGGAGTGCTTTGGAAGAGCATTTTCAGAATACAACCAAATTAAGGAAAGCATCATTATGGGCAGAGTTTACTACATTCAAGAAGAAGACTTCACAATCAATATCTGATTATGTGACAAAGATGAAAGACATTGCTGATTCTTTAGGTGCAGTTGATGAAGATATTGAAGAAGATAAGTTGGTAAGAGAAATTCTCACAAGGCTAAGAGGAGATGAGAAGTGGAAGCCTTTTATATTGTCTACAAAACTTTCATTAGATCATTTCACTCCTGATTTGAATCAATTGTTAGGACATATGCTAACTTTTGAGAATGATATCAAAGGAGATGTTGATAAGAGTGGAGGTCATGTAATGTATTCTAAAGACAAGAGGAAAGATAACAAAGGAAAGCAACAATCAGTTCAAGATAAAGGTACTTCAAGTCAAGAAAACTTTCTAAGAGGAAGAGGAAGTGGTAGAAGTAGAGGAAGAGGCAGAAGTAACAAAGATAATATCAGAGCTTGTTGGATATGTGGTAAGACCAATCATCTATCTCATGAATGTTGTTATAATAATCAAAGCAATGGTAATTTTAATCAAAGAGGAAGAGTTGGAAGATATCAGAGAGGAAATTTCAAAGCTAGAGGTGGTAGGAATTTCTTTGGAAGAAGTGGAGGAAGAAACTTCCAAAATCAATCCTATAATAACACCTATGACAATTATGCATCAGCTCAGAAAGAAGATTTAACTCTTATTATGAATGCAACATGTGAAACTTACATGAAGACATGAGAGTATTCTATATTGACTCGGGATGTAGCAATCATCTGAGTGGAAACATTGCTTTCATGATTGATCTAGATCATAAGGCCATCAATCACACAGTTCAAACAGGAGATAATACAAAGCACAAAGTGAAGTCAATTGGTTCAATTAAAGCCAAAGATGGAAATACTCTATTGAGTAAAGTTTTGTATGTTCCTACAATTCCAAAGAATTTGATTAGTGTAGGACAAATTGTGGAAAAAGGATATGAGGTAAGGTTCACTAATGATGGAGTTTATGTTGAAGACCATAGCCAAGGGTATAAACAAATTGTTATAGGAAAGAAGGAAGGAAGGCTCTTCACACTAAAGATATAAGGTAATGTTGGACATGTTATGTTCACTTATGGAGAGCAAAAGCTGTCTAAATTGGATCTTTGGCATAAAAGACTTGGACACTTCAATGAAAGAGGTATCAAAGAGATGGTTAATAATGGTTCAGTACTTGGATTACCTAATGTTGTAGCTCAACACATGACATACAGATATGAAGCATGTCAGCTAGGCAAGGATCATAAGCAATCATATAATAAGCATGGTTTTATGTACTCAAAAAGACTTGAATTGGTACATATAGATGTGTGGGGTCCTTCAAAGGACTTTAGTATAAATGGTTCAAGATATTGTGTCATATATGTTGATGATGCTACCAGGTGGATCACTATCTATGTGATCAAAGACAAGTCAGAAGTGTTTAATACATTCAAACACTATCATGCATATGCAGAAAGAATTACAGGACAAAAATTGAAGAGGTTAAGATCAGATGGAGGGGGAGAGTATTTTTCAAATGAATTCAGTGATTATTTGTGGAATGTAGGTATAAAGAGAGAGGCTACTTGCAGGTACTCTCCTCAACAAAATGGGGTAGCAGAGAGAGGAAATAGAACTCTTGTTGAGTTTGCAAGATCAATGATGAAGGAGAAAAATTGTCCAAATTATTTGTGGGCTGAGGCTATAAACACAGCCACATACTTGGTCAATAGGCTACCATGTAAAGCTTTGCACGGTATGACACCATATGAAGCTTGGTGGGGTAAGAGACCTACTTTGGATCATTGCAAAGTATTTGGATGTTTGGCTTATGCATATGTGCCATCTCAGTTGAGGCATAAATTCTAACCTAAAGCAGAAAAATATGTGTTCATTGGCTATGATGACAAGCAGATGGGTTATAGGTTGTGGAGTCCATCCACAAAGCAATTCCTTGTGTCTAAGGATGTTACATTTGATGAGCAAGGTACTTGATATGTAGGTACACTTAATGTTCATGCAGGTGATGAAGAAATTTTGAATCAGAAGAAAGGTAAATCAAAGGTTCGAATATGTGATGAAGAAGAGAGTTATGAAGGACAAGTTGAAGTAGAAGAAAGGCCAAGGTTTGATCTAGAATATGATGAACCAGAAACTTTAAGAAGTGGAGAACTCATAAGGTCATCTAGGAAAAAATGGCAACCTACAAGGTATAGCTATGATACTTCATTCTTGACTACTAAAGATTATGCTTATATAATAAAAGCAAATGAAGATCCATCCACATATGATGAAGCCAAAGGAAATGAGAATTGGGAAAAAGCTATGTAGGAAGAATATGATGCATTGATGGAGAATGAAACACGAGATTTGGTTCCTAAACCAAATCATCAAAAGATCATTGGATGTAAATGGGTTTACAAAACAAAAAGGTTTGCAGATGGAAGTGTATCTAGGTACAAAGCCAGATTTGTTGTAAAAGGATATGCACAGACATATGGTGTGGACTATGATGAAACGTATAGTCCTGTCGCAAAGATGACAACCATAAGGACTCTCATAGCAATTGCTGCTTGTAAAGGTTGGAAATTATCTCAATTAGATGTGAAGAATGCATTTTTGAATGGTTATATTTCAGATGAAGTTTACATGGAACAACCAGATGGTTTCAAAGATCAAGTGTATCTACATCATGTGTGTAAGCTCAAGAGAGCTTTGTATGGTTTGAAGCACGTCCCAAGGGCATGGAATTATACGCTTGTAAAGTTCTTGAAGGAACTTGGGTTTCAAGCATCTAAGGCAGATAGTAGCTTGCTAGTCAAAGCAAGTGAGGATGGATTTATTTATGTCTGTATTTATGTTGATGACATAATACTTACAGGAATAGATAACAAAGGTATACACATGATTAAGAAGCAGATGGAGAAAGAATTCAAAATCAGTGACTTGGGAAATTTTTCATTCTTCTTGGGAATGGAGATTTCATATACTCAACATGGAGCATATGTAACTCAAGAAAGGTATTTGAAAAATTTGCTAATCAAATTTAAAATGGAAGGTTGTAGGATAGCACCAGCTCCAATGGAGGTGAATCATAGATTGAGTAAATATGGAGGAGAAGAATTCAAAGACATGAATCTTTATCAGAGTTTGGTGGGTAGCTTGATTTATGCTACATTAACAAGGCCTGACTTATCATATGCAATTGGAGTTTTATCTCAATTCATGCATTGTCCTTGAAAGGAACATTGGATTGCTGGACAAAGAGTACTTAGGTACATCAAGGGCACACTTAAAGAAGGCTTGTTTTTACTTCAGATACAAGAGTCAAGATATATAGTGATGCAGATTGGGCAGGTAACTCTGTATGTGGGAGATAAACTAATTTCATGGTGCTCTAAGAAGCAACATATAGTTTCTTTATCATCTATAGAAGCAGAATACAAAGGCATGGTAGAAGCTGCAAAGGAAGTAATATGGCTAAAGACTCTTATGAAGACTTTTGATATTATTCAGAGTACTCCTATCATTTATGGAGACAATATGAGTTCTTTATATTTGGCAGCTAATCCTGTGTTTCATGCTAGAACTAAACATATTGAGATTCACTATCAGTTTTTGAGAGAGAAGGTTGTTGATAAAGAAATAGAAGTCATACATACTCCTACAAAAGATCAACTTGCAGATATGATGACAAAGAGCTTGGATGGACCAAAGTTGCAGAGGTTTAAAGATATGGCAGGAATAAAGAAGATGCAGGTAATCACAATTGCTGATTGATGGAGAGCTGTTGGAGCAAGACAATCAACAATTGGTGATTATATGAAGCTTAGAAATGAAGACATGAAGGAAAGATTGAAGTCTAAGTTCATGAAGTGAAGTGAAGGTTCAGGAAGAAAAGTTCTATAAATTTATGTACATTAGTTTTGTAAATACTTCAAAATACTTGAAGTAATGAAGAATCAATACTCATATGTATATGTATATGTATATATATATACACACACACACACACACACACACACACACACATATATATATATATATATATATATACACACACACACACACACATGTATATGGTTGTATTAGGTGTGAGAGATGAAGTATGGATGAGATATAAAGGAATAGATCATGAATATTGCGTATCATCCATCAGATGAATAATGAGTTGAATAGAAAGAATTCTCAGGAAATTGCACATCGATCTTTTCTCCATTTCTCCTTCTGTGTTTGATTATATCAGAAATCCTTTTGTAGATATCTAATTCCATAGTCAATGCATCTATGTTAAGATTTGAGAGCCTAATTGCAAACAGGATGCGAGAATTATGTGTAGGAACATTTATATGTGAAGAAGTGATGAGTGTCGTCTGAAACAGGCACAATCTCGATGATCGAAGAATTGATCAGTTCTCAATGCACAATGTAAATTTTTGCACAAATAAGGAGTCAAAATCTAAGTTGGAAGGTAAGATATCTATGGCTAAAAGCATTTTCTTAAATGGGTTCTAATTTGGGAGAACCATGTGTTAGAAGTTGCAGGTGTCAAAGTCAACTCTACAAGAAGGCAGTTTCAGACATAGATAGCTTGTTTGGATCATTTCTCATAATATGCTGAACATTTTGAGGTGTTTTAACTTGGAGAGGGTGCTCAATCTTTAGATGACACTTTCTACAAAGTTTCATCAGAAATTTTACACAATTGATTAGTCAATGAGTGAGTAATGTGCAATAGACTTTTTTGTGTAGTGACTTTCTTCACAGTTAGCTAAAGTCTTGATAATTTGGCACTTGTCTTTCAAAATTGGTTGAAGTTTAGAGTTATTCTTGATATAGAGGTGTCTAACATCAAGGATAGCTTGTCTTTTGGAGATTAACACTCTCCATCATTACTAGAGAATGTACAAAGATAAGTAGCCCATTAGGGCAATAGGCATATATACAAGCCGGTGGAAAAAACCTCCTAAAGAGGGAAAAAAGTGCCCCTGCAGTCCTAGTGTGTTCACACACATCACTATCTAAATATATCAACAAATCCCCCCTGGGAGTGATGCGGTGAACAAGGAGCCGGCACTCATGTATAAGGAAGTGCCAAGCTATGTGGAAATCAGTCCACAAAAGGAAGTAAGCCCAAAGCTTTGCGGAAAGCTTCAAACTTCTCCCTAGGTAGAGCCTTCGTGAAAAGGTCTGCAATGTTCTCCTGCGTGGGCACATATGCCAAGTTGATCTCCCCAGCAGAGAACCTCTCCCTGACATAGTGATAATGCACCTCAATGTGCTTAGTGCGAGCATGGAACATAGGGTTCCTCGCAACTACCAATGCGCTCTGACTGTCAGTGAAGATGGTGGTGGCAGAAGACTGACCAACACTCAAATCAGCCATAAGGAGTCTGAGCCACACACACTCAACATTTGCTGTGAAACCTGCCCTATACTCAACCTCACAACTGGAAGTGGCCACAGTAGGTTGCTTCTTGCTCAACCAAGATATACATGAGCTACCAAGCATGAAGCAAAAGCCACTAGTGGACACACGAGTGTCATAGCAACCAGCCCAATCAGAGTTAGAAAAAGCATGCAAATCTTGTGGCAGTGATCCCCCCTTGGGATAAAACAACCCAAGTAGCCGAGTACCACTCAAGTAACGAAAGATGTGTTTAACCGCTTGCCAATGCTTGAATCCTGGGCAATGCATAAACCTGCTCATCTGTGAGATAGCAAACTAAATATCTGGGCGAGTAATGCATAAGTAAATCAAGCATGCAATAGCCTGCTGATAGAGAACAACATCAAATGCATCTCCAACATCATGACGACTCAATTGTAAACCTATCTCCATAGGAGTGGCAATAGCCTTATGGTCTTCAAGGCCGAAACACTGCAATAATGTGTCAATATATTTCGTTTGACACAAAGCCATTCCACCATCAACTTGCATAAATTGAATGCCCAAATAGTGATGCAAATGCCCCAAATGAGACATCTCAAATGAGGCATGCAAATCAGCCTTAAAATCAGCAATATGCTTCTCAATAGGTCCAGTGAGCAGCATGTCATCAACATAGATAACAATGATCAGAAGCACATCATTAGCATGCTTAACATATAAGGTGCTTTCAGTTGGACTGTTCTCAAAACCATGTGCAATTAGATAGGCATGTATCTTCTCATACCAAGCACCTGGTGCTTGCTTTAAACCATATAATGCCTTCTTTAACTTGCACACCTGGTTTTCATGCCCTTTTTGCACAAAGCCACGGGGTTGAAAAACATACACTTCTTCATGCAAGTCACCATCTAGAAATTCTGTTTTAATGTCCAATTGATGTACATTCCAACCATGATAAGCTGCAAGTGCGCAGATGCTATGAACTATAGTCATTCGGGAAGTAGGTGCAAAGGTATCATCAAAAGCAGTTCCTCTTTCCTGCACATAACCCTTTGCAACAAGTCTAGCCTTATACCTGTCAACTGTACCATCAAACTTATGCTTCAGCTTGTATACCCACTTAGTCCCAATGGCCTTCTTGCCAGGAGGCAAGTCACATAAAGACCAAGTACCATTCTTCATTATAGCATCATATTCAGATTGCATAGCAACCATCCAATTTTCTGAATTTTCTGCTTCATCAAACGAAATAGACTCATTCTCATCACATAGACTAGATGCAGCCATAGCATAGCAATGTGATGCAAAAGAGGCACTATCCTGAATGAGTATGATATGACAGAGGTGCATCTAATTTGCTGTCACGCAAAGTCTACACCAGCCATTTTCGCATAGTCTTTGCCTGCTCAATATCACCTCTCTGATCAACTAGTGCATCATGTAAATCAGCATCAGAAATGGAATGATATGCATCATCACATGAAACCTGCAAAGGTTGAGAAGTCGCCTCATTGGGACCAACACTAGATTGTCCACCTGTAAAAAGAGGCAACAAAGTATCATACATGTCTTTGGAGCTGACAGATGTCTCCTTAGTACATGAAAGCAATGGATGAGTAGCATTTTCCACAAAAAGAACATCACAGCTAACCAGAATGTGTTTAGTCTGTGGATGATACAAACGGTAGCCAGAATGCGTTTAGTCTGCGATGTTGTTTAGGCACTAATGCATATGCCAAACAACCAAAAACACGTAGATGAGCAACATATGGCTTGCGATCATGCCAAGCCTCATATGGAGTGATAAACTGTAGTGCTTTAGTGGGACATCTGTTAAGTACATATGCTGCACACATGATAGCCTCAAGCCAGAAACTATGTGGTAAAGCCCGACTCTTGACCATACACCTCACCATCTCCATGAGTGACCTGTTCTTTCGTTCAACAACTCCATTCTGTTGAGGTGTTTATGGCACTATACACTGGGGTGTTTTATCCCACATTTAGTCAGAAATGCATTAAAATCAGAAGACATATATTCCCCCCCCGATCTGAACGGAGGTTGCTCATTTTACATGCTGATAGATTTTCAGCCAAAACCAAAAACTGTTTGAAGCACATGAACACTTCAGACTTTGCCTTCAATGGATATACCCATGCATGCCTGGAAAAATCATCAATGAATGTCACGAAGTAAAGATAATTTCCAAAAGAAGGTGTCTGCATAGGACCACAGACATCACTATGTACAAGCTGCAATTTCTGACTAGCCTGAACTGAACCATCTTTTGGAAATGAGGAACGCTGCATTTTGCCCAAAATACAGCCTTCACAAACATGTTTGGGCAAAGAGGACACCATTTCAGATTTCTGTAGGCATAGCAAACTAGCAAAATTCAGATGACCAAAGCATGCATGCCGAAGCTTTGCATCTCACATAGCCTGATAATCATGTACTACACATGCCGAATCATTTAGAGATCTTTCATAGGCTATGAGCTTATACAACCCACAACATAAAATGCTAGAAGCAATAATCACATCGCCATTTGACAAATTTCACAAAAACCAAGCCAATCTTGGCTAATGCAGAAACTGATAACAGGTTCTTCTTGATCCCTGGCACAAATAAAGCATTTGACAAAGTGAAATAACTACCATCAGCAATAGTCAAAATGATCTTACCAACTCCCATAACAGGATAAGAGGAGTTGTTGGCACATATAAGAGTATTCCTTGTAGGGGCAGGCTCAAGTGAAGAGAAGCAACTGTGCTGTGAGGTAATATGTTTGGTCGCCCCACTATCAAAATACCAAACATCTGAGCCTACTGCATTCATGCACTGCTCATGAGAAGATGGGTCAAAACTGCAGATAGTAGTAAACACCCGTTCTTCTTCCTGCACAAGATTAGCAGACTTTGTTTTTGGTGTAGAGGCCTCTACAACAACCATTTTTCTTCTTTGCCACTTTAACAGCCAGTTTTGGATAGTTCTTTATTATATGATCATTCCCTTTACAATATTTGCAAAACAATTTCTCGTTTTCTAAATTCTTCTCATTTTTATCTTCCTTCTTCGAATGTGCAACATTTGCAGATTGTTGCTTACTGGTTGAAGAGCTCCATTTTCCTTTGCCCTTCTGACTAGCCAGGAAAGCTTGATCTGCAACAAACATAATGGACATGTTCTGCCTGGACTGATCTTTTTGCAACAGAACAGAGACTAACTCCTCAAATGACAAGGCATTTGGATTTTCATTCATCATTAACCGAAGAGTAGAAGCAAAACTTTGATATGAATCAGGAAGACCATTCAGAACGGTCTGCACAAGTGAGCTATCTGGTATAACCTCATTAGTAGAAATCAACTGTTCCTTCAAGTATTTGATCTTTGTTAGAAAACTGTCCATAGAATCACCTTCATTCATGTGCTCACTCTCCAACTATTTTTGGAGGTAAGCAACATGAGCCTCATTCCTAGCTTGGTACAATGTGGTAAGTGTATCTGAAGCATCCTTAGTTGTTCTGCAAGTTTGACAGACAAGGTTATCAATGCATGTGCTTGGGCATCTCTACCATCCCAACGAATTTTCTCTTCAGTAGGTGCAGCAGAAACTGCAGCACGAACATGAATATGCAGAATATCATCATCTTTGACACCTTCTACCTCAACTTTTGTACCTGCAGTTGTAACAATTGCAGGTGTGATAGGACGTTTTTCAACACCCTGCACAATGTTCCATAGTCCTGCTGCAACCAATACATGTCGCATCATATAAGCCCATTACGGGTAGTTGGTACCATCCAAGTTATCCTCAACAACCAACGTATGGAATACATCACTGCTTTCAGCCATGGCCAGCGACTAAAATACCTTGATGCATAAAATTGACCGTATCTCAAAAAGCTGAACAGAACTGCCCAAACGAATTCTGCTAGACCTGTAGCAGACTTTGACACACTTATATTGGCGAACAGAAACTGGTATATACCTTTGGCACAAAAAGACAAAATAGCCTACACAAGCGCTACTACAGTGTGTTAAGAGGTCAAAATGAGCTTAGATCGTGATTTCGGCACCACAGAGCGAAGCCATTTTGATCTCGAAAACACACTGAGTATGCTCATCAAAATTCATGCGATTCTGAGACTATAACCAGAGGAGTGTCAACGGCGTCCTAGATGAAGTGACGACCTGCTCTGATACCGATTGTTAGAGATAGACGTTTACAAAAGCACGTGAATAACACAAAGAAGGAGAAGAAGCTTGGAGCACAACACACAATACTGAATGTATTACTAGAGAATGTACAAAGATAAGTAACCCATTAGGGCAATAGGCGTATATACAAGCTAGGGAAAAAAAACCTCCTAAAGAGGGAAAAAGGGCCCCGACAGTCCTAGTGTGTTCTTATGGTAGCACAACTAGCTATAAACATGATTGGTAGTGAAAGGATATGTAGAGACTAATGGCATTGATTATGAGGAGAATTTCATCCGAGTAGCTAAAATGGATTTCATTAGAGAACTTGATGCATCGACTACAACAAAAGGATGGATTTTGCATCAAATGGATTGAAGAATGCTTTCTTACATGGAGAGTTGCAAAAAAGGTATACATGGACCAACCACAAGGATATGATGATCCAAAGCATCTTGAATATGTTTGCATGTTGAAAAAGCAAATCCATCGTGCTTAGCATGCAAGGATTGCAGATTATTTAACTTCAATTGGATTTCCTACGTGCGATGTAGATCACTCATTATATGCAAATAAGGTTGATGATGGGATCATAATTGTGGCTATTTATGTTGATGATTTGATTTTAGGTGATGATAATGAATAAAGATAAAAAAGTTAAAGAAATCCTTATGCAAGAATTTCACATGAAATATCTTGGTGCATTGCACTATTTTTCGGGCATTGCATTTATACATACAAAAACAGGTATATGGCTTTTCCAAAGGCAAAATGCATTGAGTATGTTGTAAAAATATGGTATGGTTGATTTTAAGCCAATTTCTAGGCCATTAGATCATAATTTGAAGTTGGATACTACCGTAGGTGAGGCATTAGAAAATGCTACTATGCACAACAAAATTGTGGAAAGTTTGATGCATCTCACAATTACAAGGCTTGATCTAAGCTACAATATGGGAATTGAGAATCATTTTATGAAAGTTCCCAAGAAACCACATTTAAATGCTTTAAGATGCAGTCTATGCTATGTGAATGCTACTTTGGATTATACATTATTTCATGAAGGTGTATAGAATTGCAAGTTCATGGATCTTGATTGTGTTGTTATTGTTCAAGATAGGAGATCTTTTAGTGGTTTTCTACTAGAACAAAATAATATTATCTAAATCCATATTTCCACCCAAATAACTCCAAACATACATATACTTCCAAGGATAAGGGAAAATGTGAGGAGAGAAAGCCAATTGTCCCTCCCCCATGTGCTTATCCAAGGTCCATACAAACGATCTTCACATGGATTCTAAAGATACCTTCCAAGATTCTAGGTGCAAGTCTAGAGGAATGAGAAGGTTTCCTAAGGGTTAGAAATCATACCCTTCGAAAAATAAAGTCTAAGGGTAAAAAACTTTTAGATGAAATAAAACAAATAAAAGAGTTCAAGATAAAACCCACGGGTTATTTCCAACATTTCAATCCTTAGAATCCATATATTTAGCCTTTTGAATCTATTTTCTATACAATAATGACCCATTAATGCATTCAAATCCATCGCTCCTTGTAAGTAATAAAATGGATACAATCTATCTATTAATCATCTACATGTTTTGAATATATAGCACATGCATTAATGCCTAAACCTCCTCCACACATATGTAAAGACCAACCAAGCTTCTACTTAGACCACAATAATATAATCTAAATATAAGAGGGCAGAGATGCATGTATCCATGCGATGAAATACACCCATATATATACTCCCATATGGATGCTAATCCAAGGCCCATACACATGATCTTCGCATGGATTCGAGAAGGATATCTTCCAAGATTTAAAATGCAATTTCAGAGGATTGAGAAGCTTCCCTAAGGGTTAAAGACCATAACCTTAGAAAAATAAATCATAAGGATCAAAACCCTTCGATTGGAATTAAAAAAAATCCAATGGTTCAAATAGAACCCAAGGGTTATTCCCCACATTGCGACCCTTAGAATCCATTTTTTAGCGTTTCAAATCAATGTTTTATACAATAATGACCCATTAATGCATTCAAATCCTCCGGTCCTTGTGAGGACTAAAATATATACAATCTACCTACTAATCCTCCGATCCTTGAGTATATAGCACATGCATTAATGCCTAAACACATGTACAATCCAATGATATTATTGTGAAATCTATATTTTTTAGCACAATTTCGGAAAAAGAATATTGTTTGTATCATTCAAAAAATAGTTTCATTTTGACAACTTGAGATGCGCTTTTAAGCAAAATGCAAGCTCAAACCACATAATTTTTTAATGTGGAGATGACATGATAAATATGTACAACATGCACTTCTTGATGAGAGTATAGGCAATAAAGAGGCAAACTATATACAAAGATGTTGTATGTAGATTTTGATAGACGATAGTTTAGGCGCATATCTTCCTTACCATACTTGCTTAGGATCTCATGGAGCCTCTTTAACATTAGATTGTTATGAAATACCTATCCCTATTACTTGTAATGAAAATTATTTGATCACTTTTTATGAAGGAGAAAATTCAAATGTTTCCATCGCTACTATGAAATCATTTTTTTTTTCATTATGAAAAATGATGCATTTTTATTTGTGTATTCTCTATGAAAGTATGGCATGTAAATTAGATGGTATTATAATCTATAATGTAAACCTAATGGGAATTTTGAACTCCATAATTATAGACATGTAGCAAAAGTTCATGCTCAAGGCAAGAGAATCAACTTTGATAAGACCTTTGATATTACATGTTTGATGAAAATTATTGTAGACTTTGTCAGTAGCAGTCAGGGCACTCAAAGACCTACACGACAGGGAAGCCAACGAAAGGAGTCAGAGTAGAGAGAAGGAACAATTAGGCAAGGCAGTCAATGAAGATCCAGCAAGTAGGCCATTCAGTTTTTTCTCGGCTTAACCTCTTTGTAACAGTGATTTTCATCACTTCATGAACATTGTAAATATTGTTTTTGGTAGATTCGACTCCATTTTGTTCAAGCCGAGGAGTCCTCGAGCTTGAGGAGTATCAAAAGTATTTATGTACCCATTTTCATAATTTGCAGAGCTTGTTTGAGCCTCCAAAATAGCCTAGGAACCTAATTTTTAACTAGGCCGGACATTAGGTTTGGATAGGAGCAAAGTTAGTCAAAAACTATAAAAAGAGCTGGAGAGCTCATTTTTGAGGTAGCTTGTTAGTGATTGAAGCTTGTATATGAGACTTTTTGAGTAATCTAAAGAAATCCATTGTTTCTCTCTTTATTGTTGCCTTGTGTGCACATGTGTGTGCATGCTAGTGTGCTTCTCCATCACCACTTGTGCGCATCACTTGCACGAGGTCTTCATACCATCCTCATGTCTTCTCGGATTGAAATTATGTTGTATATTATTGAACAATGCATTGTTAAAGTGTTAAATTATTAATGTATTAATATGTTTTTGATGTTTCTGATATAGCAGCTGAAGGTTCGTGAGGAGCGTGTAAGGCGTGAAAGGGCGAACATCAATAATCCGAATAATTATTATTTAGCTTGTAAATAAACCTGCGTAGAAGGTTCTATTGTTAGAAAAGTAATGGTTAGAATAAGGGTCGTTGTAGACCGCAATTTCTGTTATTCAAAGTAATGGCTTTCTGTAAAAGTTACCAACTTTTAGTTTCACGCTTGCTTTTCGAAGCCGCCCTCATGTAACCACTATTTTCGACGTAATCAAAAGACCTATAAATACATGCACTCTGTGGACTATCAAAACAGAGTGCATGGGGGGAGATTGCACCCAATCTGCGTACTGTCTCGTCTCTTGTTGCGTCTATTCTCTGTGTGTTTTTCTGCATCCGTAATCTCTGTATGCGCGTGAGCAAGATCCTGACAACAGTGGTATCAGAGCTCTGCACGCGTCAATACAGAGGGTTTTCTGTTCGCGATTCCGATTTCGATTCCGTCTCCGTCTCCGTCTCCGTCTCCGGTTCCTGTTCCTGTTTCTGTTTCTGTTTCTGTTCCAGTTCCAGAACCAGAACCTACGTTTTCACCTACGTTTTCACCTACGTTTGCTCCTACGTTTGCTCCTACGGTTACACCTACGTTTACTCCTTCGGCTTACTCTAAGGCGTCGACTAAGGCGTCGACTAAGGCAAAGAACTTAGGCAATAACTTATGCAATAACTTAGGCAATACATTGGCAACATTGGCACCCAAGGCTCCCTTGGCGACCGTTGGCAGCCGTTGGCTACGCGCGAGGCAATTTTAATTTTGAGTGGCAATAGAGTGGTTTAGAGTCCCTAAGGCAGGAGGATTTGAACCCACAACCTCCTACTTTCAAGGGAAGTACTTTTACCACTACACTCTTCCTTGGAGTTATCACTCAAGTTCTCTCCTCTTATCTTTAACATAACTTTCAGTTTTTACTTTTGAAGGCGGCACGGTGCGATGCGACGCGGCGTGTCTCAGGGTACACTTGTGAGGGTACACTGCTCAAGGTACACTTTTGAGGGTACACTTCTGAGGGTACACCAGGGTCCATCCAGACAAGGTACTTTTCTGCTAAGGTACATTTCCTGAGGGTACATCCCGAGAGGAAAGCACTACCTTAAGGGTCCAATAACAACCATGGAAGATTTCCGTAATTCACCTTTACCTGGAGTTTCGTTCGAGCAAGAGTTAGAGATTATGAACCAAGAACTTCAAGCACTTCAACAAGCCATACAAGGACGTTATGCTATGCTTCAATTCGACGGACGAAAAGATGGCCGCTTTGTCTTATCATGGCTATCCCTATTCAACGATTTCTTTTCCGATGAGTTATATTCAGAAAATAAGAAAATCGAGTTTGCCACTAATTATTTGGTAGGAAGAGCGCAGCAATGGTGGAATGATCTTTGTCATAGTGCAGATTGTCCACGCACCTAGAAGGCTTTTCAAGAAGAGTTTAAGGATTCATTTCTACCTTTAAAGTTTACCCTACATGTTTGATAATTGTGATGCATTTACATATTGAATTTAGTCCATAGGAGCATATTCAAGTTTTGCTTGCCCAAATTCATTAGAAAGACTATGTCCGCATCTCACAGATACTTTTAATAACTTAACACCTCCATGAACATTTCCATGCATGTATTTTTACATGGCACATGCCTATTTTCTTTATTCAGTGATGAAACATGTGACTGACCATCCATGTTTATTCTTTTATCACCTGAGGTTAGTTGCTTGTCAACTGCGGGGCATGTTATAACTTATGGAATATGTTGAACAATGCATTGTTGAATTGTAACATGGAATATGTTAGCCAATGCATTGTTGGATTGTAACCTGGATTATGTTAGCCAATGCATTGTTGGATTGTAACATGGATTATGTTAGCCAATGCATTGTTGGATTGTTACAGTAACATGGAATATGAAAAACACTGCATTGTTATTGTTATAGTGTTAACTTATTTTATCAACTGAGGTCAGTTGCTTGTCAACTAAGAGGCATGTTGTATATTATTGAACAATGCATTGTTGAAGTGTTAAATTATTAATGTATTAATATGTTTTTGATGTTTCTGATATAGCAGCTGAAAGTTCGTGAGGAGCGTGCAAGGCGTGAAAGGGCGAACATCAATAATCCGAATAATTATTATTTAGCTTGTAAATAAACCTGCGTAGAAGGTTCTATTGTTAGAAAAGTAATGGTTAGAATAAGGGTCGTTGTAGACCGCAGTTTCTGTTATTCAAAGTAATGGCTTTCTGTAAAAGTTACCAACTTTTAGTTTCACGCCTGCTTTTCGAAGCCGCCCTCATGTAACCACTATTTTTGACGTAATCAAAAGACCTATAAATACATGCACTCTGTGGACTGTCGAAACAGAGTGCATGGGGGGAGATTGCACCCAATCTGCGTACTATCTCGTCTCTTGTTGCGTCTATTCTCTGTGTGTTTTTCTGCATCCGTAATCTCTGTATGCGCGTGAGCAAGATCTTGACAACAAATTAAATGAGGTGCTACTCACTACTAAGCTACACCAAATTTTGGCGCCGTTGTCGGGGATCGAGCTTTGAGGATGAGTGTGTGATGGTAAGACGTAGAGTTGAGACGTTGGAGTCATAGGTATTTTCTCCACTTTGATCTATTTCCTTGTGTTTTCTTCACCATCTTCATCACCATCATAATCATCACCATTTCCCACCATCATCTCCACCTTCACAAAAATTTCAGATTTTTGGTCATATCACCCTTCCCATTCCATTCCCCTCATTTCACTTGTGAGAGAGAGCAAGAGAGTGAGTCTGTGCTTGTGCTTTGTGTGTTTTCAAAGATTTTCTGCAGGAATCAGCATCCCCAACAGTTGTACCAGCTCCAGCAAGTAAAATTTTTTTACTATGCAGGTCCCGAGGTGCTGATATTTGTCAATCACGACTGACAAAAAAATCGATCATTTTGCTAAACTAAGTGCATAAGCATGATGTGTAGGCCTAGGGCATCTTAAAAGTGTGTTTAAAATTTTGAAATCCCTCAGTTTTTTGTCAATCGTGACCGACATGTCAATCGCAACTGACAAGTGATGACGGACACCTCCCGATGGACCTGTCAATTACGACCAACATGTCGATCATGACCGACAGAGTCCACGACCGATTCACCACGATCGATAGAATTTTCGTGTGCCATGTGTCAATTGTGATGGACCCATCGATCGTGATGCACCCATCAATCGTGATTAACAACCCTGACAGACCTGTCGGTCGTGATGGAATCAGTCAACGATTGTTTGACCATGACTGACAGAATTTTTGGGCCATGTGTTAATCACGATTGACCCATCAATCGTGACTGACAACCACAACGGACCTGTCGGTCGCGATTGACAGACCATTGTGGTCAAGTCCATATTTTAATTGGTAAAATTTGCAGGTTCGGGTGCACAAGCAAGGAGTTCAAGCAACCTTAGCAAGGTGATCACGAAGCTTGGCAGAGCATGTCCTGGGCTCAACTAGCACTCAGAAGGAAAAGAACTTGAGGTTTGGGTGTGCAACCAAGGAGTTCAAGCAACCTTAGCAAGGTGATCACGGAGCTTGGGTGAGTGTGACCTGGGCTCGACTAGCATTCAAAAGGCAAAGAACTTGAGGTTGGAAATTCTCTCAACTCTTTGAGTCGATTCCTAGCTTAGGCTAAGAACGCATAGTGTTGGAAGTAAGTTAGGGTGATGATAGGCACGAGACAAGTTGAAGACTGTCTAAGTTATTAAGATCAAGTCAAGAGATAACCTGTGCATGTGACAATAACCTTAAAGAAAAGAACTAATTTTATTGTGATCAACTCCAAGTGCGAAACTTCATTCAAGTATTCTTGATGATGCAAAATCAGACAAGACCATAGACATGATAACAAAATAAAAAGAATCCAGTGGTTGATAAGAAAGAATCAGCAATGAGGTTGTACTTGGGACTAAATTAAGATTGATCAATCAGGCATCAGATCTTCTGAAGCTAGGGTCAATCATACTGCTAGATCTTGGGCCCAACAGTTGAGTGATTATCCATACATTCTAAGTTCAAAAACCAATGAGTCTGAGATGTCTTATGGCATGGAGAGACCAGTAGGTAGCTCAGGAATGGCATATCTAGAAAAGCCAAAAGGACCTTACAAGACTCAATTGGAATATATCAGGACCAAACGATTAGGTGCTCGCATCTACGAAGACTGCCTGAGAAGATCTGTTGTCCAGATTAAAAACCTAGATCAACCCCATGGACGCATCCAGTAGTCAAGTTTGAAAATGGTGCATACCTAGACAAAGAAGGAACCATGTATGTAGTCACCACCCACCCAGATAGGACAGACGAATTCGGTAACGTGATCCCAAAAACGAACATATGTGACATAGAGCAAGGGAACTTAGGAAGACAGCCTAGAACTCCCCGAGGCAAATCAGTCCTCACTAGAATTATCACACCAGAATGGGTTCCCCAGAACAATAAGAGCATAGACCTGCTCTTGAACCGAGAGACTGATGAAGCCTTTTGGAGGTATAAGCCTGGTCAGCCGAATGAGCTCGGAACGCTCACGATCTACGAGTTTAAAGATCCTGAGAGTCCAGGCAAAGTGACCTATTTAGATAACACTCGAAGAGAATCTTTGTGGTCACAGAGCATGGTAGGCATGCCTACACTTGGAAGGGAGAGTTTGTTTTTCCCCATCCAAGATCTAATGTCTCCTATAGTCACCAAGGAGCTGGGACATCCCAAGCTCATGGGGCTCATAGAGACAGAAGTAGAGATAGGCCAGAAGTAAGTTTTGCCAACTCATTGGGAAGAGAAGGAACGAGAACGGAGAGGAATAGAGTGGAAACTGAGAGACCTAGAGACCCAAGGAACCAAAGAAATGCAAATGATTTCCCTCTACCAAGACCTAGAGAACACACGAGGACCTTGAGGCCAACCCAGTTGGTTAAGTCCATGATGAATTACTTCGATGGCACTAGAGACCCATACGATCATCATGTGGTTGAGTTTACACAAGTCTTGAGGGTTGAACAAGTTGACGACCTATTCATGCAGTACAATGCTTTCGGTCTAACCCTTAGGAACACAGCCCTTACATGGTTTCAACCATTACATGAACGGTAGTTCAGGACCATAGACCAACTTCTAGTGGCTTTCATTACCGAATTCTCTAAGAGTGGTATACGGCATATTACTTCCTCACTGATTCATAGTTTTAAGAAGACACCTCAAGAGACGGTTAGACTAGCAGGAAGAAGGTTTAGGCAATACCTAGAGAGATGTCATGTTCCTGAGTTACCCACTCTAGCCAAATAGGTGGCTTTATTCTTAGATGGATTGCTGAGTACCAAGTTGAGATCATATGTGTACCTGAAGGACCCCAGAACCATAGAAGAATGTGTACACATGCGCATAGAGGATAATCTAGGAGAGGAGTTGGAGCTTTCAAAAATCTACAGAGATTCGAACAGCTCGACCAGCCTCTCTTCCAGACAATCCACGTCTATTGAGGAACTTGCAGAGAAGGTAGCTCAGAAATTAAGTGTCTCAAGCAAACAGATACCCCGATTTACCCCAGTGAGGCGATGCTATACTTGTTGAGGTGATCATATGGTGAATGTATGCCCCATTATGGCTCAACCCCATGTGAATCCTAGTAGCCAGTACTGCATGATAGAGCGAAGATACACCTACCACACCGCACAAGACTGCCCTTATAATAAATAAGCTATCAGACTAAATTACCCTTAGCCATATCCACAACAAGGCAAGTACCAGAACCAATATCCACCACAACTCTACAATAGGCCCCAACAACCCTATCAACCACCCTACCAAGGGCAGCAAAGACCTCAACCAGTTCTAGCACAGCAACCCCGTGCTCCAGCTAATGTGATTCCAGTGAAGTATGTAGCTACAGAAGAAAATCTAAATAGAGCTATTTGTACCAATAACTCCATAACTTTTAGAAAGTGACCTGAGTGATCATAATTTTGACTCGACCCATATTGATAACCCCAGGCTTACTACATGCAGTCACCTGAGCATAATGAGTCCTATTATTGTGAAGAACCGAGTGAACCTAGTTGGGAGCCAGAGTATGCAAATGTCATGTACGCAAACCCCAACCCTAGACCTCAACCTAGGTAGGTAAGGCCCCCATTTCCTAGAGGACCATGCTACCGATGTCAAGGAGATCACCTCATTCGTGATTTCCTGATAGCCCCTACACAACCCCAATCTGTGCCAATTCAAGGCTTTTGTCAAGATTGCGGAAAGGAGCATCTCTTACGAGAGTGTCCAAAGAACCCCAATAATATTCCAAAAATCACTCTTATCAACGTTATTGGGTTAGTAGTAGACTCTAGAGGAAGTGCAACTTCCACTGCACCAGTGCAAGTGGTCACCAGAGCTCAGGCCTTGCAGCAGAACCAAGGTTTAGGCCAAGAAAAGAGTTTTGAGATTAGCGAGATTGAGAGCACAACCAAGAAACGGACAATGGCCTAGAAGATGGAAAGACAATGGTCTAAGAAGATGAGTGAATTAGAAGAGAGCATAAGAGAAATAAAAGCCAAAATTGTTGAACTCACCTCTCAAACACACTCTCACATACCACCACCACCACCACCTCCATCCCTATCACCACCTAATCTGACACCTTCCATCCCACCTCATACTATTCCACCAATGCCTAGAGTAGGATCAGTACTAGCTAACCCCACTCCAGAGGGCATAGACATGATGCTCAAGGCATATCAAGCCAGAATCCAAGACGGGCCAAATGTGACATATCATGACAATGTTACCCTAGAGCTGATCTAGAGATAGAAAGAACCAAACTTTGTGCTAAAATGGTAGCATTGGCTCAGACCATGTTTGAAGCCAGTTGCCTCTTTAACTTCTCTAGTTCAGCTAAGACACAGTAACTTTGATGGAATGCTAGAAAGATTGGAGAGGCTAATTGCACAATTATAAAAGGACTCCGCCTCTCAAAGTAAGGACAAGGCAAGTGAAAGGATAAGCCTTCCCGCCTAGGAAGCTTATGTGCCTAACTCCACAGAACCAGACACATCGTCTTCTATGAATTGGTACTCACTATAATTCCTGCGAGAGATTCAAGAAGAGAAATGGGCTAAGGAGAGTGAAGTTCCTCCTCCCATTGAACTTCTGGATGACGCAAATGATCAATTGCCACAAGACATTCCTTCCATTTATGAGGAGCAAGAGAGTGCCCAATCTCATGAGAGATTAGAATTCAAGTCTAATTCCTTATAGGAACTACCCCATTTCACAGGCCCATGGGAAGTTAAGTCTACTTGTATGAGAGCACCCACGGTCGTGGTAAGAAACGAAGACTCATTCGTACCTAGGAACACAGAGGTCGTAAAGAACACTAAAGTGCAATGCAATCTCACTTTAGAAGAGTTACTCAAGGTTAGGCCAGAGCTATGGAAACATGTAGTCAATCAAGTGCCGGGAGTAGCAAAACCTCATTCCCAGGTAGGATCTCATAGAACAGTGCCAAAAATACCCTTGGACAAGATAGGAGACATGAGTGAAGGAGAAGAAGGAAACACCTATCTTCCCATTACCCATCAAGGATACACAACCAAGGCAATTTTGGACTTAGGCCCTACACTCTCTTGATTTCCCACTCTCCTTGCTTGATTCGTCTCACCAAGTTGTCCTCCTCTTGTTGGAATTCATCTTTAATTGTAAACCCATAGCAATCTACTATCACTAAGTGAGAACTCATCTCAACCTCTCTCTCTATCTCTTTATTCTTTCTCCATATCTTTCCACTCTGAAGCATTTTAATTTTCTTTTTCAAGTTTTTATTTTCTTTTTTCAATGCCTTATTGCTGCTGTCCATGAATTTCACCTTCTCCTCCCATTCCCCTAAGATCTCCTCTATTCTTGTTCAATTTTTCTCTAGCCTCTCCACCTTGGCCCTCTCGCTATCTCACTCCATGCGTATCCAATTTACTTGACATTGTAATCTTGCCACGAGCTCTACTAAGACTTTATCCTGAGATCCATTGACCTTGTTTCCCTTCGAATAGTCAAGGTCCTCATCTATCTTTAGCATCTCAAACCTATTGGTCATGTTAATCAGCTTTATCATCTTAGAGATGTCCCTTGCTACCCTCAAGGTCCTAGTTGCCAAAGAAACTTTAGTGTTTTCAACCTCCACATAGAGAGAAGAGAGAGAAACACTAGTTTCCTTTGTTGAGACCTTCTCAATAGAGATGTCTTTTACCTCACATGCATGCTCGCACAAGCTCTTCTTTCCACAATCTGTGCACATAGGAACAAAGTCCAAAGGCTAGACACTAGAGGGAAAAAGTTGGCAATGTGCCCAATCTACTTGCAACACTAGCATCTCACATAGTTTGAGATAGGACCAAATCGAGGACGTCGATTCCCATGATGTTTCATTGTTCGACCAAATTCAGTTTGTTTGTTGGTCCATCCAAAATTCATATGCCTCGCATCGATCTTCTGAAAACTGCAAACTTCCATTCGTTGTGCCATTTCTTCCAAGGATCAAAGCAACTGTGGGACGGAATGCATGTGCAACATGATTGGGGCACTAAGCAAACTCATAGCAATCTCTGTGAGATATGCTAAGCCAAGTCTCGTCATGTGTGCCAAATGAAAGGCTCTTGTGAAGTCGTAGAAACGGTATTTTCCCGCAACTAAATTGCTTAGATTATTGTTTTTGGGTGAACTTTCTTCATCCTAAGCTCGCAAATTAGCACCAATGTGTTCATTCCACCGATCCCTAGTAGGAGCACTAAAATGAAGAACACTTCAAGTATTTGAAGCCATGTCCTTTTAGTCTATTCTACAAATCCCTTTATTCTTAAATTGGTCCATATGACCTTTCTTTTCTACTTTTGGTACTCTGAATCATATGTTGATCTCTAATCAATTTGCTTTGTCTATCCAACCCTTTTTAGCTCATCTCTTTTCTCCCCTTCCCTCCCTTGTCTATAATCTCTTTTCTCTTCTTTCTACTAACTCAAACTTCACTTTAGCCCAGCTTTACTTTTCCTTAACTTGCTTCTTGACTCATCTCCTCTTCTCTCCACACTCTTCTACTTAGATTCACCTCACCTCAGCCACCTTTTTTCTCTCTTCACTCACCTTGATATTCAATCTACCTTTCTGTTCTCGCCTCACCCTCCTATTTCACTGCTCTTTCTTCTCCTCTCCTTAACTTCAGCCACCTACTCTTCCTTTCCTTGCTTCTTCCTCTTCTTTTCTCACACTTTCTCACTCACTCCCTACCACTCTCACACATCCATACTCTCTCTTTCCCTTTTACTCACATGCTCACTCACATGCACTCTTTCACCCCCTCTTTCCGCCTTACCCTTTTACACACTCACACATGCACTCATAGTCCAACCATCTCCATGAATTCACTCTCATACACCTTCACTTTTGTTGGGATAGATGGATGGACACTCCAAGAAATGAGTAGACCTACTTGTCAAATCCTGCTTAATACCAGCCCCTTATGGCTTTAGAGATGATATGTGGGCCCTCTTAGCTTTCCAATGACACTATACAAGTGCCTATGCACTTTGGAAATGATGTAAGAAAAGATTGAATCAAAGGAGACTACTTCCAAGTTGAAGGATCAATGAAAACCTTCTATTTTTTATCACACACCTGTTGCTTGTTATGCTCAGTGCTACCAGTACAATAGGAATTGGGAAAATTCCTTTTACATGTATGTAATTAGCTTAATAAGCTAATTATTCCAGGTGGAATCACTTGAAATGATGCACTATACACAGAGCAATCAATTTAACAAATGAATCATTACCCTCAATTTTTTAGGACCTCTGCAAAGTTTGACCAGTGAGTGCTTTGACGCGGTTTTCTCCAAATTGGCTGAATGGAATTGCTTAAAACTTTGTTAGCATGTCTGAATATATCTTGATGTCCAAGTCTGATGTATAAGGGAAATACAATCCATGATGTTGGGTACCCTTAAGGTACTTCAAGATCCTTTTGGCAGCCTCCAAGTGAGGTGCCCTAGGCTTGTGCATAAATTGACTTATCTGTAATGTTCTCAAGTACATCACCTTCATGAGCACTTAATTTTAGGTTTACCTCCATTGGAGTACTTGCAACTTTGGCAGTAAATGAAACTTCTTTAACATATTGTGTATATAATTTCTCTGAGTAATGTAAATTCCAGAGTTAGTATAGACTAACTGAAGTCCAAGAAAATATTTTAGTGATCCAAGGTCACTAATTTTGAACTCCTTCATCATCTGGTTCTTGATCTATTTGATGCCATTAGCATCATTACCTATGAGTATGATATCATCAAGATATACACATAGGTATATTACCTCTAAATTACTTCTCTTGATGAATAAAGAAGTATCTGCTTTACTCATGATAAAACCTTGATCCTAAAGGTATGTAGTCAACCTATGGTTCCATGCCCTAGGTGCTTGCTTCAATCCATAAAGAGCTTTGTTCAATTTACATACATGTGTTACCTTGTTTGGGTCCTCATAGCCAAGAGGTTGAGACATGTACACATCCTCTGAAATCCAGCCATTTAGAAATGCATTTTTTACATCCAACTGATACATGTTCAAATTCTTTGATGCAGCCACACTTACGAATACCCTGATGGTTGGCATTTTGGACACAGGTGAGAAGGTTTCTTCATAATCAATTCCTTGGGTTTGTGCAAAACCCTTAGCCACAAGTCTAGCTTTGTACCTGCTTATTGATCCATCAAAATTCCTTTTGATCTTATAGATCCATCTAGAACTAATGGCATTCATAGACTCCTTCTTTGGTACTAGTTCCGAAATATCACTTTCCTTCAATTTCCTCATCCATAGCTTCTTTCCATTCTGCCTTGGTCTTTGCCTCTTCATATGATGCTGGTTCTTCAATTGACAAGTCTTTCGCAAGATAAACAATGTTTAATAACTAGGGAAGTGTCATACCCATATCTCATTGGCTTCTTGCTCTCCCTTTGTGATCTTCTGATTGCTTGGTTGGATGATTCAGGTATATCCTCCAATTTCTTCATCTTGAGTTTGCCTTTGGACTTCCATGCCTTGAACTCTTCTAGGTTGATGATGTCCTCATCATCTGAGTTGATGTCTCCATTCTGAGTAGACTCCTCCTTAGTGAGGCTTGGAAACTCCTCTTCCAAGTCATAAGATAGTTTTACTTTCCTGCATTCATTATCAAACCAAGAGTCATTCTCATCAAAGGCAACATCTGTACTGACCATGAATCCCTTGTTTGAAGGATTGTAGAACATGTATCCTTTTTTATTTAGATTATACCCTATGAAGATGCACTTCTCTACCCTAGGGTCTAGCTTACCTCTTATCTGAGAAGGGATATGTACATACGCTACACATCCAAAGATCCTGCAATGATCAAGTGAAGTTCTTCTACCATGCCATGCTTCATATGGGGTCATCCCATCAAGTGATTTGGATGGCAACCTGTTTACAAGATAAGTGGCAGTAGATACACTCTCTGGCCACAAGTAGTTAGGTAATTTTTTCTCATTTTACATTGACCTAGCTGTTTCAACAATTAATCTATTTCTCCTCTTTGCTACCCCATTTTGCTCAGGGGCATACCTTGTTGTGATTTCTCTTTTGATTCCTTTGTCCTGCAAAAATGCATCAAAATCATTTGAGAAGTACTCACCTCCTCCATCTGACCTTAGCCTTTTTAGATTTCTCCCTGTTTGATTCTCAACAAGTGCAAGATACTTTTTAAAGCAACTGAATACTTCATCTTTGTGCTTCATAAAGTACAATACAGTCCACCTACTATAATCATCAATGAAAGATACATAATACCTTGATCCAGAGATTGAGGGATCCTTACTTGGTCCCCATACATCTGTATGAACAAGCTCTAGGTAGTCCTCATGCATGTAGCCTTTCCTTGAGAAGGGTAACCTGTGAGATTTTCCAAACTGACAAGCACCACATTTATAAATCATGTGCTGCTTGGATACATTAGCTATCCCAAGCACACATTGGTCTCTACTTATTTGTTTCAAAGTTCTTTCACCAACATGCCCTAATCTCTTATGCCAAATTTCAAGCTCTGATAATGTTTGATCTTTATAACTATAGAGTGCAATATTCTTTCTATCTTCAAGTTCAAAAGTGAATTATCTACCTGTCTTTTATCCTTTGGCAATTCTCTTGAACCCATGCTGAGGATCCTCCACAAATGCTCCATATTGATTGAATCTAACCTGCAAACCCGTTTCCACAATCCGTCCAACACTTATCAGATTCTTGGTAATTGTTGGTACAAATAGAACCCTACTCAACATATTCTTGTTTCCATCAGAGGTCTTAACATTTCCAACTTTAATCACTGAGTACAATCCCCTTGTGGCTTCAGAGATGATATGTGGTACTATACAAGTGCCTATGTACTTTGGAAATGATGTAAGAAAAGATTGAATCAAAACAGACTACTTCCAAGTTGAAGGATCAATGAAAACCTTCTATTTTTTATCACACACCTGCTACTTGTTATGCTCAGTGCTACCAGCATATTAGGAATTGGAAAAATTCCTTTTAGAGGTATGTAATTAGCTTAATAAGCTAATGATTCCAAGTGAAATCACTTGAAATGATGAACTATACACAGAGCAATCAATTTAACAAATGAATCATTACCCTCAATTTTTTAGGACCTCTGCAGAGTTTGACCAGTGAGTGCTTCGATGCAGTTTTCTCCAAATTGGCTGAATAGATTTGCTTAAAACTTTGTCCCATGTAGATAACTTGGAGCAGATTCCAACAAGCTATAGAGCATTGAAATTGGTGGAGAAATGACTGAGATATGAGCAACACAAGTTGACAGTTATGAATGACTATAACAGAGAGATAATAGGTGAACAATGTAGATGTATTGTATTAATGAACAATGTTGTACAAGATCATAGGTTTGACAATCATAGCCTTATGATGGAGAGTAGTGTAGGATACAATGTAGACCTCACACTCTTACAAAATGGAAATGGAGGACTCGGGAATTGAGACTTCTAACCGCAACTTTTTCAAGTCACTTTATATAAGTGTTTCATTCAAATTTGAATTTCAATTCAACTTTTGGCTCTCTCTAAAAGTAATCCTTCAATCTAGGAAAAATTACCTCAATGAAGTAGTTACTTTTCTATCTAACAAATCCACGAGTTTTTTGGTAGGTGATTACAAATATTCTCTCAAGTCAAATAAATGACTTTTACAAGTGTAAAAAAGGTAAAGTTCTCCTAGCAATGGTTTCCATGGAGCTTCATGTGTTTATGGACTTCAAGCCAAATGTGTGGGCTTGGACTTTGCACGAACAACTTTTTACTTCCCCCATTTCTCCAATATCCACTCTTGCTCTTACTTCTCCTTCACTCTTACCATCTTTCACATGCATAAACAGTCTGGCATATACACCTCCATATCTCTTTTTTTCCACACACTTACTCACCTTGCCACACACCTATACAACCAAATACTCACACTAAGACACTCAGACACCGACACTTAGCCTCAAAATCACTCACATTCTTGACTCTCTCTCTTTCTATACTCTTTCTCTCTTTTCCCCCACTTTCTCTCCCATGCACTTACACACACTTTTCCACTCTTTCACACACCTTTGCTCACCTACCAATAGGAATGCATAATGCCTCTTCATACATGATCAAATCCTCCCATGTTCACTCTCACCCACTTTTGCACTCTCTTAAACTAGCAAATAAACACTCTCTACTCACCCACTCACTTGTTCTCTCTTTCTCCCACTCATTCCCACATGCTCTCTTACACACATCCACTTCCTGCTATTTCATTTTCCAATCAGCTCTCTCCCACTCACAAACATACACTCTCCCTCTTACACACACCCTCTTGTTGGAAAAAAGCACTCACAAATTGATGATAATGAAGTGTTTGAAGTAGGTCAGAGATCAAAATGAAGTCAAAGAAGTCATTGAAGGAAGTGAAGAGATCTCAGAGATGTAGCTTGTATACATATGTACATTATAGATGAAAATTCTTGAACAATAGGTATAGATGTTCATTAGACAGAAAAGAAGTAATGTAATAGACGCAGGATGAGTCTATAATCATATGTATATAAGTCAATAATGTAAAGAAAATAACGTGAGAGTCATTAGAAGTCAAGAGTTCATGTGATAGATGTGTAGAGAGTCATCTTCCTGAGTTAGCTTCAAGTCTTTCTATGATTTCTCTAAGCTTGATCAAGTGGATCAGGAAGTCTTTTGTACACATCTAATGTAGAAGCTAATCAAGCTATGTTGAAATTTTCATGGTCTAATTCCTTTCATGTTGTGTGTATGATCAATAGGAACATGTATATGTAGAGTTTGCAGATAGAACTCTCAGAGTCGTGCACTTTTTCATGTCAGTGTTTTGCTTAGATCTCAATGCACAGTGTAAAGTTTTTTATAAGTGAGGATTCAAAATATAAGTTAGGAGGTAAGAAAGCTATAGCTAAAAGAATTTAGCAAAACAGGACTTGTGTTGTGAGAAATGAACTTGAGAATTTGACTATGTCAAAGTCGCTTGTTCAGAGAGACAATTTCTGACATACATTTGTTCTTAATGATCAAATCAGAGTTTAAATGATTCTTTTGAAGATCTCATGAATGTTATGATTGTGCAAAGGTAGCATGGAAGTATGTGCATCATTAGATTGCAAAAGTTTTAAGATATTTGTAGGCAATGAAGTTAATCTCTGAATCACACTTTCTGAGGAAGAAGAAACTTCACACAGAGAAGTGTTTGTGAATAATTTTGTAAATCATAGTAACATTTATGTAAAGTCTGATGTATGATTGATATAGAATGTTCTAAAATCAGCATAGATCAAGCACTTGAAGATTTAGAGGTCTCCATCAGTGGTATCAGAGCAAAAGGTGCAATATAAAGAGAAGTAAAGAGCATTTGAAGTCCTGATTTTTGCAGACATTGAAGTTTCTTCTATTGAAGGTGGACAAGATTAGAGTCTTGAAGACAACCTGAAGAAGTGTGAAGATTAAGCTCAAACGGATCCGAAAGACTGAAGCTTTGCATCAAAGGTACAAAGCATATTCATTTATCTTAACATTTGTAGAGACAAAGATCAAAGATGGGAGAAAGCTTGCAGATTGATAAGCTAGATAGGGAAAACTATCCAGCTTGGTCCATGAGGATGGAGGCACACCTCATGAGCAACATTTTGATGACATTCATTACCGGAGAAGAAGGAAAGCCTGAATTTGAAGATCCTAATGTTCCAACTAGGGTAGAACTCGCAGATTTGAAGAATTGGATGAAGAAGATGCTCAATCTAGGAGTATCATGTACATGGCTGTAAATGATTATCTTCTACCTCATATTAGAGGATTAGAAAGTGCAATAGATGTGTGGAATGATTTGTAAGAGCATTTTCAAAATACAACCAAGTCAAGGAAGTCTTCATTATGGGCTGAGTTCACAACCTTCAAGAAGAAGAGCTCACAATCAATTTCTGGTTATGTGGCAAGAATGAAGGATATTGCAGATAGCTTGGGTCAGTAGATGAAAATATTGAAGAGGACAAGTTGGTAAGACAAATACTTACAGGTCTGAGTGGAGATGAGAAATGTAAGCCTTTCATATTGTCCATAGAATTGTCATTATATCATTTTACTCCTGATCTTAATCAATTGCTAGGACACATGCTAACTTTTGCTGGCCATGTATAGTCGACGATTTCGGTTAATTCTAGGGCAGTTATATTATATGGATCAATCGGGAGTGCTGCTAAGATGTGTTCCACCACACAAAACTGTTTCAGTAATCACAATGGCTCATTCTACCCCAACTGGAGGTCATTTTGCAGTTGACCTGACCCACTGAAAGATTCTGCAGAGTGGCTTATGGTGGCCTACTATGTATCATGATGTGACCAAGTATGTGCGGCAGTGCGATGCGTGTTAGCGTTCAGGTCAACCTTTACAGAGACATTACTTTCCACTCCAACCCGTTCTGCCTCTCGAACATAGTAAAAAAAATATCGCACGTTTTTTTAAATAAAAATCATAAAAATCGCATTCGCGATTTAAATCATTTTTAAGGATTTTTATTCCAATTTTTTATTTTTATTTTTTTTAAGGTTTTATATGGTAGATCTCTTTTTAAAATTAAAATTTGATCACTGTGATACCTATGCTTGCTAATAGTCTATGATATATTACCATTTTGCTCTCTAGATAGAACTATATTATTTTCTTGCCTATTAGAGATTTGACTAACTAAATTAAGTTAAAATCGATGCTCAAAGCCAAGTTCCTTCAATTGTCTATGTACATTTTTGGCATCAAATTAAGTCCCTCTCTAGTATGAATTTGTACCAACCCATAGCTGAATGACATTATAGAGTTTATATGACTACAGTGTTATCATAAACTCTTTGTTGGCATCTCACATATGACTGAAGTACAACAGCTAACAAGCATCCATGTCATATAAACATTTCACTACTTTCACTACTGTCCAATATTGGAGTATATATGAGTTGAATAGGTATTGTGCATACCTTAGATACAAGAAAAAATAAAAATCTCTTGATGAATAAAAACCTCGATTTTTATTTTTATTTTTTAAAAATCTCTACAATTTAAACGATTTAAATCCTGATTTAAATCTCTACTTTGTACTATGCTCTCGAACCCTTTCAGAAATGGGGCTTGGATTTTATCGGACAGATAACAACTCCTGAGACACTTACCAGTAACAGATATATCCTTACATGCACGGATTATGCGACTTGCTGGGCCGAAGCTTGGGCTCTACGGTCAGCCACAGCTGCTGCGGTCGCTAAACGTTTGATGACAGATATTTTTCCACGCTATGGTTTACCTTTGGAGATCGTGAATGATCAAGGTACGCACTTTGCTAACACATTAATGCAAGTGCTTACTCATACCATAAGTTCAGTTCCCCCTACTATCCACGAGCGAATGGCCTCGCCGAGAGCACAAAAAAATCTCTGTTGAACATCTTAAAGAAACTGGTATTGGATTGCCCGGAGAGATGGGATCAATTCCTACCTGCAGTATTATGGGCTTACCATACAACATATAAAGTGGCGACCGGAACAACTCCCTTCAAGTTGGCATATGGTTTGGAGGTGATTGCCCCTATGGAACTAGTGGTTCCTAGTCTGCGAGTGGCATTAGAGCAAACGTTACTACCAAAAGAATCATTCCCTTTTCGATTGGATGCTTTACGGTCTCTGGATAAACAACGCCTCGAGAGTTTTCTGGTGCTGCAGGAAGTTCAAGTCAGACAAGCAAGAACCCACGATCGTTTCCTTAAAACCCCCGTTTTTACCATAAACCAATTAGTGCTCTTTTATAATGCAAATCGAATCGATCCGCAGGAAAGTTTAAATTACGCTGGTTTGGTCCTTGCCATATTGCCGAACAAGTGGGACCAGCGAGTTTCCGGTTATCCACCTTAACTGGAACACTGTTTCCTAAGCCTATCAATAGATCTAAATTGCGTCCATATTGTACATCATCCCCTTCTGACTAGTAGTTTTACCTTCACTCCTTGTTTCGTATTTTGCACATTTCGATAGACGAGTGCGCTATAATTTTGTTGATAAATTTTTGATTCGTTGTCGCCATCCATCATTGCATATTTCTAACGTGTTTATGACGATAATTGCATGCATGTTTCCTTCCCCGATGATAATGGCATTTTGCATCATGCGTTCCTCTTGCGTTTTTACTTAAGCCCTTCTCTTCGTCTTGTTATCGCTATTGTCTTCCTGAGTGTTGCTTACTCTGTAGTGTATCGTCCATAGTGACCATGGCTCTCATACTAGATACCCTTGTCAATCTGACCACCTGCCGCAAAGGTTTATCACCTGAGTTGGGTGATTACCTCCGCCAACGAGGGCATTCGGTGGGATGCCACCCCTTTGCAGCTCACCTCATTACCGTGATCGCTGTGCTGTCTCCAATTGATACATGTTGGCCGATTACCTGCTCGAACCCCCGCACAGTGATCACTATTGACACTATTGCGCAACGGTTCCATCTGGCTCACGAAGGACGAGTAGAGGTTCCACTCCTTCCCCTAGCCACGATGCACCAGTTGTTTCCCCGCCACTCCATCATGGAGGTTGAGGATGATAACGCCGATCTTCTCCAATTCTTCGAGCACAAGCGCAGTCGCATCAGCCCATCGCAAAGTCAAGTGCAGGTAAAGTTTATGATTCATCTCCAAAGGTGTACCTACAGGTTTAGTGTTCTCCATTTTGAACTTGAGAAGAAAATCCTAAATGTATCTTCTCTCAGTCAAATACATTCCTTCATCTGTATATATCACCTGCATACCTAGGAAATATGTAAGCTCACCCGGGTCACTGATTTTGAACTCCTCTTGCATGTGTCTCTTGATCCTTTGAAAGCCATCACCTGTCACAATAATATCATCTACATATACACATAGATAGATAACCTCATTGTGATCCCTTTTGATGAATAGAGAAGGATCCGAGCTGCTAGCTTTGAGCCCTTGATCTTGAAGATATGTAACCAACCTGTAATTCCAAGCTCTAGGAGCTTGTTTCAATCCATATAATGCTTTCTTAAGTCTGCAAACATAAGATGGATGATTAGGGTTTTCAAAACCTGGTGGTTGTGACATGTATACCTCTTCACTTATCCAACCATTTAAAAATGCATTTTTCACATCAAGTTGGAGGAGTCTTACTTGTAGCGTAGTCATCTTTGCAACTGGTGAGAATGTTTCCTCATAGTCTATACCATGAGTTTGTGAGCATCCTTTGGCAACTAATCTTGCCTTGTACCTGCAAACTGATCCATCTGAAATTCTTTTAACTTTATATACCCAGCTGCAACCAATTACCTTTTGATTCGACGATATTGGAACCAAATCCCAAGTGTCCATCTCCTTCAATGCATCTAATTCTTCTTTCATGGCCTTCTCCCAATTAGGGTTTCCCTTTGCCTCCTCATAGGTTGAGGGTTCCTCTGAAATAGAGTCTTTTGCCAAGTATATTGACTGCTTCGTAACAAATGTGGAATCATATCCATACCTTTCTGGTTGTTTCTTCTCTCTTGCTGATCTTCTAGGTACTTGTTTGGAGCATTCTCCAACCTCTTGCATCTTTGCTTTGCCTTTTGACTTCCATAGCTTGTAATCCTTTTCTCTTTCATCTTGGTCATTGTCTGTATCGCTTCTTGGATCGTGGACTTGTGTATCATGCTTGCTTCCTAATTGATGAGAGTCAGAATCAAGATCATATGGTAGTGTTACCTTTTGTTTGTCTTCATCATATAAAGACCTGTGTTCTTCAAACACAACATCTCTACTTGTAGTGAATTGCTTGGTTGAAGGATTGAAGAACCTGTAACCCATCTGAGTTGAATCATATCCAATAAACACTTCCTTTGTTGCCCTTTCATCTAGCTTACCTCTTATTTGTGATGGTACATGAACATAAGTTAAACAACCAAAAACCTTGCAATGTCCAAGACTAGGTTTTCTTCCATGCCATGCTTCATAAGGAGTCATACCTTGAAGTGATTTGGATGGTAGTTTATTGACAAGGTACACAACAGTTGAAATAGCTTCTGCCCATAGATAATATGGCAACTTCTTCTCTTCAAGCATTGTTCGGGCTGATCCAACTAGTGTCTTGTTTCTCCTCTCTGCAATTCCATTTAGTTGAGAAGAGTACCTAGTAGTCACTTCCCTTTTGATACCTTTTTCCTGAAAGAACTCATCAAAATATTTGGAGAAGTATTCTCCCCCTCCATCAGATCTGAGCTTCTTTAGTGATCTACCTGTATGATTCTCCACATGTGCAAGATACTTCTTGAAGCAATCAAACACTTCATTCTTACTCTTGATAAAGTATAGAAAAGTCCATCTACTATGGTCGTCAATAAATGAGACATAATACCTTGATCCTGCCAATGAAGGTTCTTGACTTGGTCCCCATACATTTGTATGTACTAAGTCCAATAAGTTGTTGTGGATGTAGCCTTTGTGGTTGAATGGTTGTCTTTGTGCCTTCCCAATTTGACATGCATCACACCTGTTGGTCATGTGTTGCTTTGATATGTTCGGCAGTCCTAGAACACTTTGATCCCTGCATATATCCTTCAAGGTTCTTTCATTCACATGAGAAAGTCTCTTATGCCACACTTCAAGCTCACTTAGGGTTTGAGACCCAAAGTTGAATAGAGATATGTTCTTGGTTTCTCCTACTTCAGAAGTAAAGAGCCTACCATGCTTCTCACCTCGGGCTATCTTTTTGAAGCCTTGACATGGATCTTCCACAAAAGCTCCATGTTGGGTGAACCTAACTTGCAAGCCTTTTTCAACTATTTGGCCTACACTTATTAGGTTTCTAGTGATAGTGGGTACATAGAGAACCTTACTTAGAATTTCTATCATGCCATTGGAAGCTTTGACATTACCAATCTTCTCCACATTGTGCTTTGTGTCATCCCCTCTTTGCACTTCATGTCTATGCTTTGGACTTTCCAAATCAGATAGAAGAGCAATGTTGTCTGCAACATGATTCGAACATCCTGAATCTATGTAGAACAAATGATCATCTTGTTTACCTTCTTTGTGGCTTAGATTCATAAGAAGCAATGATTCTTTATGTGATTGATCTTCTGAATAATTGTTGTAGTCCCTTCTATTATAGCCTCTATTGTTATTGTTGAAGTTGTGTCCACCTCTACCTCTATTGATGCCATATCCACCTCTTCTACTTCCTTTCTGGGTGTTCCCATTGAACCAACAATTTTAAGTGGTGTGGTTGGTCTTATCGCATATGGCACAAGGTTGAACATTCTGACCTTTGGCTTTGTCTTGCTTTGGTCCTTTCTTCTTCTTTCCACTTGCTCTTGCTTGCAAAGTTGGTTTGGGAGGTCTCTTCTTCATCTTCTTCCTTCTTCTTGCCTTTCTGCTTCTTATCCTTCTTATCTGCATATAGAGCACTAGTTGAATTACCATGATAAGAGTTACCTTCCATTATGCTATTGTTGGCTTCTTGATTGAAGAGTTGTCCAAGAAAGATGTTGAAGTCTGGAGTTTGCACATCCATGATGAGATCATAAGCCATCGTGAAGGATTGACATTGCTTATCACTACGAATGCCGTTGAGAATTTGCCTCATGATGAACTCTTCTTCAATCAGCTCTCCAATGGATGCTAACTGATCCGCAACCTCCTTGACCTTAGTAACAAATGTTGATATATTTAGGTAGTGATGTGTGTGAAGACACTAGGACCGCCGAGGCACTTTTTTCCCTCTTTAGGAGGTTTTTTTCCCCCGGCTTGTATATACGCCTATTGCCCTAATGGGCTACTTATCTTTGTACATTCTCTAGTAATACATTCAGTATTGTGTGTTTGTGCTCCAAGCTTCTTCTTCTTCCTTGTGCTGTTCGCGTGCTTCCACAGACGTCTATCTCCAACAATTGGTATCAGAGCAGGTCGTCGCTTCTTCTAGGGCGCCGTCGACACTCCTTCGTTTGCAGTCTCAGAATTGCACGAATTTTGGTGAGCATACTCAGCGTGTTTCCGAATGCACTATCGCAACGCTTGTGCAGGCTATTTCGTCTTTTTGTGCCAAAGGTATATACCAGTTTCTGTTCACCAGTTTAAGCGTCTCGAAGTCTTCTACAGGTCTAGCAGAACTCATCTAGGTAGTTCCGTTCAACTTTTTGAGATACAATCAATTTTCTGCATCAAGGTATTTTAGTCACCGGCCATGGCTGAAAGCAGTGATGTATTCCGTATGTTGGCTGTTGAGGATAAGTTGGATGGTACCAACTACCCATTATGGGCTTATATGATGCGACATGTACTGGTTGCAAAAGGACTGTGGAACATTGTGCAAGGTGTTGAAAGACGTCCTGTTACACCTGTAACGATAGGTACTACAAATACAGGTGCTGGAGCTAATGAAGATGGTGTCGAAGATGATATTCCACAGATTCCTGTTTGTGCTGCTATTTCTATTGCACCTATTGTAGAGCAGATTCGTTGGGATGGCAGAGATGCCCAAGCACATGCATTGATAGCTTTGTCTGTCAAATGTGCCATTATTCCTCACATACGCTCTTGTAGAACAGCTAGGGATGCTTGGGATACACTTACCACTTTGTACCAGGCTAGGAATGAGGCTCGTGTTGCTTATCTCCGAAAACAGTTGGAGAGTGAGCACATGAATGAAGGTAATTCTATGGACAGTTTTCTCACAAAGATCAAAGACCTGAAGGAACAATTGATTTCTGCTGATGAGGTTATACCAGATAGCTCACTTGTGCAGACCGTTCTGAATGGTCTTCCTGATTCATATCAGAGTTTTGCCTCTACTCTTCGGTTGATGATGAAAGGCAATCCAAATGCCTTGTCATTTGAGGAGTTAATCTCTGTTCTGTTGCAAGAAGATCAGTCCAGACAAAACAGGTCCATTATGCGTGTTGCAGATCAAGCTTTCCTGGCTAGTCAGAAGGGCAAAGGAAAATGGGGCTCTTCTACTAGTAAGCAGAAATCTACAAATGCTGCACAATCGAAGAACCAGGATAAAGATGAGAAGAAATCAGAAAAGCACAAGTTGTTTTGCAAGTATTGTAAAGGAAATGATCATATCATAAAGAACTGTCCAAAACTGGCTGCTAAAGAGGCAAAGAAGAAAGAGGCTAGAATGGTTGTTGCAGAGGCCTCTACACCAAAAATAGAGTCTGCAAATCTTGTGCAGGAAGAAGAATGGGCGTTTACTACTGTCTGCAGTTTTGACCCATCTTCTCATGATCAGTGCATGTCTGCAGTAGACTCAGATGTTTGGTACTTTGACAGTGGGGCGACCAAACATATTACCTTGTAGCACAGTTTCTTCTCTTTACTCGAGCCTGCCTCTACAGGGAATACTGTTACATGTGCCAACAACTCCTCTTATCCTGTTATGGGAGTTGGTAAGATCATTTTGACTACTGCTGATGGTAGTTCTTTCACTTTGTCAGATGCTTTATTTGTGCCAGGGATAAAAAAGAACCTGTTATCAGTTTCTGCATTAGCCAAGATTGGCTTGGTTGTGAAATTTGTTGATGACAGATGTACAGTTCATGATCTCTCAAATGGCGATGTGATTATTGCTTCTGGCATTTTATGTCGTGGGCTGTATAAGCTCATAGACTATGAAAGATCTGTGAATGATTCGGCATGTGCAGTTCATGATTCTCAGGCTATGTCAGATGCAAAGCTTTGGCATGCACGCTTTGGTCATCTGAATTTTGCTAGTTTGCTACGCCTGCAGAAATCAGAAATGGTGTCCTCTTTGCCCAAACTTGAGGCACCTGGAAAACATGTTTGTGAGGGCTGTATTTTGGGCAAAATGCAGCGTTCATCCTTTCCAAAAGATGGTTCAGTTCGGGCTACGCAGAAATTGCAGCTTGTACATAGTGATGTCTGTGGTCCTATGCAGACACCCTATTTTGGAAATTACCTTTACTTCGTGACCTTCATTGATGATTTTTCCAGGCATGCATGGGTATATCCACTCAAAGCAAAGTTTGAAGTGTTCATGTGCTTCAAACAGTTTTTGGTTTTGGCTGAAAATCTGTCAGCATGTAAAATGGGCACCCTCCGTTCTGATCGGGGGGGGAATATGCATTAGTGCCTGAACACCATCACAGAAAATTGGATGATAAGGCAGTAAAATGTATTTTTGTTGGGTACAATTCTGAAAGTAAAGGCTATCGTCTGTATCATCCACAGACTAAACGCATTCTGGTTAGCCGTGATGTTTTCTTTGTGGAAGATGCTATTCAGCCATTGCTTTCATGTACTAAGGAGACATCTGTTAGCTCCAAAGACATGTATGATATGTTGATGCCTCTTTTTACAGGTGGACAGTCTAGTGCTGGTCCTAATGAGACAACTTCTCAACCTTTGCAGGTTTCATATGATGATGCAGATCATTCCATTCCTGATGCAGATTTACATGATGTACTTGTTGATGAGAGAGCTGATATTGAGCAGGCAAAAACTATGCCAAAATGGCTGGTGCAGACTTTGCATGACAGCAAATTAGACGCACCTTTGTCATATTGTACTCGTTCAAGCTCTCATAGTGCCTCCTTTGCATCAGATTGCTATGCTATGGCTGCGTGTAGTCTTGAGAATGAGCCTGTTTCTTTTGATGAAGCATAGAATTCAGAAAATTGGATGGCTGCTATGCAATTTGAATATGATGCTATAATGAAGAATGGTACTTGGTCTTTATGTGACTTGCCTCCTGGCAAGAAGGCCATTGACACTAAGTGGGTATACAAGCTGAAGCGTAAACCGGATGGTACAGTTGACAGGTATAAGGCTAGGCTTGTTGCAAAGGGTTATGCACAGGAAAGAGGCATTGATTTTGATAAGACCTTTGCACCTACATGTCGTATGACTACTGTTCGGAGCATCTGTGCACTTGCAGCCCATCATGGTTGGAATGTACATCAGTTGGACATTAAAACTGCATTTTTGAATGGTGATTTGCATGAAGAAGTGTATGTTTTTCAGCCCCGTGGCTTTGTGCAGAAAGGGCATGGAAACCAGGTTTGCAGGTTAAAGAAGGCATTATATGGTTTAAAGCAAGCACCACGTGCTTGGTATGAGAAGATACATGCCTATCTGGTTGCACATGGTTTTGTGAACAGTCCAACTGAAAGCACCTTATATGTTAAGCGTGCTAATGATGTGCTTCTGATCATTGTTGTCTATGTTGATGACATGCTGCTCACTGGTCCTATTGAGACACATATTGCTGATTTTAAGGCTGATTTGCATGCCTCATTTGAGATGTCTGATTTGGGGCATTTGCATCACTATTTGGGCATTCAGTTTATGCAAGTTGATGGTGGAATGGCTTTGTGTCAAACAAAATATATTGACACATTATTGCAGCGTTTTGGCCTTGAAGACTGTAAGCCTATTGCCACTCCTATGGAGACAGGTTTACGATTGAGTCTTCATGATGCTAGAGATGCATTTGATGCTGTTCTCTATCAGCAGGCTGTTGGATGCTTGATTTATTTATGCATTACTCGGCCAGATATTCAGTTTGCTGTCTCACAGAGGCTTATATGATGCGTTATGTATTGGTTGCAAAAGGATTATGGAATATTATGCAGGGTGTTGAAAAACGTCCTATTACAACTGCAAATACAAGTACTGAAGCTGATGTAGATGGCATCGAAGATGGTGATATTCTGTAGATTCCTGTTTGTGCTGCAATTGTTGTTGCACCTACTATAGAGCAAATTCATTGGGATGGCAAAGATGCTCAGACACATGCATTGATAGCCTTGTCTCTCAAACGTGCCATTAATCCTCACATTCGCTCTTGCAGAATAGCTAAGGATTCTTGGGATACACTTACCACATTGTACCAGGCTAGGAATGAGACTCGTGTTTCTTACATCCAAAAACAGTTGGAGAGTGAGCATATGAATGAAGGTGATTCTATGGATAGTTTTCTAACAAAGATCAAAGATTTGAAGGAACAATTAGTTTTTGTTGATGAAGTATTGCCTGATAGTTCACTTGTGTAGACTGTTATGAATGGTCTTCTTGATTCATACCAAAGTTTTGCTTCTACTCTTTGTTTGATGATGAAAGGCAATCCAAATGTCTTATCATTTGAGGAATTAGTCTCTATTTTGTTGCAGGAAGATCACTCTAGGAAGAAGACGTCCATTATGCATGTTGCAGATCAAGCTTTCCTAGCTAGTTATAAGGGCAAAGGTAAATGTAGCTCTTCTACTAGTAAGCAAAAATTTGCTAATTCTGCACAATCACAGAAGGATGACAGAGATGACAAGAAAATAGAAAAGCAGAAACTGTTTTGCAATTACTATAAAGCAAATGATCATGTCATAAAGAATTGTCCAAAATTGGCTTCGAAAGAGGCAAAGAAACAAGAGGCTAGAATGGTTGTTGCAAAGGCCTCTACACCGAAAATAGAGTATGCTAATCTTGTCTAGAATGAAGAATGGGTGTTTACTACTTTTTGCAGTTTTGACCATCTTCTCATGAGCAGTGTATTTATGTGGTAGAATTAGATGTTTGGTACTTTGATAGTGGGCCAACCAAACATATTACCTCACAGTGTAGTCTCTTCACTTCACTTGAGCCTACCCCTATAGGGAATACTGTCACATGCACGAACAACTCTTATCCTATCATGGGAGTTGGTAAGATCATTCTGAATACTGCTCATGGTAGTTCTTTTACATTTTCATATGCTTTATTTGTGCTAGGGATCAATAAAAATCTATTATCAGTTTCTGCATTAGCCAAGATTGGCTTGGTTGTGAGATTTGTTGATGACAAATATAGAGTTCATGATCTGTCAAATGGCGACGTCATTATTGCTTCTAGCATCTTATGTCATGGGTTGTATAAGCTCATAGATTAAGAAAAATATGTGAATGATTCAGCATGTGTAGTACATGATTCTCAGGCTATGTGAGATGCAAAGCTTTGGCATGCATGCTTTGGTCATCTGAATTTTGCTAGTTTGTTATGCCTGCAGAAATCTGAAATAGTGTCCTCTTTTCCCATCGTGACTTTCACTGATGATTTTTCTAGGCATGCACGGGTATATCCATTGAAAGCAAAGTCTGAAGTGTTTATGTTCTTCAAACATTTTTTGGTTTTGGCTAAAAATTTGTCAGCATGTAAAATAAGCGACCTCCGTTTTGATCGAGGGGAGGAATATATGTCTTCTAACTTTAATGCATTTCTGGCTAAACATGGGATAAAACATCAGTGTACAATTCCGTATACAACTCAACAAAATGGAGTTGTTAAACAGAAGAACAGGTCAGTCATGGAGATGGCAAGGTGTATGGTCAAGAGTGAGGCTTTACCACATAGTTTCTAGCTTGAGGTTGTTATGTATGCAACATATGTACTTAATAGGTGTCCCACTAAAGCATGTCACGAGGAAGGGGATAGGCAAGAGAGCTCACATGCACTCTCACAATCAAAGAGGAGCATACACACAGATTGAGACAAGGAAGAATGGTCTTCTTCTTCTTCTTCTACTACATAAAAGGAACGTGCAAGTGACCTAAAAACAAGAATACAACAAGTGCAATATACAAATACCAGTACATAAGGAAGAACCTAATTTTTGCAAATAAGTGAGCTGGCAAGAAACAAATGTGCCATCACTCTCGGTAGATAAATCTAATAAAGCTCAATGAAATGTCCTTGACATTTACCGGCATGACCACTATACATGTCAGATAAATGAGAAACAAATACGTGTCATCCTAGATCATCACATGTTGAGCTTGATATCTCAACACTCCCCCTCAAGCTCAATTTCATATCCTCTAATCCAAGAATCTTCCAAAACTTCTTCAGCTTCTCTGCTCTAAGTGCTTAGTGAAAATATCAGCAATCTGCTCATTTGTTCTCACATAAACAAGATCAATATCACCTACTAGTACCTTCTCTTGGATGAAGTGATAATGTACCTCGATATGCTTTGTTATAGCATGAAAAGCATGGTTCCATGCTACAATTAAGATTATCACAATAGATGATGATAGGCTTTTACACTTCTACACCTAAATTTGCAAGTAGCATCTCCAGCCATGATGCCTCACATGCTACCATTGCAACACCTCTATACTTAGCCTTTGTACTCGACAAAGCAATAGTGGGTTGCTTCTTGCTGCTCCATGTAATAGCTGCACTCCCAAGTGAGAATAGAAAGCCACTAGTAGATCTTCTATCTGGAATGCTACCAGCCCAATCTGCATCGATGTATCCATGAACCTACAAATCTACACCATATTCATAAAACAATGCATAATCCAAAGTAGCTCTCACATAATGTATAGTGCACCACAGAGCATCTAAATGTGGCTTCCTGGGAACCTGCATAAATTGACTTTCAAGTCCAACAGTGTAGCTAAGATTAGGCCTCATAATTGTGAGATATATCAAACTTCCCACAATTTTCTTGTACATAGTAGCATTTTCCAATGCTTCACCTCATGTAGTACCTAACTTCAAATTCTGATCTAATGGCATAGAAATTGGCTTACAATCAGCCATACCATACTTCTGCAGAATATTGAAGGCATATTGCCTTTGCGACATCCATATACTTGTTTCTCTATGTATAAACTCAATGCCCAAGAAATAACACAACACACAAGATCTTTCATGTCAAATTCATGCATAAGAAGTTTCTTTACCGCTTTAGTGCTTTCTTCATTATCACCACCTACAATCAAATCATCAACATAAATAGCCACAATCATGATGCCATCATCACCCTTCCTTGCATATAGTGAATGATGTGCATCACACATAGAAAATCCAATGGTGGTCAAGTAGTCAGCAATCCTTGCATGCCATGCACGATGAGCTCTCATAAACCCATACAAAGCCTTTTTCAACCTACAAACATACTCTATGTGCTTTGAATCTTCATATCCTTATGGCTAGTCCATGTATACTTCTTCCTGTAACTCACCATGTAGGAAAACATTCTTCACATCCATCTAATGCAAAGTCCATCCTTTTGTTGTAGCTAGTGCAACAAGTGTTCTGACTCTATACATTTTAGCTACAAGGCTGAACGTTTCCTCATAATCAATGCCATATGTTTGTGCATATCATTTTGCTACCAATCATGCTTTGTACTTGCTTATGCTACCATCAGCATTTTGCTTTACCTTGTAAACCCACTTGCAGCCTATGGGTTTCTTTCCTTGTGGCAATGGAACCAGCTTCCATGTATTGTTTCCATAAAGTGCAGCCATCTCCTCATCCATAGCTTTTTCCGAATCTGCATTTCCAATTGCATCTTCAAAACAAGAAGATTCAGCATCTTGTAGAACCTTGGCCAGGTAGGCATAATGATGAGCCATATAACTATCATATGTCAATCGTTGCACTGAATTCTGTATCCTCCTAGATCTTCTTGGTCCTGGGTCACTTCTCCTTGTATCATCTGCATGTGCCTTTATTACTCTTGGAGTCTTCACACAGGGCAATCCAAGTTCCTCGTGAAGACTCTTTTCTGAACCGCTTGAATCTCCATCAACGTCTTCGAAACTTGCATATGTTTTACTACCAACACAAAGCTTTTATTTACCTTTCTTGGATGTATTTGATGAATTTGATGGACTCAAATTTCCATGAAATCTTCCACTCCATGGATTTGAATTGGAACTATTGCTTGGTGATGCATCCGGTCCACTCAAAACTTGAGATTTTGCACTCAATTTTTTAGCATTTTCTTTGTCATTTGATTCAAGATTAAGCCCATCTTTGGCATCTCCATAGAAGCTTGACATTTCATCAAATACCACATCTCTGCTCACCTTCACCTATCATGTGAGTGGGTTACAACATATATATCCCTTTTGTTCAAGGGAGAATCCAATGAAGATACATTTTTTTGCTTTTGGATCAAGCTTCGTCCTCAACTCATCTGGAACATGTACATATGCAATACAACAAAAAACTTTCATATGTGATAGGTTTGGCTTTTTACCTGTAAACTTCTCTTCAGGTGTAACTTGATGTACAACAACAATTGGAGTTCTGTTCATGATGTATAGAGCCGTATGCACAGCTGTTGCTCTAGCACAATGGTGAGAATCACGTTAAGAAGCTCCACCTCCTTAATGTCAATCCGCGGAAGAGATAGGAGTGATGTGAAGATCGTGAATGAGAGAGGAAGTGAGAGCGAAGGTGAGAAGCATAGAAATGCACACACACATACACACACACTACGAAGAGACAAGCAAGACACAATGGAAGGTGAGAAATCAACTCTTTTGCTCAAGATCTCAATTACAAGCTCAAAATAGCTCTAAGCTCACACTAACCAACACTAAGTAACCTCAAAAATGAGCTCTCTAGCTCTTTTTATAGTTTCTAGACTAGTTTTGACCGGTTTCACATCTAGTGACCGGCATAGTTAAAAAATAGGTCCTATGCGCTATTTGAAAGGGTAAACGGTGTCTAAAAATAACCAAAATTGATACGCTCATTCTACCTAAGCTCCTCAAGCTCGAGGACTCCTCGGCTTGCACAAAGTGGAGCTAGAAATTAAGAAAAGGGTTTTTCTATGTTACATATGTTACAATAGTGATAAAAATCATTGTTGGAGGTTTTTGAAAAGTATTTTAAAACATAATTCTTTGAAAACTTGATTCGACTGGCTCCCTGCTCCGTCTTTACATGCTTCCGCATCTTCTGTGCCTCAAGCTACTGCCAACACCCCCCTCCCTCTCGCTTCTGTCGTCCTCGACAGAACCTTGTTGTGCGGTCCGTCGAATGTAATTTTGAAGTAGTTCCTGAGCGAGGGTGTGTTCTGATATTCGAATGCCTCGGGCCAAATCTGCCTCGAGTTTCTCCCAATCAATTGGTTGTGGTTCATCGGGTGGCGGGAGTCGATAATGTGTGGAATATACCATCTGTTCACAGGCGAATAAGTGCAAGAGGTGTGTAGGCCTGCTGATGAACACTTCTGAATGGTATTCCCAGAATCCGGTTGTGAACATTTCTTCGAAGGTCTGCTTGTAGCACGCCGGTAGATACTTAATTCTGCAATGCCAAGCATAACACACCCGTAGCGATGGCATTGTACTCATATCATATGCAAGATCAAAATTGCCATGCTCGAAGCCCGGGGTGTTTACATGAGGTGCCTTGACGTGGATGGGTTGTGGCTCGTAGGCTTCTTCAAAAGTTTCCTCCACTGGAATGGTTACTGTCTCTTCATCAGCTGGTAGCTCTGGTGGGGAATCCGGCCTCGGGGGTGCTTCATAGACTGCTATGCGTGATTCAAGAGTAGATACCTGGGCCCGTAAGGCATTGAGTTCCTCTAAGATCTCAGGAGAAGGGTCCACAAGAGCTGGTAATCCTTGTGTTGCTGGTAGTCCTTGTGTTGCAGGTGCTCTGAGCTGGAGTAGCTTATGATCTTCTTTCAGCTTCTGATATTCCTCGTTCATTCGATCGTACTCATCAAGCAATCTGATGTGATCCTCGAGTAACATCTTCATTGATTCAGAGGGCACTGCTTTGAACCGGCTAGGACTTAATGGTTGGTCTGGATGATTGAGAGCAGCTTCTAAATTTTCTCTATTCTACTCTTGTAGCCGCTGGTTCTCTTCCTTTGCTGCTGCTAGATGTCTTCTGAGTAAGCCCATGTTTTGTGTAAGCGTCGCATTGCGAACTGTCTGGGCCCTTAACAAATTATTAAGATCAGCAGTGGCCTCTTTGGCTTTCTCTTCACTTGCTACTTCCAGTTTGTGGTATGCCTCACGTAATTCGTGGTATCGAGTATTCAATGAGGCATTCTCAATCGACAATGAATTAAGCTTCGACTGTAAGTCATTGGTTGTCCGCTGCAGCTGCTGATAATTATTGCCAAGAGATGTGAACTCATCTCGTACTTGCATCATACACATGAACATTTGTCGAAATACATTATCTACAGTGGGTGATAATATTAATGGTGTGCTAAGTGAAGATGCAGTGGGTGTAGATGCAAAGGGAATGGGGGTGGGAAAGTGGATGCGGTGGTGATTGTGGAAAATTGTGGTGTGCTTAAATATTGTGGTGCCACAAATGAAGTGAGTGGAGGTGCAGTGGGTGGTGATATGTCCATATCGCTGGATGTGGTATCTAGTGCGGTGACTGTGAATAGTGGTGTGATCGTGGGTGCTTGTGATGGTGTAAAGACCGGATTTACAAACGTTGATGATAATTTACAGGGGGGTTTTCTTGAACAGCTTGGTGGAAAGGGGAAAGAGGAGTTTCGGTGGGTCGGGGAGGTGAGACTGGGGAGAAGGTTAATGGGGTTAGATATGGAAAAGGGTGTCTTGGAGGTGTGGGGAAGGATGGAGAAAGGGGTTGGATAGAAAGGTAGATGTGTTAGGGGGTAGACTAGGTTGAGTGGGTGTGGGAATGATGGGAGGAATGGATGCGACAAAGGCTTCTGCTACGACGTTGTCGAAAGATGTGGATGGTCGGGGAGAGGGTGGTTGTATGGGAGAGACAGGATGGATGGGAGAGACGGGAGGTGAAAGAGGGGTAGTTGGGGTTACCGGTACTCCGATTACAGTAGTGGTATGTACAACAGTAGTACGGGGTGGGGGGTCTACGAGGATGGCTTCTTCTGTCACAGAGCCTTCAGGGACAAGACGTGCTTCCCTGGCCTGTTCTGAAGATTGTCCACCGGTGGGTACACGAATATATTCGCCAGGTTTGGTTAGTAGGCGGATTCTGCGGGGGTCATACTGCGGCAATGGTTTTCTCCGCAAATACCTTCAGGCTTCGGTGGGCCCAACTGATTTGACAAGCTCTCTGAAACCGCTGATATATACTTCTTTGAATCTACCCGAGACAAGCTCTTGTTCTATGAGGTTTTGGCTCTCTTCATCAGTCAGCTTCTTGCGCGCCCAAACCTTTTCCATGGTACGGTATAACTTTTTAATGACCAATGTATAAGCCACTGCTTCGAAGGTTTCCTCTTCATGTGTGCTTGTATCACCCTGGGTGTCCGTTTGTCGTCCATGTTCATCTGTCTGTCCATGCTCTTGGGATTCATGTGTGCCCTGACTGGCTTCATCATCGCCGTCGTCTTCCTCTGTCTCTGTTCGTTCTTCTTCAGAGCTAGACACTATTTGTCCTTGTGGTTGATCTTGTGGTGTGGTAGGGTAGCTGGGCCTTTCATATTCCTGAGAGAAGATTTGACCTTCTGAGAACTGAAATTCACTGGAGAACGCATCTTGCATTTCAAAATCAAAGGTTGTATCCAGTGGTGCTGCTTGTTCTGCTTCTAAATGGGGTATTGGAAAAGAGAAAGCTTCCGCACCAATAGTGGTGGGAGCTTCTGCTGTGGTGGTTGTAGGTCCTGGAACTGTGGCTACTTGAGGAGCAACTGTGCTGGTAGTGCCCTCCGTTGTAACTGGTCTTGATAACCTTATACGAATGGGTTGAACAGGGATTTCTGTTGGTGACTGTTCCGGAGATGGTTGAGGTGATGGTGATTCTGGCACCTGAAGGCATGGGATGGTTCCTCTCATTCGTTTTCCTGTGCGTCCTCTGCTAGGCTTCCTAGCTTTCTTCGATGTCCCTTTGAAAGCCTTCAGCTCTTCGCTTGTCATTGCACGTTCCATAGGTAGATCGTAGGCCAAACACATATATACAATGCGCTTGAGGGCGCAACATCCATTGATGACTTTCTTTCTTTCCCATCTGTGCTGGGCTAAGTAGAGCTGATCAATTATCCAACTTGCTAGGTCCACTGTCTGGGGTCCAGTACATGCTAGATATAAACCAAACCAAATTCTTTTGTGGGGCATCGTAAATCGGTCCTGCGCGGGAAAAGCAAAGTGCTGCATACATATTCTCAACGGCTTGGATAACTTCAGGGTGATCGCCGAAATCTCTTCCCACTTTGTAACGTCCCCACGTTTCATGGGTTCTGGAACTAACCTTTCTCGCTCTGTGGGTGTGTGGGTTCCATGAATCTTGATGGCAGCTCGGATCAAATCTTTCGAAAGATAAAACCTTTTATATGGTGGATCGTTCACTAAGGATGGAAAAATAAAAGTTCCTGGCAGATCCTTATTCTCTGAAGCTAGCAAAGTGGTGATTAAGTAATAACATCGATAGAAGTCGGGTTTAGGCAAAGGGTCACTGAAATACTCTGTAAAGCCGGCTATTGCCCAAACATGCATTAAATCCTGTGTGTTTTGTAGTCCTTCGAACTCTCTCGAGAAAAACTGATATTTTCCCCAGGTACGGTCATCAAAAGTCAGATTAGCTTCAAATATAAACTCAGCATCCGCTAAGGGTCCTGCTAGCCCTTGAAACCAGTGAGAATTGTGATGAATCTTCTCAGTATAGCCTCGAGGAGGGTCGTCAATAGGCATGGGTCCTGGGAAACCTTGAAATTCTGGCGGTGGAGCCGTCGGATGAGACTCTCTGAGTAAAGGACCAATAGGTGCTACAAGTGCGCTGGGGCCTGCTTCTGATGGTCCTTCTTCGGTTTGCATGATATTTGACGTGCTAATGGAAAAGATCTGCTACAAAAGATTAACACATTAGCATGGAAATTAATTATGATCCCATTAAAGTGAGACCGCAATCCCTTTCCATAACCGATGTGTAACCCGTGTAGCCAAGTGCTGTGAAGTGATTGATGCAATGATTTTGCAGAGCTAATGCGGGTCTCTAGACACCTACATGCTTTCAGATGATACATACGGTTCTTGATGAGGTGTTATTAAAGATGATGTGGGTTTATAGTGTGTGGATTTATACAAGGTTCAATCATGAATAAGTTATTACATGGTTGTAGATTAGTCGGGGTGGGAGTTATGTTAGACAATGGGTTAGGACAGGACTTTTGGATACGTTTCGGTATCCACTTCCTAAGAGTTTGTGATCAGGTGATAGGTCTCTGTGGAGGGACAAAAGATGATATCGGATTTGGTGGTATGGAGGGTTGGAAAGATTTCCGAGGGGTATATTTTACATGGCTTGAGGGTTGAGCTATAATACATGGTTTGGGTACCCAAATCTGCGTGGGTGTGGGTCTGTTCATGAGGTACTTCTTGGCGATCCAAATTTGTCGAATGCTCGAACTTGTAGAAGAAGGTCGAGGAGATGTTGGATACTGTTTCTACTTCTGCCTTGACTTCTTCTTATCAATGTCTGCGTTGTTGAAATCTGGCGGTGGTTTCTGTGCTATTAGCACCCATATCTGTCTTGTGCCACTTGCTCTGTGTTGCTGACACTGCTTTCCTCTTTGCGTCGTCTGAGGTTGTTGTCGGTCTGGGATCCTTCGTCGTGGTTGACTCTTTTGTGGTTGAGGTTGAGACGTCGGATGGACGCTCTGTTTTGGAAAAGAAGGGAGGTCCAACACTTGCGAAACTTGCCCATTAGGAGATGAGACATTGTGTACCACAGATCTAGGCCAGTCCGCAGTAAGTGTGGAAGGATGAGCACCGCAGGGTATTGTGCCCATCTGGCCGGTGATGAAGTCCACTTGACCTGCAATCATCCCCATTTGTCTGCTGATTGTGCCCATTTGACCAAGCAGTGGGGTGGTTGCCCCTTCTAATTTGCAGGAAGCCCAAGGGAAAATCTCCTGACGTCCTTCTGATTGACAACTGTCTATAGCCAAGCCCGCGTGGGTTGGTGTAGACGTAACGTTACTGATCTGTCCAAAGATCTTCCGGTCTTCCATCGCATGCGTTTCATAGGGTCTAGGGCCACAAACCTCAATCGGAATGCCATTAGGGAAGTCCAGCGGTATCACTCGCTTATGATCTAAGGTTCCAATCTACAAGGAGCCTTGTCTAAGATTTAGGTCCACTGAGTGATTGTATAGCCAATCTTGACCAAGGATTAGAGGTTCTATCAGGTCGTCATCATGGCACACTAGTAGCTTTACTGTCAAGGTCACTTCGTCTATGAGGATAGGAAGGTCCACCTCACCCATGCAAGGGGTTTCCATGCCTCCTAGCCCTATGAGGTAAGCCTCAATTGGCCGCATTTCTATTCTTGAATCCTTATAGTGGGACCATCTAATCGCACTAGTCGCAGCACCTGAGTCAATTAAAGCCCTGAGCTCTTGGCAAGGGTTGCCGTGCTCTAGCCTGACTGTAATGAATGGTCTCCTGTCCACTATGCTAGGATGAGTGGTTGACTTTACTTGACACATGGCCATGGGATATCTGGGTGATGTTTCCAGATGGTTATAATGTTCTGTCCCTAGTCCTTGTCTTCTTAGCTTCATGCGCTTAATGCATTCTATAGCTTCTGCCTGAGCTTCTACTCGTATTCTATTTTCTTCCTCCTTACGCTTCTTTGCCAACGTGAGTCGTCTAAGCATATCCTCAGTAAGAGGTTCCTGATATAGCCTGACTCTACAACCACTAATGTAATTAGGCATTATGTCTCCTTCTAAGGTGGCTAATTGTACTGCTCCACTTGTTGAGAGTCTGTTAATGATCATAGGTCCATAACCTCGCTTCTCTAATTTCCGAGCGTGTTGCTTCAGCGTATATACTAGAACTAAATCTCCTTCTTTTAAGCCTTTATCTTTCACATGTGCATCAAAATATGCTTTTTGTCGCTTCTTTGCTGCGTATATTCCTGCTGCTGCTTTCAGCCTGGTTTCTCCTAATCGTTCCAAGTCCATTATTCTCGCTGATAATTCATGGCTGGTCCACTGATGTTCTTGTGCAACCTTAAGAATCGGTATCAAGAAGTCCAAAGGAAGCACAACATTCTGACCAAAAACCATCTCAAAGGGAGTTGCATTGAGTACGGTCTTGTAGGCCACTCGATATGCCCAAACAGCGTGGTGTAACTGTTTGTCCCAATCTGAACGTTTGTTGTTCACGAGTTTCGTCAGTACATTACATAGAATCTTGTTAGTGTTTTTAGCCTGACCATTGGCCTGAGGATGATATGGTGCGGATTTCTTGTGAATCACCATAAAATCCTGTAACAAATATTCAATGACTTGGTTTAGAAAGTGAGTTCCTCGATCGCTCACTAACTCTATAGGCAGTCCATATCTTGTAAAGACATTTTCAAATAAGAGTTTTGCAGTCGTGTGTGCATCATTCTTTTTTGTGGCTTTTGCCTCTACCCATTTGGTAAGATAATCTGTCGCAACAATAATGTATTCAGCATGTGTACCTTTTGCAGGGGGGTTAATGGGTCCTACAAAGTCTATACCCCACTTAGAAAATGCACATCCTCCTATCATGGGTTTCAATGGCATTTCATCTCTGCGAGTAGGAAACTGAGTTCTTTGGCACACATCACATCTCTTTACATAGGTATGAGCATCCATCCTGCAAAGAGGATGGCTTTGATTATCCTATCGGGTCCAAAATGACTTCTTGCAACACCTTGGTGTGCAGTCTCTAATATGCTCAAGTAATCGCTTTCATGAACACATTGTCTTAAGTATCCGTCTCGTCCTCTTTTGTATAGATTATCACCAATAAGTGAATAGTCTCGAGTTCCTGCTCTAGACTGCGTTGTCGTGCTAGGGTCATTCCTTGAGGGAATGTGTTCGTCCTCAAGTACGTCACTAAAGGTTCACTCCAGCCTGGTGTGAGAGACACGTGATACAATGTAGCATGTTCTACTGGCGATCTTTCACAACAAACAGGGCATTCTTTACACAATTTGTAGACATCTGCTTCCATCGTGGGCCAGTATACTCCTAGTCTATGCAGAGTCTGCAAAGTACGATGTTTCGAGTGATGTTGCTTTAGTGCACCTACATGTGCTAATTGCAACCAATTCGCATGTTCTGATTCATCTACACAACAAGCAAGAATCTTTTGATTGTCTTGTTTATATATACTTCCTGCTATGATTTGATATCTTTGAGATTTTGTAATCTCTCCTTCCTTGATCCTTATCCTATGATTCTTGGGTCCATACGTGAGAATAGGGACAATAGGCTTAGCCCATTCTGGTGCTATCTCAAGGTTAAACAAATATGCATCTGGTAATTCATTTGCTACTCCTTGAGGAGCTTCTCCTGAGGTTAATCTTGAAAGGTGGTCGGCTCTTAGATGTGTCTTTCCTTTCCTGACTACTACTTCAAAATCATACTCCATGAGTAATAGAAACCAACGTATTAATCTTCCTGTGTTACATGGCTTGTTGACTAATTACAATAGGGCTTGATGATCAGTAAAGAATTTGAACTTGTTTGCCAACAAATAATGTCTGAATTTCTTTACCGCGTAGATCATTCCTAATCCTTCTCGTTCCGTAGTGGTGTAATTTCTTTCTGTTGCGTTCAACTGTCTGCTCGTGTAAGCTATGGGGAGATCTATATTACCTTCATTTGTGGGTTGTGCTAACACACATCCTATACCATAGTTGGATGCATCCACGTGTACATGGAATGGCTTACTCCAATCTAGGGTTGTCAATATAGGTGCTGAGCACAAACGTCGTTTAAGTTCATTGAATGAATTCTCACATTCCTCTGTCCATTCAAAATGGATCAAAAGAGAGTAGAAAGGCTTGGCTATGATTGCATACATGTGTATGAACCGCCTATAATAACCGCAATGGCCCATAAATGCCTGTACTTCTTTTACGTTAGTTGGCCTAGGTAGATCTGCAATTACTTTCACTTTTTCTTCATCTGTAGAGATCCCATTCTTTGACACAATGTGTCCTAGAATTTTGTCTTGTCTGACCATGAAAACGCATTTTTCTAGGTTCAAACAAACCTGATATTCTCGACATTTGTCAAATATTTGTCTTAGCTCTGGGATATGTGTCTGTCTTACATTAGAATGAGCACATAAGTCATCGACATAGACTTCCAAATTCTTGCGTAAGAATTCCTTGAAAACATGACACATGTGTCACTGGAAAGTAGCGGGTGCATTTGTTAAGCCAAAAGGCATTACACAAAATGCAAATATGCCCCATTTTGTGGCAAAAGCCGTCTTGTGTTGATCTTCCGGAGCAATGGCTACTTGATTATAGCGTGAGAATCCATCAAGAAAGCTGTAAACTTCCTTGCCCGCAACTCTTTCCAATCAATGTTCCGTGATAGGAAGAGGATAACTGTCTCTAATCGTGGCGGCATTAACTTTTTTAAGGTTAATACACACACGCAATTTTCCATTTTTCTTGGGCACAACCACAATGGGGGATACCCATTCGGTATGCTCAATCTCGTAAATGAATCCTGCTTCTATCAATCGATCTATCTCCTCTTTAATCTTCGCAGCGTAGTTATCATTGTACGTGTATGGTTTCTGTTTTGTAGGTTTTGCATCTGGAGTCCTAGGGATTCTATGAGAACATATGTCTGGATCTACTCCTTTCAAATCTTTGTAACTCCAAGCGAACACATCTCTATATTTGCGCAATAGGGCAACTAATTCTTCTTCTTCTTCCTTCGTCAAATCATGCCCTATGTATGTACATTTTTCTTCTTCTCCTTCTATGGCTACTATGAGTTTTTTGGTTTTCTCTCGGTTATCATATACTTCTCCCACTTCAACTTTCCTGTTTGGCATTCGTACCATTATTCTACTATCTTCTATTTCATACTTCTTGAAGTTTTTGGGAACCTCAAACAAGGGTTCTTCTTTTTCTGACATGGTTTCCTTCTTCTTCCTTTTCTTGTCTTCACTCTTGCCAGTCACTTGTGTGGCTATCCTCACATCATTCATGATTTCTTCGGGTCTCTGAGGGTGAGTTTCTACCTCATAGAAGTATTCTTCTTCTGATGCAAATGGAGGGTCCATAATAATTGATTCTAAATCGAAATCGCTCGCATCCTCAAATGCATCAGCGTTCGGTTCACACTCTTCTAAAACTGAATCACACATGATTGGCTCTATCGTGAAGACTGAAATGTCATAGCCATCTTCGTCACAGTGGGGTGTCCATTGTTCTTCATTGATGGCTACGTCCATGGTTGCTAGGATTTCTGCCCAACCATGGGGTTCGAATTCCTCATCTGGAAATACTACCGGTGCGTAAGTTGGGTCTTGAAGATGTTGTTCTGCACCTAAAGTCCTTGCTTCTAACCGTTCTTCCTCTTGTTTGGCTACCTTACACATCCATAAATGAGTATCCTCATGCAACCAAGAAGGATCTGATTCCAATGAGTGTATTGATTCTGTTTCTACCTGTGTCTTATGGATGGTGTTCCATTGTATTGGGGGTACATCTCTATGTGAATAGTCTTTAAGATTGACTTTGGTAGTCACTCCTAAATGTTGCAAGTACAAAGAATTAGTTCCCCAATCTTGTACAATTTGCAACTGACGCATGAATGGTCGTCCCAATATCATCTCATAAGCGTGATTTTTTGCAGAGTCACAAATGGCAAAGGTATGCTCAAACTCCACACCACAAGTGGTGAGAGATATGCCTTCTAGTAAGCCTAATGGTTTTTCTATGTGTCCGTCAGCCATTTGTAGCTTCATCCTGGTGGGTCTTAATGCTGGCTTACCCCAACGTTTCCATAAAGCGGTGGTAGCAATGGCTACTCCGGCTCCTGAATCTAAGATGGCTTTCGTGGTGTAGCCCTGATGAGTTATTGGAAGATAAGTGTTACCTTCCTCTCCTTCGCTTACATCTCCGATCTTTTCTACTGGTATCTCTGGTACCTTCTTATGTGATCCTATCTGTGAGGGAGTAGTAGCAAGCTTGGGGAATTGATTTGCTACATGCTTCCACAGTTCTGGTTTAACCCTTAACAACTCCTCTAGGGTGAGATTACACTGTACTTTGGTATTCTTGATTACTTCGGTGTTTCTTGGGATTACTGATTCTTCATTCCTCACTATTATCGTGGGTGCTCTCATGCTAATAGACTTTGCTTCCCAAGGTCCTGTGAACTGAGGTAATTCATGCAAAGAGTTAGATTCAAAACCTGTTTGTTCACTCAATTGTTCTTCCTCTACATCATCGTAAATAGAGGGGATATCTTGGGGAAATTGTTCCTGCAAGTCGTCTATTTCTTGAATAGGAGGATGAGTTCCTTGTTCTTTTCTCCACTTCTCTTCTTGGATTTCTCTCAAAAATTCATGTGAGTACCTATGTATAGAAGACAGGTTGTCTTGACTTTCTGTGTTGGGTACTTGAGACAGGGATGGTGCATTCCTTTCCTGTGTCTCTGAGACATTAAGATTCCTATGTTGATCCTTCTTCTCTTTGCTTTCTATCAAGTATTCTAGCCTCTCCATTAGTCCTTGAAAGTGTAGTTCAGGTTTTGCCATGTTATTCCAATTTAGATATCTAGAGGCTTCGAACAAAGCTTGTGCTAATTCTACCATCTTCATGCAAAGTTTAGTCCTCTCAATTTCTAAGTCTGCTCGAGGGTAGTTCTTACTCATTTCAGCTACTTGAGGTCCTTCTTTTAATCTAGCCTGATATGCACGAAACATCATGTCTAGATTTTCTGGTATGGGTTCTGCTAGAACTGATCCTGATTTTTGCGCTAGGTTTTCTTGATTCAATTCTTGTGAAGTCAATTCTAGTATTTTGGCTCTAGATTCCTTCAAACTTCCTTCCAACTCAGTGATCTTTTTACTCCACTTTCTTTTAATCCTTTCTCTAGAGTCTTTCCAAGATTTTGTCTTTTTACTGCTAGATTCTGCAACTTCACTACTTCCGGCTACTTTCTCCTGATTGCGTTGCTGATTCTGTAAGAGCACCTGGGCTCTTGTTATAGCTTGGATAGGCACGTATGTAGGGTTGGATCCATCTGCGTTGTTTACAATACCTATCACGTTGATCGATGTCACATTTGAAGCATTCACAGGGTTCTTAGGACAATCTTTGATTATGTGCTCTTTACCACAATCGGCGCAAAAGCCTTGTATGTTATAGTATTGTGACTGTCCTGATATCGGAGGATGTGGGCAATCCTTTATGAAATGATCTCCTTGGCACCTAAAGCATGGTCCTCTAGGGCCCTGTGGTCTTTGCTGTCTCAATTGGGGCCGTGGGTTAGGGTTTGTGTACATCACATTAGCGTAGTCGGGCTCCCAACTAGGCTCCACTGGTGGACTATCATAATGATATGTCTCCACGTGTTCTGGTGACTCCGTGTAATACGCGGGTGGACTATCTACATGAGTAGAGTCAAAATTGTTTGAGTTTGGGTCACTCTCTGTGATCAAAGGTGAAGACGGCACTAAAGCCCTACTTAGGTTTTCTTCTGCAGCAGCATATTTGACTGAGATGACATTCGCTGGTGGGGGTGGCTGCTGAGCTAAGACAGGTTGAGGTCTCTGTTGAGCCTGGTAAGGGTAGTTTTGAGGGGGCCTATAGTAATAAGGTTGAGCATTGTATTGGCCTTGATACCTACCTGGCTGTGTGTATGCTTGCGGATAGTTCTGTCTCACTGCTTGTTTATTGTATGGGCAGTCCTGAGCCGTGTGATTTGTGTATCTTCTCTCAATAGTGCAATATTGGCCACTAGGGTTGGCTTGCGGTTGTGTCGCATTGGGGCACACATTTTCCATGTGATCGCCACCACAGGTGTAACAACGCTTGTTTGTTGTTACCCTAGGCATCTGTTTACTAGAAACTCCTAGTTTCTGGGCCACTTTTTCTGCTAGATCTTCTATTGAGCTAGACAATTTTGTGGATGCTAGAGAAGAACAATCTGAGTCCTTGTAGACTTTTGAGAGTTCCAACTCGTCTCCTAAGTTGTCCTCAATGTCTATGCATATTCTTACACACTGCTCTAGCGTTTTGGGTTCTTTCAAGTACACATAGGAGCGTAGTTTAGAGCTCAACAAGCCGTCTAAAAACGACACTTGTTTGGCCTGTGAGGGTAGCTCTTGCATTGGACATCTTTCAACATATTGTCTAAACCTACGTCCTGCCAATCTAATTGTTTCCTGAGGGGTCTGTTTGAAGCTATGAATCAACGAAGACGTGTCATGTCTGATCCCACTTTTAGAGAATTCAGTAATGAATGACTCTAAAAAGTGATGGATGTCTCTAAATTGCCTTTGTTGCAATGGTTGGAACCAAGTTAAAGCAGTATTCTTTAACGTTAGTCCAAATGCATTATATTGCATGAACATGTTTTCGACTTGCTCTGCTCTTAGTACTTGCTTGAATTCCGCTACATGGTCATAGGGATCTCCTGTCCCATCAAAGTAGTTTTTCATGGATTTCACTAGTTGAGTGGGTCTTAGTATTCTTGCGTGTTCATGTGGTCTAGGTAGAGGAAAATCATCTCTACCACCTGACATTCTTTGTCTTTCCACTCGGTCCGTGTCTATGGTGGTTCTATCTCTTCCTATGGGATAATTGAAGCTTACTTCAGGTCTTTCTTTGTTCTTTTCTCTTTGATTACCATGGGCGGAGGATGTTCCTGCCCCTTGGTGGCTCCCGTTTACGTTTGTTCTAGATGGAGGGAATACCAATTCACCTCTCCATGTGTATGTGTTTCTAGCATGGTCTGGCACCACAAAGACTCTCTCCGAAGTTTCATCTAGGTATACAACCTTTCCAGGTGTATCCGGGTCCTTGAACTCGTATATTGTGATGATGCCTATCTCACTAGGGTGTTCTTTTTTGTACCTCCAAAAGGCTTCATCTGTTTCTTTATTCACAAACAGCTCTATGCTTCGGTTGTCGTGAGGGATCCACTCGGGGATTAGTACTCTTGTCAGTACAGATTTCCCTCTAGGTGTTCTAGGTTCTTCTAATGGTTCTTTTCCTTGAGATTTAGTTTCCGTCTCTAACTGAATCACGCCAAACTCATTCGTATTGTTTGGCTGCGTACTTAAGATGTACATCGTTCCTTCTTTATCTATATATGCATCTCTCTCGAATTTCACCAGTGGACGTTCCAATCCAATGGGTTGATCAGGGTTGTGCATTTGCACCACTTGTCTTCTCAAACCATCCTCATAGATGCGAGCACCTAATCGGTTGGTTCGGAGAAACTCTAATTGAGTCCTATAGGGTCCTTCAGGTCTTTCTAAATACGCTATGTTTGACCCTCCTTCTGGCCTCTCAGTGCTAAATGCCAGTTCCGATTCACTTGTATCTGAGCTCTCGTAGGGGTAACTAGTGTTCAATTGCTGAGCCCACGATCGTGCAGTAGTTCCTACACTCGCCTCTGATGATCTAAGGCTTCGTCGGTCTGACTTACCTATGTGTTTGCCCGATCTAAGGTTCATTAATTTTCTTCCTTGCACGCTCAGTACACACTCAGATCGTCAATGATCCTTTGTTTTTAATTGCTTGATTCTTTTTAAGTTCCTTTAGATTCTTGTCTATATGTATGCATCAGGATTTCGACTTTCTGTGGTACTTTGAGTTCTCGTTCCGTCAGACTTTAAGTTTTTTTTTTATTTTTTATTTTTTTATTTTTTTTATGTTTTTGTCACACACACCTTTATCTTTAGTCTTGGACTTGAGAAATTAAGTCTCTTAAACTTGAGGCATTCCTATCGTCGTTAATCCACAACTACCGTTTATCCTAAGCTAAGAATTGACGTAGGGGGTTGAGTATTCTTCCAACCTCGAGTCAGCTTTATCGGTTGCTCTGATGCTCAAGAAGCCGTGCTTCCCAAGCCCTGCGTTCTTCACTGCCTTGCTTTGCCTTGCTTTGATTGCCTTTGCTAGACCTGCCAAAATTCAATGTTTAGACCAATTCACAATGGATGATCAAGCACCTGAGTATATACACTTTTAAAGTCCCTTAACCTTTGGCAACTTTTCTTCCAAAGCCCCCTTTCTTTCCTAGTCCCAACTAGGTCAACCTCAAATTGGCTTATCTAAAAATCAATGTATTCCTTATGAAAAAAACAGTGGAGCTCACGTAGTACTCGTCAAGAGCTTTCTAACGAGCTATTAAGCTCAAAAAACGGACTTCGGATGAAAAAGCTATGACCGTTCAGGCCCTGGGGGGGTAAAAACTGACCAACAGGTTTTTCTTCAAATATGAGCTAAGGGGTCTCCTATGAGTGCAATGATCCAAAAATTTTCAAAAATTAGCCCCAAAATTGGTCAAAAAATTAAACCCTAAAATTTGCGTTTGGGGTGGACAATCGCGATGGTCTGAGATGATCGTGATGGTTTGGGACTGTCGCGATGGTCCAAGCGAACCGTCGCGATGGCGTGATGCGCGAACCGTTGCGATGATCTGAAGTGCACGGTCGTGATGGTCTAAATGTGAGCAATCACGATGGTCGGGGTGAGGCGTCGCGATGGTCCAACTGAGTGAACAATCGTGATGGCGTCAGTCAACGGTCAACGTGAACCGTCGCGATGGTCCAAAGTGAACCGTCGCGATGGTCACAGATGCAATGGCGTGAGCCAGTCGCGATGGTCCGGGCGCGATGGCGTGAGCCAATCGCGATGGTTCAATTTTCAAGGTGTCGCGATGGTCTATGGGTGTCGTCGCGATGGTCCAAAAATGAACCGTCGCGATGGTCCAAAAATGAACCGTCGCGATGGTCTACCTTGCCACGTGGCAGTGTCGGCGCGATGGCGTGAGCTAATCGCGATGGTGTGGGGTCGACGAGATCGTCGCGATGGTCAAGGACCGTCACGATGGTTCAAGTGAACCGTCGCGATGGCGTGAGACCGTCGCGATGGTCCGGCCGAGTCGTCGCCATGGCGTGAGCCAATCGCGATGGTGTGACACAATCGCGATGGTCTGACACACTCGGCAGATCTCTGACAGAAAGTGAATTTTTACCTTTTCCAAGCTTTCCTGATGCACTGGAGCTCTGTACCTGCAAAAAAACTCAAGAAAACAAAAGTACACACAAGCACAAAAGCTCTCTCTCACTCTCTCGCATGCACAAATGAGGGGAAATGAGGAGAATGGGTGGATATGGTGAATTTTCTGATTTTTTTGGAGATGAAGATGATGATGCGGTGATGAAGATGGAGTGTGGGGGAGGTGAAAAACACTAAAAACTAAGTAAAAACAACGACAAAAACTGAAATTTTTACCTTCCAATGCCACTTCTTGCTATACTCTTACCATCACACATTTGTCCTAGACTCGATCCCCGGCAACGACGCCAAATTTGGTGTTGCTCTAGCACAATGGTGAGAACCACGTTAAGAAGCTCCACCTCCTTAATGTCAATCAGCGGAAGAGATAGGAGGGATGTGAAGATCGTGAATGAGAGATGAAATGAGAGCGAAGGTGAGAAGCATAGAAATGCACACACACATACACACACACTACGAAGAGACAAGCAAGACACAATGGAAGGTGAGAAATCAACTCTTTTGCTCAAGATCTCAATTACAAGCTCAAAATAGCTCTAAGCTCACACTAACCAACACTAAGTAGCCTCAAAAATGAGCTCTCTAGCTCTTTTTATAGTTTCTAGACTAGTTTTGACCGGTTTCACATCTAGTGACCGGCATAGTTAAAAAATAGGTCCTATGCGCTATTTGAAAGGGTAAACGGTGTCAAAAAATAACCAGAATTGATACGCTCATTCTACCTAAGCTCCTCAAGCTCGAGGACTCCTCGGCTTGCACAAAATGGAGCTAGAAATTAAGAAAAGGGTTTTTCTATGTTACATATGTTACAATAGTGATAAAAATCACTGTTGGAGGTTTTTGAAAAGTATTTTAAAACATAATTCTTTGAAAACTTGATTCGACTGGCTCCCTGCTCCGTCTTTACATGCTTCCGCGTCTTCTGTGCCTCTGGCTACTGCCAACAACAGCTTCTGCCCAATAACAATGAGGCATATTCTTCTCAGCCATCAAGGCTCTTGCTATTTCTGCAATATGTCAAACTATCCTCTTCCTCCTACATCATTCTGTTGTTGACTTTGGTCTTGATTATTGTGTCCTCTTCCGCTTTCGAAGTCTCTATCTCTACCTCTTCCTCTGCCAGAGTAGAATACCTACTCAGAACTAGGTTTTCCTTGGGAGTTTGAGTCCTCACCAAGATTCTTTTCTTTAATAATCAACATGGACACCAGATAAAAAAAATTTGGAATATTTTCTTTGGTATGTATAGAAGTTATGAAGTGCTTATATGTAGCTACTAGACCACAAAGGCACGCTTCCACCTTATCATCATCATCATCTACATTCACGCCAATAGATGCAAGTGAATCACATATGCTTTTGATTTTCAAGGTGTAGTCAATTACTGAGGTGATCTTTTTCTCCAAAGTATGCAGCTCATACTTGAGTTGCAATTTCTATGACTTTGTATTGGTCTCATACAAAGTGACCAAACTGTTGCAATCCTCCTTCGGAGTCTTGGCATTCTGTATATGTCCAATCATGCTATCTTGTATTCTAACAGATAGCCTATACATTACCTTGCTCCTTAATTCCATTCCTCATATGTTCTTAACTAGTCTGCAGTTCGTTTCCTTTCTGGTAACTACAGAGCATTTTCGTTCTCTCCTTTGATGTACTTCCAATAGCCTTTTCCCATCACAAAATTCATTTGGAATCTCCAAGCATGGAAGTTTTTCTTGTCCAACTTATCGCTTATAAGCTGACTCATTCCATATGCATTTTCCATTTCTGTAGCAATTCACAACACTACAAAACACTACAAGAAGCACTTCTACTTGAACACTGTCCCACTATGATGTGACAGTTTGATTTCAGAAAAACACAGTTTTCGTGTATCGACAATACACAAAATCGCTTGAAATTCTGGATCTAGAATATATGAGTGTTGCCAAATAGGATGCAAGTTATAGTTTTGCAAATTGACTTGGTTTTTCTATGGGTCCCACCTTGCAGGCTCGAAACAGAGGTGGAGATGGCCCTGAAACTCTGATTTGACAAAAAGAAGTGACTCTAAAGGGATAGCTATTAAAGTTATTTTGAGGTCTTCTACCTTCACGCCAATTTTTGTAGCAATCTGAGGTCATTTGTGAGTTGTGCTCTCTCCATGTCTTCTCGCATACTCTTCACCGTCGGCCTTCTCCATGAGCTCTCTCCAACCACACTGGCTCTGATACCATGTCATGAGGAAGGAGATGAGCTTACCACTAAGCATATTGAATCACCAACGTGGAACAAAATTCTTCCCTTTAGAATTTGAGGCAATCTTCTTACTAGGGCAATGCGAGCTAAATTTCACCCTCCATTTTTTATGAAACCTCACGACAACGCAAACAACACAAGGAAGAAGAAGAAGAGGCTTGGATCACAACACACAATATTGAATGTATTCCACTAGAATGTACAAAAAAATAAGTCACCCGTTAGGGCGATAGGCGTATATAGAATCCGGGGAAAAAAACCTCCTAAAGAGGTAAAAAAGTGCCCCGACAGTCCTAGTGTGTTCACACATAGCACTACCTAAATATATCAACCAATCCTCCCTGGGAGTGATGCGGCGAACAAGGCCTCAGCACTCATGTATAAGGAAGTGCCAAGCTATGTGGAATCAATCCACAAAAGGAAGTAAGCCCAAAGCTTTGCGAAAAGCTTCAAGCTTCTCCCTAGGTAGAGCCTTTGTGAAAAGGTTTGCAATGTTCTCCTACGTAGGCACATATGCCAAGCTGATCTCTCCTGTAGAGAACCTCTCCCTAACATAATGATAATGCACCTCAATGTGCTTAGTGCGAGCATGGAACACAGGGTTCCTCACAATTGCCAATGCACTCTGATTGTCAGTGAAGATGGTGGTGGTAGACGACTGACCAACACCCAAATCAGCCATAAGGTGTATGAGCCACACACACTCAACAATAGTTGTGAAAGCTGCCCTATACTCAACCTCACAACTAGAAGTGGCCACAGTAAGCTGCTTCTTGCTTAACCAAGATATACATGAGCTACCAAGCATGAAGCAAAAGCCATTAGTGGACACATGAGTGTCATAGCAACCAACCCATTCAGAAAAAGCATCTAAATATGGCGGTAGTGATCCCCCCTTGGGATAAAACAATCCAAGTAGTCGAATACCACTCAAGTACCGAAATATGCACTTAACCACCTCTCAATGCTTGACACTCGGGCAATGCATAAACTTGCTCATCTGTGAGACAACAAACTGAATATCTGGCCAAGTAATGCACAAGTAAATCAAGCATCCAACATCCTACTGATAGAGAATAGCATCAAATGCATCTCTAGCATCATGAAGGCTCAATCGTAAACCTGTGTCCATAGCAGTGGCAATAGGTTTGTAGGCTTCAAGACCAAAATGCTGCAATAATGTGCCAATATATTTTGTTTTACACAAAGCTATTCTGCCATCAACTTGCATAAACTGAATGGCCAAATAATGATGGAAAAGTCCCAAATCAGGCATCTCAAATTAGGCATGTAGATCAACCTTAAAATCAGCATTCTGATGCAAAAGAGGCACTATGAAAGCCTAAACGAGTACAATATGACATGAGGTGCATCTAATTTGCTATCATACAAAGTCTGCACCAGCCATTTTAGCATAGTTTTTGCCTCCTTAATATCAACTCTCTCATCAACAAGTGCATCATGTAAATCTGCATAAGAAATAGAATGATCTGCATCATCACATGAAACTTATAAAGTTTGAGAAGTTGCCTGATTAGGACCATCACTAGACTATCCACCTATAAAAAGAGGCAACAAAGTATCATACATGTCTTTGGAGGTAATAGATGTCTCCTTAGTACATGAAAGTAATGGCTGAAATAGCATCTTCCACAAAGAAAACATCACGACTAACCAAAATGTGTTTAGTATCTGGATGATACAGACCATAGCCTTTGCTTTCAGAACTGTACCCAACAAAAATGCATTTCACTGTTTTATCATCCAATTTTCTACGATGCTCTTCAGGTGCTAATGCATATGCCAAACAACCAAAAACACACAGATGAGCAATAAATAACTTGCGACCATGCCAAGCCTCATATGGAGTGATAGACTGCAATGCTTTTTTTAGATATGAAGCTCAACATGTGATTATCCAGGATGATACGTATCAGTTTTTCATTTCTCTAACATGTATAGTGGTCACACCGGTATATGTCAGGACACTTCATTGAGCTTTATTAGATTTATCTACAAAGAGTGATGGCACATTTGTTTCTTTCCAGCTCACTCATTTGAGGACATTAGGTTTTTCCTCATGTACGAGTCTTTATATATTGCACTTATTGTATTCTTGTTTTTAGGTCATTCTTGTACATTACTTTTATGTAATAAAAGAAAAAGAAGAAGATCATTCATCCTTGTGTCAATCTTTGTGTGTGTGCTCCTCTTTGATTGTGAGAGTGTGTGGCTCTGATACCATGTCATGAGCTCTCTGCAGCCACACTGGCTCTGATACCATCTCATTCGGAGTAACATCTGCACAACAGAAACAATTTTCAAAAGATGATGAAAGATCTATAGGAAAGGTAACTCAAAACCTATACGTCAAAAAGGTTAGGAAAGAAACAGAATACATTTATCTAAACTAAACATCAACGTTTGATAGGGAAGGTAATTCGAAAGGAGAAAGTTGAAACCTATATTGAACTTGAAACAGTCTCTTTCTTACCTAAATGTAGCAAGCACTTCTCAACATGATTAACAAACAATCATGAACGTTCGAGGTTTTATAACACAACAACAGCGCTCCATGTTTGAGGCTATATTTGGAGCTGAAGCACGATTGTATCCAGCGCACATGAATGGCTTGGCCAGATATTCAGCACAGGTTTATCTTCCTCAGTGGAAAGACCTTTGATAGCGAATCCAGTATAACAAGCAATACATGTTTTTCCAATGGCTGATTTATTGCAATGCAAAAGTCTGCCAAATTTCCTCTCCAATTCCAACACTTCAAACCCCTCTTCCTTTGCAATTTCGACTATTTAGGAGTAGCTTCGAAGACCTGACATAGAGCATCACCATGTTCGATTGTGACATAGAGCTTGCCAAGCTTGAGCACACGATAGATCTCACATATAACTTCACATAGATTATCAAGGCCAGCCTTATTGTTGTGACTTCTAGCTCGTGCTACTTGGTAGGCGTTGATAGTAATCAACTATCAATACTTCCCCAAAAACAAAAACACCTCATTAAGAGTGGATATGCTGCCCATTTCACTTCCAAGGAATTCACTGTGCTACCTCTGGCTTGCGGCACCCATCTCACCTCCTCTTAAAAGAAAGTCAGCAGTCTCACCACACCAAGAAATGACAGAAGTGCAATCACTAAATGGTTTTGGTAATGAGCTATCCTGCCCATCTTCAGCCTCTTCCATGCGATTCTAATCTCCTTACTTTTGATAAGTCATGAGGCTACAACTACAATAGTAGCTAAAGCATTAAGCACATTGAAATTTAAACAGGCGCTATGGGCACGTAGGTCTGCTAGTCAGAGCAAAAGCATTTATGAATGTAGTCTGCACAATTTTTACACTCATGATTCCCCACCACGAGGTCCTCTCTTGCTGATGAGAGCTCTCTTTTCTCCACACATACCCTTCGGGAATAGTCCGCCATTCTCCTCCACGTAGCCACTTTGCCATGTTTGCAAATCCCCCAATACATATCTTTTTGTAGTATTCTTATATGATTTAATATCTATGATTTAGATGCGTTCACACACACTCACAATGTGAATTATTGACACGTGCTTACACATTTTGTTCATATACAGATAAATATATGTACTTCTATCATTCATAGAATATATTCGCAATATACATATAAACATATCACCATTCATGCCTGTGCAATCATACACGTATATATATGATGGCATACACTTACTCATATCAAAGAGTATATATTCACATGCACATATATTCACATGCACATATATGAATATGCATACGTATACATATATACACACATAAACATGGAAACAAAATAGAAAATCAAACATACTTTCACAAATGTACAATCATACACGAATTAGCACATGTATGCATCCATAGTCATGGTCACACATAGACACACAAAAGCACTCACACATTCCACACATCTGCATGCATATTTAAGTTATACACATAAATAGATAGAGATTCATGCACACCATACAAATTATGCATGACAATTTCGTACATATAGACAAACAGTCTTGATGCTCGCATTCTTGCACTCAATGGAAGATACACAAGTATACACACATATGCATTAATTTCTTCATATTGTAAGTGACTGTCTCTTTTATACGTACATTTGGTAATGAAGGAACCAATCACTTAATGATTCATTCACATATAACTCAATTTATCCAAGCATCACTTATCAAAAGATATCTCTCAAGGATAGAGATCACAAAAAGGGTATGACATTCTTCTTCTTTGAATGCATGTCAGATATATTTGGATCCCCTTTTATAACTCCATGCTTTCCTTCTTCATTCAACCTGCAAAAACAAGAAACATGCTTGATTCAATTGAATCATATTCACATCAATTGAGTAGCCGATCAACACTTTTGGTGCAACTGCAAGCTTGGTCTTCAATTCGTGACCACAGCGTGCTTTCGTAGACCTCAAAATCCAATAGGCTATACCAATAGGATTGGTATCAATAGTTAAAATGATAGGCGTCTGACCTAAATAATCAACACGCTTCAAAATCGAAGCTTCAATTAGTAGTTGCTTTAGTTTATGCATCACCCTCAACTATTTTTTCTATCCAAACAAACTTCTTTGTCTTTCTCAACAGATCATATAAATGGTTTGCAACATGAACAAAGTGACGAATCCAAATCACATAGAAGACACAGGCTCCCAAGAACCTCCTCCCTTCAGTGACATTACGGCACGCCTCAAAAATTCTGCTATGGCCTCAACTTTTTGTGGGTATGGCTTCACCCATAATTTCCACACAAATGTCCTACAATGAGAACCTCCTCAACTCCAAAAACAGATTTATCTAGAGAAAATGCGAGCACTACCTCTTCAAATCTCTCAAAATTTTTCTCACAATCAAAGATATGGTCCCTAACAAATTTCCTACAATCAAAAGCATCTAAAGTCTCATCTTTCAATCTTTCCTCACATCCTTTATCGGAATATCATCAATAAAAGGCATAGTTAGTGTGAAGGTATGAAGTCATTTAGGACCAGATTCATGGCATTCATTATATGAGCTACAAAATTCATCCCTCCATGTGGTAAAGTACACATGCATACAAGGCCTACTGGAGTCTTCTTCATCATCATGATATCTCTACTCTCAATAGCCAAATAAAATGGGTCATACCCTGAATACAAATCGTCCATGGAGTAGATGGAACACCTAGCAAATGTTTCTACAAAATCATCTACAATAGGTCCTATCCCTACATTTCTTATCGTGACTTTATTTACAGGTTGCAAATCTTGGATGAAACAAAGTTTCCCATTTTTCTTTGGTACCATGAACCACCAACTGGAATATGATACTAAAAATTGTTCCAATATTTGCATGGATAGCTTTTCCTTTAACAACCTCATCAACTCAGGTAAGTAAGCCTTTGAGATTGGAATAGGTTGAATATTCCATGGTATAATTGGCACTATAAAGATGATAATGGGTGGAACATATTTTGGATCTGCATAGCCTATCTCATGTGGTAAAAGAGTGAATTCGTTCTCGTGCCTCTTGACTTTTCTCTCTCTTTTTCTGTAAGAAATGATATCTCTCCAAAATTTATCTGCTTAACAGTCTCCTCAGTAAAGTGATGACTTATAAGCTCTCATTTTCTCAGCAAAGGTTCATTAGACACTGTCATATATTTTTCATAACTATCAGTTGGAAATGGTTGAGCTACGGGTTTTATTTTCTTATCATGTTCTTGCAAAAACTCAGTAATTAAATCAAGAACTAAGCATGATGATTTCAGATTTCATTTCTTTGAAGTGCCTGCTCAAGTTCTTCCATAACACTCTACCTACTTTCCAACTCAATTATATTTTCTATCTTTTCATTAGGCAAGATGAATCCTAAGTTTTTGTAATTTTTCTCATATAGTTTTTTGAATTTGTTTGATATATTTTCTTTTTGCAAATAAATTAACTTGAATGTAGAAGAATATGCAAAAAAATTTTGAAAGTTATTTACAGAGTTTTATGAGACATCAAACCATTTCCCACTATTGTCTCGCTCACTGTTGGATCCTATAAAATTTTTTTGTCAAAATAAGCCCTATACTCTCTCACCAATGCACAATCATTGCACTCATGATCCAGAGAGTTAATGGGGTGTTTTCTTAGATTCTTCATGTTTCTTGCATGATTCAGGCAACGAGTCATGACTTGTAAGGAGTTCAACCTACATCTTGATCCGATTCTCACATAAGTAGATCTAGCATCCATTGCCTTTGTATCCATCCACATTTTAGCTATGAATGGTTGACTAAGAATAGCCTCAAATGAATTTTTGTCTTGGATAAAGAAGTGCAATTCCTCAAAGATTCACCCAATTTTCACGGGCACAAAAGCACATGCTCCAAGCAAAGCTTTGGAGCCATTATCTACAGTCCTCATCCTCTAATCATGTTCCTTGTCTATGGGCCATCTAGACTTGTCATATAATTTCTAGGATATCACATTTATCCCTGACCCTGAGTCAATCAAGACCCAAAACTAAATATGAATCTCCATCATTTCCTAACTTCACCTTTACTTTTTGCATCCCTGTTGCCAAGAAGTTCCTATTATAATCACTCTCAAACTTTCTTGTCTCATCATTAGGTCTGATTAGTCTTAGAGAGTTTCTATTCCTTGACATATCGCAACCTCCTCAACTTCCTTATCAGAGGAGTCCCACAATGCAACTACTTCATTCATATCCTGAGTGCCTTCAGATGCCTAATGGTTACTTGCAATCAGCCTAATGAAGCTATCCTTGAACTCATCCTTTGCAATAGAGAAGACATGTTCCAAGGACATGGTTACTTGACTTTTCAATAAGTTTACAACTTCTTTTGCATCATTCTTCTTTTTAAGCTCCGAAATTAGCACAACTTTACGAGCTTTCTTCTTCTTCTTCTTTTCATTTTCTTGAACATTTTAAGCTTTTCAGTAGGTTCTTCTTCTTCTCATTCACTTGACTTGTTTCTTGAATCTTAAATGGATTGGATGGCCTCTTTTCCTCTCTTATTTCCTTTCTTTTTGCCTCTTCTTGAGAAGCAATAAGCTCCTCAGAGTGTACTTTCTTTTTACTCTCTTTAGTCTTTTCCTCTTCATTCTTACTTTGTCTTCTAGTTTCTCTTCTTTTTGGCTCAACCTCGTCTTGCCTTTCATCTCTTCTTCTCTTATTCTCAACATGATCTATGTGTGAGTAGATAGAGAACTTATCCACAGGAACTTCCAAGCACTCTTCTGCATGATCGCATCTTTGGCTCTGACTAAGGCTTCTATTGAGTAATTATTTTGCAATTGTGGCCTAATTTCTTCTTCATTTCTTTCTTCAAGCAGCTCTAACTATATTGCTGATATGCTAGCATTTGTACAAGATAGATTCTCATAGAGCTTCTTGATTCCTCCCTTCCCCGAGTTTACAGGCAGAGAAAGCCAAGCCTTGAAGTCATAAAGCTTCTTATCTATGTTTGTTACTAATTGATGTTCTTTAGCCTATATGAACTCTTCATATGCATAGGAAAAGTGTTCTTGTGCATCATATTAGACACACCTCTTTGCTCCTCCAAATCCCCCAGTTCCTCATCTATCAAATGGTCGAGTATTTCACCGATACATGGGCTAAATTGGTGGTGCAAGGGTCTGTTGAGTAGTGGGTTGTACCTTCAGAGGTATTGCATCTCATTGCACATTAGGCATTAGAATTGCATTTCTTTGGAATGGATCTGTATAAGCTTGGCTTAGTTAAGGAGGGATGGGGTCTTGATAACCCATGGAGTATACCTTATTATGTAAGCTAGCCATCTCTTTGGACAAAGGGGCTTGGATTGACATAAAACTTTCTATCTGTTTAGTAAGGATCTCTCAATATAATTCCAATGGTGTGTGTAAAGTGGATGCAACATTAGCCATAGCTTGTGCTGTAGGCACATTTGGACCTACTAGAATAGGTATCTCTCGTGGCTGTAACAAAGTAGTCTACACAGGTCTATCATAAATCGTGTCCTATTGTTGCCTCATCTGGGCAACTGCTCTACTTCTCTCCTAATTGTGGCTTACTCTTTAGTTAGTCCAAATCTCTTCCTAGCCTCCTCAATCCTTCTCTCAACTTCAATCCTATCTTCAAGACTTAAAATCTTGAGAAAGCTTGGCATGGCTCCTCAAGAACTTGTTCATTAGGTGTGTCAAAGATGTAGTGGGTTTCACGGAATGAACCCATCACAAAAAAACCTCTCTACTATGTTGAATGAAATGAAGAGTTTATGTGATTCCTTTGTAAAATATGTCCAAGTCTTCTCTATGTGTGCTGAGTTGGATGCTAAGATCGACCCTGAAACTACCTGAGTGAAAAAATGAGTCAACATTGCTTCGGGTAATCCATGGATTTGAGCTTGGTCTTCAAATATGTCCAAGTAGTCACTCATGTTTAACCTAGTAAACTTCCCCTTGTCTCTTAAAATGGCTTGGATTACTCGAGCCCTTATTTTTCTATCATTAAATCTTTGACTACTTCCTTCATCTCTTTCCTCTCTGTTGGGGGATTCTTTTGTGGAAAGGGACTTGAGTATTTATAGGAGAAGGAATAAGAAGAAAAAGTGGAACATAGACACTCGAAGCTTCTATATATTGATTATCAGTAGGAAAATACAATGATAATGTATAAAACAAGACCAAGTGTTGTCTGTACGGAGTGCTTAATCCCAAAGAATACACACACACACACAAGGTTATAAGATACCCAAAGTTCCTTATGCTGCCAACCTTTTCTACACCAGCCCTCCACCTTCTCCAAGAGCTTCCTATTGTGCAAACCTTACACTCAAGATTCCAATAGGGTAGGAGGGAGGAACACCTTCTGTCAATGTGCACACATCTTCAATGGTACCTTGTGCCACCTTGATTGCCTTGCTTACTGGTTCTCTGCACACACGAGATCAACCTTCTTGCACACTTTGTCTCACACTTGCTTCTCTGCATCGCACTCTCATTGAATGTTTCTTGCTCTTCTCTCCTAGTGTACACTATGCTCTCACTTGCTTAGTCTAACTCCAAGAATAATGCCCATGTTTTGTGACGATTCTTATACATATGCTTTTACCTCATAGTGTATCTTGGTGCTCACTTTGACTTCCCAATAATGTATAAAAATGTGTACAGCCAATGAATCCCTATTTTGTCCTGTAGTGACTTTAGGAAAAGAACAAGATTATAAATGGGGGCCATAATTAAACTTTTTCATACCGCTTCCTCTTCAAATGCCTTTACTTTTGTCCTTCAATTCCCCAAAATGTGTACACACGGGAGGGTTCACCTAAACCTTCGAGACACTTTAAAGCTCTTGAAAACCTTACGGAAAGATAATCTACAACCTACATTCAACGTTTTGCAAAACCATACCATTGTGAATAAATTGATTGTGCACTACCTCTGCACCTTGACAAACCTGACTTTGACCAATTTGACTTTGACTACCTTGATTTTGAACACTTTGACTTTTACCAATTGACTTTGACCACTTTGACTTTTACTAGCTCAATAGTTGCCCACCACCTAATGGGCTTTACGTCCCAGAGAGCTAACAGACAAACCATGAGCAGATAGGGTTCACCTTGATACCTCTCGTGCACAACCTTCAAAATGACATATGAGCAGCTACCAAGTCCACCAAGAGCATGAGAGAACAATCTGAAGGGAAGAACCAAAATTGTATAATACTAACTCATTGAAGAAGCAAAAGCTGGAGAATCGAGGGTAGGAAAGAAACATTAGGGAGGGTTGAAGGTTTAAGAAGGATAGAGTAAGGAGGGGTGAGGATACACCTAGGTGGAGGTATAAGGGGAAGGGTAGGGAGTATGAGTAGGGAATCTAGGAGGGCCAAAATGCTAAAACATGAAAGCTACAGAGGGTGCATATAGAAAAGTCTGAAACATGTGGTAAAAAAGGATGGGATAAACCATGTGGACCACGTACGGAATAAAAAACATATGTTAAATGTGCACAAAACATGTGGGTTTTGACCAAAATTAGGAGAAAAGTATGGAATGTGGTAAAAAAAATGTAAAAATTGAGTCCACTAGTGTCAAGAAACATGAAATTGATCCCAAATTTGAAAAAAGTGACCATCTGAGGCTTAATCTAGAGCTAAAAACATTTTTTCCAATAAAATAAAAAAAATGGAACCACACCATAGGATAAATTTATCCTATGGTGGGTGGGGGGAGGTGCAGCATGGGGGCAGGGGGAGGGGGGAGGAGAGGAGGGAGAGGCTAGAGAGAGGGTGGAGAGAGAGTAGAGAGATATAGAGAGAGGTAGAGAGAGGTAGAGAGAGGTTAAGAGAGATAGAGATTGGTAGAGAGAGAAGATAGAGAGATAAGTTTTCTTTTGGGATAAAAAATAGAAGACGATGGTACTTTTTTTAATTCTTTTTTGGGATTCTTTTGAGAAAATAAAATCCCTACCTGGCATGCCAAATTTTGTTGGGGGATTGTGGAAAGGGACTTGAGTATTTGTAGGAGAAGGAAGAAGAAGAAGAAGAAGTGGAACATAGACACCGAAAGCTTCTGTATGTTGATTACCAGTAGGAAAATACAGTGATAATGTATAAAACAAGACCAAGTGTTCTCTGTGTGGAGTGCTTAATGTAAAACAATAGGTATGCAATATAACACAAGAATAATAGCAGAGAAGATAACAAATATAGGAGAATCTTAACAATTTTCTACTAACAAGTAGAAAGATGATGGTGTTGTCCAGCCATGCACTCTCAAGGTAGAGCTTAAATGGTGGTCTAGACAACTCTAGATAGGGAGATACAAGGTAGAGGTATGCCAATTCTATTTGATATCTCAGGTAGTGCAGAAGTCATGTATATATGGGATAATGGGCAGCCTTCCACGGAGGGCTATACATGGGCGGTAGAGCGTGGGCGGCCACCGCCCGTGTAGTTGCCATATTTAACGGACCTAACAAATATAAATGATTTCTGACTTTGAGAGGGAATATTCCATGGATTATTCCCAGCTAGGAATCCCACTGGTCCCCTTGGACACCCCTAGCCAAGGCTACTCACCGTTGCCTCGGACCCCACAATTGGGGACCCTGGTAACTAACTTTCCTTACAATACGTTAAATGGTCTAATATGACCTTCAATCCACATGCAAGTTGGGATTCCCATCAATTGGGTAATGCATGCTTGACTTCTCCTCATAATGGGGGCCTTATAAAATGTGCATGCAATCATGAGGGGTAGACATTGATACTAACACTTAATCCCAAAGAATATACACACACACATAAGGTTACAAGATACCCAAAGTTCCTTATGCTGGAAACCTTCTTGCAGTAGACCTCCACCTTTTCCATGATCTTGCTCTTGTGCACACCTTGCACTCAAGCTTTCTATAGGGTAGGAGGGAGGGACACCTTCTCTCGACGTGCACACCTCTTCAATGGTACCTTGTGCCACCTTGATTGCCTTGTTTATTGGTTCTCTGCACACACTAGATCACCCTTCTTGCACACTTTGTCTCACACTTGCTTCTCTGCATTGCACTCTGTTTCAATGTCTCTTTCTCTTCTCACCTATTGTAGACTATGTTGTCACTTGCTTAGTCGAGCTCCAAGAATAATGCTCATGCCTTATGTGTTGATTCACTTATGTACGTCGCTCTTAAATAATAGCATATCTTGGTGCTCACTTTGATGTCCCAATAATTTGTAAAAATGTGTACAACCAACGACTCCCTATTTTGTCTTGTAGTGACTTTAGGAGAAAAACAAAATTTTAAATGGGGGATCATACATACAACTTTTGTGTACCGCTTCCTCTTCACATGACTTCACTTTTGCCTTCATTTCTTCATTATGTGTACCTAAGGGTGGGTTCTCCTGAACCGTCCAAATACTTTAAGAACCCGTGAAAACCTTACAGAAAGACAATCTGCAACCTGCATTCAACTTTTTGCAAAACCATAACCATTGTGAATAAATTGTTTGTGCACTACCTGTGCACCTTGTTCACGACCATTTGTGCACCACTTGTGCACCACTTTGCACTTCTGCACCACCTGTGCATCACTTGCAATGACATCACTTTGACCTTTGATCGATTTTGTAGTTGACCACTTTGACTTTGATCGCTTTGATTTTTACCATTTTGACTTTGACCATCTTGACTTTGACCAACTTGCCTTTGAACACTTTGACTTTAATTGGCTTGATGGTTCCCCACCATGTGATGGGCTCTCCATCTCAGAGAGTCAAATGGCAAACTATGAGCAGATAGGGTTTAGCTTGATTCCTGTTGTGCACAACTTTCAAAATGACAATTGAGAAGCTACCAAGTCCACCAAGAGCATGAAAGAATAATCACTAGTGAAGAAAAAAGACTAGAAACAACGCATTGAAGAAGCAAAAGCTAGAGAAAGGAGGATAGGAAGGAAAGGTTAGGGAGGGTTAAAGGGCTAAGAAGGATAGGGTAAGGAGTGGTAAGGGTAGGGCTAGGTGGAGCTATAAAGGGGGGTACATGTTGGAGAAACAATCACTAATTAGACATATATTTGAAGGTCAAATCTTAGAAAGAAAACCCCATGCCTATGTGAAGGGACAAATTCACAAATGTATTATACTTGTAAAGTTAGTTCACTTTAGCTCTAGAAGTTTTTTCAAAAGTTACGGGAATGAGAAAGTCTATATAAGTTAGTTAGTATTAACTGACGCGAAGAGAAGAAGAAGGAGGAAGACAATGAGAAAGTGAGAAGAACTCATTTTTGTATGACTGTGTATAGTCGGGATTCTCTGAGTGAGAAAGCATCTGTAAAACTTCTGAGTTTTTTATAGTTATGAGAAGAACTGAGTAAAGTTCTGTGTATGAGCCTCTCTCCATTATCTCCATGATTACCTACTGTGTGATGAGTTACAAAGATCAAGTTTTCCAAGCAACTCGATGCCTGGCATCGAATCTCTGTTGATAAGTCATATTTTCTTTTATATTTTTCATTCAGTACTGAAGTGTTTGAAAAACATGATGTTGTTGGAGCAACTCGATGCCTGGCATCGAATTCCAGTTGATAAGTCATATTGTAAATGTGCATGAAATCACCTATAGTTTTGGTGTCCAAAAGATCAAGACTTTATGCGGGAAGTCGATGCCCGGCATCGAATCCCTGCTGAAAAGTGGCCAAAAACACTCCAAGTCGATGCCCGGCATCGAATTCTCGTTGCAAGTCGATGCTAGGCATCGAATTCTAATTTTAAACAGGCGCTCTTACTAAAACAGACAAGTTTTCTAGTTTTGGAAGGTCATACAGGGTCATCTTGTGAGGGCCATAACTTGAGTTCTAGAGCTCCGTTTGATGCATATGATAGCTTGTTGGAAAGCTCTACTCTTCTAGTTTCAGCCTATAAAGTTTCATGGAGAAAGCATACTTGAGCTAGGAGAAATTAGCAAAATACTGAAGGTATGTCATTTCAGTGACTAGGAATTTCTGTAGAAGCAAAGTTCTCACTTTAAGCTATCATTTCTCAAAGTTTGGAGTGGCAATGAGTTAATGGTGACCATAGAGGTGTTCTAGTGTCACATTAATTCATTTCTTGTGGTGTTTTGTACATCAACAAGTGGTATCAGAGCAGAAAGATTCTCGAGAGCAGAAGGCGACAAAGGTACGAGAAGTTTTGTAAAGTTTTCCATTAAAGTTTGAAAGGTGAAGCATTTGAAGACACAAGGCATCAAAAGCTTACTTCAAAAGTATCCTCATACACAAAGAACTTCAAAAGGTATTATCCTTTATCCTTTAAGCTCACAGGTTGCAGCAGAAGGAAAGAACTATGGCAGATCATATCTCCATTGACAAACTGGACAGAGATAATTACCCCGCATGGGTAATGAGAATGGAAGCCTTACTTATGAGTAAGGATCTCATGGTATATGTAACAGGTGAAGAAGAGAAGCCAGTATTTGAAGATGAAAGCCGACCAAAGAAAGAGGAACTTGATGCTTTAAAGCATTGGCAGAAGAAGGATGCAAGTGCAAAAGCATACATCTACAATACAATCTCAGATCATTTGCTACCACACATCAGAGGATTGGAATCATCAGAAGATATATGGAATGCATTGGAATATCATTTCCAAAGCACTACTAAAGCACGGAAAGCAAGTCTATGGTCAGAGTTTACAACATTCAAGAAGAAGCCAAGTCAAACCATTAGTGATTATGTCACTAAGATGAAGGATCTAGCAGATAGTCTTGGATCCATAGATGAAGATGTTGAAGATCACAGATTGATTGCTCAACTACTTGCAGGTTTGAGAGGGGATGAAAGGTGGAAACCTTTTGTCTTATCAACAAAACTTTCATTAAATCATTATGTTCCAGATTTGAACCAGTTGCTTGGTTTGATGCTCACATATGAGCAAGACTTGAAGGGAGATGGAGATAAAGGACAAAGTTCTGCAATGTACATGAAGAACAAGAAGAAAGGAGATAAAGGTAAAGCAAAGGATGAAGAGGAGTCTAGTTCTCAAGCTTATTATGCAAGAGGTAAAGGCACTGGTAGAGGAAGAGCAAGAGGTTTTGGAAGAGGAAGAGGTAATCAAAATAACAACAAAAAGGCTTGCTGGATCTGTGGATTGAGTAATCATTTGGCTCATGACTGTTGGCACAACCAACAAGGATCAAACCAGAATCAAAACAACAATAGCAGAGGCCGAGGTGGAAGATATCAAAGTAATTTCCAAAGAGGTAGACAAAGTCAAAGAGGAGGCTATGGTAGAGGTGGAGGAAGAAGTTGGGGACAGAATCAATCCTACAACACCACCTACTACAACTATGCAAATGACACACAGAATGAAAGTCATACATCATTGATGATGAACTCAATCAACACATCAGATAAAGAAGATCTAAAGGTATTTTACATTGACTCTGGATGTTCTAATCATTTGTCAGGAAACATAGAATTGATGTCAGAATTGGAAAAAGGCATTTCTAGTCATACAGTTCAAACAGGTGATAATACAAGACATTGCGTACATTCAATTGGAAAAGTGAAATGCAAGAGTGGAGCAGATTTGCTAACCAATGTTTTGTATGTTCCTACAATACCTAAAAACTTGATTAGTGTGGGACAGATAGTTGAAAAAGGTTTTCAAGTCAGGTTTACAAATGAAGGAGTATTTGTGGAAGATCCAGAGAATGGATATAATCAGATTGTCTCTGGTAAGAAAGAAGGTAGACTCTTTACTTTAAGAGTGCAAGGGAACATTGGTCAAGCTTTGCTCACACATGGTGAAGCAGTGATTACAGAACTTGATCTCTGGCATAAGAGATTAGGTCATTTCAATGAAAGAGGAATTAAAGCTATGGTTGCTAATCAGTCTGTACTAGGATTACCAAATGTGCAAAGTCAACATATGGTTTATAAATGTGAAGCATGTCAAATGGGTAAAGCACACAGGTTACCATTTCAAAAGAAAGGTTTCAAACATGATGGAGTACTTGAGCTCATTCATACAGATGTATGGGGACCAACAAAAGAAGGATCTATCAGTGGCTCAAGGTACTATGTTCTTTTCATTGATGATGCTACAAGATGGATAACATTATATGTTTTGAAGGAAAGATCAGAAGTGTTTGGAGCTTTCAAGCATTTTCATGCATATGCAGAGAGAGTCACAGGTCAAAAGCTTAAGAGACTGAGGTCTGATGGAGGGGGAGAATATTTCTCCCAAGAGTTCAATGATTATCTTTGGAATGCAGGTATTAAGAGAGAAATAACTTGCAGGTATACACCACAACAAAATGGTGTAGCAGAAAGAAGGAACAGGACTTTGGTTGAGTTTGCTAGAGCTATGCTAAAGGAGAAGAACTGTCCAAATTATCTTTGGGCTGAGGCTGTAAATACAGCCACATATCTTGTGAATAGATTACCATGTGCAGCTCTGAATGGAATGACTCCATATGAAGCTTGGTGGGGTAAGAAACCAACACTAGGTCATTGTAGAGTGTTTGGATCAATTGCATATGCTTATGTGCCATCACAACTTAGGCATAAACTTGAACCAAAGGCAGAAAAATATGTGTTCATTGGTTATGATGAAAAGCAGATGGGTTACAGGTTGTGGAATCCTCTAACAAAACAATTTATTGTTTCTAGAGATGTTACATTTGATGAACAGAAAAGTTGGTATGCAAATCAAAGTCATACAGCTGAAGAATTTGAAGAAGAGGTAAGAAGATGTGAGAAAGGAAAATCAATTGTGCAGGTAAATAGAGATGAAGACTATATGCAAGCAAGTACATCCAGAAGTGGATTAACGAGAATGAATGAAGAAGCTCCTATATTTGATGAAGAGGTGTATCCAGAAACTTATGAAGAATGTGAACCAAGAAGGTCAAGCAGGACAAGGAGACAACCAGAAAGGTATTCTTATGATACTTCTTACATAACTCAGAAGAACTATGCATATATGGTCAAAGATGATGAAGAACCTCAGAACTATGATGAAGCTAAAGGTAAGAAGCAATGGGAAGAAGCAATGAAGGAAGAGTTCAATGCACTGGAGGAGAACAAGACATGGGAACTTGTTCCTAAACCAAATGGTAAGAAAGTAATTGGAAATAAATGGGTTTATAAAGTGAAGAAGCTTGCAGATGGAAGTATAGCCAGATACAAAGCTAGATTGGTGGTGAAAGGCTATGCCCAGACCTATGGCATAGATTATGATGAGACATTCAGTCCTGTAGCTAAGATGTCAACTATAAGGACAATCATTGCTATTGCAGCTTCAAAAGGATGGACTCTAAGTCAATTGGATATAAAGAATGTGTTCTTGAATGGATACATATCAGATGAGGTATACATGGAACAACCTCAAGGGTTTATAGATTCCAGGTATCCAAATTTTGTTTGCAGGTTGAGAAGAGCATTGTATGGATTGAAGCAAGCTCCAAGAGCTTGGAACTATAGACTGGTAAAGTATCTCAATGATCTTGGATATCAAAGTTCAAAAGCAGACCCAAGTCTACTTATCAGAAGAACAGAGGAAGGTACAATCTACATTTGTATTTATGTAGATGACATTATAATCACAGGTACTTCAGATGAAGGAATCAAGGAGGTAAAGAGATTGCTTGAAAAAGAATTCAAGATCAGTGACCTAGGAAAGTTATCATACTTTCTTGGAATGGAAGTCACTTATACAGATCATGGCATATATGTATCACAAGAAAGGTATCTTCTAAATCTATTGAAGAAGTTTGATATGGAAAATTGCAGAGAAGCTTCAACTCCACTTGAAGTTAATCACAAGCTCAGTAAATATGATGGTGCAGACTACAAAGATATGAGGAAGTATCAATCTCTTGTGGGTAGTTTGATTTATGCTACACTAACAAGACCTGATCTTAGTTATGCAGAGGGAGTTTTGTCACAATTCATGCATTGTCCAAAGGACCCACATTGGATTGCAGGTCAAAGAGTTCTCAGATATATCAAAGGAACTATAAAGGAAGGATTATATTATCCTTTTACATCAGATTTGAAGTTGAGAGCCTATAGTGATTCAGATTGGGCAGGTAATCAAGATGACAGAAGATCAACTCATGGTTACATGATATATATTGGTGATAAGCTTGTAAGTTGGTGTTCAAAGAAACAACATACAGTAGCATTATCATCAACTGAAGCAGAGTACAAAGGACTTGTGGAAGCAGCTAAGGAAGTCATATGGATGCAGACATTGTTCAAAAGCTTAGGCATTGATCAAGGTACACCTACAATACATGGAGATAATATGAGTTCACTTTATCTTGCAGCAAATCCAGTATTTCATGCAAGGACAAAGCACATAGAGATCCAATATCATTTTCTTAGAGAAAAGGTAATGGAGAAGGAGATTGAAGTGGAATACATTTCTACTAAAGATCAGTTAGCAGACATAATGACAAAGAGCTTGGATGGTGTGAAGACTAGCAGATTCAAAAGCATGGCAGGAGTAAAAGAAAAGAAGAAGATATGAAGAAACAGGGAATGTCAATTAGTGATTGAGGGGGAGCTGTTGGAGAAACAATCACTAATTAGACATATATTTGAAGGTCAAATCTTAGAAAGAAAACCCCATGCCTATGTGAAGGGACAAATTCACAAATGTATTATACTTGTAAAGTTAGTTCACTTTAGTTCTAGAAGTTTTTTCAAAAGTTACGGGAATGAGAAAGTCTATATAAGTTAGTTAGTATTAACTGACGCGAAGAGAAGAAGAAGGAGGAAGACAATGAGAAAGTGAGAAGAACTCATTTTTGTATGACTGTGTATAGTCGGGATTCTCTGAGTGAGAAAGCATCTGTAAAACTTCTGAGTTTTTTATAGTTATGAGAAGAACTGAGTAAAGTTCTGTGTATGAGCCTCTCTCCATTATCTCCATGATTACCTACTGTGTGATGAGTTACAAAGATCAAGTTTTCCAAGCAACTCGATGCCTGGCACCGAATCTCTATTGATAAGTCATATTTTCTTTTATATTTTTCATTCAGTACTGAAGTGTTTGAAAAACATGATGTTGTTGGAGCAACTCGATGCCTGGCATCGAATTCCAGTTGATAAGTCATATTGTAAATGTGCATGAAATCACCTATAGTTTTGGTGTCCAAAAGATCAAGACTTTATGCGGGAAGTCGATGCCCGGCATCGAATCCCTGCTGAAAAGTGGCCAAAAACACTCCAAGTCGATGCCCGGCATCGAATTCTCGTTGCAAGTCGATGCTAGGCATCGAATTCTAATTTTAAACAGGCGCTCTTACTAAAACAGGCAAGTTTTCTAGTTTTGGAAGGTCATACAGGGTCATCTTGTGAGGGCCATAACTTGAGTTCTAGAGCTCCGTTTGATGCATATGATAGATTGTTGGAAAGCTCTACTTTTCTAGTTTCAGCCTATAAAGTTTCATGGAGAAAGCATACTTGAGCTAGGAGAAATTAGCAAAATACGGAAGGTATGTCATTTCAGTGACTAGGAATTTCTGTAGAAGCAAAGTTCTCACTTTAAGCTATCATTTCTCAAAGTTTGGAGTGGCAATGAGTTAATGGTGACCATAGAGGTGTTCTAGTGTCACATTAATTCATTTCTTGTGGTGTTTTGTACATCAACAGTACATAGAGTATGAGTAGGGGACCTAGAGAGGGCCAAAAATGCTAAAACATGAAAGCTACAAAAACATGAAAAACACATGGTAAGTGTGTATAAAACATGTTGCTTTGGATCAAACGTAGGAGAAAAGTTTGGATTTCAAGAAAATAAATGCAAAAATTGACTCCAATGTGTTGAGAAACATGAAATTGATCCCAAGTTTCTACAAGGAGGGACATTTTTTGGTAGAGTGTATCTGCTTTGGTAATGCCCACATTCTCCACATTTGAAACAAATGATTGGCCTCCTTGGCCCATTTTTGAAGTTATCCCTATGTCGAGGGTTATAAGAGTTACCTTGAGTAGGTGCGTCCGCCATCACATTAGTTGGTGGTTGGGCTCCTCCTTGTGTCCAATATGTTTGTGTAGGCATCCCTCTTGACTAACATTCTTGGGCCTCATGTCCAGCTTTCCTGCATAGCTGGCAAGTCACACTTAAAAGAGGGCACTCACTTACCACATGACCCTATTTGTTGAGCATGGTGCACCATAATCCATTTTGATGGCACCTCTCCGGAGTTCCTATAGCTCCTGTCAAAGTTGTGCCAACTCTTTTGCTTGGGCTTCCTCTTCTTTTTGAAGCTTTAAGGCCTCAGTTTCTTGCATCAGCTAAGTTATCACACTTTCCTCCTCTTTGTGGGATTTTTTCCTTTTCAAGCTCTCAAGTTCCTTCCTTAATTGAATTACTAGGTTGTCAGATTCTACAGGATATGATAACTAGAAGAGCTTGTCCCATATTGATGCCTAATCTGCTCCAATCTTATGGTTGTATTAATGAACTCTTCAATTGTTGTTGTAGGTAGCACTAACTATTTAATTTTACACTGTGTTGAGGTTGGAAGTGGTTTAGCAAGCCACTTCTTGGTGAAGAAGTCATGGGGAGGGTCTCATAATTTAGCCATCCATGCTTGAGGTGGATTTGATCTACATCAAAGGCTATCGCGTCGAAAGAATATCCGTTGGAGAGTTCTTTTTCTTATGCTCATTTATTGGATTTTTTTGAGAGATTTTTGATGGTTCATTTACCGTTGTAAAAGCCTTGAGCTTTACACATGTAAAGGTAGAAAGATAAAGCCCAAATCCGACGAATTTGTGGTGGTTGAATTTGCATTCAATCAAGCAATCAATCACCTAAAAGTAGATAACTAGATCTTCACTTTTCCTAGATTGTAGGAAAGTGAATTGATTCCCTCCAACAACCATTCCCACCATTTGAATTCAAACTTCACTTGTAGAAGTCGTGGAACACTCCTAGATTCTATATAAAGACTTGAAATCACTTGTACAATACATGGAAGCAATATACATACACTTGTGACCATCATTGTCTTGCTCCTTCGATTCTCTGCATCATCTTCTTCGCCAACAGTAATCTTGCAGAGGCTACTGCTCTCTCTGTAAAGCTCCAAATTGAGTGTAAGATGGCGCAGTTTGAAAGGTATTAGTGTCTAGTTTATGGCTATAAATTTTCATAGCATTTGGTTCAGTATATTGGGAGAAATCTGAGTTTTTCTGTCTCGGGGTCAATCTCTGCGTATTCCTGAAAAATAGGAAGTACCACCGGTGAATGTCACATTCATTCCTATAGCATATTTTGCTTATTCCTTATACTTTTGTGCATTCTATAGACTCAACCCTATGTGTATCACTCCCATAAAGGGAGTTTTTCTAATTGTAATCAGGCTGGTCGCTATGGGCATTTGAAGTTCATTGTCTCTTCCATAGATAGTAAGTTTTTTGAGCTAGTCGACCCGCGAACCTATCTATTTTGTATCGACTCATTCTCCTTGATGCTCCAAAGTACATAGTGTATTTATTTGCACTTATCACATGCTTATAAGGTCTATATGAGTCTCCATAAGCTCAAGAGCTGGTCTTGTGCCGGTTGGCTAGACCAAACTTCGTCGCTTCGAAACGCATTTTTCTACCTTCTACAAGCTTCTCCAAGTTCTTTTAGTGACAAATTCTAGAAATGTCTCCCCAAGTCCTATTCTTAGATTTTCTAACTCTTCAATAATGTTCCCTACTATGTTCCCTTGTTGAAAATATTTCTTAAATGTTTCCTTCTATAAGTCCCATGTAGTGAAATGAATATCGACAAACTGACTAAACCATTTATCTGCTAACCCTTCTAATGTTGTTGGATCTTCCCTTCCCATTAGACCCCTTGTCTTGCATAAGGCCGAAAAACTTCTAATATGTTCATGTGGGTCTTCTTGTGCTAATCCCTTGAAAGATGGAAATTTGATATTTAACTTGGAGAGTAGAGTTTCTAAGTCTACCTAAATTGCCATGTTTCTTACTCATGATGTTGATGGCAGAGGGTTGGTTGACCTTCAAATAGCTTTTCTTCTTGTTGCTTTGTAAGGTACTCTAGCTCAAGCATAAGCACAACCTCCTTTACTTATCAATCCGTGGATATGTGAGGAGGATATGAAGATCGTGAGCATTTGTGGTGAGCAAATGTGAGTGACAAGCACATACATGCAAGCACACACACATGCACACTAGGCAAGATCAAAGAGAGGAACAATGGAAAGCTTCAATTGCACAAGAACTCTCCTACAAAAGCTTCAATCTCTACTAAGCCAACTCTCTAACAAGCCAACCCCAAAAATGAGCTCTCTAGCTCTTTTTATAGTTTTTTGACTAGTTTTGGCCCTGTCCAGACCTAGTGTCTAGCCTAGTTAAAAATTAGGTTCTAGGACTTATTTGAGGGCTCAAAGGGAGTCTAAAAACTATGAAAATTGGTAGGATGATACTTCTAATATCCTCAAGCTCAAGAACTCCTTGGCTTGAAGAAAACGGAGTTGCAAAAATGTGAAATTATATTTACAATGCTTTTTAGTGATAAAAATCAATGTTTTTATAAGGATTTCTTTAGAAAATTTGACATACACTTCTTTGATCTCCCTACTTTCTCCCTTTTCTTGTGTGTCCACTTCTTTGATGCATTCAGACACCTTGTGGTTGACCTTGAGTGTCAACACTCCCCCCGTCTCGAGTCTATCATCGCTGACAGACCCTTGTTGGAGTGGTTGTTCCCTGTAGTACTTTGAGAGGTAGTGTCCATCATGTATCAACAAGTTCATCTCTCTTTCAATTGTAGCAGAGTCTATTGTCTGGTTCTTCATTTTTGTCGTTACTAGCCTTTGCAAAATTGAATCCCTTTATATGTACTTCTGCGTTGGATTCTCGCATGATGGTGTATTTATGAGCTTCCCCAAAAATTTCTAGTTGCTCCAAAGAGGTTGTGAATGTTGATTTCGAGTAGCGATTGGTTGCGAATTGCTTCTTAGGTACTAATGTTGTAACAATGATGTCCTCTGGATCTTTGAAACATGGATTTCAAGTACATATGACCCATAACGAATGATGGGTAAGTGTGTTAGTGCATGGGATGAAGAACATATGTGCCTTGAGCACGGCCTTGTAATGTAGCCCTATGGATGCATACTTGGGGAATGCATTGGAAGTAGTATGGCACAAAAATCGGGTCTTGAGCTAAGTGCTCAAGGGTATACTGACGAAGAGGTTTCCTAATCTAACATTCTTATAGTGTTGCCAAAGTAGGGGATTCTTACCATGGTGAATGGCCGATCGATGTATATCTCTTCATGTTGTATTCCCATCATGGTGATGGACCATTGGGTTGTCTTTCGTTGTTGATGAATGTCCTTGTTGATGATCCACTCATGAGATTCTTCAAGTGCATGGTCCTATCGCTTCTTTTTTTCTTTTCTTCTCTTTATCTCTCTTCTTTTTTCTTCATTTTCCTCCTTTTTTTGGAACAATGTCACAAAACAAGAAGAAAGGTTAGTATCAATAAAATATTTTACATATTTCAATTGTGTCTCATGTGCCTGGAATTCTCAACTATGTCTATGCATGGCCGTGTAATGTGGCCCTATATTAATGCATATTCTGGAAATGCATGACCTGAATGCTGCAAAAGATAGGGTTATGCCAAAGGCACATGGTTTCTACACGTCGAGGATTTTGATGTTACTTGTAGAGGTTGATGTAATCTTTTTTGGAGGCATATATGGATCTCAATCATTCCTCTTTATAGGGATCCATTTTAGAACAATGTCCGGTTGTGTACTGGTCACTTTTGGCCTCTTCATCTTTGGATGGTTTCGGAAATTTGGTATCCCACATTGGCTTGTTGGTTCTATGGAGGCTACTGATGCTTTTGTCTTCTAGACCCATACCATTGTTGCTTGTCCTCTAACACTTGCCGAAGAGGTGAGTTGATCTTCCTTTGATCTTTATGCTTGGTTCTCACCCTTACCTCTCCTTGGCTTCCTTTTTGAGGCTTTTCTCGTGAGTGAGAGCATAGGCTTTTGTGCATATAAGAGTTGCTTGGGTATCCACATGTGTAATCACCCTTGTTGAGCTGCTACTAAATCCTTAGGCACCCAGATTTGTACATTATTGTGATCAACATTCATTGATTTCTTTGGTACCCAAATTTGAAGTACTCTTTGAGATAGAGATCTTCGTTGTTCTGCTACTTGTTGCCTTTGCTTTCTCTATGGCTTCTTCCTTAATCACTTTGACTGCCCAAGTGTGATTGACTACTCGCCCTTTTGGACCCAAATCTGCTTCCCACCCAAAACTACGGTGGCTGCATTAGTCTTTGAAAAAGAAGATAGATCCGCTCGCCTTCGATCCTGTTCTTCCATGATTAAGTCCTACATCATAGATCTTTTGACACATACAACATCTTCTTCTATAAGATTAGTCTTAGAAGAACTAGGAGAATGTGTGGTACCTGGATTTGTGATCCTCCATTTCTCTAATTCTAATGTAGTGAACTATTCATGTACCCAAACTTGAAGAAGTTTACTTCTTAGGTTTAAGTTGACTGCATGGTCATAGATCCAATCTGGACCCAAGAAAAGTGGTTCCATAAGTTCCTAATCTTGGCATACTAGCATTTTAAAATTCATTGGGACATCTTGAAGGTAGATGGGAAGCTCCACCTTGCCGAAAGAAGGGGTTTCCACACCTCCCAATCCTATGAGATAGGCTTCTATGGAATTGATGTTCAATTGAAGATCTTGGTAGTATGAGGATCTAACTGCACTAGTTGTTGCACCTAAGTCAATCAAGGCTCTCACAGTCCTTACATTCTTTCCGTGTCCTACCTCTATGGTCACAAAGGGGTGTCAATTCATTATCCAAGAAGCCATTGCACCTGATGTTTGGCACATATCCATGTGATATTGTGGGGCTTCAGGATTGACATCTAGGCCTAATTGCCTTAACTTATTTTGTCTAATGTGCTCTCTAGCCTCTGCCTGTGCTTCTTCTCTAATCCTTAATTCTTCTTTCTTTTGCTTCTTAGCAATGTTGAGTCTCATTAGCATATCCTTTGTAAGAGGTTCGTGATATAACTCGACCCAACATCCACTAATATAGTTTGGCAAGATGTCACCTTCTAGAGTGGCCAATTGAACCACATTATAGTGGAAATTCTATTAATGATCATGGGTCCATATCCTCATTTTTCCAATTTACGAGCATGCTATTTTAGTGTATAAACCAACACTAGATCCTTCTTTCAATCCTTTATCATTGATGTGTGCATCAAAGTATGAATTTTGTCTTTTCTTTGCAGCATAGATGCTTGCTGTCGCTTGTAGCCTAGTTTCACCTAAGCATTCTAAATCAAAGATCCTAGAGGACAACTCATGTCCATTCCACTCATGCTCTTGTGCGACCTTTAAAGCTGGCATTAGAATAATGTACTCTGCATGGGAGTTTCTAGCTTGGGGGAGGGGGTAATAGGACCTACAAAGTCTATACCCCACTTCGAGAATGTGCATCCTCCCATCATTGGTCTCAAAGGCATCTCATCTTTTCTGATGGGATATTGTGCACGTTGGTATGTTTCACATCTCTTCACATAGGTATGTGCATCCATATGAAGAGTGGGCCATCAAAGTCCTGAGAATAGAATGGTCTTAATTACTATGTTAGGACCAAAGTGTCCACTTGGAATACTGCTACGTGCAGTTTCTAAGATTTTCAAATAGTCCGATTTGTGAACACACAATCTTAAGTAACCATCTTTGCCTCTTCAGTATAGGTTGCCTGCTTGCGGTGACTCTCCTGAAGTGATGTGGGAAAGATTATCCGCCCTAAGGTGGGTTCTACCTTTCCTGACAACCACTTCAAAGTCATATTCCATTAATAAGAGGAACCATCTTACTAAGCATCCTATATTTCCAAATATAGTAAAGCTTGATGATCAGTGAAAACCTTGAACTTGTTGGCCAATAGATAGTCTAAAATTCTTTAGAGAATATACCATGCCTAAGCCTTCTTGCTCGATTATGGTATAATTTCGTTTAGCTACATTCAGCTGTTTGCTATCATATGCAATAGGTTTCCTTCATGTGTGGGTTGTGCTAGCACACATCCTATTGCATGATTGGATGCATCTACATGGACATGGAATGGTTTATTCCAATAAGGAGTGGTCACTATTCCTGCTATGCACAAAATTCTCTTTAGCTCATTGAAGGAATTTTTGCATTCCTCATTCCACTCAAAATCTGTCAGTAGAGTGTAAAGAGGTTTAGCTAAGATCACATAAATGTGGATAAACCTTCGGTAATATCCACAATGGCCCATAAAGGCTTGTACTTCTTTAATGTTCCTTGGCATTGGCAACTCTGTTATAGCTCTGACTTTGGCCTCATCTATTGATATTCCATTCTTAGAATCAATATGACCTAAGATTTTACCTTGACGTACCATGAACACACACTTTTCTAGGTTCAGAGAAACTCGATATTCTCTACACTTGTTGAAGATTTGTCTGAGCTCAGGGATGTGATAACTTCTTTCTTGGGAATGAGCACATAAATCATCCACATATACTTCTAAGTGCTTTCGCAAGAACTCTTTGAAGACATGACACATGAACCTTTGGAATGTTGCTATTGGTCCAAATCAACCATCAATTGATGTATTGGATAAAGGCTTGTACTTTTTTAATGTTCCTTGGCCTTGGCAACTCTGCTATAGCTGTGACTTTGTCCTCATCCATTGATACTCCATTCTTAGAAACAATATGACCTAAGATTTTACCTTGACGTACCATGAACACACACTTTTCTAGGTTCAGAAAAACTCGATATTCTCTACACTTGTTGAAGATCTGTCTGAGCTCAGGGATATGATATCTTCTTTCTTGGGAATGAGCACATAAATCATCCACATATACTTCTAAGCGCTTTCACAAGAACTCTTTGAAAACATGACACATGAGCATTTGGAATGTTGTTGTTGGTGCAATTCAACCATCAATTGATCTCTTGGATAAAGATTTGAAGTCAAAAGATGAAGAAAAGATGGACAAATAAAGTTTGAAGATAGGGCATATTCAAAAAATGAAGACTTGTATACATATGTACATTAAACTTGTAGTTAGCTCACTTATACCTTTGTTATGGTCATGAGCTTGTACATATATGCCTATACATACAAGTAGAAAGTCGGGAAAAGTATGAGAGAGCATGAGATGAGAAGAATTAGAGGTTGTAAGAGTCATTAGACATTTTAGAAATCAGGAAGATCTCTCTCATCACTCAGATGTAAAGTTTTGTGAGTAAAAGGAAAAGTTGTGCCCGATATTTTGCTGTGTTCTCCTTTTGTGTTTGATCATTTCAGGAATCCTTTTGTAGATGTCTAATTCCATAGTTAGTGCTTCTATGGTTAAGAATTGAGAGCCTAATTGTACACAGGCTGAGAGAATTATGTGTAGGAACATTTGTATGTGAAGAAATGATGAGTGTCTTCTGAAACAGGTGCAATCCTGATGGTCAAAGAATTGATCAGATTTCAGTGCATAGTGTAAATCCTTACATAAATGAGGATTCAAAATCTAAGTTGGAAGGTAATCCATCTATGGCTAAAAGCATTGATTAAACGGGTTGTAATTTGGGAGAAGTATGTATTAGAAGTTGCAGGTCTCAAAATCGACTATACAGAAGGATAGTTTCAGACATAGGTAGATTGTTTGGATCATTTCTCAAGATCTACTGAGTATTTTGAGATGTTTTAACTTGGAGAAGGTGAAAAATCTTTAGGCAACACCTTCTAGAAATTTTCATCAGAAACTTTACACATTTGATCTGTCAATGAATGAGTTATGTGTAGCTGACTTTTTTGAGTAGTGACTCTCTTCACAGTTAGTGTAAATCTTGGTAGTTTGGCATTGATCTTCCAAAATTGATCAAGGTTTTGAGTTATTCTTGATATATAAGTCATCTAACATCAATGATAGCTTGTTCTTTTGGAGATTAACACTCTCCATAGCTCAGGTTTTATTGATGTATAAAACACCACAAGAAATGAATTAAGGTGACACTAGAACACCTCTATGGTCACCATTAATTCATTGCCACTCCAAACTTTGAGAAATGATAGCCTAAAGTGAGAACTTTGCTTCTACAGAAATTCCTAGTCACCGAAATGACATACCTTCAGTATTTTGCTAATTTCTCCTAGCTCAAGTATTATTTCTCCATGAAACTATATAGGCTGAAACTAGAAGAGTAGAGCTTTCCAACAAGCTATCATATGCATCAAATGGATCTCTAGAACTCAAGTTATGGCTCTCACAAGATGACCCTGTATGACCTTCCAAAACTAGAAATTTTACCTGTTTTAGTAAGAGCGCCTGTTTAAAATTAGAATTCGATGCCTAGCATCGACTTGCAACGAGAATTCGATGCCGGGCATCGACTTGAGATGTTTTTGGCCACTTTTCAGCAGGGATTCGATGCCGGGCATCGACTTCCCGCATAAAGTCTTGATCTTTTGGACACCAAAACTATAGGTGATTTCATGCACACTTACAATATGACTTATCAACTGAAATTCGATGCCAGGCATCGAGTTGCTCCAACAACATCATCTTTTCAAGAAGATTTGGCAGTAGATAAAAATCAGATATAAAGATAAGGACTTATCAAGTGAGATTCGATGCCACGCATCGACTTGCTTGGAAAACTTCAACCTTTCAAATCATTACACAGAAGACAAACACTGGAGATGGAGGAAGAAGACTTATACACAGAACTTTAACTAGTTCTTGTCATAACTATGAAAACTCAGAAGCTTACAAGTGCTTTCTCGCTCAGAGAAGCCCAACTATACTCAGTCATACAAAAATGAGTTCTTCTCACTTTCTCATTGTCTTCCTCCTTCTTCTTCTCTCTGCGTCAGTTAATACTAACTAACTTATATAGACTTTCTCATTCCCGTAACTTTTGAAAAACTTCTAGAACTAAAGTGAACTAACTTTACAAGTATAATACATTTGTGAATTTGTCCCTTCACATAGGCATAGGGTTTTCTTCCTAAGATTTGACCTTCAAATATATGTCCAGTTAGTGATTGTTTCTCCAACAGCTCCCCCTCAATCACTAATTGACATTCTCTGTTTCTTCATATCATCTTCTTTTTCTTTTACTCCTGCCATGCTTTTGAATCTGCTGGTCTTCACACCATCCAAGCTCTTTGTCATTATGTCTGCTAACTGATCTTTAGTAGAAATGTACTCCACTTCAATCTCCTTCTCCATTACCTTTTCTCTGAGAAAATGATACTGTATCTCTATGTGCTTTGTCCTTGCATGAAATACTGGATTTGCTGCAAGATAAAGTGAACTCATATTATCTCCATGTATTATAGGTGTACCTTGATCAATGCCTAAGCTCTTGAACAATGTCTGCATCCATATGACTTCCTTAGCTGCTTCCACAAGTCCTTTGTACTCTGCTTCAGTTGATGATAATGCTATTGTATGTTGTTTCTTTGAACACCAACTTACAAGCTTATCACCAATATATATCATGTAACCATGAGTTGATCTTCTGTCATCTTGATTACCTGCCCAATCTGAATCACTATAGGCTCTCAACTTCAAATCTGATGTAAAAGGATAATATAATCCTTCCTTTATAGTTCCTTTGATATATCTGAGAACTCTTTGACCTGCAATCCAATGTGGGTCCTTTGGACAATGCATGAATTGTGACAAAACTCCCACTGCATAACTAAGATCAGGTCTTGTTAGTGTAGCATAAATCAAACTACCCACAAGAGATTGATACTTCCTCATATCTTTGTAGTCTGCACCATCATATTTACTGAGCTTATGATTAACTTCAAGTGGAGTTGAAGCTTCTCTGCAATTTTCCATATCAAACTTCTTCAACAAGTTCAGAAGATACCTTTCTTGTGACACATATATGCCATGATCTGTATAAGTAACTTCCATTCCAAGAAAGTATGACAACTTTCCTAGGTCACTGATCTTGAACTCTTTCTCAAGTAATCTCTTTACCTCCTTGATTCCTTTGTCTGAAGTACTTGTGATTATAATGTCATCTACATAAATACAAATGTAGATTGTACCTTCCTCTGTTCTTCTGATAAGTAGACTTGGGTCTGCTTTTGAACTTTGATATCCAAGTTCATTCAGATACTTCACCAGTCTATAGTTCCATGCTCTTGGAGCTTGCTTCAATCCATACAATGCTCTTCTCAACCTGCAAACAAAATTTGGATACCTGGAATCTATAAACCCTTGAGGTTGTTCCATGTATACCTCATCTGATATGTATCCATTCAAGAATGCATTTTTTATATCCAATTGACTTAGAGTCCATCCTTTTGAAGCTGCAATAGCAATGATTGTCCTTATAGTTGACATCTTAGCTACGGGACTGAATGTCTCATCATAATCTATGCCATAGGTCTGGGCATAGCCTTTCACCACCAGTCTAGCTTTGTATCTGGCTATACTTCCATCTGCAAGCTTCTTCACTTTATAAACCCATTTATTTCCAATTACTTTCTTACCATTTGGTTTAGGAACAAGTTCCCATGTCTTGTTCTCCTCTAGTGCATTGAACTCTTCCTTCATTGCTTCTTCCCATTGCTTCTTACCTTTAGCTTCATCATAGTTCTTAGGCTCTTCATCATCTTTGACCATATATGCATAGTTCTTCTGAGTTATGTAAGAAGTATCATAAGAATACCTTTCTGGTTGTCTTCTAGTCCTGCTTGACCTTCTTGGTTCACATTCTTCATAAGTATCTAGATACACTTCTTCATCAAATATAGGAGCTTCTTCATTTCTTCTTGTTAATCCACTTGTGGATGTACTTGCTTGCATATAGTCTTCATCTCTATTTACCTGCACAATTGATTTTCCTTTCTCACATCTTCTTACCTCTTCTTCAAATTCTTCAGCTGTGTGACTTTGATCTGCATACCAACTTTTCTGTTCATCAAATGTAACATCTCTAGAAACAAGAAATTGTTTGGTTAAAGGATTCCACAACCTGTAACCCATCTGCTTTTCATCATAACCAATGAACACATATTTTTCTGCCTTTGGTTCAAGTTTATGCCTAAGCTGTGATGGCACATAAGCATATGCAATTGATCCAAACACTCTACAATGATCTAGTGTTGGTTTCTTACCCCACCAAGCTTCATATGGAGTCATACCATTGAGAGCTGCACATGGTAATCTATTCACAAGATATGTAGCTGTATTTACAGCTTCAGCCCAAAGATAATTTGGACAATTCTTCTCCTTCAACATAGCTCTAGCAAACTCAACCAAAGTCCTGTTCCTTCTTTCTGCTACACCATTTTGTTGTGGTGTATACCTGCAAGTTATTTCTCTCTTAATACCTGCATTCCAAAGATAATCATTGAACTCTTGGGAGAAATATTCTCCCCCTCCATCAGACCTCAGTCTCTTAAGCTTTTGACCTGTGACTCTCTCTGCATATGCATGAAAATGCTTGAAAGCTCCAAACACTTCTGATCTTTCCTTCAAAACATATAACGTTATCCATCTTGTAGCATCATCAATGAAAAGAACATAATACCTTGAGCCACTGATAGATCCTTCTTTTGTTGGTCCCCATACATCTGTATGAATGAGCTCAAGTACTCCATCATGTTTGAATCCTTTCTTTTGAAATGGTAACCTGTGTGCTTTTCCCATTTGACATGCTTCGCATTTATAAACCATATGTTGACTTTGCACATTTGGTAATCCTAGTACAGACTGATTAGCAACCATAGCTTTAATTCCTCTTTCATTGAAATGACCTAATCTCTTATGCCAGAGATCAAGTTCTGTAATCAATGCTTCACCATGTGTGAGCAAAGCTTGACCAATGTTCCCTTGCACTCTTAAAGTAAAGAGTCTACCTTCTTTTTCTTACCAGAGACAATCTGATTATATCCATTCTCTGGATCTTCCACAAATACTCCTTCATTTGTAAACCTGACTTGAAAACCTTTTTCAACTATCTGTCCCACACTAATCAAGTTTTTAGGTATTGTTGGAACATACAAAACATTGGTTAGCAAATCTGCTCCACTCTTGCATTTCACTTTTCCAATTGAATGTACACTATGTCTTGTATTATCACCAGTTTGAATTGTGTGACTAGAAATGCCTTTTTCCAATTCTGACATCAATTCTATGTTTCCTGACAAATGATTAGAACATCCAGAGTCAATGTAAAATACCTTTAGATCTTCTTTATCTGATGTGTTGATTGAGTTCATCATCAATGATGTATGACTTTCATTCTGTGTGTCATTTGCATAGTTGTAGTAGGTGGTGTTGTAGGATTGATTCTGTCCCCAACTTCTTCCTCCACCTCTACCATAGCCTCCTCTTTGACTTTGTCTACCTCTTTGAAAATTACTTTGATATCTTCCACCTCGACCTCTGCTATTGTTGTTTTGATTCTGGTTTGATCCTTGTTGGTTGTGCCAACAGTCATGAGCCAAATGATTACTCAATCTACAGATCCAGCAAGCCTTTTTGTTGTTATTTTGATTACCTCTTCCTCTTCCAAAACCTCTTGCTCTTCCTCTGCCAGTGCCTTTACCTCTTGCATAATAAACCTGAGAACTCGACTCCTCTTCATCCTTTGCTTTACCTTTATCTCCTTTCTTCTTATTCTTCATGTACATTGCAGAACTTTGTCCTTTATCTCCATCTCCCTTCAAGTCTTGCTCATATGTGAGCATCAAACCAAGCAACTGGTTCAAATCTAGAACATAATGATTTAATGAAAGTTCTGTTGATAAGACAAAAGGTTTCCACCTTTCATCCCCTCTCAAACCTGCAAGTAATTGAGCAATCAATCTGTGATCTTCAACATCTTCATCTATGGATCCAAGACTATCTGCTAGATCCTTCATCTTAGTGACATAATCACTAATGGTTTGACTTGGCTTCTTCTTGAATGTTGTAAACTCTGACCATAGACTTGCTTTCCGTGCTTTAGTAGTACTTTGGAAATGGTACTCCAATGCATTCCATATATCTTCAGATGATTCCAATCCTCTGATGTGTGGTAGCAAATGATCAGAGATTGTATTGTAGATATATGCTTTTGCACTTGCATCCTTCTTCTGCCAATGCTTTAAAGCATCAAGTTCCTCTTTCTTTGGTCGGCTTTCATCTTCAAATACTGGCTTCTCTTCTTCACCTGTTACATATACCATGAGATCCTTACTCATAAGTAAGGCTTCCATTCTCATTACCCATGCGGGGTAATTATCTCTGTCCAGTTTGTCAATGGAGATATGATCTGCCATAGTTCTTTTCTTCTGCTGCAACCTGTGAGCTTAAAGGATAAAGGATAATACCTTTTGAAGTTCTTTGTGTATGAGGATACTTTTGAAGTAACCTTTTGATGCCTTGTGTCTTCAAATGCTTCACCTTTCAAACTTTAATGGAAAACTTTACACAACTTCTCGTACCTTTGTCGTCTTCTGCTCTCGAGAATCTTTCTGCTCTGATACCACTTGTTGATGTATAAAACACCACAAGAAATGAATTAAGGTGACACTAGAACACCTCTATGGTCACCATTAATTCATTGCCACTCCAAACGTTGAGAAATGATAGCCTAAAGTGAGAACTTTGCTTCTACAGAAATTCCTAGTCACTAAAATGACATACCTTCAGTATTTTGCTAATTTCTCCTAGCTCAAGTATTATTTCTCCATGAAACTTTATACGCTGAAACTCGAAGAGTAGGGCTTTCCAACAAGCTATCATATGCATCAAACGGATCTCTAGAACTCAAGTTATGGCTCTCACAAGATGACCCTGTATGACCTTCCAAAACTGGAAATTTTACCTGTTTTAGTAAGAGCGCCTGTTTAAAATTAGAATTCGATGCCTAGCATCGACTTGCAACGAGAATTCGATGCCGGGCATCGACTTGGGATGTTTTTGGCCACTTTTCAGCAGGGATTCGATGCCGGGCATCGACTTCCCGCATAAAGTCTTGATCTTTTGGACACCAAAACTATAGGTGATTTCATGCACACTTACAATATGACTTATCAACTGAAATTCGATGCTAGGCATCGAGTTGCTCCAACAACATCATCTTTTCAAGAAGATTTGGCAGTAGATAAAAATCAGATATAAAGATAAGGACTTATCAAGTGAGATTCGATGCCACGCATCGACTTGCTTGGAAAACTTCAACCTTTCAAATCATTACACAGAAGACAAACACTGGAGATGGAGGAAGAAGACTTATACACAGAACTTTAACTAGTTCTTGTCATAACTATGAAAACTCAGAAGCTTACAAGTGCTTTCTCGCTCAGAGAAGCCCAACTATACTCAGTCATACAAAAATGAGTTCTTCTCACTTTCTCATTGTCTTCCTCCTTCTTCTTCTCTCTGCGTCAGTTAATACTAACTAACTTATATAGACTTTCTCATTCCCGTAACTTTTGAAAAACTTCTAGAACTAAAGTGAACTAACTTTACAAGTATAATACATTTGTGAATTTGTCCCTTCACATAGGCATAGGGTTTTCTTCCTAAGATTTGACCTTCAAATATAGGTCCAGTTAGTGATTGTTTCTCCAACAGGTTTAACATTGAGTAGCTCTTCTAAGATGAGATGACACTGGACCTTAGTGTTCTTCATAGCTTCAATGTTTCTTGGAACCACTGAGTCTTTGTTTCTTACCAATATTATGGGACACCTGATCTAGAGAGATTGAGATTCCCATGGGCCTATGAATTAAGGAAACTCTTGTAAAGAATTAGATTCGAAATCCAATCTTTCATCTTCTTGTTGCTCTGCTTGGTCTCCATAAATAGATGGAATGTCTTAGGGAAACTAATCATGAAGGTCATGAATCTCAAGAATAGGAGGGGGATTACCCTACTCCTTGGCCCATTTCTCTTCTTGTATTTCCCGTAAGAACCCTTGAGAGTACTGCTCAATTGAAAGAGTTTTGCCATTATCCATGGATCCAGGAACATAATCTTTCATTGGTGGTGATCTTTCTCTTTCAACAACTAGTTGAGCTTGTGGAGGTAAAGGAAACTGTGGCTTGTTTACCAACTGCTCTATTCTTTCTAGTAATCCTTAGAAATACAAGCTTGGTTTGATAGAATTTGTCTCATTGAACAATTGATTGGCAAGAGCATAGCGTGAGCTATGTTACACTTATGTGTTCCTCGAGTAGCTTTGATGTGAACCTTTTCCCTATACATGGGCACTTTTTACTCTAGTGCTAGCTAGAGGCTTTTTCCCCATGTTACCACATACTTGATACTCTTATATGTGGTGGTACTTTGTACTTAGGGATATTATTCAGCTCTTACTTCAGTTCAGTTCATCGATCAATAGAGAGAGCTATTCCAGCCATCATCTTCTCCGTATGTCTTGCTGCGTTTGTGCTCCTTGTGTGTGCTTCTTGTGTGTCTCTCGCACTTCTACACACACCCAACAGTGGTATCAGAGCAGGTTCAGCTCCTTCTCAAGTTTTGGTTTTTCGCGTCGAGGCGTGCATGCACTTTAACAGTGCAAATCGACTTCGAAGCATAGAACTGTGAATTTTAGCAGCCCGGAAACATTTCCAATAGGTTTGCTGGGGTTTTACCCCCATTTCGAAGCCATTCATGCAGTCAGAATCGCCATCAGAGTGACTATTTGTGAGCTGAAATTTCAGCACTCATTTCAGTTTTCGTCGAAGTGAAGATTTTGTCACATTCTTGTTCCTTAGTGAAATGGTGGGCAGCAATGACTTGTTTGGCATGCTTCAAGCTGAAGATAAGCTTGATGGGACCAACTATCCGATGTGGTCTTACATGATGAAGCATGTTCTTGATGCAAAACAACTTTGGAACATAGTGGCAGATGTAGATCGAAGACCGGCAGGTGCTCCTACTTCACAGTCTACTGTCACAGATGGAGCTTCTTCTTCGAGTACAGTGGTTTCTCCTTCTCCACCTACACAGGAGCAACTTATATGGGATGGAAAAGATCCTCAATCTCATGCTTTGATTGCGCTTTCAGTGAAGCGTCATATAGTTCCACACATTCGGTCATGTTCTACATCGAGACAGGCATGGGACACTGTTGCTTCTTTGTATGCCGTGCGTAATGAAGCACGTGTTGCATACTTGAGGAAGCAACTTGAGGATGTATGTATGGCTGAAAATGAGTCAGTGGATGTGTATGTGACACGCATCAAGGACTTGAAAGAGCAATTGGCAAACATAGATGAGATCATTCCGGATGCATCACTCATTTCTGCATTGTTGAAAGGATTACCGGAATCTTTTCAAAGCTTTGCTACTACACTCCGTTTGGTTGCAAAAGGAAATCCCAATATGTATGCATTTGATGAGGTTGTGTCTCTTCTTTTGCAAGAAGAGCAATCTAGAGTGAATAAGAGTGGTTTAATTAAGGGAACGCAAGCACTTGCTATCTCACAAAAGGGGAAAAGCAAGTATGGTTCAGCTTTGGGTTCATCAAAACCAAAGCCTCAAGCTTCCTCTTCCACTCATTCCTCTAATGATGGTGATTTGCAAAAGAAGAAGAGATGCAAATATTGCCGGAAAGCTGGTCATACTATTGATGAGTGTAGAAAGCTTGCTAAACGCAATGAAAAGAAGAAGGAATCGGGCATGTCTATTGCTGAAAATTCAGCAAATGCAAAGAATGATGAAGCTAACATGGCTCAAGATTTTTGGGCATGTGTTGTTACATGTCATTATGATGCTTCTTTACATTCTAAATGTATGGTTGTGAGTGAGGCTGATTCGGATTGGTTCTTTGATAGTGGTGCTTCAAAGCACATAACATCATGCAAAAGATTTTTTGCCTCTATGAAAGATGCACCTAAAGGAGGACATGTGGTGTATGCAAACAACGCCTCTTATCCTATCATTGGAGTAGGACAAATTGAGCTTACGGCTGCAAATGGAGGTGTGATTCTCTTGAAAAATGCATTGTATGTGCCCGGTATCAAGAAAAACTTAATTTCAGTTCCGTTGATTGCCAAAGCTGGACTTCATGTACACTTTGTTGATGATAAGTGTATGGTTCATGATTTCAGCAATGGCAATGTTATCGTGATGTCCGGTACATTATGTAATGGTTTGTATCGCATGGATACATACAAGAGGGCTGCCTTGAATGCCTTAGTTGCTCATACTTCTTCCATGGCTGAAATGGAGCTTTGGCATGCTCGTTTTGGTCACTTGAACTTCAATAGTTTGCTCTACTTGCAAAAGAAGGACATGGTTATTGGCTTGCCTACACTTGAGTCCATTGAAAAGCATGCATGTGAAGGTTGTATTCTTGGAAAAATGCATCATGCTTCTTTTCCAAAAGATAGTCATATACACACTACAAGAAAATTGCAACTTGTTCATAGTGATGTATGTGGTCCGGTCAAGACTCCATCTTTTGGGAAGCATGTATATTTTGTTACCTTCATTGATGATGCTACTTGCCATACATGGGTGTATCCTAAAGCAAAGAATGAGGTATTTTCTTGCTTCAAAGCATTTTTAGCTATGACTGAAAATTTTTCTTCACAAAAGCTTTTGACTCTACGCACGGATCGTGGTGGTGAGTACATGTCACATGAGTTTAATGCTTTTCTTCGTGAAAGAGGTATTTCACACCAATGTACGGTGCCATATACACCTCAACAAAATGGTGTTGCCGAGCGTAAAAATAGAACTCTACTTGAAATGGCACGATGTATGGTTAAAGGAAAGCATCTTCCTCATAAGTTTTGGATGGAAGCGGTCTTGTGTGCAAATTATGTGTTGAATCGTTGCCCTACAAAAGCATTGAGAGTCATCACTCCTTATGAGGCTTGGAATGGTCATAAGCCTATGGTTAGTCATATGCGTGTGTTTGGTTGTTTGGCATATGCTCTTGTGCCATCATAACAACGTCACAAACTTGATGGCAAGGCAAAGAAATGTATATTTGTTGGTTATAGTGCTGAAAGTAAGGGATATTCGGTTGTACCATCCATTTCGAACACAATTATTGTGAGTCGAGATGTGGTATTTGCTGAAAATTCAGTTTTCCCTCTACCTGAATGCAAAAAACTGCCAACAGTTAGCTCACAAGATGTGTTCGATACACTCATGCCTTTGTTCCAAAATGGTGCGCTTGACTATGGCCATGTAGACCAGCCAACTGAGGTTCAAAGGGCTGAAAAATTCCAGCCAAATAGAGCTGAAAATGCAGAGAATTTCCAGCCAAACATGGCTGAAAAAATTCAGCCAAAAATTATCAAAACTGTTGGAAATTTCCAGCCACATATGGCTGAACATTTGCGTCAAAATATGGCTGAAACTGAGCATGAAATTCAGCCCACGCATGATGTACATATTAAAGATGTATTACATAATGAGCGCATGTCTATCAAGAGTGCACAATCTATGCCAAAGTGGCTAAAACAAACTTTGCAGGACAGCTTGGTAGAACAAGATCAAGCTCTCACCATGCATCAAGTAATTTTGTGGATTATTCTCTTATTGCTACAACATGTAATGAAGAGCCACTTTCTTTTGAAGATGCATGTGACGATCCACAATGGATGAGTGCTATGCAATCAGAAATGGATTCCATATATAGGAATGGTACTTGGGAGTTATGTGAATTGCCAAAAGGAAAAAATGCCATTGGTACAAAGTGGGTTTACAAGATTAAGAGAAAATCTGATGGTAGCATTGATCGTTACAAAGCTAGATTGGTTGCCAAAGGATATGCACAACAATATGGCATTGACTATGAGGAAACTTTTGCACCTACTTCACGCATGACTACCATTCGTACCGTGGTTGCATTGGTTGCCCATCGAGGTTGGAAAGTGCATCAATTGGACATAAAAACAGCCTTCTTGAACGGAGATTTGCAAGAAGAGGTCTATGTGAAGCAACCTCCTGGATTTGCTATGAAAGGGAAAGAGCATATGGTTTGTCGCTTGCATAAAGCCTTGTATGGTCTCAAGCAAGCTCCACGTGCATGGTATGACAAAATACATAAGCACTTGATTGCTCTTGGCTTCATATGTAATCCGATTGAAAGCACACTCTATGTATGCAAAAATGGGGCTGATCTTATAGTGCTTGTTCTTTATGTCGATGGCATACTCTTGTATGGGTCATGTGATGCAAAACTTGACATTCTTATGGCTGATTTGCAGCATACTTTTGATGTCACTTATCTTGGTCTTTTGAGCTACTATCTTGGCATCCAGTTTGTATCCGTTGAGGGGGGAATTGTTATGCATCAAGCAAAGTATGTTGAAAAACTACTTCAGCGTTTTGACTTTGAGGATTGTAAGACAGTTTCCACACCAGTTGAGACAGGATTCAAGTTCTCAGTTGAGGATTCTAGTGATGCATTTGACACTTCTCTTTATCAGCAAGCTGTGGGATGTCTTATATATGCATGCAACACAAGGCCAGATATACAGTATGCAGTTTCCTAGTTGAGTCGATTCATGCATAGCCCTGGCACTAAGCATTGGCAAGCAGTGAAACGTGTGTTTAGATATCTTCGAGGCACTTTGAGCTTAGGTCTCTTTTATGGTAGAGATGTTCAGCCATGCTTGCATGCTTTTACAGATAGTGATTGGGCTGGTTGTTATGATACTCGCGTGTCCACTAGTGGTAATTGCTTTTTCCTTGGAGACTCATGCATATCTTGGTTGAGTAAGAAGCAACCTACAGTGGCGACATCGAGTTGTGAAGCTGAGTACAGGGTAGTTTTCACAGCTATAGTGGAGTGTATATGGCTGAGACGCCTATTGATGGATCTTTGCATGGAGATTGATGCTGCTACGCATATTCTCACTGATAGTCAGAGTGCTTTGGCTATTGCACGAAACCCAGTGTTTCATGCACGGACCAAACATATTGAGGTGCATTATCACTATGTGAGAGAGCGCCTTCATGTAGGAGATATTGATTTGGTATATGTGCCTACACAAGATAATGTGGCAGACATATTCACCAAAGCTCTTCCACGGGAAAAGTTTGAAGCTTTTCGCAAAGCTTTAGGCTTGTTACCTTGTGGGGGCTGATCTGTCACTCCCTATATGTGTTCACATCATTCGCTCCAGGGGGGTTTGTTACACTTATGTGTTCCTCGAGTAGCTTTGATGTGAACCTTTTCCCTATACATGGGCACTTTTTACTCTAGTGCTGGCTAGAGGTTTTTTCCCCATGTTACCACATACTTGATACTCTCATATGTGGTGGTACTTTGTACTTAGGGATATTATTCAGCTCTTACTTCAGTTTAGTTCATCGATCAATAGAGAGAGCTATTCCAGCCATCGTCTTCTCCATGTGTCTTGCTGCGTTTGTGCTCCTTGTGTGTGCTTCTTGTGTGTCTCTCGCACTTCTACACACACCCAACAAGCTAGCTCCACCATTTTCATGCATATTTTTGTTCGTTCAATCTCTAAATCTTCTCTAGGGTAGCTCTTGTCTAGGTTTGTAGCTATAGGCCCTTCTTGAAGTCGAGCTTGGTAGGCCTTGAACATCATGTACAAGTCTTCTAGTGTTGGATCTACAAGAACAGACCCTGTTTGTGGTCTATTTACATTGACTGGTGGGGTGGGATGAGGTGGAGTGGATGGAGTTTTGACATGCGAGGGGTTTTGAGATGCAATGTCTTCTATTTTTATTTTTGCATCTTTTAGGCTTTCTTCAATTTCAAATAGCTTTTTAGTCCATTTATGATTGGCCTTCTCCCTAGTATACTTCCATGTTCTTGTTTTCCTCTTAGTAGGCTCTCCTGATTTGCTTGACTCTAATTGTTCAACTAGTTTAGTCTGTTGTAATACATGTGCCCTAGTGACTGCCTATATAGGAGACACATTAGTGCCACTTGAACTTAAATCCACCACTAAGTCTACCACATTAATTGGTGTAACCTTGAGTGCACTAGAGGGGTTCTTGGGATAATCTCTCGGAAGATGTTCTTTGTTGCACTCAGGCCAAAAGCCTTGTATTGTGATGTTTTGTCCTTGTCCCCGAGTCGATGGGTGGGGACTTTCATGAATGAAATGGTCCCCTTGACATCTAAAACATGGTCCTCTAGGGGCTTGTGGTTTCATTTGTCTCACTTGCGGCCTCGCGTTAGGATTCATATACATGACATTGGAGTATTATGGCTCCCAATTTTGTTCCATAGGTGGTGCCTCGTATTGATAAGGATAAGTCTCACTATGCTTAGATGACTCTATGTAATAAGCTTGTGGACTATCTTTATCAGAATAGTCAAAACTATGAGCATCAGAGTCATTTTCTAGACCAAAGGAGTTATTGGCACCAATGCACATTGTTAGGAGCTGGCAATTGGTTTTCTAGGATTGATTGTGGCCGATATGGTGCCTGAGAATGTTGTTGGTATTAGGGTTGATATTGTTGTGGCCTATGATATGGCTATTGGTATTGGTTCTGATATCTACCCTGTTGGTAAGGTTGCTGATAAGGTTGTCTAACAGCTTGCCTATTGTATGGACGATCTTGAGTTCTGCGGTTCGTGTATTTTCTCTCAATAATGCATTATGGAGCATTAGGGTTTCCTTGGCATTGAGCCATCATCAGGTGAATAATAGCCATGTGGTCTCCTCCACAGTTATAACATTGCCTCAATGAGGTGACCCTTGGTGTTTGTCTATTTTGAACTCCTAGATTCTTGGCAACCTGCTCAACTATCTTATCTATCTCAGTGGAGATTCTAGAGGTATGACTAGTAGAATTGTCAGAATCCTTATAGAGTTTGGACAATTCTAACTCCTCATGCAAGTTGTCTTCTATGTCAATGCACATCTGCACACACTCTTTGATGGATTTAGGCTCTTTCAAGTACACATATGATCTTAACTTTGTGTTTAGTAACACATCTAAAAACAAGGCCACTTGTTTGTCTGGTGTGGGTAAGTTTGGAATAGGGCATCTTTCTAGGTATTGTCTGACCCATCTTCTTACAAGTCTCACTATTTCTTGGGGTGTCTTCTTGAAGCTATGGATCAAGGATGATGCGTTGTGCTTGATACCACTCTTGGAAAACTCTAAAATGAATGCATCCAGCAGTTAATATATATTTTGGTAATTGTGACTATTTAGAGGTTGAAACCAAGCTAAGACAGTACCTTAAAATTCAAACCAAATGCCTCCAATTGGGTGAACAAGTCCTCAACCTGTTCAGCTCTTAACACTTGTTTGAACTTGGCCACATGATCATAAGGATCCCTTGACCCATCAAAGTAGTTCTTCATTGCCTTCACCACTTGAGAGGTTCTAAGGGTTCTTGGGTACTCGTGGGGTCTAGGCAATGGAAAATCATGTTCATCTCTTTAAGTCATGATCTATCTCTACCTAGAGTGTTTGCAAAGCTTACCTCATGTCCCTCTCTTGTGCATTCTCATTGTGCCTCATGAGCTTGGGATGATCCTGCTCCTTGGAGACCATGGGAAACATTAAATCTTGGTGAAGGGAAACTCAATTCGCCTTGCCAAGTGTATGCATGCTTGCCATCATCTGTTAGCAAGAACATTATCTCTTATGTGTTGTCCAAATAGACAACGTTGCCTGGTATCTCAAGATCTTTGAGCTCGTAGATGGTGAATCCACCCATTCTGCTAGGTTGATCCGGTTGGAATCTCCAAAAGGCTTCCTTCGTTTCTCTATTCAAGAATAGTTCTATGCTTTTGTTGTCTTGGGGAATCCAATCTGGAGTGATCACTCTAGTCAAGAATGACTTACCTCTAGGCATCTTGGGTTCTCCTCCTAGGTCTCCTTGCTCTAGGTCTCCTATCTCGTTCTCAAGAATGATATTTCCAAACTCATCTGTCCTGTCAGGTAAGTAAGTTGGTAACCACATACATGATTCCTTGCTTATCAATATATGAACCCTCTTTGAACTTAACCACTAGGTGTTCAAGTCGAAAGGGTTGACTCATAGATGTGTGAACCCAATCAGTTACCCCTAATATACTCCAATTGTGTCTTATGGGGACCTTTTGGTGTCTATAAATAGGCATTGCTTGAGCTACCTATGGGTCTCTCCATGCTAAAGGACATTTCTAAATCGCTTGTTTCCAAACTAAGCACGTAAGGATAATCACTAAGTTTTTGTGCCCCAGACCTAGTTATATGGTTGACACTAGCCTTAGAAGATCTAATACTTTGTCTATCCTTGCCTAAGTGTCTACCAAATCTGAGGTTCATAAGCCTTGGTTAAGAGTCCAAAATTTTCCCGTTATGCTACTCAAAATCCTTTGGAGTCCCCCTTGGATTTTCAATCCCACTTGAGGGATTCTTAATGAGCTTTCCAACGATATATAGAGCTCAAAAAACGGACTTTTGATCACAAAGTTATCTCAAATGAGGCTCTTGGGGGTCAAAACAGGATCTTATGAGAAAATCACGATTTTGACTGAAAATCGTGATCCTAAAATGTCCAAAAAATCATGAACTTGAGTGAGAATCATGATCTTAGACAACCCCAAAAAATGCAATCCTGACAGAGAATCGTGAAAAACGCGATCCTAACAGAGAATCGTCAAAAATGCGATCCTATCAGAGAATCATGAAAAACACGATCCTGATAGAGAATCGTGTTTTCGAGACACCCTTAAAATCAGGATTTTGAGAATGACCTCAAGATCATGTTTTTCTTGAGAATTTTTTTTTGTGAAAATTGCAATTTTGGGAATGACCTGAAAACCGTGATTTTGATTGAAAATCGTGTTTTGTTAAAATCGTGTTTTTGACCTAAAAATTGTGATTTTGACTGAAAATTGTGTTTTGCCTAAGAATCGTGTTTTTGCTTAGGATCATACTTTTGAACTGAAAATTGTGATTTTTATTGAAAATCGTGATTTTTATTGAAAATCATGATTTTCACTGAAAATCATGTTTTTGAAAAATGCCAAAAAATCACGATTTTGAGAATGACCAGAGAATCATGTTTTGAGAAACTTAGAGAATCGTGATTTTGAGCACAACCTGAGAATCACAATTCTGAGAATGACCTCAAAATCATGTTCTTTTTGAGAATGCTTTAAGGCGGGAAATTCCGAAACTAAGAGAATCGCAATTTTCAAAAAAATTGAATTTTTTATAGAATCACAATTTTCACCACAGAATCATGATTTTTTGAGATTTTTGGTAAGAACTTCGAATTTCAATGTTGAGGTCTATGTGTCACGCAAAGGTCAAAAAAATCAATGAAACTTGCACACACCAATACTTTGCCTCTCTCTCTCTCTCTCTCTCTCTCTCTCTCTCTCTTTCTCTCTCTCCCCCTTGCACACCTACGAATGAGAAATGAAGTGAAAATAGTGCATATATGATAAAAAACGAAAATTTTTTGTGAAGATGAAGATGGAAGAAGAAGATGATGATGATGAAGATGGAGAAAAAAATCAGAAAAATAACAAAAAATGACTATTTTTTACCTTCCAATGTCGCAAATCTACGATCTTACCATCATAACACTCGTCCTCGAGCAATGCTCCTCTGCAATGGTGCAAAAATCTGGTGTAGCTTAAGCATAAGCACCGCCTCCTTTACTTGTCAATCCGCGGAAACGTGAGGAGGATATGAAGATTGTGAGCAATTGTGGTGAGAAAATGTGAGTGACAAGCACATACATGCATGCACACACACACAGACACACACACACACTAGGCAAGATCAAAGAGAGGAACAATGGAAAGCTTCAATTGCACAAGAACTCTCTTACAAAAGCTTCAATCTCTATTAAGACAACTCTCTAACAAGCTGTTGAGAGCAGTATGGGCACCCAAGGATTGACTAGACAAGGAAGCCAGGGCACCCAAGGATTGACTAGACAAGGAAGCCAACGGAGAGAGTCAGAACAAGGTGAAGGAGTAAGTAGACAAAGCAGTCGACGCAAATCTGGCAGATAGGCCCTTCAATTTTTCCAAATCTACATCTTTTAACAGTGATTCTTATCACTAACAATCATTGTAAATACCATTTCATATTTTTGTAGCTCCATTTTGTGCAAGCCAAGGAGTCCTTGAGCTTGAGGAGCCTTAGAAGTACCTACATATCAATTTTCATATTTTTTAGACTCCGTTTAAGCCCTCAAATTGGCCCTGGAACCTAATTTTTAACTGGGCCGGACACTAGGTCTGGACAGGGCCAAAACCTAGTCAAAAACTATAAAAAGAGCTAGAGAGCTCATTTTTGAGGTTAGATTGTAATTGAAACGAACTTGTAAGAGCATTTTGAAAGTAATCTAAAAGCTCCATTGATTCTCACTCTTTCACTTACCGTGCATGCGCGTGTGTGTGTATGTGTGTGCATGCTAGTGTGCTTCTCACTCACGCACTTGTGCAGCCACTTGCTCGAGGTCTTCATACCATCCTCACGTCTTCCCGGATTGACATTAAAGGAGGTGCTACTCATCATAGAGCTACACCAAATTTTGGCGCCGTTGCCGGGGATCGAGCTTTGAGGACGAGCGTGTGATGGTAAGACGTAGAGTTGACGCGTTGGAGTTGTAGGTATTTTCTTCACTCTCATAGATTTTCTTTTACTTTCTTCACCATCTTCATCACCATCATCATCATCACCATCTCCCACGTCCATCTCCATCATCGCGAAAATTTCAGTTTTTTGACTATATCCCCACCTCCACCTCATTTCCCTCATTTCACTTGTGAGAGAGAGCGAGAGAGCGAAATTGCATGTGCTGTTTTTGCATGTTTCTTGAGCTATCTTGCAGGTACAGGTCACATCACCATCTCCAGCCTTCCGCGCAGGTACGGAACTCGACGAAACTGTCTCGCAGTCGCCGCCTTCTGTCCATCGCGATTGACAGAAATTTTCACTTGTTGGTAAATCTGAGTGCACCACAGTGGACTAGAGACCCTGCACACCACATTCCCACTAAAATTTTTAAAAATCTTGCAAAATTTCAGTCCATCGCGATTGACAGCCCTGTCCATCGCGATTGACAGCTCTGTCCATCGCGATTGACTGCCAGTCCATCGCGACCGACTGCCTGTCCATCGCGATTGACTGAACCTCTTGTCCATCGCGATCGACTGAAGTCTCTGTCCATCGCGATTGACTGCCTGTCCATCGCGATTGACTCAACCCCTTGTCCATCGCGATTGACTGAGGTCTCTGTCCATCGCGATTGACTGCCCGTCCATCGCGATTGATTGAATTGGGTGTCCATCGCGACCGACTGAACTCTCTGTCCATCGCGATTGACTGCCTGTCCATCGCGATTGACTCAACCCCTTGTCCATCGCGATTGACTGAGGTCTCTGTCCATCGCGATTGACTGACTGTCCATCGCGATTGACAGCCCTATCCATCGCGATTGACAGCCAATTTTAGCCAAATTTTTTAGGGTTTGTTAGTTGAAAAGTTGGGCTAATTTTGGGCACAAATATTATGCTCTTGAGCACATGGGGAAGCCTTAGGAAAACAACTTGGGGAAAACCTGTTGCATAGTGATCCTGTTTGAACCCTGTCGTAACCCTAGAACCCTGAACGGTCACAACTTTTTCATACGAGATCCATTTTTTGAGATCTAGGGCTTGTTGGAAAGCTCGTAGCATATACTACACGCCCTCAACTGTTTTTTATAAAGATAATGCATTGATTTTTAGATAGGGTATCTTGAAGTTGACCATACCCAGGGGGATCAAAGTCAGGGGTCCTTAGGATTGTTTTCTTGAAAATCACTATGCAAGTTTGTGTTTGTGCTACATGAATGAAAATAATTGGTTCTGTCTTTGGAATGTAAATTTCAAAGCTAACTTTGAAACTCTTACAGAGCATCGAGAGGCGTTCTAAGCAAGTGTAAGTGCGAGCTTGGGAACACATTTCCTGGGCACTCAAGGGCAACCGAGCAGGAAACAAAAGGTTGGACACTTTTAACCCCCTCTGTCAATTCATAGCTTAGGCTAAGAACGACGAGAGGTAGGAGTAAGTCAGAGCGACGATAGGCAGACATCAAGTTGAAGACTACCTAAAAACTCAAGTTCAAGATAAAAATCTAATCTCTGTACGGTCGGTAACATAAAGGAAAGAACCTAACGTGGAACGATCAACCTAAAAGTACGAAGAACACTCAAGTATTCCGACGACGTGATATCAGACAAGAACTCAAACGTGATAAAATAACTAAAAAGAATCAAGTGACTGGTACCAATTAATCGGCAACGAGGTTGTACTCTGAAAAAAAAAAAATTTTGGGCTAATCAGTTAGGCATATGAACCTTAGATCAGGACGACATTTAGCAAGGGAAAGACAAAGCCTTAGGTCTTCAGAGGCTAGTGTCAATCACACTGCAAGGTCTTGGGCCCAGCAGTTGAGCCACCACTCATACTACCCTAGCTCTGAGACCAGTGAGTCAGAAATGTCTCAAGGCATGGACAGACCTACGGGAAGTTCAGGAGTGCCTTACCTGTACAGGGTAGAAGGCCCTTACAAAACGCAGCTGGAGTACCTTAGGACCAACCGATTAGGTGCTAACATCTATGAGGACGGCTTAGGAAGATCTGTGGTCCAGATTAAAAACCCTGATCAATCCATTGGACTAGAGCACCCAGCTGTCAAGTTTGAAAATGGTGCATACCTGGACAAAGAAGGAACTATATATGTAGTCACTAGTCACCCTGATAGGACCGATGACTTTGGGAATGTAATCTCAGAAGCGGACTTAGGTGACCTGGAACAAGGGAACATGGGTGCGGAACCTAGAACCCCTCGAGGTAAATCAGTTCTCACTAGGATTATCACGCCTGAATGGGTCCCCCAAGACAACAAGAGCATAGAGTTGCTCCTCAATCGAGAAACTGATGAAGCCTTTTGGAGGTATAAGTCTAATCAGCCGACAGACATAGGAAATATCATGATCTATGAGTTTAAGGATCCGGATAGCCCAGGCAGAGTGACCTATTTAGATCATGCTTCAGAATGGATCTTTGTGGTGACAGAAAATGATAGGCATGCTTACACTTGGAAGGGTGAATTTATTTTCCCTCAACCAAGATCAAATGTATCCTATGGTCACCCTGGGGCTGGAACTTCCCAAGCTCATGGTACGCAAAGAGACAGAAGTAGAGATAGACCAGAAGTAAGTTTTGCCAACCCAGTGGGCAGAGAACGAGAACGGAGACAAATAGGGTAGAACCTCCTGAGATGCATAGAGCCCACAGGAACCAAAGAATTGTAGATGGATTCCCTCTGCCGAGGCCTAGAGAGCACGCAAGAACTTTGAGACCCACCCAGCTAGTTAAGTCCATGAAGAATTACTTTGACGGCACAGGAGATCCCTATGATCATGTGGCGGAGTTCAAGCAATCTTGAGAGCTGAACAGGTTGAGGATCTGTTCACGCAGTACAATGCCTTCGGTCTAACCCTTAGGAACACAGCACTTACATGGTTTCAACCATTGGATGAGCGTCAGTTCAGGAGCATAGACCAACTCCTAGAGGCTTTCATTGTAGAGTTCTCTAAGAGTGGCATAAGACACAATACCTCATCATTGATTCACAGCTTCAAGCAAACCCCTCAAGAGACCGTGAGACTTGCAGGAAGAAGATTTAGACAATACCTGGAAAGGTGCCCTATTTCGGAGCTACCCACATCTGCTAAACAAGTAGCCTTATTCCTTGATGGATTGCTGAGTACGAAATTGAGATCCTATGTGTATCTGAAGGACCCTAGGACTATAGAAGAGTGTGTACGCATGTGCATTGACATTGAAGATAACCTAGGGGAGGAATTAGAGCTTTCCAAAATCTACAAAGATTCAGATAGTGCTTCTAGTCACTCTTCCACGCAATCCACATCAATTGAGGAACTCGCAGAGAAAGTGGCACAAAAACTAGGCGTCTCTAGCAAACAAATTCCTAGGTTTGCCCCTGTGAAAAGATGCTATACTTGTGGTGGCGACCACATGGCGAATGTCTGCCCGATTATGGCTCAACCCCAAGTAAACCCTAGTAGCCAGTACTGCACCATAGAACGGAGATACACCAATCACACCGCACAAGATTGCCCATACAACAAGCAGGCAGTTAGGCAACCCTATCCGCAGCCCTACCAACAAGGCCGATACCAGAACCAAAATCCACCACCACAATATGCTAGACCCCAACAAACCTACCAACCACAATATCTGGCCCAACAGAGACCCCAACCGGTGCTAGCTCAACAGCCTCTAAACCCCGCTAACGTGATTCCAGTAAAGTATGCTGTTGCAGAAGAAAACCTGAATAGGGCCATAGTACCAGTAACCCCATTGATCTCAGAAAGTGACCCGAGTGACCATAGCTTTGATTCTACACATGTCGATAGTCCCCAAGCTTACTACATGCAGTCTCCAGAACATGGTGAGTCCTACTATAGTGAAGAACCAAGTGAACCTAGTTGGGAGTCGGATTACACGAACGTCATGTATGCAAACCCCAACCCTAGGCCTCAACCTAGGCAGGTACGACCACCCTTTCCTAGAGGACCATGCTACCGATGTCAAGGGGATCACTTCATTCGTGATTGTCCCTTACCTCCACCTACACAAAATCAGTCCGTGACGATCCAAGGCTTTTGCCAAGACTGTGGAAAAGAGCATCTCTTACGAGATTGCCCAAAGAACCCCAATAATATGCCAAAAATCACTCCTATCAATGTGATTGGTTTGGTTGTGGATGCCTCAGGAAGTGTCACTTCCACTGCACCAGTGCAGGTGGTTACTAGAGCTCAGGCATTGCAGCAAAACCAAGAGGCAAGCCAGGAAAAGGGCCCAGAGGCTAGTGAAACCGAGAGCGTGACAAAGAAAAGGGCTAGAGCGTGGAAAGATAGTCGAGAAAGAATGAAAAGACAATGGGCAAAAAAGATAAACGAACTTGAAGAAAGCATAAGAGAAACCAAAGCGAGGATAACTAAACTCACAGCTCCAACTCCCTCTCACATTACCCCGCCTCCACCACTCCCACCTCCATCCAACCCACCACTTTCCCCACCGCCTCATCAAATCCCACCACCCCCTAGAGTAGGATCAGTCCTAGCTGACCCCACTCCCGAGGACCTTAATATGATGCTTAAAGCATATCAGGCCAGAATCCAAGAAGGGCCAACCATCACCGATCATGAAAAGTGCTACCCTAGAGCCGAGCTAGAGCTTGAACGAACTAAGATTTGTGCCAAAATGGTGGAATTGGCTCAGACCATGTTTGAGGCCAGCCGCCTATTTAACATTTCTAGTTCAGCTAAGACGCAGTTACACTTTGATGGACTGCTGGAAAGAATAGAGAAGTTAATTGCACAATCAGAGAAGGAACCTGCCCCTCAACGAAAGGAGAGGGCAAGAGAACGGATAAGCCAGCCTCTTCAGGAAGCCCATGTGCCTCCTCAAGAAGCTTATCTTCCCCCCCAAAAGTCACATGAGCCTCCCCCGAAAGCTTATGTACCTCCACAGGTAACCCACATTCCTTCTCAGAGAGCGTATGAGCCTGTTCGGGAAAGTAATAGAATAAGTAATCCTCCCCAAGAAGCTTGTGCTCCAGCCATTTGCGAGAACAAGGAGAGAGTCAACAATAGAATAAGCCCTCCTTCCCAGGTTGCTTATGCGCCCAATTCTACGGAGCCAGACACTTCCTCTTCTATGAATCGGTTTGCACCAGACTTCCTACGAGAGATTCAAGAAGACAAATGGGATAACGAAAGTGAGGTCGCCCCTCCTTTTGAACTTGTGGACGATGCACACGACCAATTCCCACAAGACATCCCATCTATTTACGGGGAGCATGAGAGTGTTCAGTCTCACGAGAGATTAGACTTTGAGTCCAATTCCATACAAGAGCTACCCCACTTCACAGGCCCATGGGAAGCAAAGTCCACATGTATGAGAGCACCCACAGTCATGGTAAGGAATGACGACTCAGTCATACCTAGGAACACAGAGGTAGTGAAGAACGCTAACGTGCAGTGTAATCTCAAGTTAGAAGAGCTACTCAAGGTTAGACCTGAATTATGGAAACATGTAGCCAAACAAGTACCAGAGATAGCAAAACCTCGTTCCCAGGAAGGATCCCATAGGACAGTGCCAGAAATTCCCTTGGATAAGATAGGAGATATGTGTGAAGGTGAAGAAGGGAACACCTATCTTCCCATCACCTACCAGGAATACACCACCAAGGCGATTTTGGACTCAGGTGCAGGAGTTGCAATTGCCACCACCTCCTTATGGAAGCGTTGGGGCAAACCAGCACTCAGGCCAACGAGGATGAAATTGCAAATGGCCGATGGTCACATAGAGAGACCCTTAGGATTGCTAGAAGGAATAACTCTCACCACTTGTGGTGTTGAGTTTGAACATACCTTTGCCATATGTGACTTCAGCAAAAATCATGCCTATGAGATGATTTTGGGAAGACCATTTATGTGACAGTTGCAAGTGGTGCAGGATTGGGGGACCAATTCTTTGTACCTGCAACACTTAGGTGTCACGACCAAAGTCAATCTCAAGGATTATTCTCATAGAGATGTCCCTCCTATCCAATGGAATCCCATCCATAGAGCCAAAGAGGATACAGAATCGGTGCATTCCATAGTGTCTGGATCCTCATGGATGCATGAAGACACCCACTTATGGATGTGCAAGGTAGCAGTAGAAGAAGAGAAGAGAGAGAAAGCCAGAGAGGTAGGTGCGAAAGAAACCCATAGATCAATCCAAGACCCAGCCTATGCACCTGTAGTTTTTCCAGACGAAGAATTTGAACCTCACGGTTGGGCAGAAATCTTAGCAACAATGGACGTAGCCATCAACGAAGAACAATGGACACCTCACTGTGATGAAGATGGCTATGATATTTCAGTCTTCTCCATAGAGCCAATCATGGGAGAGGCAGTTCTAGAAGAATGCGAACCTAGCCCTGATGCATTTGAGGATGCAAGTGACTCCGATCTAGAGTCAATCATTATGGATCCACCATTTGCATCAGATGAAGAATATTTCCATGAAGTAGAATTTCAACCCCAGAGGCATGGAGAGGTTACAAATGATGTAAGATTAGCAACACATATGACCCCGAAGGAAGAAGGAAAGAAACGAAAGAAGAAAGAAGTCTCACCAGAGGAGGAAGAATCTTTGTTTGAGGTCCCAGAAAATTTTAAGAAGTATGAGATAGATGACAGGAGAGTCATGATAAGAATGCCTAAACGAGAAGCACAATCAGGAGAGGCCTATGATAACAAAGAAACCACCAAGAAAATAGTCGTGGCCATAGAAGAAGGAGAGGAGAGATGCACATATATAGGCCATGACCTGACAGAAGAAGAAGAGCATGAATTGATTGCCTTGCTAAGAGAATACAGAGATGTATTCGCTTGGAGTTACAAGGATTTGAAAGGGGTTGACCCGGACATATGCTCACACACTATTCCCATGATCTCAGATGCTAAACCCTCTAAGCAAAAGCCTTATACATATAACGATAATTACGCCGCTAAGATCAAAGAAGAGATAGATAGACTGGTTGAAGCTGGATTTATCTATGAAATTGAGCACACTGAATGGGTATCCCCCATCGTAGTGGTGCCCAAGAAGAATGGCAAACTGCGTGTGTGCATTAACTTGAAAAAGGTTAATGCAGCCACAATTCGAGATAACTATCCGCTTCCCATAACAGAACATCTCTTAGAAAGAGTGGCAGGCAAGGAAGTGTACAGCTTCCTTGATGGATTTTTGGGCTACAATCAAGTAGCCATAGCTCCAGAGGATCAGCATAAGACAGCCTTTGCCACAGAATGGGGCATTTTTGCTTTTAGAGTAATGCCATTTGGGCTTACCAATGCACCAGCCACCTTCCAGAGGCTGATGTGCCATGTGTTTAAGGAGTTCCTGAGGAAGAGTTTAGAAGTCTATGTTGATGATCTCTGTGCTCATTCTAATGTTAGACAAACCCATATTCCTGAACTCAAACAAATCTTTGACAAATGTAGAGAGTACCAAGTCTGCCTGAACCCAGAAAAGTGCGTTTTTATGGTAAGGCAAGGTAAGATTCTAGGACACATAGTGTCAAAGAATGGCATATCTACTGACGAAGAGAAAGTGAGAGCCATAGCAGAGCTACCTAGGCCAAAGAATGTCAAGGAAGTACAAGCTTTCATGGGGCATTGTGGTTATTATCGACGATTTATACACATGTATGCTGTCATTGCAAAGCCCATGTACGGACTTCTGACAAACTTTGAGTGGACGGATGAATGTGAGAATTCCTTCCAAGAGCTTAAACGAAGATTATGTTCAGCACCAATCTTGACCACACCAGATTGGAATAAGCCATTCCATGTTCATGTGGATGCATCCAATTATGCTATTGGATGTGTGCTTGCACAACCTACTGGTGAAGGTAATATGGATCTTCCAATTGCCTATGCCAGTAGACAATTGAATGCGGCTGAACGGAATTACACCACTACAGAGCGCGAAGGATTAGGCATGGTATATGCAGTCAAGAAATTTAGACACTATTTGCTTGCAAATAAGTTTAAATTTTTTACTAATCATCAGGCATTGTTATATCTTGTAAACAAGCCATGCAATACAGGAAGATTAGTAAGATGGTTTCTCTTGCTAATGGAATATGACTTTGAGGTTGTGGTAAGAAAGGGTAGGACTCACTTGAGAGCAGATCACCTCTCTAGGCTCACATCAGGAGAAGCCCCACAAGGAGTGTCAGATGACCTTCCTGATGCTTACTTGTTTAATTTGGAAGTGGTGCCGCAGTGGGCCAAGCCAATAGTACCAGTATTGACATATGGGCCTAATCATCCAGTGATAAACACACGGAATAGGGAGATTGTAAAAGCCCAAAAGTACCACATCATGGCAGGAAGCATGTACAAGCACACAGATCAAGGGATCTTGGCTTGTTGCGTAGAAGAGGATGAGTACGCTAAATGGTTGCAATTAGCACATGTAGGTGCATTAGAGCAACACCATTCAAAGCAACGAACTTTACAGACCTTAAAGAGACTCGGAGTACATTGGCCAACTATGGAAGCTGATGTCCAAAAGTTGTGCAAGGAATGCCCAATCTGTTGCACTAAACCACCTGTGGAACATGCCACTCTCTATCAAGTATCCATTGTGCCAGATTGGAGTGAACCTCTAGTATCATTCTTGAGGACAAACACATTCCCTCCAGACATGACTCTAGCTAGGAAAAGGAGTTTAGAACAAGAAGCCCAGGATTACTCACTCATAGGTGATAATCTATATAAGCGCGGTAAAGATGGTTACCTGAGACTGTGTGTCCATGAAAGTGAATATCTCAAGATCTTGGAAACTGCTCACCAAGGTGTAGCAGGAGGACACTTTGGACCAGATCGGGTGATCAAGGCGATACTATTTGCGGGCTTCTGGTGGCCTACCCTTCACATGGATGCACATACCTATGTGAAACGGTGTGATGTCTGTCAGAGGCTCAGTATCCTATACGCAAAGATGAGATGCCACTGAAACCTATGATGGGTGGACGTGCATTCTCTAAGTGGGGAATAGACTTCGTAGGTCCTATTAATCCCCCAGCTAAGGGTTCTCATGCGGAATACATCATTGTTGCGACAGATTATCTCACCAAGTGGGTAGAGGTAAAGGCTACGACAAAGAACGATGCTCAAACAACTGCCAAATTCTTGTTTGAGAATGTATTCACGAGATACGGACTACCTATAGAGCTTGTAAGTATAGAGGCACTCATTTCTTGAACGAAGTGATTGAAAATCTACTCCAAGAATTCTTGGTAATACACAAGAAGTCTGCCCCGTATCACCCTCAAGCTAATGGGCAAGCTGAGAGCACTAATAAGATCTTATGCAATGTACTAACGAAATTAGTGAACACTAAACGCTCTGATTGGGACAAACAGCTACACCATGCTGTTTGGGCATACCGAGTTGCCTACAAAACGGTACTCCAAGCCACCCCCTTTCAGATGGTATTCGGCCAAAACGCTGTGCTACCCTTGGATTTCCTGATTCCTACGTTGAAAGTAGCACAAGAACACGAATGGACAGGTCATGAGCTCTCCTCTAGGATCTTTGACCTTGAACGATTAGGAGAAACAAGACTGAGAGCCGCTGCTGGAATATATGCAGCTAAAAAGAGGCAGAAGGCATACTTCGATGCCCATGTGAAGGATAAAGGCTTGAAAGCCGGAGATCTAGTTTTAGTCTATACACTGAAACAACACGCGAGGAAGCTAGAAAAGAGAGGCTACGGACCTATGATTATCAATAGGATCTCCACGAGTGGAGCAGTGCAATTAGCCACATTAGAGGGCGATGTTCTCCCTAACTATATTAGCGGATGCAGAGTCAAGTTGTATCAGGAACCCCTCACGGAGGAAATGCTCAGCCGACTCAACACTGCTAAGAAACGCAAAGAGGAAGAGAAGCGAATTAGAGAAGAAGCTCAAGCAGAAGCTTTAGAACGCATCAGAAGGATGAAATTACGAAAGCAAGGTAGAGAGCAGCCTAGGACAAATGACTATGCAGATCAAGGATATCATATGGCAATGTGTGAAGTCGCCGGAACCAGCTCACCTAGGATAACTGATCGACGTCCTTTTGTAACCCTAGATATAGGACAAGGAAAAAGTGCAAGGACTGTAAGAGCCTTGATTGACTCAGGTGCAGCCACTAGTGCTGTTAGAGTGTCTTACTATCAAGAGTTACAGTTAACTGTCAATCCTGTGGAAGCATATCTCATAGGATTGGGAGGCGTGGAAACCCCTTGTATGGGCGAGGTGGAACTTCCCCTCTACATTCATGATGAGGCAATGACAGTTAAAGTACTAGTGTGTCAAGATGAGGATCTCACTGAACCTCTTGTCTTGGGTCCAGACTGGATCTATGACCAAGCAGTCAACTTAAACCTAAGAAGTGGACTTCTTCAGGTATGGGTCAATCATAGTCGAATTACAATAGAGTTGGATAAGGGAGCACTCAAGGAACTAGAAAAGGCACAGACTCCTGGTCCCTCCAGGGGTGCACATGAAGTTGACCATGCTGTTCTTGTCCAAAACTATGTGTTGCAGAGGAATGATATTCGCAAAAAAGGAGTCAGGGATGCAAAGGAATTCCCTTCTTTTCCAAAGGCCAGAAGGAGGCAACAACCAAAGGTGGAGCAAAGGCAGAAGAAGCAGAGTACTACCTATGCCGGACATCAAAAGAACCTGCGTAGCAGAATGTCTCGACAAGTGAATCAAGTGTGGGTGCGAAAAGGCGAACACCCGGTTGCACCCACGCCAACAGCATGGGCGAAGCCTCTTATTAATAACCATCAACACATCACTAATAAGAGGTCTTCCGGAAATTCTTCTGCTAACGTGAAATCTATTTGGGTGCCCAAAAAGTCGATGAAGGCTAGCCCACCATCAAGACAAATTTGGGTGCCTAAGGCTTGTTTGCGGGCTCAAATAGCTACACCAAGAATACACCCTACACAGCATGATCCATTCACTCGCACAGCCTACATCCACTCATTTTCAACACCAAGGCACATGAACACGAACAGAATCAGTTGTAAATGGGCCCCTAAAAGGCCTCAGGTTAAAGCTGACACACCTATAAAGCTCTCGAGAACCTCTACGGAACCACGAGTAAAACCCATCCACTGCATTTGGCAGCCCAAGACTTGTAACAAACCCCCTGACCCTATTGTAAATTCATGACCACCTACTAACCGCTTCACTCTTAATTCACATCATTTCGCTTAGCTCTTAGGTCTACCTAACTCCTAACTACACACACCAGCACCGAGCACTTATTAACTCCTAACCACTCCAGAACTTTAAGTTAATATTGTAACAAGGGACACCATGTCATTTTTGTGTCCATTGCAATGTTAACGTTTATTCATATATTCTCACAGAATCAGCTGCGACATTTTCAACATGGCTGAGGCAGCAGGAACTAGCTCTCACACAGAAACAAACCCGCAAGTGGTGGACTTGGACAGTTTACCCATTCTGCCTGAGACAGTTGAAAGACCAGAAGAGTTGCAGGCCGTCAAAATCATACCTATTGCGGACCCTCCGCGTGGCCACACCATGCCCGTGGGAAAGACTTCACATTGGTTTACCGAGGTAGCAGGACCCTTGGGGGAAGGAACGTATCTATGGGAATCAGAGTTGGACTACAATGGAAAGCAAGGCAGATACCATTTCTTTACAAGAGAATTTGAGAAGTTACAAAATGCGGAAAGTCTACGTCCGATATGGGAAAAAGCCGGATTGAGTGCCTATTTCAGTGCCCGACTCCCAAAACCTGACTTCATGCGATGCTACTATCTCATCAACACCTTGACTCCAAATCCGAACCCAAAAGGTGCAAGCTCATTTGTGATTCCATCTCTGACAAAGGGGAATGAGCTCAAGAGGTTTAGGCTATCAAACAATTTGGTGAGAGAAGCTCTGGATATGCGCGGCATGCATATTCCTACAGAAAAGGAAACCCTAGTACCGGACTACATGAAGAATCAAAGTCTCACCAAACTCAAGGACATGGTATCCATGACGCCTAATATTGCAATACACCTTCGCATGTGCATGCAACACTTTGCTTTCCCGGCGCAGGATAGATTCACCATGCCGCACAAAAAGATTTGGTTTAGCCTGTATCTGGCAGAGACACAGAGCCTCACCATCAACCTACCCCACTGGATAATTGATCAGATACACTTAGCTCACAAACGCTGGCCGCGGAAACAGGTTTGATATGGTTGCTGTGCTCTGACAAGAATCATCTATAGGTGTTTGGCTTATGACATCCCAATCCAACGAGCCCTGATGTGGAATCGGGTAGAGCAGTTTCGAGGCAGGACATCCACGGGACCCCCTTCTAAGAAGATGAGAGGCACGGTCCAAGTCCCATGTGCTCAACCACGTGGAGCCACCCTAACACCAGACGTCACACCACCACCCCGAAGAGTCCGACCATTCACACTCCGACTTCCAAGACGCAGCACCGATGGTTCCACTTTGATATTTCCTCCCATCCCAACGGATCTCGAATTTCCTAGTGGTGCACCTTTGGAAGAACTCACTAATGAAGACTTCGAACAAATATTACAAGATGTAGAGCTGGAGGCAGAAGAGGCACAACAAGCGGAAAATGTACAAACGCAGGCCACAACCTCCCAAGCACCTGTCACACCTGTTGAAGTGGAGGAAGAAGAGGACGGAGACGAAGAACAGGAGGATGATGAGGAGGAGTATGATCAAGAGCAACAAGAGGAGCAACAAGAAGTGCCAGAACTTGTAGGTGCACCTGCATATACAACTCAACTACGAAGGCTATATGACACTATCAAAGCAGTACAAGAAAGACATCAACTCTCTCTGGTATCAGGTCAAGCTTTGATGCAAGAAATGCTATCAGATGAAGGGGTGGACCAACACTTCATTGACACCCTCAAATTAGTGTCAGACTCTTTAGGAGTTCCAGAGGCTGTCCACACCGCAGTCCGCCAGTCCGTAAGATATGACAAACGTAGAGTGGACACGTTACCACGAGCAGGTAAGACTATCAGGATACCTGTCACAGAACCAGAAGTACCTATTGAGACCACAGCCACTCCCACAACCACCACTGACCTCTCCGTTGAAGCCTTCGTTCAGACATCACCCATCTCACCCCAGCGTCCTCCATCACCACCTTCTCCACCCCCACCACCACCTCCCACCTCGGAGGAAACGACAGTCATCACCTCTACATTCACTTATAACCCATCATCATTCAAATCATTCTCATTTCGAGAACCCACCTCACAAGACACCCTCTTCTCCTTCGTCACCAATCCCTTGTACACTTCATCCCGTCTATCCTCTGAACCCATGACTGGCCATCCCATAATTACAAGTGTAGTTGGAAACCCAGCACCCACAGAAGGCACCCTGTGTTTCCCGACCTATCCCCCAATACGAGTACCTCCATTCCATGACCCTCACCTCCCAGCGGGCCCCTACACCTCTTTCAACCGGACCTCACCACCCCCATACCCGTCCTTTGTGGAGCAGTTCTTCCGCTCTCCAATGTTTCAAAGGCACCTTTCCCCGCTGTTCGCAACGACATCAATTTACACGAACACCACACTCACCTCACCTACCATACCCAACTACATGGTAGCCCCTATACACACCACTCTGTCTGACCCGATGGACATTTCACCCACCACAGCACCTCTCCCCACGATTCCACCCTCTCCCCCTCCACTACCCCCCACCTCACCACTCACATCATTGGCACACACAGCATTCACTACCCCCCTACCCAATCCCTCCTCCCCTGCATTTCAAACTTTTCCCCTTGCATCTCATAATGTAAATAGCACGTTCAACACATTACTTCAGTGTGCACATCAGCTACAACAAGACTACCATCAATTGGAAGAACACACTGCTGCCCTCCAGGCAGAATCTCAACGTCTGCAAGCTAGAGTCACCACTCTTGAGGCTGACTACCAGACGCTCCTAACCGAGCATACCACACTACAACAGGCTCACTCCGAATTGGAAGCAAAGACATCAACTGTAGATGACCAAGCAGTCAAGGAACTAGAAACAGTGCTTCAAGCGCAAATGATATCTAACGCCACACTCAGACGCAACATTGGGCTATTAAGGAAGCATATGGCCGCAACACTAGAAGAGAACAAACGACTTCAACAACAAAATCAAGACAACTTTGAAGCGGCTATGGAAGGAACCGTAGGCGCAACCATTAGCCCTACCAGATATAGAGCAGTTCCTTCAGAAGACATCTGCATCCTACTTGAGGAGCATGCAAATTTCCTGGAGTCATATGAAAAACTAGAGACCGAATGTGCCGATCTAAAGAAACAGTTAGCCAGTGTACCCACTGCTCAACAGGAGCCGGTAATCTTGCAACAATCTACAGAAGAGATGGAGACCCTTCGGAAACAGGTGGCAGAACTCCAAGCACGCCTACTACCATATGAACGACCACCCTCGCCCATTGAAGAACCAGAACCTGAAACAGTAGTGGAAATCCCCGTCGAGGACAGCTACGAAGAGCCCTACGAGCCTATGCCGACGCCTGGTGGTCGAACTACAGAAGAAGGACAAGACACGTTAGAAATTCAAGTTCCAGATTGGGTCAGAAGGGTCGAGAAAGTGGGTAAGACACATGATGATCGTGTGGCCGTGCAAATGCAATCTCTCACGAATCTGGAAGAAACGGTCCTTCGGTCTTCCTACTTTCAACAGTTATCCCATCAACGGTTAATCACAACATCAGAATCGCAATACATGCCTTATTTTGTCTTACTACATGATTATAATGCAGAAGTCAAAAGACATACAGGGAAGGAGCCCACATTCGCTACTCAATTCGAGATAGGGGATTTACCGACCGATGCACGTGCTGGCTCGATTTTCCAACCTAATTGGCGTGCACGTTTACTCACCGATTACCCAGAGATGATGAGTACCTGGGCTACCATGCCACTCTATATCAAGTATAATCCATGCTATTGTCCAGTGGTACGTCGCAGATCCTGGCAAGCATTTGCAATCAAGGTACGCAACAATAAAGAGTGCTCGGCTTGGGTTAACTATCCGTATTTTGCTCCACCTCGAGGACCTCCAACCGTAGCCTACATGATATCAACAATTCGACACTGGTCTACACGTCTCAATAATGTACCCGACATCGCGGCGAAAATGTGTATGAAGATCTTTGAGCTCATGACCATTGTCTTCAAAACCTTTCGGAATGTCCAAGCTCCATACATCTCCGCCCCTGGATTCGCTCAAGGCAACAAGGATTTAGTCTACGACATGAGCCAAACCCCCTCGGTCACTGTCATCTTTGCTTGGCATGCACGAATCAAGTACTTGCCCGCATGCTTCAAGCAAACATTTGAGGAAATGTTCTCTACGGGCTTCTGGGAATACAATTCCGAAATTTTCATTCCCAGACCCACACATTTGCTACATCTATTCGCAGTAGAACAAGCGATCCATGCAGATCAGTTACGTCTGCCACATCCGGACGTTCCAGGACCAATCGATTGGGATCGTATGATGACAGATTTGGCCAGAGGACTACGCTTACAAGAACATCAGCTTGCCACTCAGGTTGTGGAATATTACATCCAACACTCCCAGCAACAAGGGTCTGTCAGGGACGACAGACGCGAGAGAGGGGGGGGTGTTGAGAGCAGTATGGGCACCCAAGGATTGACTAGACAAGGAAGCCAGGGCACCCAAGGATTGACTAGACAAGGAAGCCAACGGAGAGAGTCAGAACAAGGTGAAGGAGTAAGTAGACAAAGCAGTCGACGCAAATTTGGCAGATAGGCCCTTCAATTTTTCCAAATCTACATCTTTTAACAGTGATTCTTATCACTAACAATCATTGTAAATACCATTTCATATTTTTGTAGCTCCATTTTGTGCAAGCCAAGGAGTCCTTGAGCTTGAGGAGCCTTAGAAGTACCTACATATCAATTTTCATATTTTTTAGACTCCGTTTAAGCCCTCAAATTGGCCCTGGAACCTAATTTTTAACTAGGCCAGACACTAGGTCTGGACAGGGCCAAAACCTAGTCAAAAACTATAAAAAGAGCTAGAGAGCTCATTTTTGAGGTTAGATTGTAATTGAAACGAACTTGTAAGAGCATTTTGAAAGTAATCTAAAAGCTCCATTGATTCTCACTCTTTGTCTTACCGTGTGTGCGCGTGTGTGTGTATGTGTGTGCATGCTAGTGTGCTTCTCACTCACGCACTTGTGCAGCCACTTGCTCGAGGTCTTCATACCATCCTCACGTCTTCCCGGATTGACATTAAAGGAGGTGCTACTCATCATAGAGCTACACAAGCCAACTCTCTAACAAGCCAACCCCAAAAATGAGCTCTCTAGCTCTTTTTATAGTTTTTTTTTACTAATTTTGGCCTTGTCTAGACCTAGTGTTCGGCCTAGTTAAAAATTAGGTTCCAGAGATTATTTGAGGGCTCAAACGGAGTCTAAAAATTATGAAAATTGGTAGGATGATACTTCTAATATTCCTCAACCTCAAGGACTCCTTGGCTTGAACAAAATGGAGTTGCAAAAATGTAAAATGGTATTTACAATGGTTTTTAGTGATATGAAATCACTGTTTGTAAAGGGATTTCTTCAGAAAATTCGACATACACTTCCTGGAGCTCCCTACTTTCTCCCTTTTCTTGTGTGTCCACCTCTTTGATGCATTCAGACACCTTGTGCTTGACCTTGAGTGTCAATAGGAACCCACAAGGTTTGAGACCGGCTTGCTGTGATGAGCTGCTCATTCTCCTCTTAAGCTAAAAGAATTCCAAGATACCCGAATTTCCTTATGCCACCAACCTTCTCTACACCAGACCTCCACCTTCTCTAGGAGCTTGCTCTTGTGCACACCTTGCACTCAAGATTCCAATAGGGTTGGAGTGAGGGACACCTTCTATGGACGTGTTGAAGAATCACTCACGAATTTGACGTACAGACAGACATAAAAAGAAAGATAAAGAGAAGCGGAATCAAATATTCAGAAAATCAAAAGCCTTAATGAAGAGACAAATTCACGGCCGTTATGTACAGTACAGAATCTTGCAGAATCAGAGTTCGTTACACCAAATCAGACTGTATATACAGAGAGAACGTGGAGGGAAGTGCGAACTAGAACGTGCGTGAGAAGAGCGCGCAGTATAAATAGAGCACATAAAAGAGGTCAGACTAGAAGTGGAGTGATATGAGGAAGTGAGAAGACGCCAGAGATTGCGTATGTACAGAGAGTGAAGAGAGAGAGTGAGAAGTTCTCAGAAGACGCCATAGATCGCGTATGTACAAATGAATAACAGAAACTTGAAATGTCAGGAATTCATCTGAGAGAGATGGTAGAAGAAACTACTCAGTGTAGGAGAGTTTCTATAGCTTGAGCAAGAAGAGGCCAAGCTAACTTGTACACATCTTCTCTAATAGAAAACACATGTTCATGTGGAAGTTTGAGTGCACTGTTTGTATGTGAAGAACTCTGTGTATTTTTCGTGTTCGGTAGAAAGTTCGTTAACCGTTAACAGTTACAATTCGTTAGTAAGCATGTCCCTCGGTACTCTCTCAGTCAATGAATGTTTTGGTTCTAATAGAGTTATCTCAGTAAACGTATTTTCGATCAGTTACAGTTTTCTCAGAAAACGTGTTTTCCGGTAGAACAATGAAGTATATCTCGCAGAGTAAATTAAAGTTTTGTATGAGAGTTAGCTTATGTTATAGGTAGACATCTCTACTATCAGTTCATCAAAGATTTCGGTGAAATTGATATGTACACACAGTACAAAGTCTAACCGGAAAGAGACATTCTGAACCAGAGAAGTTTTTCTTAAACTTCAGAAAGTGTTCACTCAGTGAAGGAAGCTCTCGTATCACTTCCTTACTTCTTGTATACTCACTTGAAGTAATCACAAACAGAATAGAAGTTGATTCCGGTAAGATTCCGTTATAATTACGGTGTCAGTCTGGTGACTAGTCGGGTGAAGTTCTAGCGAATTTTCAGTAGATTTAAAACACAGTCATATATGTTTTGAGCGCCAGAAACCGTGCTAAGCTACTGCTGATTATAGAGGTGTTCTAATATCACTCTAGCTTAGCTCTCTATTCGGTGGCGCGGCGATTTCCGCAGACTTGACAAGATTCAAGCCTTTGTCCTGATGACCACCAGCAGTGGTATCAGAGCAAAAGTTAATCGCCCACAAGTGGTATCAGAGCCAGAATATCCACCCTCAATTGGCGTTAGAGCTGTGAGATCCAAGAAGTGGGTTCAGAGCCAGAGCATTTCCCATAATTGATATTAGAACAGGTTAACCACAAAAAGTGGAACCAGAGCGAGAAAGATTCTGAAGAGCAGAAAGATTCTCAAAGGTCACCGGAAGTAACAGAAACAAGAAGATCATGGAAGATCATGTCCAAATTGATAAATTGGACAGAGATAATTATCCCGCATGGGTAATGCGTATGGAAGCCTTACTTATGAGTAAGGACTTAATGATGTATGTGACCGGAGAAGAAAAGAAGCCGACTTTCGAAGATGATAGTCAACCGTAAAAAGAAGAATTAGAAGCCTTGAAGCTGTGGCAGAAGAAAGATGCAACGGCAAGAGCTTACATCTACAATACCGTTACAGACCATTTACTACCGCACATTAGAAGTCTGGAGAAAGCGGAGGACATATGGAGTGCATTGGAAGATCACTTCCAAAATACTACGAAAGCTAGGAAGGCTAGCTTATGGTCCGAGTTCACAACGTTCAAAAAGAAGTCGAGTCAAAGCATTAGTGACTACGTTACTAAAATGAAGGATCTAGCAGATAGTCTTGGATCCATAAATGAAGATGTCGAAGATCACAGATTGATAGCGCAACTACTAACAGGTTTGAGAGGAGATGAAAGGTGGAAACCTTTCGTACTCTCGACTGAACTATCTTTAAATCATTTTGTACCAGATTTAAATCAGTTGCTTGGTTTGATGCTCACATATGAGCAAGACCTGAAAGGAGATGCAGATAAAGGACAAAGCTCTGCAATGTACATGAAGAACAAGAAGAAACATAAAGGCAAGTCAAAAGACGAAGAAGAGTCGAGCTCTCAAGCTTATTATGCAAGAGGAAAAGGCACCGGCAGAGGAAGAGCAAGAGGTTTTGGAAGAGGAAGAGGCAACCAGAGCAATAACAAGAAGGCTTGCTGGATTTGTGGACTAAGTAATCATTTGGCTCATGATTGCTGACACAATCAACAAGGATCAAATCAAAATCAGAACAGTAACAGCAGAGGTAGAAGCGGAAGATATTAGAATAACTTTTAAAGAGGAAGACAAAATCAAAGAGGAGGCTACGGTAGAGGTGGAGCAAGAAGTTGGGGACAGAATCAATCCTACAACACCACCTACAACAACTACGCAAACGACACTCAGAATGAAAGTCGTAGTAACATCATTGATGATGAACTCAATCAGCACATCAGATAATGAAGACCTGAAGGTATTTTACATTGACTCTAGATGTTCTAATCATTTGTCAGGAAATATAGAACTAATGTCAGAATTGGAAAAAGGTAGTTCCAATCACACTGTTCAAACAGGTGACAATATGAGACATAGTGTACATTCAATTGGAAAAGTGAAACATAAAAGTGGAGCAGATTTGCTAACAAATGTTTTGTATGTTCCAACAATACCGAAGAATTTGATAAGCGTAGGACAGATAGTTGAGAAAGTTTTTCAGGTCAGATTTACAAATGAAGGAGTATTTGTAGAAGATCCCGAGAACGGATATAATCAGATTGTCTTTGGTAAGAAAGAAGGCAGACTCTTTACTTTAAGAGTACAAGGGAACATCGGCCAAGCGTTGCTCACACATGGTGAAAAAGGTGATTACAAAACTTGACCTCTGGCATAAGAGATTAGGTCATTTTAATGAAAAAGGAATTAAAGCTATGATTGCGAATCAGTCAGTACTGGGATTACTGAATGTACAGAACCAACATATGATTCATAAGTGCGAAGCGTGTCAAATGGGAAAAGCCCACAGGTTACCTTTCCAGAAGAAAGGATTCAAACATGATGGAGTACTCGAACTCATACATACAGATGTATGGGGTCCAACAAAAGAAGGTTCAATCAGTGGCTCAAGGTATTATGTTTTATTCATTGATGATGCTACAAGATGGATAACGTTATATGTTTTGAAAGAGAAATCAAAAGTGTTTGGAGCTTTGAGGCATTTTCATGCATATGCTAAAAGACTCACAGGTCGAAAGCTTAAAAGACTGAGGTCTGATGGAGGGGGAGAATACTTCTCCCGAGAATTCAATGATTATCTTTGGAATGCAGGTATTAAGAGAGAAATAACCTGCAGGTATACACCACAACAAAATGGTGTAGCAGAAAGAAGGAACCGAACTCTAGTTGAGTTTGCACGAGCTATGCTAAAGGAAAAGGATTGTCCAAATTATCTTTGGGCTGAAGCCGTAAATACAACTACATACTTGGTAAACAGATTACCGTGTACGGCATTAGATGGAATGACCCCGTATGAAGCCTGGTGGGGAAAGAAGCCAACACTTGACCATTGCAAGGTGTTTGGATTAGTAGCTTATGCTTATGTACATCACAACTCAGACATAAGCTTGAACCAAAAGCAGAGAAATATGTGTTCGTTGGATATGATGAAAAGCAGATGGGTTACAGGTTATGGAGTCCTTTAACAAAACAGTTTACTGTTTCCAGAGATGTTACATTTGATGAACAGAAAAGCTGGTATACAGATCAAAGTCATACAACGGAAGAACTTGAAGAAGAAGTAAGAAGAAAAGAAAAAGGTAAATCAATTGTGCAGGTGAACAGAGATGAAGACTATATGCAGGCAAGTACGTCCAGGATCAGATCAAGTATAAGAAATGAAGATGAACAGGGATTTGAGGAAGACGTGTATTCAGATACACATGAAGAGTTTGAACCAAGAAGGTCAAGCAGGACTAGAAGACAGCCAGAAAGGTATTCCTATGATACTTCGTATATAACTTAGAAAAATTATGCATATATGGTCAAAGATGATGAAGAACCTCAGAACTATAATGAAGCTAAAGGCAAGAAGCAATGGGAAGAAGCAATGGAAGAAGAGTTTATCGCACTGGAGGAGAACAAGGCATGGGAACTTGTTCCTAAACCAAATGGTAAGAAAGTAATTAGAAATAAATGGGTTTTCAAAGTTAAGAAACTTGCAGATGGAAGGATAGCCAGATACAAAGCTAGACTGGTTATCAAGGGCTATGCTCAGACGCATGGCATAGATTATGACGAGACGTTTAGTCCGATAGCAAAGATGTCAACCATAAGGATAGTGATTGCTATAGCAGCATCAAAAGGATGGAAGCTAAGTTAGCTAGATATAAAGAATGCATTTCTAAATGGATATATATCAGATGAAGTCTACATGGAACAACCGGAAGGGTTTGTAAGTTCCAGATACATAAACTTTGTTTGCAGATTAAGAAAAGCACTTTACGGATTGAAGCAAGCTCCAAGAGCTTGGAATTACAGACTTGTGAAATATCTCAATGAACTTGGATACCAAAGTTCGAAGGCAGATGCAAGTCTACTCATCAAGAGAACAGAAGAAGGTATGATCTACATTTGCATTTATGTAGATGACATTATAATCACAGGTACTTCAGATGAAGGAATTAAAGAAGTAAAGAGATTACTCGAAAAGGAGTTTCAGATCAGTGACCTAGGAAAGTTGTCATACTTTCTAGGAATGGAAATCACATACACAGATCATGGTGTATATGTTACGCAAGAAAGGTATCTCCTAAACTTACTGAAGAAGTTTAATATGGAGAATTGCAGAGAAGCTTCAACACCGCTTGAAGTAAATCATAAACTCAGCAAATATAGTGGTGCAGAGTTTAAAGATATGAGGAAATATCAGTCGTTAGTGGGAAGCTTAATCTACGCTACACTAACACGACCAGATCTTAGCTATACAGTGGGAGTTCTCTCACAGTTTATGCATTGTCCGAAAGATCAGCATTGGGTTGCAGGACAGAGAGTTCTTAGATATATCAAAAGAACTATAAAAGAAGGATAATACTATCCTTTTACGTCAGATATACAGCTAAGAACATTCAGTGACTCAGACTGGGCAGGAAGTCAAGATGACAGAAGATCAACACATGGGTATATGATATACCTAGGAGATAAGCTAGTAAGCTGGTGTTCAAAGAAACAACACACAGTGGCTTTATCGTCAACAGAAGCAGAATATAAAGGACTTGTAGAAGCAGCTAAAGAAGTGATATGGATGCAAACCTTGTTCAAAAGCATGGGTATTGATCAAGGTATACCGATCATACATGGAGATAATATGAGCTCGCTGTATCTTGTAGCAAATCCAGTATTTCATGCACCGGAAGAGTCAAATTACTGATTGAGGGGGAGCTGTTGAAGAATCACTCACGAATTTGACGTATAGGTAGACATAAAAAGAAAGATAAAGAGAAGCGGAATCAAATATTCAGAAATCAAAAGCCTTAATGAAGAGACAAATTCACGGCCGTTATGTACAGTACAGAATCCTACAGAATCAGAGTTCGTTACACAAAATCAGACTGTATATACAGAGAGAACGTGCATAAGAATAAGAGAGAGGGAAGTGCGAACTAGAACGTGCGTGAGAAGAGCGCGCAGTATAAATAGAGCACATAAAAGAGGTCAGACTAGAAGTGGAAGAATATGAGGAAGTGAGAAGACGCGAGAGATTGCGTATGTACAGAGAGTGAAGAGAGAGAGTGAGAAGTTCTCAGAAGACGCCATAGATCGCGTATGTACAGATGAATAACAGAAACCTGAAATGTCAGGAATTCATCTGAGAGAGATGGTAGAAAAAACTACTCAGTGTAGGAGAGTTTCTATAGCTTGAGCAAGAAGAGGCCAAGCTAACTTGTACACATCTTCTCTAATAGAAAACACATGTTCATGTGGAAGTATGAGCGCACTGTTCGTATGTGAAGAACTCTGTGTATTTTTCGTGTTACGGTAGAAAGTTTGTTAACCGATAACAGTTACAGTTCGTTAGTAAGCATGTCCCTCGGTACTCTCTCAGTCAATGAATGTTTCGGTCTAATAGAGTTATCTCAGTAAACGTATTTTCGGTCAGTTACAGTTTTCTCAAAAAACGTGTTTTCTGGTAGAACAACGAAGTATATCTCACATAGTAAATTAAAGTTTTGTATGAGAGTTAGCTTATGTTATAGCTAGACATCTCTACTATCAGTTCGTCAAAGATTTGGGTGAAATGGATATGTACACACAGTACAAAGTCTAATCGGAAAGAGACATTCTGAACCAGAGAAATTTTTCTTAAACTTCAGAAAGTGTTCACTCAGTGAAGGAAGCTCTCGTATCACTTCCTTACTTCTTGTATACTCAATTCACAAACAGAACAGAAGTTGATTCCGGTATAATTACGGTGTCAGTCTGGTGATAGTCCGGTGAGGTTCCAACGAATTTTTAGTAGATTTAAAATGCAGTCATGTACGTTTTGAGCGACAGAAACCGTGCTAAGCTACTGCTGATTATAGAGGTGTTCTAATATCACTCTAGCTTAGCTCTCTATTCGGTGGCACGGCGATTTCCGTAGACTTGACAAGATTCAAGCCTTTGTCATGATGACCACCAGCAGTGGTATCAGAGCGAAAGTTAATCGCCCACAGGATGTGCACACCTCTTCAATGGAACCTTGTGCCACCTTGATTGTCTTGCTTACTGGTTCTCTGCATGCCTTCTTTGCACACACTAGATCAACCTTCTTGCACACTTTGTCTCACACTTGCTCTCTGGATCACACTCTCCTTGAATGTCTCTTGTTCTTCTCTCCTAGTGTAGACGATGCTCTCACTTTCTTAGTCAAACTCCAAGAATAATGCCCGTGTTTTGTGTGTCAATTCACTTACGTAGACTCTTAACTGATAGTGTATCTTGGTGCTCACTTTGATGTCTCAAGAATGTCTAAAAACATGTACAACCAATGACTCCCTATTTTGTCCTGTAGTGACTTTAGGAGAAGAAAAAAAAATTAAATGGGGGGCCATACTTACAGTTTTGCATACCGCTCCCCCTTCAAATGCCTTTACTTTTGTCCTTTAATTCCCCAAAATGTGTACATATGGGAGGGTTCACATGAACTTTCCACACGCTTTAAAACTCTTGAAAACCTTACAAAAAGACAATATGCAACCTACATTCAACTTTCTACAAAACCATAACCATTATGAATAAATTGATTGTGCACTACTTGTGCACCTTGAACAACTTGACTTTGGACACTTTGAATTTGACCAAATTGACTTTGATTGTGTTGACTTTTACTAGCTTGACTTTGACCAATTTGACTTTTACTGTCTCAACACTTGCTTGTCCTAGTGTGAAGGACAATGTCGAGGGTAAGTGGCTCGACTGTTTCTCTTAACTCAGAGTAGAGCTTAGAGACGAGACTAGATGAGTCTCAAGCCAGGAGGTGAAGGTAGGTCTAAAAGCTCTCTTTTCAAATCTCAAATCAACTACCTAAGTAGACTCTACTTCTAGGATCAAGGTGTGTGAAAACCTTGAGTTAGTTTTTAAAAATAAGTAAATGTTCCTCGAAAATAGATGAGGATAATCTAAAATTGTGTTATAATGCAGATAAAAAATAGTATATAATCTAGTATAGTGCCGATCGAAATATGAAAACACCTTTGGTCTTCTCAGCTACGAGGCCAAAAAACACCTTTTCTTCACACTTTTCTCTTTAATTCAAACCTTTGGGTAGCTGAAAAGAAAATCATGGAAAAAAATAACCAATTTTTAGTACATTTGCAAGTTTGAAATCTGTTTTGATCTTCTCTGCACGCAATTCCTACCACAACCCAATTCTGCATCTCTCTCTCTCTATCTATCTCTCTCCCTCTTTCACCACCATCTCCATACAATTCTAGAATGCATTCTGAAACTGCCATCTCTCTCTCTCACTCTCTCTGTCTCGATCTTGTCCCATCTCTTCCTCTCTCTCTCTCTCTCTCTTTCTTTCTCTCTCTCTTTCTTTCTCTCTCTCTCTCATTATCTCTCTCTCTCTCATTATCTCTCTCTCTCATTATCTCTCTCTTGTTATCTCTCTATCTCTCTCTCTTATCTCTCTCTATGTCTCCCTCTCTCTTGATCCTATCCCTCTCTCTCTCCTCCATATCTCACTCTCTCTTTATACTTTCCCTCTCTCTCTCTACTTCTCTCTCTCTCTCTCTATTTCTCTCTCTCTTTGTATGGCATACACATGCAAAAAAAACAATGCCAAAAATCAAATCAAATCAAAACTTCCGCTCTTACTCTACGTTATCAGAAAAAAAAACTCTTTCAAATTCCATTACTTGTGGAGGAATGAAGAGGAGTGGTGAGGGAAGAAAGATAGAAGCCTCTCTCTCTCTCTATTGGCATGGCAGTGAGAGATGGAGAGTTGAGAGGTGAGGATCATAGAGAGTAACAACAATGTAAAACACGAGCAAGGAAAAAGAAAGAAGAGAGGTACTTGAAAAGAAAATAATGGAAAAACCTAACGAACACTTAACATGTATTTTTAGTTTTGCTGCAATTTCGTTTTCTAAATCTTTAGATCATTCTAGTTTTTCCATTCTCTTTTTAGAAGATCTTCTTTTCCGTTCTTTTCTAATCTTGGAAAATCAAAATTTTTCTTTTCTATTTTTGGTATACACAATGTTGATATATTTAGGTAGTGATGTGTGTGAACACACTATGACCACGGGGCACTTTTTTCCCTCTTTAGGAGGTTTTTTTCCCCCTGCCTTGTATATATGCCTATTGCCCTAACGGGCTACTTATCTTTGTACATTCTAGTGGTAATACATTCAGTATTGTGTGTTGTGCTCCAAGCTTCTTCTTCTTCCTTGTGTTGTTTGCATGCTTCTGCAGACGTCTAACTCCAACAATTGGTATCAGAGTAGGTCGCCGCTTCATCTAGGGCATCATCAACACCTCTCCGGTTGCAATCTCATTTTCGTGAGCATACTTAGCGTGTTTCCAAGATCAAAACGACTTTGCTCTACGGTGCCAAAATCACGATCTGAGCTCGTTTCAACCTCCGAACACATTATCACAGCGCTTTTGTAGGCTATTTCATCTTTTTTGGCCAAAGGTATATACCAGTTTCAATTCGCTAGTATAAGTGTCTCAAAGTGTGCTACATGTTCAACAGAATTTGTCTAGGCAGTTCTGTTCAACTTTTTGAGATACATCCAATTTTCTACATCAAAGTATTTTAGTCATCGACCATGGCTGAAAGTAGTGATGTATTTCGTATGTTGGATTTTGAGGATAAGTTGGATGGTATCAACTACCCGTTGTGGGCTTATATGAGGTGACATGTATTGGTTGCAAAAGGACTGTGGAACATTATGCAGGGTGTTGAAAAATGTCCTATCACACTTGCAATTTTTATAACTACAGGTGCTGAAGCTGATGCAGAATGTGTCGAAGATGATGATATTCTACATATTCCTGTTCGTGCTGCGATTTCTGCTGCACCTACTGTAGAGCAAATTCGTTGGGATGGCAGAGTTTCCCAAGCACATGCATTGATATCTTTGTCTGTCAAACATGCCATTATTCCTCACATTCGCTCTTGCAGAATAGCTAAGGATGCTTGGGATACACTTACCACATTGTACCAAGCTAGGAATGAGGCTCGTGTTGCTTACCTCCGAAAACAGTTGGAGAGTGAGCACATGAATGAAGGTGATTCTATGGACAGTTTTCTAACAAAGATCAAAGACTTGAAGGAACACTTGATTTTTGCTGATGAGGTTATACGAGATAGCTCACTTGTGCAGACAGTTTTGAATAGTCTTCCTGGTTCATATCAGAGTTTTGCTTCTACTCTTCAGTTGATGATGAAAGGCAATCCAAATGCCTTGTCATTTGAGGAGTTAGTCTCTGTTCTATTGCACAAGGATCAGTCCAAGCACAACATGTCCATTATGCGTGTTGCAAATCAAGCTTTCTTGGCTAGTTAGAAGGGCAAAGGAAAATGGAGCTCTTCAACTAGTAAGCAGAAATCTGCTAATTTTGCACAATCAAAGAGGGAAGACAAAGATGAAAAGAAATCAGAAAAGCAGAAACTGTTTTGCAAGTACTGTAAAGGAAATGATCATATCATAAAGAACTGTCCTAAAGAGGCAAAGAAGAAAGAGGCTGGAATGGTTGTTATAGAGGCCTCTACACCAAAAACAGAGTCTGCTAATCTTGTGCACGAAGAAGAATGGGTGTTTACTACTATTTGCAGTTTTGACCCATCTTCTCATGAGCAGTGCATGTCTGCAGTAGACTCAGATGTTTGGTACTTTGATAGTGGGGCGACCAAACATATTACCTCACATCGTAGTTTCTTCTCTTCACTCGAGCCTGCCCCTACAGGGAATACTATTACATGCGCCAACAACTCCCCTTATCCTGTTATGGGAGTTGGTAAGATCATTTTGACTACTGCTTATGGCAGTTCTTTCACTTTGTTAGATGCTTTGTTTGTGCCGGGGATCAAGAAAAATGTGTTATCAATTTTTGCATTAGCCAAGATTGGCTTGGCTGTGAAATTTGTTGATGACAGATGTACACTTCATGATCTATCAAATGGCAACATGATTATTGCTTCTAGCATTTTATGTCGTGGGCTCTATAAGCTCATAGACTATGAAAGATCTGTAAATGATTCGGCATGTGCAGTACATGATTCTCAAGCTATGTCAGATGCAAAGCTTTGGCATGCAAGCTTTGGTCATCTGAATTTTGCTAGTTTGCTACGCCTGTAGGAATCTGAAATGGTGTCCTCTTTGCCCAAACTTGAGGCACCTGGAAAACATGTTTGTGAAGGCTGTATTTTGCGCAAAATGTAGCATTCCTCCTTTCCAAAAGATGGTTCAGTTTGGGCTACTCAGAAATTGCAGCTTGTACATAGTGATGTTTGTGGTCCTATGCAGACACCTTCTTTTGGAAATTATATTTACTTTGCAACTTTCATTGATGATTTTTCCAGGCATGCATGGGTATATCCATTGAAGGAAAAGTATGAAGTGTTTATGTGCTTCAAACAGTTTTTGGTTTTGGCTAAAAATTTGTCAGCATGTAAAATGGGTACCCTCCATTCTGATCGAGGGGGGGAATATATGTCTTCTGATTTTAATGCATTTCTGACTGAAGGTGGGATAAAACATCAGTGTATAGTGTCATATACACCTCAACAGAATGGAGTTGCTAAACGAAAGAACAGGTCACTCATGGAGATGGCGAGGTGTATGGTCAAGAGTCAGGCTTTACCACATAGTTTCTGGCTTGAGGCTGTCATGTGTGCAGCATATGTACTTAACAGGTGCCCCCCTAAAGCGTTGTAGTCTATCACAAAGGGTTATGTCCAAGAAAGAGGCATTGATTTTGATGAAACCTTTGCTCCTACTTGCCAAATGACTACTGTCCATAGCATCTATGCACTTGCATATCATCATGGTTGGAATGTACATCAATTGGACATTAAAACAACATTTCTGAATGGTGACTTGCATGAATTTCAGCCCCGTGGCTTTGTGCAGAAAGGGCATGAAAACTAGGTGTGAAGGTTAAAGAAGGCATTATATGGTTTAAAGCAAACACCACGTGCTTGGTATGAAAAGATACATGCCTATCTGATTGCACATAGTTTTGAGAACAGTCGAATGGAAAGCACCTTATATGTCAAGTGTGCTAATGATGTACTTTTGATCATTGTGGTGTATATTGATGACATGCTGCTCACTCGTCCTCATGAGAAGCATATTGCTGATTTCAAGCCTCATTTGAGAGGTCTAATTTGGTTCATTTGCATCATTATTTGGGCATTCAGTTTATGCATGTTGATGGTGGAATGGCTTTGTGTCAAACAAAATGTATTGACACATTATTGCAGCGTTTTGGCTTGAAGATTGTAAACCTATTGCCACTCCTATGGAGACAGGTTTATGACTAAGCCTTCATGATGCTGGAGATGCATTTGATGCTGTTCTCTATTAGCAGGCTATTGGATGCTTGATTTACTTATGCATTACTCGACCAGATATTCAGTTTGCTATCTCACAAATGAGCAGGTTTATGCAATGCCCAGGAGTCAAGCATTGGCAGGTGCTTAAGCGCATCTTTTGCTACTTAAGTGGTACTCGACTACTTGGGTTGTTTTATCCCAAGGGGGGCTCACTACCGCCAGATTTGCATGCTTTTTTTGACTCTCATTGGGTTGGTTGCTATGACACTCGTGTGTCCACTAGTGACTTCTGCTTCATGCTTGGTAGCTCATGTAATTCTTGGTTGAGCAAGAAGCAACCTACTATGGCCACTTCCAGTTGTGAGGTTGAGTATAGGGAAGCTTTCACAGCGACTATTGAGTGTGTGTGGCTCAGACGCCTTATGGCTGATTTGGGTGTTGCTCAATCTTCTGCCACCACCATCTTCACTGGAAGTCAGAGCGCATTGGCAGTTGCGAGGAACCTTGTGTTCTATGCTCGCACTAAGCACATTGAGGTGGATTATCATTATGTCAGGGAGAGGTTCTCTACTGGGGAGACCAGCTTGGAATATGTGCCCACATAGGAGAACATTGTAGACCTTTTCATGAAGGCTCTACCTAGGGAGAAGTTTGAAGCTTTCGGAAAATCTTTGGGCTTACTTCCTTTTGTGGAGTGATTTCCACACAGCTTGGCACTTTGTTATACATGAGTGCCAGCTCCTTGTTCACCGCATCACTCCCAAGGGGGATTTGTTGATATATTTAGGTAGTGATGTGTGTGAACACACTAGGACTGCTGGGGAACTTTTTTCCCTCTTTATGAGGTTTTTTCCCCCGGCTTGTATATACCCCTATTGCCCTAAGATGCTACTTATCTTTGTACATTCTAGTGGTAATACATTCAGTATTGTGTGTTGTGCTCCAAGCTTCTTCTTCCTTGTGTTGTTCACGTGCTTTCGCAGACCTCTAACTCCAACACATAATGGGTTTAAAACCATGGGGTAAATTCTAGGGTTTCTAGAGTTAGGATTTGGTGTTCAAGGGTCAAGTTTTAATGATTTCAATGGGATACAGCTACCAATTAGCTAGGGTACTACAGGGTAAAATTCCATAGGGCTTGTTACTTAAGTGGGGTTATTTATATATGGGTTTTTTTATTCTTCTCTTGATCAAACACATGATTTTTGGTTAAAATACAACTAGGATTTGAGATTTTAAGGGGTTAATGGACGATACAAGTAGACATACAAGATTAATGTAGAAGTGAAATATTTCTCATCACACATTCAATCAAACAATTGATCAATACAACTATTCTCTTCTTCCTGCAAACAACTCATCAGATCACGGCCAGCATAAAGATAAAGTTTTGAAAAAATATTGCACACAATCCTAGAGGGATTTCATCCTCGCGGCATATACAAGCTGAAATGTAAGCATGTTGAAACAATTGAAATGTACAAGGCTATGCATTTTGCCAAATCTTATGCTTAAGAGAGAGGCATTGATGAGACATTTTTGCCCACATGCCCAATGAACACTATTCGTAGAATTTGTCTACTTGCAGGTCATCATGGTTGGAATTGTTGACATATTTTGGTAATGATGTGTGTGAAGACACTTAGGACTGTTGGGGCACTTTTTTCCCTCTTTAGGAGGTTCTTTTCCCTCGGCTTGTATATATGCACAAGGGTTACTTCTCTTTGTATATTCACTTGGTACTAAATACAATATTCTATTGTGGTAAAAGCTTCTTCTTCTTCCTTCTGTTGTTTGTGTGCTTCCACAGACCTGAAACACAACAATCGGTTGCCACTTCATCTAGGGTGCCGTCGACACCCCATTAGTCACAATCTCACAATGGCATGAAAATTGTTGACCATACATGGGATGATTAGCAATTCAAAATAGCTTTACTATATGGCATCAAATTTTTAATATGAGGTCATTTCAGCCTCTAAAGACTATCACAATGACTATGCATGCAATTTTGTACTTTTGTTCCAAACATGTATATAGGTTTTGGCTTGCTAATACAGACATCTCAAAGTCTAATACAACTTTAGTAGATCTCAATAGGGTGTTTGTGTTCAATGTTTTGAAATATGATCATTTTTTGCATCAATGTATTTAGTCACTAGCCATGGCTTAAAGCAATGATGTATTCTATATTGTGGCTATTCAGGATAAGTTGGATGATACTAATTACCCATTGTGGACATAAATGATGCTTCATGTATTGGTAGCAAAAGGGTTCAATAATATTATGCAAGGTTCTTAAAAAAGTCCTATTATACCTACAAATACAATCATTGAAGGTAATGCAGATGGCATTGAAGATGATGATCTTCAAACTTTTGTTCGTGTTGTGGTTCGTGTTACACCTACTATAGAGAAACTTTATTTGGATGGAAGAGATGCTCATGCACATGAATTGGTATCTTTTTCTATCAAATGTGCCATTATCCTTCACATTCACTCTTGCAAAACACCAAAGGATTCTTGGGATATACATACAACTTTATACTAGGCAAGAAATGAGGCTTGCATTGCTTACCTGTGAAAATAGTTGGAGAGTGAGCATGTGAATGAAGGAGATTTTATGGATAGTTTTCTAACAAAGATCAAAGATTCGAAGGAGGATTTTTTTTTCTATTGATGATATTGCCAAATAGTTCACTTGTGTATATTGTTCTTAATGTTCTTCTAGATTCTTATCAAGTTTTTCTTGTACTCTTCAATTGATGATGAGATGCAATCCAAATGCCTTAACATTTGAGGATTTAGTCTCTATTTTGTTGCAAGAAAATAAATCCAAACAGAATAGGTCAATTATGCATGTTGCAAATCAAGCTGTTTTAGCTAATCAGAAGGGCAAAGGTAAATGGAGCTCATCTACTAGTAAACAAAAATCTTCTAAAATTATAGAGTTGAAGAAGGAAGAGAAAGATGAGAAGAAAATAGAACTGTAAAGACAATTTTGCAAATTTTATAAGGGAAATGAGCATGTCATAAAGAGTTGTCCAAAATTTGATGCAAAAGAGGCAAGGAAGAAAGAGGCTGGAATGGTTGTTGTAGAGGCCTCTACTCTTAAAACAAAGTTTTGTAATCTTGCTCAGAATGAAGAATGGGCATTTAGTACTATTTATAGCTATGATCCATCTTCTCATGAGCAATGTATGTCTATAGTAGACTCAGATGTTTGGTAATTTGATAGTGGTACAACCAAACATATTAGCTCACAACATAATTTTTTTAGTTCATTTGAGTCTACCCATATAGGGAATATTATGACATGTGTGAATAACTCCTCTTATCCCATAATGGGAGTGGGTAAGATCATTTTGACTACTACCAATGGTAGTTGTTTCACGTCATCAGATTCTTTGTATGTGTTAGGCATCAAGAAAAAATTATTGTTACTTCTAGCATTAGCCAAGATTGACTTGATTGTCAAATTTGTTGATGACAGATGTATAGTACATGATACCTCAAATGGTGATGTTATTATTGCTTCTAGAATTCTATGTCATGGGTTATAACAACTCATAGACTATGAAAAATCTGTGAATGATTCAGCATGTGCAATTCAAGGCTCTCATGCTATCTCAAATGCAAAGCTTTGGCATGCACACTTTGGTCATTTGAAATTGAAAGTTTGCAACACCTGTAGAAATCTCAAATGGTGTTGTTTGTGCCCAAATTTGAGGAAGATCATAAACATGTTTGTGAAGGGTATATTTTGCAAAAAATGCAAGGTTCCCCCTTCCCAAAAGAAGCTTCAGTTCAAGCTGCTAATAAATTGTAGCTTCTTCATAGTAATGTATGTGGTCGTATGTAGACACCTTCTTTTGGGAATAGTCTTTACCTCATGACTTTTATTGATGATTTCTCCAAGCACGCATGGGTGTATCCAATGAAATCAAAGTCCAAAGTCTTTATCTGCTTCAATATTTTTTTTTGTGTTGATGAAAAATTATCAACACGTAAATTAGGAACCCTATGTTTTGATCGAGGTAGGAATACATATCTTCTTATTTTAATGCATTTCTAGTTAGGTGTAGGATAAAACATCAGTGCATAGTGCCATATACACCTCAACACAATGGAGTTGCCAAAACAAAGAACATGTATCTTATGGAGATGGTGAGGTGTATGGTCAAAAGTCAAGCTTCACCACATAGCTTATGGTTTGAGGTTATTATGTGTGCAACATATGTACTTAATAGGTGTCCCACAAAAGCACTATAATTTATCACTCCATATGAGTCTTGGCATGGATGCAACCCATTTGTTGCTCATTTTCATGTCTTTGGTTGTCTGGCATATGCATTAGTGCCTAAACAACAATGCAGGAAATTGGATGATAAAGTAGTGAAATGTATTTGTTGGGTTTAATTATGAAACCAAAGGATATCATCTGTGTCATCCATAGACTAAACAAATTTTGGTTAGCCATGATGTTTTTTTTTGTGGAAGATGCAATTCAGTGATAAGTTTCATGCACAAGGAGACATCGGTTAGCTCTAAAGATGTGTATGACACTTTGTTGCCTCTTTCTATAGGTGGACAGTCAAGTATTGGTCCAATTGAGGCAATTTCTCAACATTTATAGGTTCCATATGATGATGAAGATCATTCCATTTCTAATGCAGACTTACATGATGTAATTTTTGATGAGAGGGCTGACATAGAAGAGGCTAAAACTATGCCTAAATGGCTGGTGTTGACTTTGAGAGATAGAAAATTAGATGCACCTTTGCCATATCATACCCATTCAAGCTCTCATAGTGCTTCCTTTGCATCAGTTGCTATGCAATGGCTACCTCTAGTCTTTGTGATGAGAGAAAAATTTAGAAAATTGGATGGCTGCTTTGTAGTCAGAATCTGATGCTATTATGAAGAATAGTACTTGGTCTTTATGTGATTTGCCTCCAAGGAAAAAGGCCATTAGCACTAAGGGTATACAAGCTCAAATGGAAGCATGATAGAGTAGTTGACAAATATAATCTCTAATGGAGACTTACATGATGTACTTTTTGATGAGAGGGCTTACATAGAAGAGGCTAAAACTATGCCTAAATGGCTGGACTTTGAGAGATAGAAAATTAGATGCACCTTTGCCATATCATACCCATTCAGGCTCTCATAGTGCTTCGTTTGCATCAGATTGCTATGCAATGGCTACCTCTAGTCTTTGTGATGAGAGAAAAATTTAGAAAATTGGATGGCTGCTTTGTAGTCAGAATCTGATGCTATTATGAAGAATAGTACTTGGTCTTTATGTGATTTGCCTCTAGGGAAAAAGGCCATTAGCACTAAGGGTATACAAGCTCAAATGGAAGCATGATAGAGTAGTTGACAAATATAAGGCTAGGCTTGTTGCCAAAGTTTATGCTCAAGAGAGAGGCCTTGATTTTGATGGGAGCTTTGATCCCACATGTCTAATGACCATTATTCTTAGTATTTGTGCACTTGCAGCTCTCATCATGGTTGGAATGTACATCAGTTGGACATTAAAAAGGCATTTTTGAATGGTGAATAACATGAAGTAGTGTATGTATGTTTAGCCACGTGAGAATTGTTGTATATGTTAAGGACATGTTGCTTGCTGGTCCTAATAAGAAGGAAAAACTTAAGACAGATTTCCATGCGCTGTCGGAGAGATTTGCTCTCCTCACTTGAAGATACAATCAAAGTCAAAGGGATCATAAGTGAGAATTTGAGAAGTTCTTTGGATGAATAACTTCAATAAATGATTGTAGATTATCTTGGAAGATTAAAATTGATAGTAAACAAGCTTTGATCACCAATCAATTAGAAAGAAGATTCACCTCTGATCACAAGTGCGCCACAAAAAGCTTTATATGTTTATTCAGTTATTCTATCAAAGAGAAGTCGAAGATCACAAGGAGAAAGAAGGCAGTGAATCTCTTCAGGTAAATGTTACAATATGATTTAGATGTTTTGAGGATTGATCAAAGAAGGAAACACATGAAGTGAAGACAATCAGTTGTGCATGCTTTTGATGATTAAGGCAGAGCTCCTCAAAATAAGAAGGGAAAAAAAGTGTAGATATGTGGAGGGGCATGCATTTGATAAAAAAACAAGGAGTTGCGCTGCATAGAAAAAGAGGCATGCATGAAGGCCGACACTGCCTTTGTTTTGGACTTATAAAAAAGGTGGAATCTCATGCACAGGGGGAGGTCACTTATTGTTTATCTGACATCGGATAGAGGGGAAGACCACCAGTGGCATATGACAGAAGGGGAATTTTATGAGGGCTGGACTCCATCGAAGAGGGGAAAGATTGACGCAGGTTCTGAGGTGGCAAGGAGGACGGCTGGGAGAGTCAGTCATTTAGATCGGCATCAATGGATGTTCATGAGAGAATAGAAAAGGGAGGCCAATTCATTGTTCGTTATCTGGCAGATGGAGGTACGCTAATCAGAGGAGGCCACTTCATGTTTTTTTTCGGGCAAACATGATCTGAGGCAGTAAGGGAACAAATATTATACTTCAATTCATGGTTGTAGAGGAAGAGAGGAAGATCGCCGATTACGAGGAGAAAAGAGGAGGGAACTGGAGTGCAAAATCTGAGGAGGCCAATTTATGAAACAATAATCAGGCATCCAATAGAGGGAAAGGCACGCGGATCAGAGGAGACCAATTTATGAAAGAATAATCAGGCATCCAATAGAGGGAAGGCACGCGGATCAGAGGAGGACGACGCCCTCATCGATAGGATATCCATTGTGCTCCCTCTTGTGATAAGAGGACAGAGATACTCGCACATCGACAGAGAGAGGCTCTGATGGCGCTGTAGAACCTCTGAGGCAGAAGGCACTTCATGTTCTAATCTAGGGAAGATAGGTGAAGGACTTCAAGGGCAGTAATCTAGAGAAGAGGAAGAGCACCATTGTTTAGAAGGGAGACATGGAGATCAGAGGAGCGCAGGGATGTTCTTAATTCAGAAGAGCTTGACAGACGCTAATAGAGGGATTTAACTCTCTCTATATATATATCAGATTAATTAAGAAGATTCAGAATTATCATTGCAGCGAAGGAGATACACTTCACATAAGGATCAATATTGAGAGGAGATGCAAAAACAAACAAAAACAAAACAATCTCAGAAGCTCTAATGCTGTCCATGAAGCAGACAACGAACGTTCCAGCAAGGCTGATTTGAGATTAAACACACAAAGCCAATGTGTTCTAAAGTTTTTGCTTGATGATTTTACTGATACATACCTAAGTTTCTCCAAGCACCCGACGTGCACCGTAATTCCGGTGGTTGGCTTGATCCACCGACCGTCGCTTTCGCGCCTAGATTTGGTGAACCCGACGTGAAAGATCGGCATGGCAACTCAGGTATTGATGAATATTATTGATCATGGGAGTTTTTTTATTTTCTCCCTCATCAAAAAAATAAATTATGAACGGGAGTTTTTTATTTTCTCCCTCATCAAAAAAATAAATTATGAATGGAAGTTTTTCTACTTTCTCCCTCAACAAAAAGGTAAATTATGATTCTATTAATTTGAAGTTTGAAACAAGTACTAATTGAAGATAAAAGGTTGAATTAATGCGTTTTTTATAGAAATGATTAATGATTATATTACACTAATCATCTTTATGAGTTTTCGATAACATGTATTAATCAAGAGCCAATTCAAGATCTTGAGTTTAAATGGTTTGGATGGAAGACAATTACTTTGCGTTGCATATTTATGTTTTATGGAAAAAGTTTTTTTTTTAAATAAAAGTTCATTTATGGATTGTATATACCAATTATGTTTTTGAGAGTTGATACTTTTCATCTTTTAGTATGTTTAATAAAGTCCAAGAAGTGATTGCAAGAAGATGATGGCAGATGAAGAAAAGTACAAGGAGTCAAAACACGTTTTAGAAAGCGTTGAGAGTGTATTGCTTTGATTAGAAATCATGAGAACCGTTTTCTTATTTGCACCATGATTTTATAATTGCATCTATAGTATGCATGCTTCAAAATGTATATGCACACATTCATGCCCATAGGTGCACGTCCAATTGCACAACCAACAAAATTGTAATTGTAAGATGCAAATCAAATAAGTTTATTTGGTGAGTGGAAAGCCTCTACATTGAAATCCAATTACCCTATCTATGCACCATTTGTTTTCCTAATGCATGAAGAGTATGCATGGTAGGGTTGGATTTCATGACCTTGCATCAAGGCACAATGTTTTTTTTCCATGCACTATGAGTGATTTTGTAAGGTTAATGTATACTCACCTTGATATGTATGTGAGTGAGTGCACAAGTCTCACCATCAGAAACCTTTATCTTTAATTATTGCACCATAATTGTTATACATGCATTTTTGAGTATGCATTGAATAGGGCCCAATACACAGCCTTGCATAGACACTTATTTTTTTTAAACCCATGCACATGCCATATGTTATGAACTTGATCATTAATTTTGGAAGCAGAAAACATGTCTTGGTTGGTGCATCTGGAGGAAGCACAGGTTTTTGAGATTTTATATTTGAGGCATTTTGCATGATTATTTGGGCATTTAGTCTATTCAAGTTGACGGAGAAATAGCTTTGTGTCAAACAAAATATATTGACACATTAAAAAAAATTTGGCCTTGAAGATTGCAAACCTATTGCCACTCCCATGAAAACAGGTTTATAGTTGAGTCTTCATGATGCTAAAGATGCATTTGATGTTGTTCTCTATCAATGGGCTGTTGGTTGCTTGATTTACTTGTGCATAACACGGCTTGATATTCAATTTGTTGTCTCTTAGATGAGAAGGTTTTATGCATAGCCCAAGTGTCAAACATTGGTAGGTGATTAAGTGCATCTTTCACTACTTGAATGGTACTTGGCTACTTGGATTGTTTTATTCCAACGAGGGATCATTACTATGAGATTTACATGCGTTTCTAAGTCAGATGGGGTTGGTTAATGAAGATTCAACCGAAGTCTACTCTCTCAAGGTTTAATTTTGAAACTGCAATTGTACAAGTGAATTGGCATAGTATCTATGTGAATTGTACAAGTTTAATTTTGAATTGGCATAGTCTCTATGTGACCTTCGTATTTCACAAAGCATGGGTAAGACTGCCACAAGGCGACATAAGAGAGGACTAGTTTCAATTGAAAATAACATGGTTTACATTGACCTTAGGTCTACACTGTCGAGGATTGAACTTTCACTCCCACCTCAAGAGGGAAAAAACCCAACCAATCTAGTTAATGCTCACCTAGTAAAATTTCGAAACCAATAAGTACATGTTTAATAATGACAAAGCCGCAAGAGCTTATTTATATATAAAATGAAACTCTCTCATAAATAAAGAATAAAATGAAATGAGTCCAACCATGCCTGCCTCTTATATCCTTCAAAGAAACTTTTTTTTTTCAAAGCAGACTTTAAATTTGAATAAAAAGAGAAAATTAGAAGAAATTTAGAGAAAATCTCTTTTACCTTTGAATCACCTTTTACCTCTAAATTCTGCTGACAGATTGAACATGATATGCTGCTTTATGGAATTGTACATTGTATCCCTATTGCGCTACCTCTCTCTAAGTCCCCTTCCAGAATTAGGGGAGGTCCTTGTAACATCTCTCTTCCATTTAATACATTTCGTTTTATTCTCGGGGGAAAAAAGTAGACTTAGACAGTTTTCCCCTTTGTTTACTGCCAGAGAATTACTCCTGTATAAGACATTCGACACGCACAAGACTTCTCTCTCCCAGGCTATCATCCTGCATGTTGTGCGCTGCGAGCAAGGTGCTGCGAATCTAGTTCGAGGATGGGATTTTTTTTTTTTTTTTTTTTAAATGGAGGTTTGGCCGAGGCCTACTCCCCCGGACTTTAACTTTGAAATTGCAACTGTACAAGGAAGGGCATAGTACCCATGGGACCCCCCTTATCCCACAAGAACAGGGGTTTACAACACTGGGTTAAACGACGGTCAACACTACCGCAGGGATAGAGAAACAATGGCACTCAGCCACAATGCAACATCATTCCAGAGTACATGTCCCTTACATGTTGCTGCCAGGGATTGAACCCTCGCCCCCGCCTCAAGAGGCCCCCGCCTCAAGAGGCAAGAGGCCCAACCACTAGGCCAGCTAACTGGGACGAGGATGGGATTTGAAATTGTGTGAGCTCATGTCTTTCAACTAGTGAACGAGCGGCGATGGCCGACATTCGACGGCGGATCAACCAGCCGTGGTTTCTCCTTCATTCCTCACTGTATGCGTCCTCCATCGCAACCTCCTTTTGGGTTCCTCACTGTATACTTTGCTGTGAGTCTCATTGTATCATCTATGATAACTTGCAACGCAACGCAGAGGCTCCACTTAGAACCAGGCTGGAGTTTTCACGCTGACCTTTCCTTTCCTTCTTCTCCGTCTGCCCTCAATTCCTACAGGGAAATCGCTGCGTTCTCCCTGTTTATCCCCATCCTTAATTCGTCCGACTTCGATTCAGGATTCAAGGGATACTCCTTTGGCTTCATGAGCCTATTTGATTCGCCATCGTCCAGCCCTTCTCGCATCCTCCTTGTCATTTGTCTGGGGATACCTAGCGGGGTAGGCACGAATTCGTTCCTTGTTCCCGTCTGGAGCCTCAATGTAAGCCGCCCGCTAGAACAACATGAAGATGGAGGCCTTGTGAAACTGCAGCTGCTTGAGGTTCGACGGCTTTCGCTTCTTGATTACTACGGGAAAGAGGTATGGAGAGTGGACAATGTGGGTAGCATGGAAATGCAGAATAATGGTAATCTGATAATCTACGGCATGGAAAATCAAACTCTCTGGCAGAGCTTCGAGAATCCAAGCGACACGCTACTGCAGGGGCAGAAGCTGACGTTGGGGAAGGAACTAACGAGCAACAACTACATGTACAAAGTGGAGATGAAGGAAGGCGGCCTTTGGTTCTACCAGATTTCTGACTACGATTGGCCTCTGGCATATTGGATCTATCCAGCGAATGATACTGTAAAAAATTACTTTCATGACATGGCGAACGCTTTCTCCTTGAGCACTAAATCGTCTATCAACGTTACGGCTGCCATGTTTTCACCGACTTGCAACAGTACTGCTCGTTATGATCCCTCTAAGGCTTACACTTTTCTGGATCCTAGCACCCTCGTTGTTCTAGATGTATGCTCAAATATCTACACAGAGGACTACACAGCATATATCGACTTCGTCAGACTAGACGTAGACGGAGTTCTTAGGGTTTATTACCTCCAAGAGCTCGATAGAAAGAGCGGCTATAAGATTGCTTCACCCGACTCCGATTTGCATCCCTGTTCTGTCCCCAATGTCTGTGGAAACTACGGTATCTGTTCCGTCACAAACCCGTACGGCACAGGCGTTATGCATGGTTGCAGGTACGTCTCCCTTCATTCCAGATACGAAGAACCACGCAGGATTCTAAATGTACGATTTCTTTACAGCTTTTCAAACCCAATTTATCTGTAGGTGTCCATCGGAAGTGGATAACAAGAACCTCAGCGGGACATTCTCGTTCATCGACCCAGGCAACCCTTCCCAGGGTTGCCGGCGGACTGTTTCGCTGAAGTGTGATGAGTTAACCTTGCAGTCGCTGGAGCCAATATCTGGTGTTACGTACATGTCTATTCTTCCATTGTTTGAGCAGACTTGGCAGCATAACACGATCCCTTTAGAGGTCTGCAAGATGGAATGCTTTTCAAACTGCTCATGTTCTGGCTTTTTCTATCACGTCCCAAGCTCCTATTGCTTACAATTTGGAGAGAGCACCGCTCTGTCCAACGTAAGCCTCTATACTCTTGCTTCCGATGATCATATCGCCTATGTCAAAGTACAGAAACAACATAAGCGAAAACCCAAGTCATTTTCCGTCATTATTGCCATCTCAGTCACGGTACCAGTTATTCTAATTGTCTCGGTGGTATTAGGTGCATACTCGATGTTGCACAAAGGCGAAATGGACCCAGATGCGAAGCAGGCGGAGGAAGAACTGCTGGGTATCTTACCCAATCCGCCCATTAGATATTCTTACTTTGATCTTAAAGCTTATACACAGAATTTCAGGAGAAGGCTTGGGTCTGGAGGATTCGGATCCGTATATGAAGGGACGCTACCTGACGGTCGGAAGGTGGCCGTGAAGAAACTTGAGCTCCTATCTCGTGGGCAGAAGGAGTTTCTGGCAGAGATCGCCACAATAGGCAGGATTCAGCATGTGAACATAGTCAAGCTCTATGGATTCTGCCTAGAGAAGCACCATAGATTACTTGTATATGAGTATGTGAAGAATGGTTCGTTGGATAAATGGCTGAATTTTCATGGAGGACATACGCATGTCCTGAGCCCCCAAACACGCTTAAACATTGCACTAGGTACAGCAAGAGGTCTAGCTTACTTGCATGAGGAATCCCCCGAACCCATCTTGCATCTGGATGTGAAGCCTCAAAACATATTGCTTGATGAGAATTTTGATGCCAGGCTGGCTGATTTTGGGCTTGCCAAGCTTGTAAGAACAGGAGAATCATCAGTCAATACCGCAGTAAGGGGGACGCCGGGCTTCATTGCACCAGAATGCTTCCTACAGTCTACAGTGAACAAGAAGTCTGACGTATACAGTTTTGGGATGGTGCTCTTGGAGCTGGTGAGTGGCAGAAAGAACATAGAGCCAAATCTGATGGGCAATGAAGAATATAATTTCCCCAAATTTGCAGCCAAAAAGGCCAAAGCAGGCAGGTTCACGGAGCTGATGGACAAGAGACTTGTTACATCCACTGAAAATGTTGAAGAAGAAGGTTCTCTACTGCTCTTGAAAAGAATGATATCAGTTGCTCTCTTGTCTATTCAGGAGAACCCTAAACTGAGGCCAACCATGATGGTAGTGGCCGGCATGCTAGAGGGCAACATTGATCTCCCTCCTGAGATCCCAGAAGTGAGCTTAAGTGAAAACACTCTGCCTGATGTAAGGTCATCAAGTAATCTCCATCTTGGTAGTTTGTCTTCAATCGAAGGGCGTTGACTTCTCACTGGATAATGCCTGAGCTTTTCTCACATGTTCTTCGCAAGATCATTGAAGAGCCACGACATCATCAATCTTTGCTTTCGGCAAATAAACAACTCCAAGCCAAGATTTCTTATTTGGACGGATCCTTGTGCATGACTTGTCCTATCAGCTGCTTGGTGACAGACCCAACTTGTTGATATGGAATGACTGTTTGTTAGGATATACGCTTTAATTGCTTTTGGGCAGTCTTCTTTTGTGTCGCCTTTAGGCAGTCCTCTCTTGTGTCGCCTTTGGGCAGTCCTCTTTTCTGTCACCTTTGGGCAGTCTAACCCGTGCTTTCTGGGACACGGGTGGTTCCATGGGTACTATGCCCGTTCACTTGTACAATTGCAATTTCAAAGTTAAAACTTGGGGGAGTAGGCTTCAGCTGAACCTCCATTAAAAAAAAAGAGCTGTATCATCTTTCTTGGTGTCCGAATTTGCTTGATATGGATTTGGTACCCATGGGCATGCCCTTGGATTCGTTTCATGATTTTGTACAGCTTGAACATTGTTTTTAACGCAACATAATTTGATATGTAGGTTTTGGGATAATCATTGGCAAAATCAGCAACTGTTTGATTCGTGTTGTTAGATATACAATATTCAAACTTCATATATGTGGTACTTTATCACTGATTCATTATCAAATATGCAAACAAAAAGTGCATAGAACTTGTATTGATGTTAAGACTTTGTGTGTCCATGCCTCTCTCTTTTTCATTACATTTAATCTCTCTCCTTCAAGCTCTTAATGAGTTTGAGAGCACCTAGTTCTGGATGTAGAATAAGACAAAGGAGTTCGTTCCCTAATAACTGTCTCACAGCTTACAAGGTCATAAGCAGTTTGTTTTTAGATCTTTACAAATGCTAAGTGGAACCACCTCAAAACGCTCTCATAAACATGGTAACAAACTGCCATGTTTTATAACTACAAATATTAGATTGGAATGCTTCTCCAGCATGTTCTCATTCATCTTATTGTGGTAGAGTGTTGAGCATCGCAATTCTTCAGCAATCTATGGGATCAAATTTTACTTGGAGATCACTCATCTAAGTATTGACCTTACACGGGAATTTTTTTGTTGGAACATCAAGCTTACACTATGCTTGAGGTGGATTTGATCTACATCAAAGGCTATCAAGTCGAAAGAATATCCGTTGGAGAGTTCATTTTCATATACTCATTTATTGTATTTTTTTTGAGAAATTTTTGATGGCTCATTTACCGTTGTAAAAGACTTGAGCTTGACACATGTAAAGGTAGAAATATAGAGCCAAAATCCCACGAATTTGTGGTGGTTGAAGTTGCATTCAATCAGTCAATCAATCAATCACCTAAAAGTAGATCAATCAAGATCTTCACTTTTCCTAGATTGTAGGAAAGTGAATTGATTCCCTCCAACAACCATTCCCACCTTCATTTGAATTCAAATTCAACTTGTAAAACTCGTGGAACACTCCTAGAGTCTATATAAGGACTTGAAATCACTTGAACATTACATGGAAACAATATACATACACTTGTGACCATCATTGTCTTGCTACTTCAATTTTCTGCATCATCTTCTTCGCCAACAGTAATCTTGCAGAGGTTTCTGCTCTCTCTCCAGAGCTCCAAATTGAGTGAAAGAGGACTCATTGGAAAGGTATCATTGTCTAGTTTATGCCTGTAAATTTTCATAGGATTTGGTTCAACAGATTTGGAGAAATCTGAGTTTTTCTGCCTCGGGGTCAATCTCTACGTAGTCCTGAAAAATAGGAAGTACCACCGGTGAATGTCGCATTCATTCCTATAGCATATTTTGCTTATTCCTTATACTTTTGTGCATTCCATACACTGAACCCTATGTTTATCACTCCCATAAAAGGATTTTTTCTAATTGTAATCACGCTGGTCGCTATGGGCATTTGAAGTTCATTGTCTCTTCCATAGATAGTAAGTTTTTTGAGCTAATCGACCCGCGAACCTATCTGTTTCGTATCGACTCATTCTCCTTGATGCTCCAAAGTACATAGTGTGTTTCTTTGCACTTATAGCATTCCTATAAGGTCTATTTGAGTCTCCATAAGCTCAAGGGATGGTCTTGTGCCGGTTGGCTTGACCAAACTTCGTCGCCTCAGAACGCACTTTTCTACCTTCGACAAGCTTCTCCAAGTTCTTTTAGTGGTATCAGAGCTAGATCAAGATGGGTGACGGCTTTCCCTCAATGATCGAGAAGCTTGATCGACACAACTACGCGGCTTGGCAAATCAGAATGGAGGCCTATTTGCAAGGTAGAAATCTTTATGGAATTGTAGCAGGTGATGAAGCTATGCCTATTCCAAGATCCAAAGGAGGACCGACACAAGAGGAGACAGATAAGCTCACACTTTGGTGCGCAAGGGATGCTCAAGCAAGGTCGTACATACTAAACTCTATCTCTGACTTTCTATTACCACATATTAGAGGATGAAAGACATCTCAGGAGACTTGGGATGCCCTGGAGACTTTCTTTTCTGCTAGTACCAAAGCAAGAAAGAATCATCTTTGGAACGAGTTCAACCAAATGAAGAAGAAACCTAAACAAACCATCACAAAGTTTGTTACCAAGGTCAAGGAGGTTGCGCATCAGTTAGCATCCATTGGAGAGCTGATTGAAGAAGAGGTCATCATGAGGCAAATTCTCAACGGCATTCGAAGTGATAAGCAATGGCAATCCTTCACGACGGCTTATGATCTCATCATGGATGTGCAGACTCCAGACTTCAACATCTTTCTTGGACAACTCTTCAATCAAGAAGCCAACAATAGCATAAAGGAAGGTAACTCTTATCATGGTAGTTCAACTAGTGCTCTATATGCAGATAAGAAGGATAAGAAGTAGAAAGGAAAGAAGAAGGAAGAAGATGAAGAAGAGACTTCCCAAGCCAACTTCGCAAGCAAGAGCAAGTGGAAAGGGAAGAAGAAGGGACCAAAGCAAGACAAAGCCAAAGGTCAGAATGTTCAACCTTGTGCCATATGCGATAAGACCAACCACACCACTCAGAATTGCTGGTTCAATGGGAAGACTCAGAAAGGAAGTGGAAGAGGTGGATATGGCGGCAATAGAGGTTGTTGCTCTAGCACAATGGTGAGAACCACGTTAAGAAGCTCCACCTCCTTAATGTCAATCCGCGGAAGAGATAGGAGTGATATGAAGATCGTGAATGTGAGATGAAGTGAGAGTGAAGGTGAGAAGCATAGAGATGCACACACACATACACACACATAACGAAGAGACAAGCAAGACACAATGGAAGGTGAGAAATCAACTCTATTGCTCAAGAATACTCTTACAAGCTCAAAATAGCTCTAAGCTCTTCTCTACTCAAACAAGCTAACCTCAAAAATGAGCTCTGTGGCTCTTTTTATAGTTTCTAGACTAGTTTTGACCGGTTTCACATCTAGTGATCGGCATAGTTAAAAAATAGGTCCTATGCGCTATTTGAAAGGGTAAACGGTGTCTAAAAATAACCAAAATTGATACGCTCACTCTACCTGATCTCCTCAAGCTCGAGGACTCGTCGGCTTGCACAAAATGGAGCTAGAAATTAAGAAAAGGGTTTTTCTATGTTACATATGTTACAATAGTGATAAAAATCACTGTTGGAGGTTTTTGAAAAGTATTTTTAAAACATAATTCTTTGAAAAAAGATCCGACTGACTCCCTGCTCTGTCGTTACATGCTTCTGCGTCTTCTATGCCTCTGGCTACTGCCAACACCCCCCTCCCTCTCGCTTCTGTCTTCCTCGACAGAACCTTGTTGTGCGGTCTGTCGGATGTAGTTCTGTAGTAGTTCCTGAGCGAGGGTGTGTTCGGATATTCGAATGCCTCGGGCCAAATCTGCCTCGAGTTTCTCCCAATCAATTGGTGCGGTTCATCGGGTGGCGGGAGTCGATAATGTGTGGAATATACCATCTGTTCACAGGGAATAAGTGCAAGAGGTGTGTAGGCCTGCTGATGAACACTTCTGAATGGTATTCCTAGAAACCGGTTGTGAACATCTCTTCGAAAGTATGCTTGTAGCACGCCGGTAAATATTTAATTCTGCAATGCCAGGCATAACACACCCGTAGCGATGGCGTTGTACTCATATCATATGCAAGATCAAAATTGCCATGCTCGAAGCCCGGGGTGTTTACATGAGGTGCCTTGACGTGTCGGAAGACTTTGAAAACCATTTGCATCATGTCAAATATCTTGACAATCATGTGCGCTGCTATATCGTCCATATGCTTCAAGCGAGGGATCTAGTGGTGAATCGTGGCCATCATGTAGCCAACTATTGGTAGTTCGATGGGTGGCTTGAAGTATGGGTAATTTAACCAATCCTGGCACTGCTTGTTGTTTTTACTTTAATAGTAAATGCTGTCCAGGAGCAGCGACGTGGCACTGGTCCCCAACATGGGTTGTACTTTAAGTGCAATGGTGCCTTTACCCATGTACTCATCATCTCAGGATATTCTTGTAAAAGATCTTTATGCCAATTGGGTTGATGGATTTCTCCGCGCTGTGCATCCGGTGGCAAATCATCAGGCTCAAACTGAGTAGCGTGAGATGGTTTCTTGCCTGTTTCTTTCTCTATGGCCAACTGATGCTCGGCCATTAACATGAAATATGGTTTATACTGTAGCTCATGCCCTGATATGTATCTCCGAGGGGCCAAATGAGCGAAGTAGGGCGACTATAAATTCTTTCTTCAATCATTGCCATTGCGTGCAGCTTCGCCTCTACTCGTGCTGAGTGGGTGGTTCCAAGCTCTTCAATTGTCTTCATCCATGCGGGGGTTGGAAGTTCATAAGTCATCTGGCCTTCAGCCGTGACGCATCCGCCTGGGATGGGTTGGGGCTCATACGCCTCTTCAAAGGTTTCTTCCACCAGTATGGTAACAGTTTCTTCATCGGCTGGGAGGTCCGGTGGGGAGTCTCGTCTTGGGGGTGCTTCATAGATTGCGATTCGTGATTCAAGATTTGATACCTAGGCCCGTAAGGCATTGAGTTCCTCTAAGATCTCAGGAGAAGGGTCCACAGGAGCTGGTAATCCTTGTGTTGCAGGTGGTCCTTGTGTTGCTGGTGCTCTGAGCTGGAGTAGCTTATGATCTTCTTTCAGCTTCTGATATTCTTCGTTCATTCGATCGTATTCATTGAGCAATCTGAGGTGATCATCGAGCAACATTTTCATTGATTTAGAGGGCACTGCTTTGAATCCGCTAGGACTTAATGATTGGTCTGGATGACCGAGAGCAGCTTCTAAATTTTCTCTGTTCTACTCTTGTAGCCGCTGGTTCTCTTCCTTTGCTACTGCTAGGTGTCTTCTGAGTAAGCCCATGTTCCGTGTAAGCGTCGCATTGCGAACTGTCTAGGCCCTTAACAAATTTTCAAGATCAGTAGTGGCCTCTTTGGCTTTCTCTTCACTTTCTACTTCCAGTTTGTGGTATGCCTCGCGTAATTCTTGGTAGCGAGTATTCAAGGAGGCATTCTCAATTGACAATGAATTAAGCTGCGACTGTAAGTCGTTGGTTGTCCTCTACAGCATCTGATAATTATTTCCAAGAGATGTGAACTCATCTCTTACTTGAGTCATGCAGGTGAACATTTGTCGAAATGCATTATCTACAGTGGGTGATAATATTAATGGTGTGCTAAGCGAAGATGCAGTAGGTGTAGATGCAAAGGGAACGGGGAATGGGGGTGGGAAAGTGGATGCTGTGGTGATTGTGGAAAATTGTGGTGTGCTTAAATATTATGGTGCCACAAATGAAGTGAGTGGAGGTGCAGTGGGTGGTGATATATCCATATCGCTAGATGTGGTGTCGAGTGCGGTGACTGTGAATAGTGGTGTGATTGTGGGTAAGTGTGTGGGTGTAAATACAGGATTTACAAAGGTGGATGAGTAATCTACAGAGGGGTTGTCTTGGAGAGCTTGGTGGGAAGGGGAAAGAGGAGTTTCGGTGGGTCGGGGAGGTGAGACTGGGGAGAAGGTTAATGGGGTTAGATATGGAAAAGGGTGTCTTGGAGGTGTGGGGAAGGATGGAAAAGATGGATGGAGAAAGGGGTTGGATAGAAAGGTGGATGTGTTAGGGGGTAGACTAGGTTGAGTGGGTGCGGGAATTGTGGGATGAATGGGAGTAAGTATGACTTCTGCTACTCCACCGGAGAAGGAGGATGTTGTTCTGGGAGAAGGGGGGTTGAATAGGGGAGGCTTGATGGATGGGAGGTGAAGGAGGAGCAGTTGGGGTGACAGGTACTTCGGTAACTGTGGTGGTATGTAGAGTGGTAGCACGGGGTGGGGAGTCTACAAGGATGGCTTCTTCTGTCACAGAGCCTTCACGGACAAGACGTGCTTCCCTGGCCTGTTCTGACGACTATCCGTCGGTGGGTACACGAATATATTCACCAGGTTTGGTTAGTAAGCGGATTCTGCGGGGGTCATACTGTGGTAGCGATTTTCTCTGCAAATACCTTAAGGCTTCAGTGGGCCCAACTGATTTGACCAGCTCTCTGAAACCGCTGATGTATACTTCTTCGAATCCGCCCGAGACAAGCTCTTGTTCTATGAGGGTTTGTCTCTCTTCATCAGTTAGCTTCTTACGCGCCCAAACCTTTTCCATAGTGCGGTATAACATTTTAATGGCCAGTGTATAAGCTGCTGCTTCGAAGGTTTCCTCTTCATGTGTGCTTGTATCACCCTGGGTGTCCTTTTGTCGTCCATGTTCATCTGTCTGTCCATGCTCTTGGGATTCATTTGTGCCCTGACTGGCTTCATCATCGCCGTCGTCTTCATCTGTCTCTGTTCTTTCCTCTTCAGAGCTAGACACTATTTGTCCTTGTGGTTGATCTCGCGGTGTGGTAGGGTAGCTGGGCCTTTCATATTCTTGAGAGAAGATCTGGCCTTCTGAAAATTGAAATTCATTTGAAAATACATCCTGCATTTCAAAATCAAAGGTGGTGTTTGTTTGTTCTGCTCTAAATGGGGTATCGGAAAAGAGAAAGCTTCCGCACCAATAGTGGTGGGAGCTTCTGCTGTAGTGGTGGTAGGTCCTGGGACTATGGCTGCTTGAGTAGTGACTGTGCTGGTAGTGCCCTCCGTTGTAACTGGTCTTGATAACCTTATGCGAATGGGTTGAACAGGGGGTTCAGTAGGCGACTGTTCCAGAGAGGGTTGCGGTGATGGTGATTCTGGGACATGAAGGCAGGGGATGGTTCCTCTCATTCGCTTTCCTGCCCTTCCTTTGCTGGGCTTCCTAGCTTTCTTAGTTGTTCCCTTGAAGGCTTTCAGCTCTTCGCTTGTCATTGCACGTTCGATCGGTAAGTCATATGCTAGGCACATATATACAATTCTAGTCAGTGCGCAGCATCCATTGATGACTTTCTTTCTTTCCCATCTATGTTGTGCTAGGTACATCTGATCAATGATTCAGCTAGCTAGATCAACTGTCTGGGGTCCAATACACGATAAATACAAACCAAACCATATTTGTTTGTGTGGCATAGTGAATCTGTCCTGAGCGGGGAAAGCAAAATGCTGCATACATATCCGCAGTGGGTTTGAAAGCTCAGGTGTGATCGCCGAAATCTCTTCCCACTTTGTAACATCCCCACGTTTCATAGGATCAGGAACTAACAGTTCTCACTTTGTGGGCGTGTGGGTTCCATGAATCTTGATGGCAGCTCGAATCAGATCTTTAGAAAGATAAAATCTTTTATATGGTGGATCGTTCACTAAAGATGGCAAAATAAAGGTGCCGGGCAGATCCTTGTTCTCCGAAGCGATCAAAGTGGTGATTAAGTAATAGCATCTATAGAAGTCAGGTTTAGGCAAAGGGTCACTGAAATACTCTGTGAAGCCGGCTCTTGCCCAAACATGTGTTAAGTCCTGTGTGTTTTGTAGTCCTTCGAACTCTCGTGAGAAGAACTGATATTTGCCCCAGGTACGGTCATCAAAATTCAAATTAGACTCAAATATAAACTCGGCATCCGCCAATGGTCTTGCCAGCCCTTAGAACCAGTGAGAATTGCGGTGAATCTTCTCAGTATAGCCTGGAGGAGGATCGTCAATATGCATGGGTCTTGGGAAACCTTGAAACTCTGGCGGTGGAGCCGTCGGATAGGGCTCTGCGAGTAAAATACCGATAGGTGCTATAGGTGCGCTGGGGCCTGCTTCTGATGGTCCTTCTTCGGTTTGCATGATGATTGATGTGCTAATGGAAAAGATCTGCTACAAAAGATTAACACATTAGCATGGAAATTAATTATGATCCCATTAAAGTGAGACCGCTATCCCTTTCCATAACCGATGTGTAACCCATGTAGCCAAGTGCTGTGAAGTGATTGATGCAATGATTTTTGTAGAGCTAATGCAGGTCTCTAGACACCTACATGCTTTCAGATGATACATACATTTCTTGATGAGGTGTTATTACAGATGTCATTGGGTTATAGTGTGTGGATTTTTACAAGGTTCAGTCATGAATGAGTTATTACATGGTTGTAGATTAGCGGGGTGGGAGTTATGTTAGACAATGGGTTAGGAGAACCCTTCTGGATACGTTTCGGTATCCACTTCCTAAGAGTTTGTGATCGGGTGATAGGTCTCTGCCGAGGGACAAAAGATGATATCGGATTTGGTGGTATGGAGGGTTGAAAAGATTTCCGAGGGGTATATTTTACATGGCTTGAGGGTTGAGCTATAATACATGGTTTGGGTACCCAAATTTGAGTGGGTGTGGGTATGTTTGTTAGGTACTTTTTGGCGATCCAAATTTATCGAATGTTTGTCGATGTCGAAGAAGGTCGAGGAGATGTTGGATACCGATTCTGCTTCTGCCTTGACTTCTTCTTATCAATGTCTATGTTGTTGAAATCAGTCGGTGCTTTCTGTCCTTTTGGCACCCATATTTGTCTTGTGCCACTTGCTTTATGATACTGATACTGCAGCTTTCTTCTTTGTGTCGTCTGATGTTGTCGTTGGTCTGGGTTCCTTCGTCGTGGTTGACTCCTTTGTGGTTGAGGTTGAGAGGTCGGATGGACACTCTGCTTTGGAAAAGAAGGTAGGTCCAACACTTGCGAGACTTGCCCATTAGGAGATGGGGCATTCTGTACCACAGATCTAGGCCAATCCGCAATAAGTGTGGAAGGATGAGCACCGCAGGGTATTGTGCCCATCTGGCCGGTGATGAAGTCCACCTGGCCTGCAATCGTCCCCATTTGTCCACTGATTGTGCCCATTTGACCACTGATGGTGCCCATTTGACCAAGCGGTTGGGTGGTTGACCCTTCTAGTTTGCAGGAAGCCCAAGGGAAAATCTCCTGACGTCCTTTTGATTGATAATTGTCCATTGCCAAGCCCGCGTGGGTTGGTGTAGACGTAACGTGACTGATCTGACCAAAGATCTTCCGGACTTCCGTCGCATGCATTTTATAGGGTCTAGGGTTACAAACCTCAATAGGAATGCCATTAGGGAAGTTAAGCGGTATCACTCGCTTCTGATCTAAGGTTCCAATCAGTAAGGAGCCTTGTCTAAGATTTAGGTCCACTGAGTGATCGTATAGCCAATCTTGGCCAAGGATTAGGGGTTCTATTAGGTCGTCATCATGGCACACTAGTAACTTTACTATCAAGGTCACTTCGTTAATGAGGATAGGAAGGTCCACCTCACCCATGCAAGGGGTTTCCATGCCTCCTAGCCCTATGAGGTATGCCTCAATTGGCCGCATTTCTATTCCTGAATCCTTATAATGGGACCATCTAATCGCACTAGTCGCAGCACCTGAGTCAATTAAAGCCCTGAGCTCTTGGCAAGGGTTGCCATGCTCTAGCCTGACTGTAATGAATGGTCTCCTATCCACTATGCTAGGATGAGTGGTTGACTTTACTTGACACATGGCCATGGGATATCTGGGTGTTGTTTCTAGATGGTTATAATGTTCTCTCCCTAGTCTTTGTCTTCTTAGCTTCATGCGCTTAATGCGTTCTATGGCTTCTGCCTGAGCTTCTGTACGCATTCTATTTTCTTCCTCCTTACGCTTCTCTGCCAACGTGAGTCGTCTAAGCATATCCTCAGTAAGAGGTTCTTGGTATAACCTGACTCTACAGCCACTAATGTAATTAGGCATTATGTCTCCTTCTAAGGTGGCTAATTGTACTGCTCCACTTGTCGAGAGTCTGTTAATGATCATAGGTCCATAACCTCGCTTTTCTAATTTCCGTGCGTGTTGCTTCAGCGTATATACTAGAACTAAATCTCCTTCTTTTAAGCGTTTATCTTTCACATGTGCATCAAAATATGCTTTCTGTCGTTTCTTTGCCGCATATATTCTTGCTGCTGTTTTCAGCCTGGTTTCTCCTAATCGTTCCAAGTCCATTATTCTAGCTGATAATTCATGGCCGGTCCACTGATGTTCTTGTGCAACCTTAAGGGTCGGTATCAAGAAGTCCAAAGGAAGCACAACATTCTGACCAAAAACCATATGAATGTTGCATTGAGTACGGTCTTGTAGGCCACTCGATATGCCCAAACAGCGTGGTGTAACTGTTTGTCCCAATCTGAATGTTTGTTGTTCACGAGTTTCGTCAGTACATTACAAAGGATCTTGTTAGTGCTTTCAGCCTGACCATTGGCCTGAGGATGATATGGTGCGGATTTCTTGTGAATCACCATAAAATCCTGTAAAAAATATTCAATGACTTGGTTTAGAAAGTGACTTCCTCGATCGCTCACTAACTCTATCGGCAATCCATATCTTGTAAAGACATTTTCAAATAAGAATTTTGCAGTCGTGTGTGCATCATGCTTTTTTGTGGCTTTTGCCTCTACCCATTTGGTAAGATAATCTGTCGCGACAATAATGTATTCAGCATGTGTACCTTTTGTAGGGGGGTTAATGGGTCCTACAAAGTCTATACCCCACTTAGAGAATGCACGTCCTCCCATCATGGGTTTCAATGGAATTTCATCTTTGCGAGTAGGAAACTGAGTTCTTTGGCACACATCACATCTCTTTACATAGGTATGTGCATCCATGTGAAGAGTGGGCCGCCATAATCCTGCAAAGAGGGCTTTGATTATCCTATCGGGTCCAAAATGACCTCCTGCAACACCTTGGTGTGCAGTCTCTAGTACGCTCAGATAATCGTTTTCATGAACACATTGTCTTAGGTATCCGTCTCTTCCTGTTTTGTATAGATTATCCCCAATAAGTGAATAGTCTTGAGCTTCCTGCTCTAGACTGCATTGTCATGCTAAAGTCATTCCTTGAGGGAATGTTTTCGTCCTCAAGTATGTCACTAAAGGTGTACTTCAGTCTGGTGTGAGAGACACGTGATACAATGTAGCATGTTCTACTGGTGGTCTTTCACAATAGACATGGCATTCTTTACACAATTTGTAGACATCTGCTTCCATCGTAGGCCAATACACTCCTAGTCTATGCAGAGTCTGTAATGTTCGATGTTTCGAATGATGTTGCTTTAGTGCACCTACATGTGCTAATTGCAACCAATTTGCATGTTCTGAGTCATCTACGCAACAAGCAAGAATCTTTTGATTATCCTGTTTATATATGCTTCCTGCTATGATTTGATATCTCTGAGATTTGGTAATCTCTCCTTCCTTGATCCTTATCCTCGGGTTCTTGGGTCCATATGTGAGAATCGGGACAATAGGCTTAGCCCATTCTGATGCTATCTCAAGGTTAGACAAATATGCATCAGGTAATTCATCCATTATTCCTTGAGGAGCTTCTCCTGAGGTTAGTCTCCATAGGTGATCAGCTCTGAGATGTGTCTTTCCTTTCCTGACTACTACTTCAAAATCATACTCCATGAGTAATGGAAACCAACGTATCAATCGTCCTGTGTTACATGGCTTGTTGACTAAGTACAACAATGCTAGATGATCTGTAAAGAATTTGAACTTGTTTGCCAACAAATAATGCCTAAATTTCTTTACTGCGTAGATCATCCCTAATCCTTCTCGTTCCGTCGTGGTGTAATTTCTTTCTGCTGCGTTCAACTGTCTGCTCGCGTAAGCTATGGGGAGGTCTATATTACCTTCATTCGTGGGTTGTGCTAACACACATCCTATGGCATAATTGGATGCATCCACATGTACATGGAATGGCATACTCCAATCCAGGGTTGTCAATATAGGTGCTGAGCACAAACGTTGTTTGAATTCATTGAATGAATTCTCACATTCATCTGTCCATTCAAACTTGGTCAAAAGAGAGTACAGAGGCTTGGCTATGATTGCATACATGTGTATGAATCATCTATAATAACCGCAATGGCCCATAAATGCCTGTACCTCTTTTACGTTAGTTGGCCTAGGTAGATCTGCAATCACTTTCACCTTTTCTTCATCCGTAGAAATTCCATTCTTTGACACAATGTGTCCTAGAATTTTGTCTTGTCTGACCATGAAAACGCACTTTTCTGGGTTCAAACAAACCTGATATTCTCGACATTTATCAAATACTTGTCTTAATTCTGGGATATGCGTCTGTCTTACATTTGAATGTGCACACAAGTCATCGACATAAACTTCCAAATTCTTGCGTAAGAATTCCTTGAAAACATGACACATGAGTCGTTGGAAAGTGGCGGGTGCATTTGTTAAGCCAAATGGCATTACACAAAATGCAAATATGCCCCATTCTGTGGCAAAAGCCGTCTTGTGTTGATCTTCTGGAGCAATGGCTACTTGATTATAGCCTGAGAATCCATCAAGAAAGCTGTAAACTTCCTTGCCCGCAACTCTTTCCAATAAATGTTCCGTGATAGGAAGAGGATAACTATCTCTAATCGTGGCGGCATTAACTTTTTTAAGGTTAATACACACATGCAATTTTCCGTTCTTCTTGGGCACAAACACAATGGGGGATACCCATTCGGTATGCTCAATTTCGTAAATGAATCTTGCTTCTATCAATCGATCTATCTCCTCTTTAATCTTCACAGCGTAGTTATCATTGTATGTGTATGGCTTCTGTTTCGTAGGTTTTGCATCTGGAGTCATAGGGATTCTATGGGTTCAAATCTTTATAACTCCATGCGAACACATCTCTATATTCGCGCAATAGGGCAACTAACTCTTCTTCTTCTTCAATTGTCAAATCATGCCCTATGTAGGTACATTTCTCTTCTTCTCCTTCTATAGCAACTATTATTTTCTTGGTTTTCTCTCGATTGTCATATACTTCTCCGTCATCAGCCTTTCTGTTAGGCATTCATACCATTATTCTTCTATCTTCGATTTCATACTTTTTGAAGTTCTCGGGAACCTCAAACAAGGATTCTTCTTTTTCTGACATGGTTTCTTTCTTCTTTCTTTTCTTACCTTCACTTTTGTCAGTCACTTGTGTAGCTATCCTCACTTCATTCATAATTTCTTCGGGTCTCTAAGGGTGAGTTTCTACTTCGTAGCAGTATTCTTCCTCTGATGCAAAGGGTGAGTCCATAATAATTGACTCTAGATCAAAATCGCTCGCATCCTCAAATGCATCAGTGCTAAGTTCACTGCTAGGTTCACATTCTTCTAGAATTACATCGCACATGATTGGCTCTATAGTGAAAACTCAAATGTCATAGCCATCCTCGTCACAGTGGGGTGTCCATTTTTCTTCATTGATGGCTACATCCATGGTTGCTAGGATTTCTGCCCAACCATGGGGTTCAAACTCTTCGTCTGGAAATACTACAGGTGCATACGCTGGGTCTTGAAGGGTTCGTGGATGTTGTTCTGCACCTAAGTTCCTGGCTTCTAACCGTTCTTCCTCTTGTTTGGCTACCTTACACATCCATAAATGAGTATCCTCATGCAACCATGAAGGATCTGACTCTAATGAGTGTACCGATTCTGTTTCTACTGGTATCTTATGGATGGTATTCCATTGTATTGGGGGTACATCTCGATGTGAATAGTCTTTAAGATTGACTTTAGTAGTCACTCCTAAATGTTGCAAGTACAAAGAATTAGTTCCCCAATCTTGTACAATTTGCAACTGACGCATGAATGGTCGTCCCAATATCATCTCATAAGCATGATTTTTCGCAAAGTCACAAATGGCAAAGGTATGCTCAAACTCCACACCACAAGTGGTGAGAGATATGCCTTCTAGTAAGCCTAATGGTTTTTCTATGTGTCCATCAGCCATTTGTAGCTTCATCCTGGTGGGTCTTAGTGCTGGCTTACCCCAACGTTTCCATAAAGCGGTGGTAGCAATGGCTACTCCGGCTCCTGAATCTAAGATGGCTTTCGTGGTGTAGCCCTGATGGGTTATTGGAAGATAAGTATTACCTTCCTCTCCTTCGCTTACATCTCCGATCTTTTCTACGGGTATCTCTGGTACCTTCTTGTGTGATCCTATCTGTGAGGGAGTAGTAGCAAGTGTAAGACAATAGTTACGCAATATAACACAGGAGCAATAGCAGAGAAGATAACAGATATAGGAGAATCTCAACAATTTTCTACTAGCAGCAAGTACAAAGATGATGGCGTTGTCCACCCGTGCGCTCTCAAGGTAGAGCTTAAATGGTGATCTAGACAACTCTAGATAGGGAGATACAAGGTAGAGGTATGCTGGCTCAACTCAGTGTCTTAGGTAGTGCAGAAGTCATGTATATATAGGATCATGGGTGGCTTGCCATGGACGGCTATACATGGGTGGTAGAGCGTGGGCGGCCACCGCCCGCGTAATTGCCATACACGGCTTAGACTGGTTGAACCGACCTAACAAATATAAATGATTTCTGACTCTGATAGGGAATATTCCATGGAATATTCCCTTTACCGTCGCATCGGGGGCGCTGCCCCCGGACCCCCACCAGGGGGCCCGCTGGCCCCCTGGGACCCCCCAGCCGGGGCTGCTCACCGTTGCCCCGGACCCCACAATTGGGGACCCTGGTAACTCCGTTTCCTTATAATACCTTACATGGTCCAATATGACCTTCATCCAACATGCAAGTTGGGATTCCCATCAATTGGGTAATGCATGCTTGGCTTCTCCTCATAAAGGGGGCCTTACAAAATGTGCATACAATCATGAGGGGTAGACATTGATCATATACTAACAGCAAGCTCGGAGAATTGATTTGCTACATGTTTCCACAGTTCCGGTTTTACCTTCAACAACTCCTCTAGAGTGAGATTACATTGTACTTTGGTATTCTTGATCACTTCCGTGTTTCTAGGAACCACTGATTCTTCATTCCTCACTATTATTGTGGGTGCTCTCATACTAATAGACTTTGCTTCCCAAGGTCCTATGAACTGAGGTAATTCTTGTAAAGAATTAGATTCAAAACCTGTGTGTTCACTCAGTTCCTCTTCCTCTACGTCATCGTATATAGAGGGAATGTCTTGGGGAAATTGTTCCTGCAAGTCATCTATTTCTTGAATAGGAGGATGGGTTCCTTGTTCTTTTCTCCATTTCTCTTCTTGTATTTCTCTCAGAAATTCATGTGAGTACCTATGTATGGAAGATAGGTTGTCTTGACTTTCTGTATTGGGTACTTGAGACAGGGGTGGTGCATTCTTTTCCTGTGTCTCTGGGACAATAGGGTTCCTATACTGATCCTTTTTCTCTTTGCTTTCTATCAAGTATTCTAGCCTCTCCATTAATCCTTGAAAATGTAATTCTGGTTTTGCCATGTTATTCCAATTTAGATATCTAGAGGCTTCAAACAAAGCTTGTGCTAATTCTACCATATTCATGCAAAGTTTAGTCCTCTCAATTTCTAGGTCTACTCGAGGGTAGTTTTTGCTCATTTCCGCTACTTGAGGTCCTTCTTTTATCTTAGATTGATATGCACGAAACATCATGTCTAGGTTTTCAGGTATGGGTTCAGCTAAAACTGATCCTGATTTTTGAGCTAGGTTCTTTTGATTCAATTCCTGTGAAGTCAATTCTAGTATTTTGGCTCTAGATTCCTTGAGACTTCCTTCCAACTCAGTTATCTTTTTACTCCACTTTCTGTTAATCCTTTCTCTGGAATCTTTCCAAGATTTTGTCTTTTTTCTACTAGATTCTGTAACTTCACTAGTTCCGGATACTTTCTCTTGATTAAGCTGTTGGTTTTGTAAGAGCGCCTAGGCTCTTGTTATAGCTTGGATAGGCACGTACGTAGGGTTAGATCCATCTGCATTGTTTACAATACCTATCACATTGATTGGTGTCACATTTGATGCGTTAACTGAGTTCTTAGGGCAATCCTTGATTATGTGCTCTTTACCACAGTCGGCACAAAAGCCTTGTATGTTATAATATTGAGACTGTCCTGATATCGGTGGATGTGGACAATCCTTTATGAAGTGATCTCCTTGGCACCTAAAGCATAGTCCTCTAGGGCCCTGTGGTCTTTGTTGTCTCAGTTGGGGCCGCGGATTAGGGTTTGTGTACATCACATTCGCATAGTCGGGCTCCCAACTAGGTTCCACTGGTGGACTATCATAATGATATGTCTCTATATGTTCTGGTGACTCCGTGTAATAAGCGGGTGGACTATCTACATGAGTAGAGTCAAAACTGTGTGATCAGGGGTGAAGAAGGCACTAAGGCCCTACTTAGGTTCTCTTCTGCAGCAGCGTATTTAACTTAGATAACATTCGCTGGTGGGGGTGGATGCTGTGATAAGACAGGTTGAGGTCTCTGTTGAGCTTGGTACGGGTAGTTTTGAGGAGGCCTATAGTAATATGGCTGAGCATTGTATTGGCCTTTATACCTACCTGGCTGCGGGTATGCTTGAGGGTAGTTCTGTCTCACTGCTTGTTTGTTGTATGGGTAATCTTGAGCCGTGTGATTTGTGTACCTTCTCTCAATTGTACAGTATTGGCCACTAGGATTGGCTTGCGGTTGTGTTGCATTGGGGCACACATTAGCCATATGATCACCACCACAAGTGTAACAACGCTTGTTTGTTGTTAACCCTAGGCATCTGTTTACTAGAAACTCCTAGTTTCTAGGCCACTTTTTCTGCTAGATCCTCTATTGAGCTGGAAAATTTTGTGGATGCTAGAGATGAACAATCTGAGTCCTTATAGACTTTCGAGAGTTCCAACTCGTCTCCTAAGTTGTCCTTAATGTCTATACAGATTCTCACACACTGCTCTGGCGTTCTGGGTTCTTTTAAGGATACATAGGAGCGTAGTTTAGAGCTCAACAAGCCATCTAAAAACAACGACACTTGCTTGGCCTATGAAGGTAGCTCTTGTACTGGACATCTTTCTACATATTGTCTAAACCTACGTCCTGCCAGTCTTACTGTCTCTTGAGGGGTCTGTTTGAAGCTATGAATCAACGAAGACGTGTCATGTCTGATCCCACTTTTAGAGAATTCAGTGATGAATGACTCTAAAAAGTGATGGATGTCTCTAAATTGCCTTTGTTGCAATGGTTGGAACCAAGTTAAAGCTGTATTCTTTAACGTTAGTCCAAACGCATTATATTGCGTGAACATGTCTTCGACTTGCTCCGCTCTTAGTACTTGCTTAATTCTGCGACATGGTCATAGGGATCTCCTGTCCCATCAAAGTAGTTTTTCATGGATTTTACTAACTGAGTGGGTCTTAATATTCTTGCGTGTTCACGTGGTCTAGGTAGAGGAAAATCATCTCTACCACCTGGCATTCCTTGTCTATCCACTCTATTAGTGTCCGTGTTTGTTCTATCTCTCCCTATGGGGTGATTGAAGCTTACTTCAGGTCTTTCTTTGTTTTTCTCTCTTTGATTAGCATGGGCGGAGGAAGTTCCTACCCCTTGTTGGCTCGCGTTTACGTTTGTTCTAGACGGAGGGAATACTAATTCACCTCTCCATGTGTATGTGTTTCTAGCGTGGTCTGGCACGACAAAGACTCTTTCTGAAGTCTCATCCAGGTATACAACCTTTCCAGGTGTATCCGGGTCTTCGAATTCGTAGATTATGATGGAGCCTACCTCACTAGGTTGTTCCGTTCTGTATCTCCAAAATGCTTCGTCAGTTTCTTTATTTACAAACAGCTCTATGCTTCTGTTATCTTGAGGGGTCCAATCTGGAACTAGTACTCGTGTCAGTACAGATTTCCCTCTAGGTGTCCTAGGTTCTTCTAATGGTTCTTTTCCTTGAGATTTAGTTTCCGTCTCTAATTGAATTACACCAAACTCATTTGTATTGTTCGGCTGCGTACTTAAGATATACATCGTTCCTTCCTTGTCTATGTACGCGTCTCTCTCGAATTTCACCACTGGACGTTCCAATCCAATGGGTTGATCGGGGTTGTGCATTTGCACCACTTGCCTTCGCAAACCATCCTCATAGATGCGAGCACCTAAGCGGTTGGTCCGGAGAAACTCTAATTGAGTCCTATAGGGTCCTTCTGGTCTTTCTAACTAACCTATGTTTGACCCTCCTTCTGGTCTTTCTGTGCTAAATGCCATTTCTGATTCACTCGTGTCTGAGCTCTCGTAGGGATAACTAGTGTTCAATTGTTGAGCCCACGATCTTGCAATAGTTCCTACACTTGCCTCTGATAATCTAAGGCTTCGTCGGTCTGACTTACCTATATGTTTGCCCGATCTAAGGTTCATGAATTTTCTTCCTTGCACACTCAGTACACGCTCAGATCGTCAATGATTCTTTGATCTTTCTTGATTCTTTTTAAGTTTCTTTAGATTCTTGTCTCGATGTAGGCATCAGGAATTCGACTTTCCGTGGTACTTTGAGTTCTCGTTCCGTCAGACTTAGGTTCTTTCCTTTAGGTTTTCGTATCACACACCTTTACTTTTAGTCTTGAACTTGATAAATTTAGTCTCTTTAACTTGAGGCGTTCCTATCGTCTTGAATCCACAATGCTAACATTTATCCTAAGCTAAAAATTGATTGAGGGGGTTGAGTAATCTTCCAACCTCGAGTCAGCTTTTCTGGTTGCTCTGATGCCCAAGAAGCCGCGCTTCCCAAGCTTTATGCCCTTCACTGCCTTGCCTTGAATGCCTTTGATTGCCTTTGCTAGACCTGGAAAAATCCAATATTAGACCAATATCACAATGAATGATCAAGCACTTGAGTATATACACCCTTAAAGTTCCTTACCCTTTTGCCCAAATTTTCAATGATTGCCCCCTGGCTTTCTAGTCCCACACTAGGTCAACCTCAAACTAGCTTATCTAAAAATCAACATATTTAAAAAAAAAAAATAGTTGAGGTCACGTAGTACTCGTAAAGAGCTTTCTAACGAGCTATTAAGCTCAAAAAACGGACTTCGGATGAAAAAGATAAGAGCATTCAGGCTCTCGGGGGTAAAAATTGACCAATAGGTTTTTCTCCAAATATGAGCTAAGGGGTCTCCTATGAGTCTAATCACCCAAAAATTTTCAAGAAATAGCCCCAAAATTGGTCAAAAAATCAAACCCTAAAATTTGCGTTTGGGTGAGCAATCGCGATAGCTCTATTCAACTTTGGGTCTCAAACCCTAAACGAGCTTGAAGTGTGGCATAAGAGACTTGCTCATGTGAATGAAAGAACCTTGAAGGATATATGCAGGGACCAAAGTGTTCTAGGACTGCCGAACATATCAAAGCAACACATGATCAACAGGTGTGATGCATGTCAGATTGGGAAGGCACAAAGACAACCATTCAACCACAAAGGCTACATCCACAACAAATTATTGGACTTAGTACATACAGATGTATGGGGACCAAGTCAAGAACCTTCATTGGCAGGATAGGGGTATTATGTCTCATTTATTGACGACCATAGTAGATGGACTGTTCTATACTTTATCAAGAGTAAGAATGAAGTGTTTGATTGTTTCAAGAAGTATCTTGCACATGTGGAGAATCATACAGGTAGATCACTAAAGAAGCTCAGATTTGATGGAGGGGGAGAATACTTCTCCAAAGAGTTTGATGAGTTCTTGCAGGACAAAGGTATCAAAAGGGAAGTGACTACTAGGTACTCTCCTCAACTAAATGGAATTGCAGAGAGGAGAAACAAGACATTGGTTGGATCAGCCCGAACAATGCTTGAAGAGAAGAAGTTGCCACATTATCTATGGGCAGAAGCTATCTCAACTGCAGTGTACCTTGTCAATCGACTACCACACAAATCACTTCAAGGTATGACTCCTTATGAAGCATGGCATGGAAGAAAACCTAGTCTTGGACATTGCAAGGTTTTTGGTTGTTTAGCTTATGTTCATGTACCATCACAAATAAGAGGTAAGCTAGATGAAAGGGCAATAAAGGCAGTGTTTATTGGATATGATTCAACCCAGATGGGTTACAGATTCTTCAATCCTTCAACTAAGCAATTCACTACAAGTAGAGAGGTTGTGTTTGAAGAACACATGTCTTGGTATGATGAAGACAAACAAAAGGTAACACTACCATATGATCTTGATTATGACTCTCATCAATTAGGAAGCAAGCATGATAAACAGGTCCAGGATCCAAGAAGTGATACAGACGATGACCAAGATGAAAGAGAAAGGGATTACAAGCTATGGATGTCAAGAGGCAAAGCAAAGATGGAAGAGGTTGGAGAATGCTCAAAACAAGCACCTAGAAGATCAGCAAGAGAGAAGAAACAACCAGAAAGGTATGGATATGATTCCACGTTTGTTACAAAGCATTCAATCTACTTGGCAAAAGACTCTATTTCAGAGGAACCCTCGACCTATGAAGAGGCAAAAGGAAACCCTAATTGGGAAAAGGCCATGAACGAAGAGATAGATGCATTGAAGGAGATGGACACTTGGGATTTAGTTCCAATGTCACCGAATCAAAAGGTAATTGGTTGCAGATGGGTATATAAAGTTAAAAGAAATTCAAATGGATCAGTTTGCAGGTACAAAGCAAGATTAGTTGCCAAAGGATGCTCACAAACTCATGGTATAGACTATGAGGAAACATTCTCAACGGTTGCAAAGATGACTACAATCAGGACATTGATAAGTGTAGCTGCTGCAAGGAATTGGAGACTCCTCCAACTTGATGTGAAAAATGCATTCTTAAATGGTTGGATAAGTGAAGAGGTATACATGTCACAACCACCAGGTTTTGAAAACCCTAATCATCTATCTTATGTTTGCAGACTTAAGAAAGCATTGTATGGATTGAAACAAGCTCCAAGAGCTTGGAATTACAGGTTAGTTACATATCTTCAAGATCAAGGGTTCAAAGCTAGCAGCTCAGATCCTTCTCTATTCATCAAAAGGGATCACAATGAGGTTATCTATCTATGTGTATATGTAGATGATATTATTGTGACAGGTGATGATCTAAATGGCATTCAAAGGATCAAAAGACACATGCAAGAGGAGTTCAAAATCAGTGACCTAGGTGAGCTCACATATTTCCTAGGTATGCAGGTGATATATACAGATGAAGGAATGTATTTGACTCAAAGAAGATACATTCAGGATCTTCTTCTCAAGTTCAAAATGGAGAACACTAAACCTGCAGGTACACCTTTGGAGATGAATCATAAACTAAGTGTTTATGAAGGTGAGAAAATTGAAGACATTAAAGAGTATCAAAGCTTGGTAGGTAGCTTGATATATGCTACTCATACAAGGGCAGACATCTCATATAGTGTGGGAGTGCTTAGTCAATTCATGCACTCACCGAGAAGACCACACATGGATGCGGCTAAGAGAGTACTGAAGTATCTCAAAGGTACAATCAATGAAGGTATATTCTATCCTTACTCTTCAGATTTGGATATCAAAATCTACTCAGATGCAGATTGGGCAGAAGCTAAGGATGACAGAAAAAGTACATCTGGTTACTTAGCATTTGCAGGTTCGAAGCTAGTGTCATGGAGTTCCAAGAAGCAACCAACAGTTGCTTTATCTTCAACTGAAGCAGAGTACAGAGGCTTGACCATAGCAACTCAAGAGGCAATATGGTTAAAAGCATTGTATACAGATTTGGGACTTGTGAGTTCCAAACCTCACATATTTGGTGATAATGTAAGTTCCATGCATCTAGCGGCAAATCCTATTTTCCATGCGAGAACCAAGCACATAGAAGTCCATTACCACTTCATCAGGGAGAAGCTCATGGCAAAGGAGATCGACATTTCTTTTGTTCCTACTGAAAAGCAAGTAGCAGATATGATGACGAAGGCACTTGATGGAGTAAAGCTTTGTAGATTCAAAGCTATGGCAGGTATTCAACCTATCAGAGAATGAAGACTCAAGCATAATTTAGCTTGAGGCGGATCTATTGGAACATCAAGCTTACACTATGCTTGAGGTGGATTTGATCTACATCGAAGGCTATCGAGTCGAAAGAATATCCGTTGGAGAGTTCTTTTTCATATACTCGTTTATTGTATTTTTTTGAGAAATTTTTGATGGCTCATTTACCGTTGTAAAAGCCTTGAGCTTGACACATGTAAAGGTAGAAATATAGAGCCAAAATCCCACGAATTTGTGGTGGTTGAAGTTGCATTCAATCAATCAATCAATCACCTAAAAGTAGATCAATCAAGATCTTCACTTTTCCTAGATTGTAGGAAAGTGAATTGATTCCCTCCAACAACCATTCCCACCTTCATTTGAATTCAAATTCAACTTGTAAAACTCGTGGAACACTCCTAGAGCCTATATAAGGACTTGAAATCACTTGTACATTACATGGAAGCAATATATATACACTTGTGACCATCATTGTCTTGCTACTTCAATTTTCTGCATCATCTTCTTCGCCAATAGTAATCTTGCAGAGGCTGCTGCTCTCTCTCCAGAGCTCCAAATTGGCTGCAAGAGGACTCATTGGAAAGGTATCAGTGTTTAGTTTATGCGTATAAATTTGCATAGCATTTGGTTCAGCAGATTAGGAGAAATCTGAGTTTTTCTGCCTCGGGGTCAATCTCTACGTATTCCTGAAAAATAGGAAGTACCACTGGTGAATGTCGCATTCATTCCTATAGCATATTTTGCTTATTCCTTATACTTTTGTGCATTCCATACACTCAACCCTATTTTTATCACTCCCGTAAAAGGAGTTTTTCTAATTGTAATCATGCTGGTCGCTATGGGCATTTGAAGTTCATTGTCTCTTCCATAGATAGTAAGTTTTTTGAGCTAGTCGACCCGCGAACCTATCTGTTTTGTATCGACTCATTCTCCTTGATGATCCAAAGTACATAGTGTGTTTCTTTGCACTTATAGCACGCCTATAAGGTCTATTTGAGTCTCCATAAGCTCAAGGGCTGGTCTTGTGCCGGTTGGCTTGACCAAACTTCATCGCCTCGGAACGCACTTTTCTACCTTCGACAAGCTTCTCCAAGTTCTTTCATTTTGAACCTGAAGTTCTCACAAGCTAGAAGAGGAATTCAATGTCCGCAAACCTTAAGGAAATGACGGCAAAAATCCACATAGCCTATTAAAGCTTCATAAGTGAATATAGGTTCTTTCCCAAGTAAATATAGGTTCTTCTCTGGTACTCCCAAGTGGGGGGAGGACATCCAGAGGGCGAGAGCTACTATTGCCACAAAAAGGAAAAAAATGATTCCTAAAAGCCTGAGTTCCATTCTGAACATGCCCCTCACTACCGATGAGATCAAAGAAATCATCCATAAATTGAAACCTCGGGGATTGATGGATTACCCAATGAGTTCTTTATGATGCTGAATAATTTTCTCACTCCTTACATTCTTTTGATTTGGGAAGAAGTAGCTGGTAAAGGGTATCTCCCTTCTCACATCAACACTGGAGTGATCAGACTTATTCACAAGAGAGGCAGCAAGGAAGACCTTAACAACTGGAGACCTTTAACCTGTTTGAACACTATCTATAAAATCTTCTCCGGCTCTACCATTGCTAGAAGACTTAGTCCTATGATGAGATTTTTTATCCTCCCTGAGCAAAAAGGTTTTATCAAAGGCATGTATATTCTTGAGGCTATAATCTCTTTATGGGAAGGTATGGATTATGCCTTGGAAAGTGGGCAGGACTATTATTCCTTAAAATTGACTTTGATAAGGCCTATGATAGAATTGAATGGAATTTTATTCTTCAATCTCTACATGATTTGGGGCTTGGAAGGAGATTCATAAAATTTGTGAGCACTCTTTTTGGTAATGCCTTTTCTATAGTGGCTATTAATGGTCACCTCTCTGACCCTTTCAAGCTTTCTAGATCTATAAGGCAAGGATGCCCCCTTGCCCCTCTCCTATTTGCCATTGCTAGTGACTCCTTAGGTTGGCAGGTCAAGGATGCTATGGACAGAGGTCTTATTAAAGGCATTGAAATTCCTACTTCCCCATCTGCCCTATGCTTGCAAATGTTTACTGATGATACTAATGTTGTTCTTAAAGTTGACAATGAGTCTTTGAAGGTTTTTCTTGAATGCTTGGATCTGTTTTGTGTTGCTAGTGGTTCCAAAGTCAATCATAGTAAACTGATTTTAAATCCTCCTCTAATGCCATTCTTGACAGTATAACCAATTTAGGTTGTGGTATTATTAAGCATGGTGAAGTTTTCAGGCTACTTGGCATCCCTATGGGTTTCAATATTTCTCTGACTCGAAGATGGGATTTGGTTCTCGAAAAATTCAAAAAGAACTTATTTTTTTGGTATGATTCTCATAACTCCCTGCCACATAGATGTTTCATTCTAAATCATTATGTTCTCCCTAAATTGGTTTATTTCTTAGCCTAACCTTGCTACTAAGTGGATCTTAAGAAGCAATGAATCTACTGATATTTGGGCTGTCCTTTTGCAAAGGAATCTGTCTTACTTTACATTTCTAATTATAAGGCTTGGAGAAATATCAATTTGTGGGATGTCATTGTCTCCCCCTTATCCATTACTCATGTTGGAAGCGAGATTGTCAGTAGATTCCGGACTGCCTGGTTTAAAGAAAAAAAATGCTTTTCCCTTAAGGGAGAGTTGATGAGCTCCTCTGACTTTTTTTTGCATGAATCCCCTTGGTACGGTTGGATTGCTAAATGGAATAAATGTGACCTGGCAATCAAAGAACACAAATGCCATAAAGCTGGATACGAAACCTGGAGGGACCTTATGAGCAATGGGAAAGTGATTTCTGATCCAAAGCTTTTCAATAGTTCTGACATATCTGCCTCTTGCTTGTAGGTTTTGGCAGCTCGCAAACTGCTGTTGGTGGAAAAGCTGGAAAGCTACCTCAAGTCTAAAGTCAATCTTGCTGATGTTGCTAGGACCATTTTCAAAGAGTTTAAGAAGGCTAAATGAAGAATTAATCAAATTGTGCCTAAACTCAATAAAAGATGGTCATGTAACTGGTCTGCTAAGTAGTGGTCTTACAGGTTGAAATCTCTATGGGTTTTCCCTGATTAGATCAAACACTTCTATCTTCAGTGGCTTAATTTTCATAATGGTCTGTGGATTGGTCCCAGAGTCAAGAAAACTCTGATTAATGGAGGACTGTGTACATTCTGTGCCAAGGAGGAAGATGTTAACCACCTGTTTTTTGAATGTTATCATGCCAAACATTATTCGGCCATTGTTGAGCTTTATCTCCATTCCAGAGGATGCCCTAGGCTCAATCAGAACTCTATCATCATTGGGTGCTGCAGAAACATGGATGTCCTTTTATGGAACATATGGAGAGGCTATATTCTGTGGCATATATGGTGCAGTAGAAATAACTTGGTCTTTTGTAAAGGAAATAGAATTTTCCTTAAAACTCTTCCTAGAACCCTAAAGAAAGCCTCTGATAAATGTATTCAATGTATCTATACTCCTCCTAATCACAAGGAGAGTATATTTAAATTGCTAAAGGTCTCTAAATTCTCCAAATGGAGAAGCACCATCTCCTCGGTTTACTTAGCCCAGAGGCTTGACATGGCTTCTTTCTTGTAATCTCATGTGCTGTGGCTCTTGCCCCTTGCGCAAATTGTATTGTCTTCCATTAATCTAATTTTCTTGCTTTTTCAAAAAAAAAAAAATCTCCCCTGCTAGGAATATACGTATCTTGGATTCACCCTTGCATTCTTGTAAGTTATGTGGAATGTGCATACCTTCGTGCTCTAAATTTTGATTCTGAGACAAATATCACTAAAAAAATTTGATGATGAGATAGGTGTTTTCTAAGTTAAATTATTAAAAATACTTTTGTCTTCATGCATCAAAATATGAACTGATTATAAAGTTCCAATGCTTAAATAGTGCGTTTCCAAGTATCAACACCTAAAGAGGTGGTCCCAATGCATTAATGATCTAATACGATTTTTTTTAATGGATATATTCTAGTAATGATGTGTGTGAACAAATTTAGGTTTGTTGGGACTTTTTCTTCTCTTCAAGATCTCTTTTAACATTGACCCTTACATATCTCAACCTTGAAAGTAGCTTTTCCAAGAGGATGTACTAGAAAAGATGAGTGAGATATCAACATGTGATATCTTATGTTTTTTATTGGAGTTTGAGATCTGTGGAAGCACGTGAACAACACAACAAACAAGAAGAAGCTTGGAACACAACACATAATAATAAATGTATTACCAAGAGAATGTACAAAGATAAGTAGCTTGTTAGGATTATAGGCATGTATACAAGTCAGGGTCCTCACAACTTCTAATATGCTCTGACTGTCAGTGAAGATAGTGGTGGAAAAAGAATGACCAACATCCAAATCAGCCATAAGGTGTCTAAACCACACATTATAAGGAATTGGACTCACAACCTCTTGGTTAGGAATGTGATGGGCTAACCACGCCTCAAAAGCCATGATTGAGGATTACTTCCTAATTCTCTCTCTTAGGATGTAGTTCAATCATCTCCTATCTGTTAAGGGTGCAGTTCTCAACAATCTCTTACCTATCACTTTATTACATTCTTCCCCCCTTGGTCAATCATTGTCCTCAATGATTTTCTCTTATATCCTTCTATCCCCGGTGATGAGCCTCTTGAACTCCCTAGATACCCTTGAATTGATGTCCTCAACCTCGAACATTTTCTTGAACCTTGTTCGGAACCTTGGTCTCCTGAATCCTTGCTCTCAACCTTGGTGTCTTGAGCCTTCTTGTTCGCAACCTTGGTGTGTGAATCTCCTCCCATCCATATATACCCTCTTGTACTCTAAAAATAGCAATGATGTACTTTAAAAATACCAATGATCTAGAATAGTCTAGTGTGAACATGTGGCCATCATGCAACACTTATTCCCATTACTACCAAAGTAGTTCCCATTACTACCAAAGTACCTTAGGGTATCCCCTGAGCTTGGGACCTTGGATAGTTGGCCCTTGTCTCTCACACACATGGACTTATCCCTATGGATCAATATCATTATCCCTGTAGATCAATGTCATAATCCCTGTCGAT
>CM035412.1:85104758-85114758 GCA_020310875.1 Ceratopteris richardii | reverse complement strand
GAGTTGATCTTCTGTCATCTTGATTACTTGCCCAGTCTGAGTCACTGTAGGCTCTCAACTTCAAATCTGATGTAAAAGGATAATATAATCCTTCCTTTATAGTTCCTTTGATATATCTGAGAACTCTTTGACCTGCAATCCAATGTGGGTCCTTTGGACAATGCATGAATTGTGACAAAACTCCCACTGTATAACTAAGATCAGGTCTTGTTAGTGTAGCATAAATGAAACTACCCACAAGATATTGATACTTCCTCATATCTTTGTATTCTGCACCATCATATTTACTGAGCTTGTGATTAACTTCAAGTGGAGTTGAAGCTTCTCTGCAATTTTCCATATCAAACTTCTTCAACAAGTTCAGAAGATACCTTTCTTGTGATACATATATGCCATGATCTCTATAAGTGACTTCCATTCCAAGAAAGTATGACAACTTTCCTAGGTCACTGATCTTGAACTCTTTCTCAAGTAATCTCTTTACCTCCTTGATTCCTTCATCTGAAGTACCTGTGATTATAATGTCATCTACATAAATACAAATGTAGATTGTACCTTCCTCTGTTCTTTTGATAAGTAGACTTGAATCTGCTTTTGAACTTTGATATCCAAGATCATTGAGATACTTCACCAGTCTATAGTTCCAAGCTCTTGGAGCTTGCTTCAATCCATACAATGCTCTTCTCAACCTGCAAACAAAATTTGGATACCTGGAATCTATAAACCCTTGAGGTTGTTCCATGTATACCTCATCTGATATGTATCCATTCAAGAATGCATTTTTTATATCCAATTGACTTAGGGTCCATCCTTTTGAAGCTGCAATAGCAATGATTGTTCTTATAGTTGACATCTTAGCTACAGGACTGAATGTCTCATCATAATCTATGCCATAGGTCTGGGCATAGCCTTTCACCACCAATCTAGCTTTGTATGTGGCTATACTTCCATCTGCAAGCTTCTTCACTTTATAAACCCATTTATTTCCAATTACTTTCTTACCATTTGGTTTAGGAACAAGTTCCCATGTCTTGTTCTCCTCCAGTGCATTGAATTCTTCCTTCATTGCTTCTTCCCATTGCTTCTTACCTTTAGCTTCATCATAGTTCTGAGGTTCTTCATCATCTTTGACCATATATGCATAGTTCTTCTGAGTTATGTAAGAAGTATCATAAGAATACCTTTCTGGTTGTCTTCTAGTCCTGCTTGACCTTCTTGGTTCACATTCTTCATATGTGTCTGGATACACCTCTTCATCAAATATAGGAGCTTCTTCATTTCTTCTTGTTAATCCACTTGTGGATGTACTTGCTTGCATATAGTCTTCATCTCTATTTACCTGCACAATTGATTTTCCTTTCTCACATCTTCTTACCTCTTCTTCAAATTCTTCAGCTGTGTGACTTTGATCTGCATACCAACTTTTCTGTTCATCAAATGTAACATCTCTAGAAACAAGAAATTGTTTGGTTAGAGGATTCCACAACCTGTAACCCATCTGCTTTTCATCATAACCAATGAACACATATTTTTCTGCCTTTGGTTCAAGTTTATGCCTGAGTTGTGATGGCACATAAGCATATGCAATTGATCCAAACACTCTACAATGATCTAGTGTTGGTTTCTTACCCCACCAAGCTTCATATGGAGTCATTCCATTCAGAGCTGCACATGGTAATCTATTCACAAGATATGTGGCTGTATTTACAGCCTCAGCCCAAAGATAATTTGGACAGTTCTTCTCCTTTAGCATAACTCTAGCAAACTCAACCAAAGTCCTGTTCCTTCTTTCTGCTACACCATTTTGTTGTGGTGCATACCTGCAGGTTATTTCTCTCTTAATACCTGCATTCCAAAGATAATCATTGAACTCTTGGGAGAAGTATTCTCCCCCTCCATCAGACCTCAGTCTCTTAAGCTTTTGACCTGTGACTCTCTCTGCATATGCATGAAAATGCTTGAAAGCTCCAAACACTTCTGATCTTTCCTTCAAAACATATAATGTTATCCATCTTGTAGCATCATCAATAAAAAGAACATAGTACCTTGAGCCACTGATAGATCCTTCTTTTGTTGGTCCCCATACATCTGTATGAATGAGCTCAAGTAGTCCATCATGTTTGAAACCTTTCTTTTCAAATGGTAACCTGTGTGCTTTACCCATTTGACATGCTTCACATTTATAAACCATATGTTGACTTTGCACATTTGGTAATCCTAGTACAGACTGATTAGCAACCATAGCTTTAATTCCTCTTTCATTGAAATGACCTAATATCTTATGCCAGAGATCAAGTTCTGTAATCACTGCCTCACCATGTGTGAGCAAAGCTTGACCAATGTTCCCTTGCACTCTTAAAGTAAAGAGTCTACCTTCTTTCTTACCAGAGACAATCTGATTATATCCATTCTCTGGATCTTCCACAAATACTCCTTCATTTGTAAACCTGACTTGAAAACCTTTTTCAACTATCTGTCCCACACTAATCAAGTTTTTAGGTATTGTAGGAACATACAAAACATTGGTTAGCAAATCTGCTCCACTCTTGCATTTCACTTTTCCAATTGAATGTACACTATGTCTTGTATTGTCACCTGTTTGAACTGTATGACTAGAAATGCCTTTTTCCAATTCTGACATCAATTCTATGTTTCCTGACAAATGATTAGAACATCTAGAGTCAATGTAAAATACCTTTAGATCTTCTTTATCTGATGTGTTTATTGAGTTCATCATCAATGATGTATGACTTTCATTCTGTGTGTCATTTGCATAGTTGTAGTAGGTGGTGTTGTAAGATTGATTATGTCCCCAACTTCTTCCTCCACCTCTACCATAGCCTCCTCTTTGACTTTGTCTACCTCTTTGGAAATTACTTTGATATCTTCCACCTCGACCTCTGCTATTGTTGTTTTGATTCTGGTTTGATCCTTGTTGGTTGTGCCAACAATCATGAGCCAAATGATTACTCAATCCACAGATCCAGCAAGCCTTCTTGTTGTTATTTTGATTACCTCTTCCTCTTCCAAAACCTCTTTGTCTTCCTCTGCTAGTGCCTTTACCTCTTGCAAAATAAGCTTGAGAACTAGACTCCTCTTCATCCTTTGCTTTACCTTTATCTCCTTTCTTCTTGTTCTTCATGTACATTGCAGAACTTTGTCCTTTATCTCCATCTCCCTTCAAGTCTTGCTCATATGTGAGCATCAAACTAAGCAACTGGATCAAATCTGGAACATAATGATTTAATGAAAGTTCTGTTAATAAGACAAAAGGTTTCCACCTTTCATCCCCTCTCAAACCTGCAAGTAGTTGAGCAATCAATCTCTGATCCTCAACATCTTCATCTATGGATCCAAGACTATCTGCTAGATCCTTCATCTTAGTGACATAATCACTAATACTTTGACTTGGCTTCTTCTTGAATGTTGTAAACTCTGACCATAGACTTGCTTTCCGTGCTTTAGTAGTGCTTTGGAAATGATACTCCAATGCATTCCATATATCTTCAGACGATTCCAAACCTCTGATGTGTGGTAGCAAATGATTAGAGATTGTATTGCAAATGTATGCCTTTGCACTTGCATCCTTCTTCTGCCAATGCTTTAAAGCATCAAGTTCCTCTTTCTTTGGTCGGCTTTCATCTTCAAATACTGGCTTCTCTTCTTCACCTGTTACATATGTTGGATGTGATGGCTGGATGCAATCAGAAGATCAAGCTGGTGCTGCAAATCCTGCTTCACACCTGCCCTCCTTTCTCTTCAGATATACTTAGGAGACTCCTTGAGCTTCCAAATGACACCAAGAAACTATATATGTGCTTTACAAGTTAATTGTGTAATGACCAAATCAAAACAGATGATTTTGAACCTTCACAAATCCAAAAAAACTTTCTATTCCTGTAATGATACCTGCTCAGTCTTAAGCTCAGTGTGACCAGCACACTTACAATTGGATTAATTCCTTCTGGGAGTATTAAATTAACTTAACAAGCTACCATTAGCAAGTTAAATCACTCCAATTAACAAACTATGCACTGAGAATGATCTTTAGCAAAATCAGAGACACCCCCGACTTTTTAGGATCTACACAGAAAAATACCAGGGACTGCTTCGACAGTGATTTCTCCCAATTGGCTGAATAAAATGACTTGAAATTTTGTACTGTTGTAGAATGCTTTGAGCTGGTTCCAATGAGCTTTGAATCATCCAATTTGGTTCAGTAGATCTTGAGATATGCCCTGTTGAAGTTGACAGACTTGAGGTAGATGACTCAGAGAAAACAGAGACTATAAATGTATATGTATTGATTAACACTAATGATTGTACATTCCCATTGGCATGTAATGTGATGCACAATGGTACTCAGAGGTGTAGAATAAAGAGTAGCTCTCACACACTCAATGATTTGCTTGGAATTGCCTCGGGAGGAGTGTAACTAACCCACGACTTTTACATTGCCTTTTTATAGGAGTTTTGAAGAGTGTTTGAATTTGAATTCAAACTAAAGTTCCCTTGATTCTCTCCACTAAACTTAGGGAGATATTCTCTCCATTAATACCTTTCAAATTCCACGACTTTTGAAGGTAGGTGTGATTACAAGAAGCATATTGACTTTTACATGAAGTAAAAGGTAACTAAGCATAGGCATGTGTTCCTATGGTCTTCCTTCAAATGAAGTCTTCATGAATTAATCCAAACTCTTGTAAAATCTTCAAGGTTGATATCCAATGCTAAGCAATCAATGTCCAATCTTTATGTTGAGTCTTCAAGGTACAAATCAAAGCCAAGTGTGAAGGCTTGTTTGCACCAACAGCTCCCCCTCAAGCCAAACACTTTGGCTCAAGTTTTCATCTTTAGTCTTCAATTATTTCCTGCAATCCAATCATGGATTTAAACCTGCATAGCTTGCTTCCATCCAGAGCTTTAGTAAGCAAATCTGCACATTGTATGTTAGTAGACACATATGATAATTGGATTTCCTTGCTAAGTAATTTCTCCCTCACATAGTGGTAATGAACCTCTATGTGTTTTGTCCTAGCATGATAAACTGGATTAGCTGCTAGGTGAAGTGAACTTGTGTTATCACCAAATATGATTGGTGGCCTTGTGTATAGGCCCAATTCTGAATATAATAGCTTCAACCATATTGCTTCTTGAGTGGCATTGGCTAGCCCTCTGTACTCTGCCTCAGTAGATGATAGAGCTACTGTGGGTTGTTTCTTGGATGACCAAGAAATTGGTTTATCACCTGCAAAGCATATGTAACCAGATGTACTCCTCCTGTCATCCTTGCAACCTGCCCAATCTGCATCTGAGTATACTTTGATATCAATGTCTGATGAATATGGAAAGTACAAACCATGAGTTTGTGTTCCCTTTAGGTACTTTACTATCTTCTTGGCTGCCTCCAAATGTGGTACTCTTGGCTTATGCATAAATTGACTAAGTACACTAACACCATATGATATATCAATCCTGGTTAAGGTAGCATAATTAAGGCTACCTACCAAACTTTGGTAACCTGTAATATCCTTGAGTTCTTCTCCTTCATCTGCACTGAGTTTGTGGTTGACCTCCATAGGAATGTTTGAGACCTTAGCTTCCTGCAAATTAAACTTCTTGACCATGTCCTGAATGTACTTCTTCTGAGTAATAAATATACCTGAATTTGTGTAGACCAATTCAAGTCCTAGGAAGTACTTCAACAATCCAAGATCATTGATCTTGAATTCCTTCATCATTTGACCTTTGATATGTCTAATCCCCTGAACATCATTTCCTATAATAATGATGTCATCAACATAGACACACAAGTATATTACCTCTGAATTGTTCTTCTTTATAAACAATGAAGTATCTGCTTTACTCATCACAAATCCTTGATCTAGGAGATAGGTTGTCAACCTGTAATTCCATGCTCTAGGTGCCTGCTTCAATCCATACAGAGCCTTCTTCAATTTACAAACATGATTTACCTTATTGGGATCTTCATAGCCAGGTGGTTGTGACATGTAGACTTCTTCAGATATCCATCCATTCAAGAATGCATTCTTCACATCCAATTGGTACATGTTCCAATTCTTGGATGCAGCTACACTCACCATAATTCTGATAGTTGGCATCTTGGCCACAAGAGAAAATGTCTCCTCATAATCAATGCCTTGGGTTTGTGCAAAACCCTTGGCTACCAACCTAGCTTTATACCTGTTTATTGTACCATCTGAGTTCTTCTTGAGTTTGTAGATCCATCTGGATCCTATCACCTTCATGGAGTCCTTCTTGGGTACCAAGTCCCAAGTATCACTCTCCTTGAGAGCCTCCATTTCTTCATCCATTGCTTCCTTCCATTCTGGTTTAGTAATTGCTTCTTCAAATGTACCTGGTTCTTCATTCAAGAGATCCTTTGCAAGATATACAGAGTGCTTGGTTACAAGTGAAGTATCATACCCATACCTAATAGGTTTCTTCTTTTCTCTTTGAGATCTCCTCATAGCTTGAGTTGAGGATTCTGGTTTATCTTCAAGTTGCTTCATCTTCATCTTCCCTTTGGATTTCCAAGCCTTGAACTCTTCAATGTTGATGGTGTCTTCATCATCTGAGCTTGTGTCCTCTTTCTGAGTTGGTTCTTGCCTGATAAGCTTTGGAAAGTCTTCTTCCATATCATAAGGTAGGCTAACTTTCCTGCACTCATTTTCATACCATGAATCATTTTCATCAAATATGACATCTCTGCTTACCTTGAAGCCTTTGTTTGAGGGGTTATAGAACCTGTATCCTTTTTTATTCAAATCATAACCAATGAAAATACACTTTTCAGCCTTAGGGTCTAGCTTTCCCCTTACCTGTGAGGGAATATGCACATATGCAACACACCCAAAGATCTTGCAATGATCCAGAGATGGTCTCTTACCATGCCAAGCCTCATAGGGTGTCATTCCATCAAGTGTCTTTGATGGCAACCTGTTGATTAAGTATGTGGCAGTAGATACACTCTCTGCCCAAAGATAATTTGGTAGTTTTTTCTCATTAAGCATAGACCTAGCTGTCTCTACAATGAGTCTATTCCTCCTTTCAGCTACCCCATTTTGTTCAGGTGAGTACCTTGTGGTAATCTCCCTCTTGATGCCTCTTTCCTGCAAGAAATCTTCAAAGTCATTGGAGAAGTATTCTCCACCACCATCTGACCTTAGCCTTTTCAAATGTCTACCTGTTTGATTCTCAACTAATGCAAGATACCTTTTGAAACAATTAAATACTTCATCTTTATGTTTCATGAAGTACAAGACAGTCCACCTGCTATAGTCATCAATAAAGGACACATAGTACCTTGATCCAGATATGGATGGCTCCTTGCTTGGTCCCCAAACATCTGTATGCACCAATTCCAAGTAATCTTCATGCATAAAACCTTTCTTGGTATATGGCAATCTGTGTGACTTACCAAACTGACAAGCCCCACACTTGTATATCATGTGTTGCTTGGATACATTAGGTATCCCAAGTACACATTGATCCCTGCTCATTTGTTTTATGGTCCTCTCTCCAATGTGACCTAATCTCTTGTGCCACATCTCCAATTCTGATAGGGTTTGGTCCTTATAGTTGTACAAAGCAATATTCTTAGTGTCTTCAAGTTCAAAGGTAAACAATCTACCTGATTTCTCTCCCTTAGCTATCCTTCTGAATCCATATCTTGGATCCTCCACATATGCACCATGTTGAGTGAACCTGACCTGTAGACCTTTTTCAACAATCTGACCTACACTCATCAGATTCTTGGTGATTGTTGGAACATACAACACTCTGCTTAGTAAATTCTGATTACCATCACTTGTTTTGACATTGCCTACTTTAACAACTTAATGTTTAGTGTCATCACCTGTTTGTACTTGGTGCTTGCCTTTGGGTTCTTCCAAATCAGAGAGTAAGGCAACATTTCCAGCTACATGGTTAGAGCAACCTGAATCAATATAGAACAAATGATCATCATTGATACCTGATTTAGATGTCATGTTCATAATCAACAAGGAATCATCTTGATCCTCTGCATAATTGTTGTAATCCTTTCTGTTCCTGTATCCACCTTGATAATTGCTATGTGATTGTAGCTATTGTTGTAATTATTGTTGTAGCCATGGTAGCCTTGAGATTGATTGAATCTGCCTCTGCCTTGAGAGTATCCTCCTCTTTGGTGACCTCTTCCTCTTTGGTTCTTGTAGTTTTTGTAGCATTCATCTGTAGTATGGTTAGACAAGCCACAAATATTGCATGGAGATTGGTTATAGGGTCTCGCCCTACCTGACTTACCTCCTCTGCCCCTACCTCTAGATGATCTACCTCTCCCTGCATAGTTTGCTTGGGAGGTAGACCCTTCTTCATCAACCTTCTTGCTTTTACCCTTGTCTTTAGTCTTCTTATCAGTATATAGGGCAGAGGGATTGTTACCTTTTGATTGCTCTCCATTCTTTGTGATCTTTGCTTCATGTGTAAAGAGTTGTCCAATCAGAGTTGTTAGATCAGGTGCTTGGATGTCCATGTACAAGTCCATTGTAGTGGTAAAGCTCTCCCACTTGTCATCTGCCTTTAGTCCATTGATCACTTGTCTGACTATTTGCTCTTCCTCAATTTCTTCTCCAACACTCGCAAGTTGATCTGCAATGTCTTTGACTTTGGTGACAAAATCTGAGACACATTGTTTTGATTGCTTCCTAAGAGTTGTAAACTCAATCCATAGCTGATTCTTTCTGGCCCTTGTGCTTGATGAAAAGTATGTTGACAAGGTTTCCCAAGTCTCTTGGGAAGTCTTACAGTTCCTTACATGAGGTAGAAGGAAATCAGAGATAGAGTTTAGAAGATATGACCTTGCCAAAGCATCTTTAGCACACCATTGGTTGAGCCTCTCATGGTCATCCTTTGTAGGTAGGCCTCTGGTTTTGAATGAGGGCAACTCCTCATCTCCTGATATGTATCCATACAAGCTTCTCCCTTGTAGATAGGTCTTCATTCTCAATGACCAAGCCTGGTAATTATTTCTATCCAATTTGTCAATGAAGGAAGGGAAACCATCACCCATGATTACCTTATTTGCTCTGATACCACTGTTGGATGTGATGGCTGGATGCAATCAGAAGATCAAGCTGGTGCTGCAAATCCTGTTTCACACCTGCCCTCCTTTCTCTTCAGATATACTTAGGAGACTCCTTGAGCTTCCAAATGACACCAAGAAACTATATATGTGCTTTACAAGTTAATTGTGTAATGACCAAATCAAAACAGATGATTTTGAACCTTCACAAATCCAAAAAAACTTTCTATTCCTGTAATGATACCTGCTCAGTCTTAAGCTCAGTGTGACCAGCACACTTACAATTGGATTAATTCCTTCTGGGAGTATTAAATTAACTTAACAAGCTACCATTAGCAAGTTAAATCACTCCAATTAACAAACTATGCACTAAGAATGATCTTTAGCAAAATCAGAGACACCCCCGACTTTTTAGGATCTACACAGAAAAATACCAGGGACTGCTTCGACAGTGATTTCTCCCAATTGGCTGAATAAAATGACTTGAAATTTTGTACTGTTGTAGAATGCTTTGAGGTGGTTCCAATGAGCTTTGAATCATCCAATTTGGTTCAGTAGATCTTGAGATATGCCCTGTTGAAGTTGACAGACTTGAGGTAGATGACTCAGAGAAAACAGAGACTATAAATGTATATGTATTGATTAACACTAATGATTGTACATTCCCATTGGCATGTAATGTGATGCACAATGGTACTCAGAGGTGTAGACTAAAGAGTAGCTCTCACACACTCAATGATTTGCTTGGAATTGCCTCGGGAGGAGTGTAACTAACCCGCGACTTTTACATTGCCTTTTTATAGGAGTTTTGAAGAGTGTTTGAATTTGAATTCAAACTAAAGTTCCCTTGATTCTCTCCACTAAACTTAGGGAGATATTCTCTCCATTCATACCTTTCAAATTCCACGACTTTTG
>CM035412.1:85047258-85097258 GCA_020310875.1 Ceratopteris richardii | reverse complement strand
CAGGAGGTCATAATTACCATTGATGAAGCCGGGAATCGGAGGCTGAATATGGCTTACATTGCGGAAAGTTTTGAGCACCACCTGCATCATATCGAATATCTTGAGCATCATCTGGGTAGCAACATCTGGCATGGGGTGGAGGCGTGGCAACCAATGTCTGATGGTTGCTATCATGTAAGATACTGTGGGGGTGCCGGTTGGGGGTGCAATGGCGGGGTAATTAAGCCATTCTCTACAGTTTACATTGTTCTGAACCTTGATGGCGAAGGCTTTCCATGATCTTCTTCTTTGTACTGGCCCATAACAAGGGTTATACTTCAAATGCATGGGAGCGTGATCCCATGTTCTCAACATTTCCGGGTATGTTTCCAGTAATCTTTGCCTCCATATGGGCTGGAATATGGCCCCTTTTTTGGCTGCCTCTGGGATGTCCTCGGGTTCGAATTGTGTTGCGAAGGAGGGGTACTTGTTGGTTATGCGTTTGATCTCAGCATTGTAGTCTGCCAACAATACAAAATAAGGTTTGTATTGTAACTCTGAGCTAGTTATCAGCCGCCTAGGAGCCAAGTTCGAGAAATATTCAGATTTGAGTATGGTCTCCTCTATGGCTTTCATGGCTAGCATCTGAGTTGCAACACGCTCTTCGTGAGTGTGACCCATCTCCTCTACCTGCTTCATCCATGCTGACGGGGGTTCCTCATATGTATCCTAGCCTTCCTCCGTAATTCTGCCTCCTGGAAGGGGTTGAGGCTCATAATTGTCTTCAAATGCCTCCTCCACTGGAATGACTACTGTGTCTTCTTCTATGGTTTGATCAGGTGGAGAGGGAGGTCGTTCATACTGTAACAATTTAATTTTTAGTTCTCCCACCTGTTGCCGTAGCTCAAGTACCTCATTGGTTACTGATAATTCTGGCTCTGGTGAGGTTGCAGTGTTGGCCATCTCTTTAGGTTCTTGTTGGTGGGGTGCAGGCACTTGGGCTTTCTCTAGGTCTTTGACTTGGCCAGCAAGCTGATCATGAGCTTCTAAGAGAGTGGCATAGGTTTCTAATATTTGTTGTATATTCTCTGAGGGGATGGCTTGGAATTTAGCCGGGTCCATGGGTGCCCCTGGAGTATTTTCCATGGCTGCTTCGAGGTTGTCTTGATTTTGTTGCTGTAGTCTTTTGTTTTCTTCTTGAGCAGCCGCTAAATGGCGCCGGAGTAGAGCCATGTTTCGTTGTAGTCTAGCATTACGGGCTAGCTGATCTCTAAGTTGTTCCTCCATTGCCCTATTCTTCTCTGTATGTGTGGACTCGAGCTCCACCTGATATTGTTGGAGGGTGATCACCTCCTGCTGTAATTCCGTATTAGACAACTCCAAGGCAGTGACACGTGCCTAGAGGTGGGATGACAAAGTACATAGCTCTTTATTGTTTTCTTCTAATAACCTGTATTCCTGTTTAAGTTGGGCAGCAGCTTCGAGCATGGTGTTGAGTGCATGACTAAATGAGGTGGGTGCAGGGGTAAAGGTGGAAGATGCAAGGGGTCGGGAGATGGGAAAGGGAAAAGTGGATGTTGTGCCTACAGTGCTTGGAAATGGCGACGTGAGTGAAATGACACGTGGTGATGTAGGAATAACAGTGGTGGTGGGTGATCCTGTGGATGGTGAGATGTCCATGGGATCGGATGTGAGAGTGTGTGATTCGTGCACTGTGAATACCGGAATGGTGGGTGGTGTAATAGTGGTGGCAGTGAATGTGGGGGAGTGGTGTTGGGAAAGGGACTTTTTATTATAATTATCCACATGTTGGAGTATATTTACAAGGTTTGTCCAGAATGAGGGTTGTGTGACTTGGGTTGAGTGTGAGGCAGTTACTAGGGGAGTGGTGGATAGGGTTTGGGTGTGGGTGAATGGAAAAGGATGGGATAAGGTCTGGCTAGTGGCAAGTGGTTGTCCAAGGGCGGGGAGATAGGAAGGGTGACCTATTATGGTTTGATCGGTGGCCGGATGACCGGTGTGAGGTTCAAAAATTTGGGTGGAAGTGCTGGATGTGGGTAAAGGGAAGGATGTAAAAACGGAGGTGTGTACAATGGTTTCATGATGGGTGGATATCGGTTGTTCAGAAGGGATAGTGGAGAAGGGTTCTGAAGGGTGGATGGAAGGTGGCGGTGGAGATGGTACGTGTGTAATTACCTCTTGTTCGTCAGTGGGACTTGGGCTCGTCATGTGAACATCCTCTGAAATTATAGTAGGCAAGGCAGTAGAGGCTTCCATTTGAATCATTTTCCCGCGTCGTGGCCGTGTATCAATCCTTCGTTGATCATAGATAGGGTTTTCCTAATAGACCATTGTCCTCAATGCTTCCCCGATCCCACATGTCTCTGCCAATAGATTCAATGATTCCATAAAATGTGAGTCGACATTCTCGGTTTGAAGCATCTGGTTCACTAGAGCTCTATTCGCCTCTTCTGTCATCTTATGTCTTCTCTGTACCTGCTTGATGGTCTTGTACAGCCATCTGAGTTGTGCCGTGTAGGCAGGGGCCTCTTCTTCATTGTCTTCTGGTTCATTTCTTTGTGCACCTTCCTGAACTTGTGTATTTGGGTCCTGAGGATGTTGTGCCACTTCTTCCCCATGTACTCTGCTGGTCTCGCCCCGTGGCTGTTCTCTTTGGACTGATGCTCCCGGATCAACATTGTCAGAGGAATCTTCACCGTCTGATAGAGGGACCGTCTGCAGGAATCTTTCAAAATCAAAGTTTGGATCCTCTGTGAAGGTGGCCATAGATGCAAACTCTGCCTCGGTAGGTAGTGGAGGGGCGGATGGAGCAGGTTGTACCACCTCCCAGCTTGAACTCCTTGAAGATGGATCGTGAAAGGTGCGACCTGAGCTTCTGGTCTGGGAGAGGCTTCAGTCGTGGCCTCTTGAGGGATCATTACCTGGGAGAGCGATCCACACATTCGTTTTGCAGGCTGGCTCCCTGACTTCCGCCCTTTGAACAGCTCCAAGTGTGCATACTTTAGAGCTCGGGCAACTGGCACATCATATGCAAGACATCTATAGATAATTCTTGTCAGCGCACAACAGCCATGTAAAGTGGGCTTCCTCACTCCCCGCTTGCCTGCCTCATACACTTGGTCTAAGATCCATACCGGCATCTTAATGGGCAAGCTTCCAGTCTCTGCTAGATATAGCCCATACCATATTTTCTTGTGAGGTTGAGTGAAACGGTCCTGAGTGGGGAATGCGAAGTGTTGGAGGCACATCCGCAAAGGTATGGCGACGTTGGGGGTGAGGGCGCACATTTCTTTTAGCTTCTTGATTCTATTGCTTTTCATCGACTCCGGTATCAAGGGGTCGCGGTCAGAAGGTACATGCGTGCCATACATCTGAAGTGCTTCCCTGATTAAAGTCACATTCAATTCAAACTTCCTCATTTCCTCCAGATTTGACAAGGAGGGCACCCAGAATGTGCCTGAATGATCCTTATCCCCTGTCGGCTTCAGCATGGCAATTAGGTAGTAGCACCTGAGGAAATATGGTTTAGGCAGAGCTGCACTGAAATAAGTTTGTAATCCTGCTTTTTGCCAGATATCTTGAAGTGGAGCTGCATTTTGCAATGCTTCGAATTCTCGTGAGAAGAACTGGAAGGTCCACCACACTCCTCCACATTCCATCTTGGACTCCCAGATATGATCCGCGTCCCCCAAATCTCCTGGCATCTCATTGAACCAGTGAGAATGCCCCTTTACTCTTTCGGTTAGGCCATTTGGTGGATCTGGAATAGGAATCCTCCGCACATTCACGAACTCCTCAGGTCGAGCTGTTGGTGGGGCCTCCACCGGCATGGCATCCCAATTGATTGGAGCACCAGATCCTGCCTGAGAGCTTGTGCCTGCCGCTGTTGCCATGAGATTAGGTTGCTTATCTGCTGGAAGACGAAAGGCACATTAGTGTTGCATAGGAAACAAGCTGTAATGGTGTTCCCTTCACAATACTAACATGACAATCCCGGAGGTCAGTGGTTAGTGATGAAGTGTTTGTGATAGGTGTGAGTGGTGATTAGATGCATACTTTGGTTATGCAATGGGCTCAGAATGCTCCTGTGTTAGAGTAGGATTTACAGAATTGGGTCAGGGGGTTTAGTACACAGTTTAATTCTCCACACTTTGATAGAGGAGTCGTAGCTCTTAGAGCTAAAGACAGGTGAAGGTTTCTGGATGAGAGTGTGATGTATTTGGGACCTTTTGGGTACCCATTTCCAAACATTCCTAGGGTTGATGGGAGTGGGGACAGTGAGAGGTGTAGGTATCTTTTCATTTTCTGAGTTGTTGGCCACGAGTGCTTGTGAAAGTTGCTTCATCCTAGTGCCTGAAGGTGAAGTAATTTGGGCTTGTAAGCAAGCCTTGGGCACCCATATCTGTCTAGCATTAGGGGTGGCCTTTATTGACCGCTTAGGAACCCAAATAGAAATGGTATGCCTAGGGGTTATCCTAGGGGGCTTCTTCACTTTGTTCCTTGACGGTGAGGCTCGTTTCTTGTCTCCTTGAGAGTCTTCTATTAGAGTTGTGGGTTTCCCATCCTTGCGTATCCAGATCTGCTTCGCGCCACAAGATGCTCCATGTTGCACGGGTTGGCGCTCCTGCCTCTTGATCAGCAGCCTCCTTCGTGTCAAGTGATGTTTGGTCTGCCCGTCTAGAATCTTCTTTGGATCAGTTAGGAACTCCTTATTGGCTCCTGAACCTTCAGTAAGATTGACAATCCTCTGCACCATAGAAGTTTGTTCAAGAGCAACATTGTTATCTTCATGTGGATTCCTGGAGGGACCAGGAGTTGGTGCCTGTTCTATTGGTTTGAGTGCTTGATTTTCTAATTCAATCGTGAGACGGTGTGGAGGTGATCGCAATCCGGGTGGATCGGGTCCGGTCGTGGCACACACAGGGTGTATGAAGCTAATGAATGTTGGAAGGTTTAAAGATGTGAAGGTGAAATTAATGTTGAGTATGGAGAAGAGAGAGATGTTGAAATGATTATGGGAATGGGAAAGTAGGAGTGCAATTTAGATTTATGAACATGAATGATAAGAATGAAAGAGAACCATACACACGAATCAAATTTGGAAGGAAGAATGGTCCAATGAAGGAGCTTCTTAAACACTTCCTAATTCTAATTCATATGCATAGTCTTCTTTGGATGATATGTATGCAAGTGAATTATGATAATAGAGTTTACTCACAAGCTCAAAGAAACATCCTCACTGGTTCAACGCAATACTGCGGAGCCTTCTCACACATAAAAGAAATAGAAGACATGTAAAAATACTTAAGAGACTGAGAGAGGTGACAAGAGATAAGTGACAAGTGACATGAATTAAAAGAACTTGAATTAAGTTACATGTAAAAGATCGTCGTGGTACGTCATGCTAAGCAGTCTACTGATCAAAGGTGGTTCCGACCCTCAAACCATGACAGTTCAACCGAATGTCACACGTAAGAAGGTGAGTTCCACTCCAGTGACCCTATGTCTGTCTAGGCTCGTAACGTCTAACTAAAGAAGTCTAAGACTCATTAAAATCAGCTCTAACTCACTCACACGCTCCACCGAGGGTGAGTCAAGATAGAGATGCTGGTTTCAAGAGCCTATCCTAAATTGGAGTTCTAACTTAAATTTGAAACTAGGTTCTATACTCATACTAGCTCACCTTGGATCCTCACTCGCTCAACCGAGGGTGATCGCCTCAAGGAAACCGTAAGCTAGCATGAGCCCTATGGATGCCTAACAATGATGCTCTAGGAGTTTGGAGGGGGGTTTATATAGTTTTTTGAATGAATTTGGGCCCTTGGATCTAGAGAAATCAACTCTCAACTCTAGGATCACTACTTTCGATTACAACCATTTGATTAATCAAATCAATGGCTTGGAATTTTTCTTTCTATCAAATCTAGTGTAAAGGAGTGAAATTTAGGCGCCCTCATTCTCCACCATTGGATCTGGGGATGATCTGGACCGTCGGATCAGTGTTGACATTAATTCGGATAAGATAAGCCACTATTTTTGGAGAAATGCTGCATTATTGATCTTTGATTGTAAAAAAGGTCTTCTTTTATGGAAAAAATTCGTGGATCCTCCTTCCTTTATGCTTTAGTGCATCTCCACCCTTGAATATGAGCTCATCTTGACCGTACAACATGGTTCAATCATATTTTGACATGTGGCAGACATTCAAGCCTTCAATTTTCTTATTCTAGAAAACTGCGGTGACCTTGAAAACTGGACTTTGTGCTCTTTGACCCTCCAAAAAGTCTTTGATGAAGATGAAACATTGTAGGACTATGTTTCCAAAGATCTCCTTCAGGAATATGCAGAAATAACTCCCATCTGAATCTCCCTTGTACAAGTTTGACTACATTTGGAAGCTTGCAAGGTGGCATTAAGGTCTCTAGGAAGCTCTGATGGCCTTGAAAATTTGTACAAATATATAGCCACATATGATCTTTATACATGCCAAACCATATGGCTAACATAAATTTCTATACAAGAATTTGTAGGGTCAAACTAGAAAAAATACATTTTTACAAAATGAACATAGCATATCAATGTGCTACTAAATCCATTTTCTGCTGAAATTTGGGCTATAGACTGCCTTTGACAATCTTTACAAGTATATGGATTTTCATCTAATTTGGTGACAATGAAATTTTTGCCCTAATTTCCCAACTTTGACCAGCTTTGACCAACTTTGACCGCTACCATGGACTTTCTTGATTTCTTTGAAACTTTGTATGTGACCTTCCTTTGACATCCTTGATGCATCCTGGACTTCTCGGGGAATTCTGACTACCTTCACCAAATATGTTTTTTTTTTGTAGGCCTTCACAAGTGAGAGAGGAGAGAAAATCTCGACGACATTCGCCCCCACTAAACCTGCGATTCCTCCGGAAGCGCCACTCTAGCATCTGTGAAAAACAAAATGTTCCAGGCATCAAGTTCTTTTATAGGCAACATAAGAAAGATGGAAGGAAAATTGATTATATGCATGAATAAGTAGGTAACGTGACATGAAGCAAAATTTGCATGAAAGAAATAATTGAAACAGGCAACATGAATATGCATGAACAAATAGGCAACATATATGCAAATGAACAAGCAACATTGGCAACAAGAAAGAAAAAAAACAAGCATCAATATGAAGTGGAAGTGGATGTATTGAGTCGTTTTAAGCATCAGTTCCTCTCATCTTGAAGAAAATTTTGTACCTTTTTCATAAAGCAATTTACCTTAAATATGATTATAAACAAAGATTTAGGATTTTCAAGAGACATCTTTCATCTTTAGCTTATTTTAGATCAACTCCTTTCCTACATAAATATGAATATGCTCTTTCTCTAATAACATGCAAGGAAATCTAACTAAACTCCACTAATGCATAAGTCTGCCTATATAGCCCATGATTTATTCTACTCTGCCTCTTTATCCTCCTTTGGCTTGCTCTTTTTTTTTTTTTTTTTGATGATGATGATTCGGCAACTTTATGGTTACGATCACTTTTTTGGGGTGGAAGAAAGTGTAAACTTCTTGGTAACATGTAGCAACTTTTTTTTTTTTTTTTTTGATGACGGGGAAAATTTGATGACGGAGAACAGTCGTTTTAAACTCCGATACAAGTGCTGTGAGATGGACTAAGGATGTAGAAACATGCAATAGCAGGAGCTAGGATTTCAACAATTATGCTTTCGATATAGGATACATATGCATGTTTATATATGAAAGTCATGTCACCAAAATAAACCTCCAAATCTACATGCCCTATCTTTCCACAATCCTAGATTATAATCAATTCCTTAGTAGATAAGTTACTACTTGAGATACAATTTTACACAAGTAGAGAAATCATCATTTGCCTTTTTTGACTCAAGTGATGTGGATATGCAATGCAATGCAAAGACTGAAAAAAAACATGCATGAAACAAGCATGGAAAAAAAATAGAATGAACTTGAAAAAAAACAAAGCAACATGAACTTGAAAATTAATGATTTTTTTTTTTTTTTATTTTTTTTAACATGGATACTCCTGTTTATGAATCGGCCTCATTGTTGTCATCTTCTTCAATGTCCTCATCCAAAATGTACTCGTCATTATCACGCTTCTTGGATAACTTTATCCTTTTACCTGCAATCAAAGTTTTTAGTGCAACACCATTTAATTCACAAAGAGCATACGTACCATTGTTGTTGACTTTTGATACTATGTATGGCCCAAACCACCGTTGAGTGAGCTTTTTGCGTGCATCATATTGAGAGTCAAATGTACTATCATAAATGAGCACCCAATCTCCTACTTCAATTGGCTTAGGACGCAATCGATGAGTTTTATCAAAATAATGCTTGTTCTTCATTCTAGATTCTCTTAATTTTTCAACAGCATCATCAAGTCTTAATTTACCTTGTTCTAACTGTTTAATACGCAAACTCAAAAAATCATCAGTAGACATGTTTTCAGACCAAGGAAAATTTGACCATGCAGAAATATGAGACTGAATTGGAAACAATGGTTTTTGACAGTACATGAGTTCAGCAGGCATATATCCAGTAGTACGTGTGCATGTCATTCTATCTGCCCAAAGTGCAAACGGTAAGAATTTAGGCCATTGTTTGATGTCACCATTACATGCTTTAGATATGGCTTTCACAATAGGTGGATGTCCTCTCTCTATTTTACCATTGGCCTCTGGGTTATATGCAGTAGTGAGAGACAAACGAATACCGTGACGCTCAAAGAACTCTTTAGCTTCTCTCGCATTTAACTCTCCACGATCGGCAACTACTTTCTCTATGTACCCAAAGCGACTTATGACATCTTCAAGCAAGAATTTGCAAACATTGTAAGTGGTTGTTATACGATAATACTTCAATCCAACTTTCGGAAGAGTATTATCGGGTCCTCGGGTTCTTGGGAGTGGTAGGGGTCTGTTAGACAGAGGCCCTGTACTATTTTCCCAATCCTTTACACAATCGCAAGTATTCCTTCACGTCTTAACACAGTGAGTGAGTTTGAATACTGACTACTCTTCGGCACGATGAGTGTTAGAATGTTCGGACTGAATATGCTATGGTAGTAACACAGTGGTCCTGCCGTAACTTACAACTACGAGAATACGCTCTTCTCAATAATTAAATACTTCTCAATAAGACGATTCCATGTGACAAGTAAACACACCGGACAAAAAAAAATACACAGACAACTTGGATCGAGATTACTTCAAACTTTGCGTATACTGACTCGAGTCACAGATTTCTACCGCAATTAATATCTTACTAATACTTCTGTCTACACACAGATCCTTGTCGAATACTCAGTGATCGCCGATTATTATATGGAACCTGGTCACTTAACCGAAAAGGTACTAAACTTTGTTCTTACACAGTCTCACGCAGGACAACAAACACACAATCTCACAGCCGAGAAATACAGAATTGTATATAACTGATCATCAAATAGACTCACAACACAAAACTACCGAATGGGAATCGGTTCAACCAGAGAATAGCAGAATAATTAACTATGAATAGAATGGAACAGTACTCAATGTACTCAGCAATATCTCATACACAGTCTTAAAATATGATACTCGCAATCTCCGAATACTTCAGTTCGCGATGTGATCAACCCTATTCACTACAGTGCTCAACAAAACAGAGACTCCTTCTGGAAAAAACTGCCGATCTTTTCCGCTTCCCTTTATGTGCTTTTAAATAGAAGTCTGCTACCGCGAATCCACTTTTTTCGGCACCTATCCGGGTTCATCCGTCCTGGTTCATCGCCGCTCAATTAATTTCCACCTTCTAGGGGAGACATTGACTATTCCATTGATTAACACTGGCACGCACGGTGGACTCGAACCCGCAAGTGCAGTACTATTGGTAATGTCCTTTTGCCTGGGCTATCCCACTGTTCTCTTTCTTTACATGCATCAGAAAGACTCTGGCTAAACGTTCATAATGCCCATATCCTGCTGGTGTTTCAGCAAATATCTTTCAATCCCGAATGGGTCACTGTACGTGATAGGTCGTCTCTTTCTCCAGAACTTCCTCAAACTCGTATAGCTGGTCTATTTGCCTCTTTATGAAGTCCCGCTTTCTTATATGCTGGACCCACCCTCTTGATCATGTGCTTTAAGCGCTTCATCTATGGAATCAAAGTACCCTCTGTGCTGTTGAATCCTCTTCTTCTTGAAAGTTTGTGCGTGTTTTTACCAACTTGGATATATTTGTGTCATACTTGTTGAAAATATCCATGTCTTCTGCAGAAGCCATGTAACCATACAATATCCTATCACCACCTGGCTGAAATATCCTTTTACAGTGTCTGTCGGTCCATGCCAGGATTTGACTCCCCAATCCTTTCTGATCGCACTTGTTCTAGTGGCGGAACAAGTATAGCTAGCCATCTCCTGCGAAAAAGTGTCCAGCGATTTTGAATATGGCTATCCAACTGTTGTTTTAATAAATCTATGTCCATATTTGTCATCATTGTGGCATTTAATTCTACACCCTCATCTTTTAATATCTGCTTTTCGAACTCCTGCAATACTTGTATTCTTGACTGCAAAAGTTGATTTTCGGCTTGCAGGTGAGCATTCAGGGTAGAAAAATTGGACATCTCGGTTTGAATTTGTGTTTGGATAGCTTGCTGCCACTGATTAAGGTCTTGGACATACTTTTTTACGGTGATCAATTCGGCCGTAATATGCTGGTTGTTTTGTTGTAACACCTGTATTAACGCATCTTTGTCGTCCAATTCTTTTTGCATCTGTGCCATTACTGAGTTGGACTTAGTCATCGTTGCTAATAACAACTCGTTTCGGTGCTGAATCGCTTGTTCTTGTTGCCGTAAATATTGGGAAACCTCTTGGAGTTGGTTCTGCATTCTTGTAACAAAATCGGGTTGGGGGTCATCCTGTGCTTGCTTTGGACTGGCAGTTGGCACGTTGTCTGCCATTCGTCTTCTAATGGACAACCGAAATGGCGTCCCTACTGTTTGATTCTGTGTGCTATTACCTGTGTGGAGTAAAGATGCAGACGAGGTGGAAGGTTGGGCTTCTTCCTGAGGCTCTGTGTGGTGTTCGGGGTAAAAAGAGGGGGACTCGTGTAACTGTTTATCTTTTACAGATTGGGCAAAACTAAATATGGCAGCTAAATATACTGGTAAACGAGTGTATTTTTGGGACCTGCGTTTGTCCCCAACAAAAAACTGTTTGTGTAAATGATTGTACAACCAGTGAGCCCAACTCACTTTTCCTCCTTTCTCTGCTTGTACTAGAGGCGAAAAATTTTCTCTAGACATAAGATCAAATCTGACTATAAAGCAGAGCCTTTCTAAGTACCATTTAAATTGTCCACGGCGAGTATATGTGGCATTCTTCATCATAAAATAGCGTCTACGACCTTCGCCTTTACCAAATTCTTTTCTCAGGTCGTTATAAGAACATTTGGGAAAATTTGCTTCTTCATACAACGGTAATTGAAATACTGACGAAACTAATTGTGGTGAAAATTGTACCTGATTTTCAAGAAAACCTTTTGTTTGTCGCATAACGTGTAACTGATTCTCTGCATCGTCGTTACCTGTCCACTGTTCCCAGGGTAACTTAGCAAACTGTAGGAGTCCGATCCTCCGTAACCAGTTCTCATTTCCCCTTGAATAGATGTCAAACTCTATTTTGAATTCTGTGGAAAATAATATGTTGTTATGCAGACCTGGTGATGTTGTCGAAGTTCTTGAGTCATCTTCATCATCCTGTAATGTAGTATCGGTTGTAGTCACAACATGGTTCTGTGTAAGTGTGCGCTTCCTGAGTCGCCATCTCAGTATATCCGATTCAGACATGGTTGTAAGACTTGCCGAAAGTAATGTGCTAGAAGTTTTGTTAATTAGCACAAGAGCTCGCAGAATACTATACAGAAAAATACTTTGCCGGGCATACGCATTTATAAGTGCTAGAACTTGAGCTGCCATTTGCTAGAATGATAATATTTCATTTGGACATGACACTTCATGCTGCTTACCGAAATTCTAGAATCAAAAATCATCATTTTGGAGATCGATGCTGGACTTGGAACGTCTTTTACATGTGCGAAAAGTATTATCCACAAAAAATCATGACTTTTAATAAAATATAGCAGTACAACACCGGATTTGTAGGCCCGAAATCTATAGTTCTGCTACGAGGCCTTCTAAATACATATTTATAGCTGATCGAAAGATACGGGCAATCTTTTTCTTAAGCGTTTCTAATACATTTTTCAGGGTGTCGGGTTCTAATAATTGGGCATCTGTCCGCACCGAACTGAGCGCAATAGCTCCCGAAAGTAAATTTTCAGCCTCTGTTTGTAAGAATGCTTCCTGTAAATAAAATTCATTGGCCAATGCTGCATCTCTGGCCGTCTTCATATCTGTTACTTGTTGCTGCATTCGATGGATGTAATCATTTTGGTTGCGTACTTGATTGTCGAGTCTTTCTAACTGTTGGTTAAGGAACTGGATCGTTTTATGAAATGCATCTCTTGCCCTTTTCGTATCTGCTAGTCTTTTCTGTTTCTGAGGCTCTTCAATGAGATACTTATGCAGTATGTTGTTAACTGTTGATAAATTGTTTTTTGTAGTATCCAACTCGAATTCTTTTTGAGCTAGCTGCAATCTAGTTTCTTCCAGTAAGTTGCCTAATGCTACTCTGACATCTTCTGCATCTTTGAAGTTATGTGTTAACTTATTGATTTCTGCAGTGGCTTCTGTCAACATTTCTTTTGATTGTTTATTGTTTCCAGAGCTTCATCCCGCTGTTTTGTTATATCTTCTTGGTCACTGAGTCGTTCTTGCAGCTGTTTCACCTGTTCTTGTAGGGCCTGATTTTCTGCCTTTACTATGTATAATTCTTCTTGAAGCGGAGTGATATCGGCTTCCAGTATTTCTATTTTATGCTGCAACTCCTTGTAAATATTGTCTGTATCAGCTCTTATCTGAGCAGGTAATTGCTGGGAGAGGTTAATAAGAAACTGTCCAATTGATGCTAATTCGGAAAATACCTGAACAGATTGTGTTTATGGAAGTTGTCGTGGTTGGGCAAACGTATCGGTGCGTAATTGGTGAGAATTCGGTGGTGAGTAGTTAGGGGAAGATGATGATGTATCGTCGGGGTGGTCTTGGATGGGATGTGCTTCATGTTGCGGTGGTAAAATGGGACGAGCTGCGTTAGAGCTAATTACCTTATTTGCATCCTGTTGTTCATTTGCTGAGAAGCCGACATCTGTTGTTTCTGCTGCCTTCAGGAGCTTATCCAGTGCATCATTAGTAGGTTGATGTTCATGGATTTGTTGGTTCTCTTGCTGCTGCTGTTGACAGACTTTATCAGTTGATATTGCTTCCGTTTCAGTTTGCTTCTGCGTTTGTAGATGCTCAGATGCTAATGAATACGCTGATGATTCCTGGTGCATCGACGTATTTGTATCATGGAACCTCTCTTCATCTTGATGCTTGGCCTCTGTTTCTGCTTCCTTGTCTTGCTGATCAGCTTCATTCTCTACTGCTTTGTCTTGTTTTTCGTGTTGTTGTTTTGTGTCGTGTTGTACTTCTTGCTGTTGTTCGGCTTCCTTTTGTGTTACTCCACCTGAATGCTGATCGACCTCCTGTTGTACTTCTTCGTCTTGTCCGATTGAACCTGCAATCTTACTTTCAGAAGAACTGATTCTGATTCATTTACTTCTGAATAACTGATTAATCTCTTCTTCATCTTCTTCGTCTTCATCTAAAGGTTGCGCTGATTCTTCAATCTGTAGTACTGGTCCTCTTGGTGGTGGTTGTGCTTGCATTATAGTTGGAAACAGAAATGACAGAATGTGTGGCAGTCGAGACCTCGGGGTTTTACCTTTGTTAACTTGCTTCATAATTGAGACGCACTCCTTATGAATACGTTGAAAGAAAAACGACGCAAAGTTAACAGGTTCTCGGGCAGCTATATCGATGGCAGAATAAAATGGTCGAGAGATACCATAGGTACGTTTCTGAAAATTGAGTATAGCAACTAGGAATTGTAATGCAGTTCTTTCGGGTTCTGGTCGGCAGAGAATGGCGTATTCATTAGATGAATAACGAGGGAACAATTCTGCCATTCGGGTTACCGAAATCATGGGGAGATTCTCGCGGCCTTGTGGAGTCAAATGGTATACTTCTGCAAACGCTTGGAATGTGATCACAGTTCTAGAAGGTAAGGAAAGGAAAACCCATTGTTTTTCGGTGGGAGATACTCGAGCGATAGCAGAAATGATCTGTGCGAAGAAGGGGTGAGCTTCGACTGAGTGCCAGGGTAGCTCGGCGAAATTACCCAATCCTCGTACATGCAAGTAATTTCTTACTTCAGCAGGGATACCATCAGCAAAAGCTGTATAGTTTGCTAGGGATTCCATTACGCACAGATACAAGACGCAGAACACAAGTATTCAGAAAATATAGCCATGATCGCAAAAGACTATATTACCTATCCGGCGAGTTTAAGTGAGTTATATAAGAAATTTGTACAGAGAATATTTTAAACGGTACTAATTACACAAAACGGGCAGTAATGTCTATATCTGGCGTGCATGCATGCAAAGAGAGAAAAAAGGAGCGGGCGGCTGGACATAAATAGATATTAAAGTACGGCGATTACACTTACTTTATTGATTACACCGAATTAAAACAAAAAGGAATTAAAAGACAAAAAGAAAATTAAGAAATTTGCGGTACGCTGTGTACCCTTGTTATTGCCGAGGTGACGTTACTTGATACGGCCGTAGCTTAGAACCGTTTATCGCTTTTGGAAGTGGTTGTCCAGTCAATGTAGTCAATCGAAAAGTAGCCGGACCAACTTGTTCTGAAATCTTGAATGGACTGAACCAACGTAGCTTGAATTTTCCTGCTGATCTATTGGACTTCGCATTGTAAAAAAGAACAAGCTGTCCTACCGAAAATACTGGAGTCTTTAAATTACGGTCATGTGTCTTGGCCTGTCTTAATTGGATTTCTTTCATAGTTAAGAAACTGAGCCATCGGTGCTCATCTAATTCTCTAAGTGTTTCCAACCGAAATACCAATGATTCTTCGGGTAAAAGCTTCTAAGACATTGCTACTCTTAAACTTGGTATTACAATTTCCATCGGAGCTATTGCTTCTATTCCATAGGCTAATTTAAATGGTGTCAAGCCGGTGTTTACCTTATATGTAGTGCGATAGGCCCATAAGACTGCAGGTAGCAACTGATCCCATCTTTCCGGTGTTTCTCTAGTCAATTTCTGAAGCATATTCAGCAAAGATTTGTTGGTACTTTCTGCCAATCCATTTGCACGAGGATAATATGGTGAGCTGAATTTATGACTCATTTGAAATGACTGTGTTAATGCTTTCATCAAATTGTTCATAAAATGAGTGCCCTGATCTGAAACAAGCTCTAGTGGCAATCCAAATCTTGGAAAGACATCTGATAATAAACATTTCGCTACTTCAACTGCTGTAGCCGAGCGTAAAGGCCATGCTTCTGCCCACCTGGTTGCGTAATCTGTGCAAGTCAATATATACCTGTTATTGCTGAATACCGCGGGAGGTGTGATTGGACCAATGAAATCAAGACCCCATTTCTGAAATGGTTCTAAAGGAAGTACTGGATGAAGTGGAAAGTAATGGCGTTGTAGTGGTTGTCCAGTTCTTTGACAGCTATCACAAGTTTTGATAAATTCCAATATATCTCTGTACATAGTTGGCCACCAAAGTCCACTTTGCAGAATTTTTCGGTGAGTAAGATCTGCTGCAAAATGTCCTCCTGTTGGACTTGAGTGAGCTAAATTGATGACTGAATTTACTTCGTGTGTAGGAACACACCGTAGTAGGGTTCCTGTATAATCTGCATAATAAAGTTCTCCAGCAACTAACCGGAATCGTCGACTAAAACCTGCAATTTTTCGGCGTGTAGCTGTGGGGACTTCAGAAGGTAGACATCCATTTGAAAGGAAGGTCAATAACTGATCATAATACGTAGTTGGTGCTGGTTGGTTTGACAATTCCTCAGTAGTTGGTTCTGAAGTATAAATAGCTGGCGTTGTATCATTTATACCAACCGGAGGTTACCTGAATCTAAGCGTGACAAAAAGTCTGCTAAGGGATGTGAACTACCTGGCCGATGAATGACATCATAGTCGAATTCCTGCAATAGTAGAACCCATCGTGCTAGGCGGCCACCTATATGTTGCTGTCGAACCAAGTAAACAAGTGCAGCATGATCGACATGAAATGTAAATTTTCGACCCAACAAATAATGTCTGAATTTTTTTTACCGAATACAGTAGTCCTAAGCATTCCCTCTCAGTTACCGAGTAGTTCTTCTCTGCAGGTGCTAATCTTCTGCTAGCATAGTATACTGGTCTAAACCATTTATCTGTTTGTTGCATTAGTACACTTCCTATTGCTATATCAGATGCATCAACAAATACGTGAAATGGGTGATCCCAATCTGGTGGCTGTAAAATGGGAACCTGTGTTAATAACTGTTTCAGTCGATCAAATGCTATCTAACATTCCTGAGTCCATTCAAATTGCCTTGGAGTCTTGGAAATTAATTTGTTCAGTGGTATTGCCACATGAGCAAGCCACCGTAAATGCCTTCCATGCCACCTCACTTGTCCCATAAATCGCATTACTTCCTTAGGTGAATTAGGCACCGGAGCTTCTAATACTACTGAAATTTTATCAGGATCAACTTGAATACCCTGTGCTGATATGATGTGACCAAGTAACTTACCACATGAAACCGCAAACACAGATTTGTTTGGGTTTAAACACAATCTATATTCTCTGCATCTCTGAAAGCAACATCGTAAATGTACTAGATGTGCGATCATTTTACCGAAAATTGAAAAATCGTCAAGGTATACTTGCATGAATGAGGTGAGATAAGGAGAAAATATCTCCTGCATACATCTTTGAAATGTGCTTGGCGCATTCCTCAATCCAAACCACATTACTGTACAAGCAAAGACACCCCAATTTGTAATAAATGCAGTTTTTGGTATATCCTCTTCAGCCATTCTTACTTGGTTATATCCACTGTATCCATCTAGAAATGAATACATCTCATGACCTGCTACTTTGTCAAGCATAGTATCCAAAAAAGGAATCGGAAAAGGATCCGGTATTGTTGCAGCATTTAATTTCCGATAGTCTACGCAAATTCTCAATTGCTTGTTTTTCTTTGGTACAATTACAATCGGTGAAATCCATTCCGCATGTTCTATTGGTACTATGAATCCCACTTTTAATAACCTATCAAGTTCAGCCTTTACCTGTGATGCATAATGTGGGTTCATCCGGTAACTGGTTTGCCTTATCGATTTTGCTTCTGGTTTTAGCATAACTCTGTGTTGATAGATACGAGGATCCAAGCCCTTCATGTCTCTGTAATCCCATGCAAAGACGTCAGTAAATTCTTGGAGTAACTTGATTAATTCTGCTTGAAAGGCTTCAGGTAAGTTTTGCTTTATCTTTACAGGACGAGGGTGGTCTTCATCTCCAAGATTATAAGTAATTAACTGGTCTTCTGGAACATAAAATTGTTGATATTTCTCTGTATTAGCTGATGGTTCGAGAAGTTGTTGTAGTTCATTACCTTGAATCGAAATGGTATCTTCCTCCTTAATTTCTTCGGCAATGGGTATTACTGTACATACTGAAGCATTCCAGGTATCTACCACAGACTGTAGATCAATAGTTCCTACTGTCATCAAATCAACATTATTCTTCAGAAATTCTTCTTCTTCGTCATCCGACAATCCATCTAACATATGGACTGGTTCGGCAAAATATGGTCGAGCATGTAACTCACAGGGTTGTATAGCATCTAACTTTACAACACATTTGCGATTTTTATCTTTGAACATAAGTTCCTGGGCTGACCAGTCTTGAATTACCTTGGCTTGTTTCAACCAAGGACGACCGAAAAGTAGATTGTAGTCTAGGGTGGATTCCGGCAATTCTAAAACAACAAAAGTCATCTTGAATGTTGTGTCTTGGACAGTTATGGGTATATCTCGGACCAGTCCTACTGGATGAACTCTAGATTGATCAGCCATCCTAACAAAGAATTGAACTGGTTCTATCTTAGTCCATCCTAACTTCTTACAAAGTGACGCAGTTGCAATATTCACGCCAGACCCCCCATCAATTAAAACTTGTGGAATTTGATGTTTATGAAACCATACCGTAATCAGAGGAACTGAGTGATCTACCGTAGAGTCTGGCTCTGGTTGTACTGTTGCGGTAGCCGGAATGCAAGCAGATTTTGTAGTAGACTGTTGTTTAAATTGTTGGCGTATTCCTGGTACTAATGCCAGTAATTGCCCGAAAGGCAATGTGATGGATGCTTTTGACAATATATCCCAAGCTGGTTGCAATTGATTTGCATCTTCCTTAACTGTTGAGGATGAAGCTTGGTCTGAAGATGGTAATTCTACTGTAGATGAGGTACCTGCTTCTGTATTGTTAGCACGAGCTTGTGTCGTATCCGGGGACTGGATTACTGGAGTAGGTTCTGGAAAAACAGGTGGTTCTACAGTAGTCCACTGGCTAGCCTTATGATACATTCTGTGTTGTTCACGTATCCCTGGTTCAAATAATTCTGCTGCTGGTTGCAATTGTTTACCGGAACGAGTTTGAACTGCTGCTGCCTGCGTCTCTACAGGTGTGATTGTTACCACATTGGCCATTGGGTTTTGACGTTCCTTTTTCCTTTGATCATATTCCGCTGCATCTCTACAGAATCTTCTAATATGGCCCAATTGTCCACAGAAATGACATCGAGGTGGTGGTAAATTTTGATTTTCCGGTGGTGGTCCATTCTGCCAGCGCGGTGTGTTATAGTTGTTGTTCCTCTGTCCTCGATAATGTCGATACCCTTGTTGTTGATTGTGTCTCAAATGTGGGGGTACATATTGATTGGATGACTGCCCTTGTTCCTGAATAATTGCATTAACTGTTGCTGCCCCTTGTCTTCTAGCATTGTATGCACAATTCTCAGTGGTATGTCCCACAATGTTACAGAAGGCGCAATAGGTCTGATTTAACGCACACTGGGCACTAGTATGTCCTGAATTCTTGCAGGTAGTGCAATATACTTGCCTAGTTATATCTTCAGCTATATGTTTGTTTGTTTTAATCCATTCCAAATCCTCTGAAAATCCACCAACTTTGTTTTCCAGCTGAAGGGTCATTGCTATCACTGCATCGAGGGTCATGGCTCCTACACATCTTATAATCATGATTTGCCTAAGTTGAGGAAGCAAGCCATTGATAAACCACTGTGTAATAACATCGTCTGGTAAATTAGCATGGGCCTGGGGTAACTATCTTAAATGAGTTCTGAAAAGGGTAGCATACTCTTGTACAGTTTGATTTGGTTTCTGTCTATTGTTCTGTAAATACTCAAAGATCTCTGCAGGATTCTTTTTCAGCCTGAATCGCTGCAGAAAAGCGTCTCGTACTGCTTCATAAGTACCGAAATGATTAATATCATATTCAGTAAGCCATCTTGCTGCTTCATTCACAAGTGTGGATTGAAAAACAATTGCTTTGTATGCCGGATCCGGTGGATGATTGAGGACAGCGTAACTGATTTCGAAGGTGCGTACGTGAGCATCTGGATCATCTCCTGGAAACCCACTAAACTTTGTGTATGTTACTCCCGTTGAAGCCAATCTGGGTTGACCTAATTGTCGTTGTGGTTGTTCATTCATCGTAAATGTATTATACACTCCTTCTGTATTTCTGGTTTGAGTTTCTGAACTACCGGAATTTGTTTCGCCAAATGGCACACTTTCCGGTGCAACTAGCTTACTTACTATATTGCGAATTTCTGTTTCAAATAGTCTTCCTTCCTCCTTGATATCCAAAGTAGGAGGACTTGCTTCCAAACGTTGTAGTTGAGCTGAAGATTCAGCCGAAAGTGCTGAATCGTCACCGAAAAACTATGTTTTTCTTACCGAAATTCCACCGGAAGGATTCAAAATTGTGACTGGATACAGCGTAGATTCGCCTGTATTAATTTCCTTCCCTAAAGTGTTTCTAATCGTATCTGAATCTATTCCAAAAACTTTTAGACTAGATTCCAACTGCGTCTTGGTAGGTTCCAAAATTGCTGTATTTTCGACAGTCTGCACCGTAGTAACAACAGGCAATTCTAGAGATGTACTACGTTCTACCGTAATTTCACCGGAATCAGTGTTATCGTTTGTCACTTTTTCGACAACTGGGTCAGGTCTAATTGCACTAGTACCTCCCAAAGTTGTTCTTAATACCCCTAACTGATGATTCTTGGGATACTTTTCACCTGATCGAGTAATCGGCATGTGGCATTTCCGTACTAATCATATAGTATTACGAACAAACAGTATTGCAACAATCTGATTCTGTTGCTACTGTCCTTCCAACAAAATTTAGTTTGAACAAAATACCAGGCAATCTCAATGCCACATCCCCAGTAGGATCGCCAATGTTATACGATAATACTTCAATCCAACTTTCGGAAGAGTATTATCGGGTCCTCGGGTTCTTGGGAGTGGTAGGGGTCTGTTAGACAGAGGCCCTGTACTATTTTCCCAATCCTTTACACAATCGCAAGTATTCCTTCACATCTTAACACAGTGAGTGAGTTTGAATACTGACTACTCTTCGACACGATGAGTGTTAGAATGTTCGGACTGAATATGCTATGGTAGTAACACAGTGGTCCTGCCGTAACTTACAACTACGAGAATACGCTCTTCTCAATAATTAAATACTTCTCAATAAGACGATTCCATGTGACAAGTAAACACACCGGACAAAAAAAAATACACAGACAACTTGGATCGAGATTACTTCAAACTTTGCGTATACTGACTCGAGTCACAGATTTCTACCGCAATTAATATCTTACTAATACTTCTGTCTACACACAGATCCTTGTCGAATACTCAGTGATCGCCGATTATTATATGGAACCTGGTCACTTAACCGAAAAGGTACTAAACTTTGTTCTTACACAGTCTCACGCAGGACAACAAACACACAATCTCACAGCCGAGAAATACAGAATCGTATATAACTGATCATCAAATAGACTCACAACACAAAACTACCGAATGGGAATCGGTTCAACCAAAGAATAGCAGAATAATTAACTATGAATAGAATGGAACAGTACTCAATGTACTCAGCAATATCTCATACACAGTCTTAAAATATGATACTCGCAATCTCCGAATACTTCAGTTCGCGATGTGATCAACCCTATTCACTACAGTGCTCAACATGTTGGAGCAAGTCTATGACAAGCCTAAGTATTGGCTTGAGTCTCACAAAGTCATTAAAGAAGCTTCAAAATGAAGACTATGTAAAGTTCACTTGTGAACTACCTCTTGTAACTTTTGAAGAGTTTACTTAATGTAAAAGTAAGAGAATCTTAAGTGGTTGAGCCCACATGATCAAGAATGGAAAGAGGAGCCACGAATTTGTGATTTGTGGTAGGTAGAGAATCAAATCAATCATTGATTGATTGGAGAGTGATTGAGGGAAGTTAGCCTCCCAAACTCAACTATAAATAGATGGCAGTTTTAGTCGTGGTTAGAGAGACCTATGTGAAGACCTCCAAGAGCTGAGCTTTATGCCATTTCAAGGTGTGATTACAAAGCACACATATGTATCAGTAAGTCATTGTATTGTACAAGCAATATAGTTTCATTTTTATGATTATTTGAGGTCATCTTTCCATGTTCTTGTGATGTGTACTACTCACTGCCATTACTTCAGTTTTTCTCAGTCAGCTTGCAGAGATTGTTTCTCTGCACTTGGTTCATCATTTTCAGTGATTTAACTTGGTAAAGTTAGCTCTATAAGTCTACTATATGCTCACAAATTTTCATGTCATTTGGATGTTGGAATCTTCAGTTATGTTCATTTGAAGTCAACAGGGTATGTTCATCTTCACTTCTCTGTCAGGTACCCGACTTTTTCAGTCATCTTGTTAGAGTCATTTCTCAGTGTTTACTCATCCAAATTCAGTGATTTTAAGCTTGTTGGATTCAGCTTACTGTCTAGTATAAGCATACAAATTTTCATGATCATTGGATTCTTACATCTTGAGTTATGTTAATGTTTCTACTCACTGGTCTATTTCTGTAGCAGCCCGTGAAAATCGGGATGATGTCATCACTTGTTAAAAGTCATTCTCAGTGTGTGGTTTGTTATTTTTGATGAGATTACTCTCTAAAGTTAGCTCTTTAAGCTACCTAGCCTTCCCCAAGAGGAATTAATCTAATTGCTGTTGTGCTCAGAGAATTATGTAAAACACTGGACAGGTGTATCAACCAAGAATAGCAAGTTTTCACCTCTGAGCTAACTCCAACTTATCTGTTTTGATCTATCTTTTTGAGAGTGATCTTCCAAGGTACATAGGGTGTCTAATACATCCATTGGCAAGCTAAAAGGGCCCACCATCTACTCCTAGAGTTCATTTGGCTGGTGTAGAGCAAAGATTTTGCAACACCTCTTCATCTTCAACACATACCTATCCATCTCTTCACAGTGGTATCAGAGCAAGGTTGGACAACATGGCAGATGGATTTCCTTCATCAATTGACAAATTGGATAGAGGTAATTACTCAGCTTGGTCATTAAGGATGGAAGCTTATCTCCAAGGTAGAAGTTTATATGGTTATGTGGCTGGAGATGAAGTTATGCCAAGTTTCAGGAACAAAAGTCAACCAACACAAGAAGAGCAAGAAAGACTGAGCACATGGTGCTCCAAGGATGCACTTGCAAGGTCTTATCTCCTCAACTCTATCTCAGATTTTTTGTTGCCTCACATTAGAAGTTGTAAGACATCTCAGGAAGTGTGGGATGCACTTGAAGCTTTCTTTTCTTCAAGTACCAAAGCTAGGAAGCATCAACTATGGCTGGAGTTCACAACTCTCAAGAAGGCTCCCAAACAAAATGTGACTGATTTTGTCACAAAGCTCAAGGACATAGCGGATCAGTTGGGAAGCATTGGAGAGGTAATAGATGAAGAGCAAATTGTAAGGCAGGTCATCAATGGCTTGAAGGCAGATGATAAGTGGGAAGCATTCACCACAGCTATGGATTTGTACATGGACATGCATGTACCTGATTTCAACACACTCATTGGACAACTACTTACTCAAGAGGCAAAGCTTATCAAAAATGGAGAAAGCTCTAAAGGTAATCAATCTTCAGCTTTATACACGGATAAAAGCAAGTCTAAAGATAACAAAGGTAAGGCAAAGAAAGTGGATGATGAAGCAGGTACATATCAAGCTAACTATGCAGGTAGAGGAAGACATGGCAGAGGTAGAGGAAGAGGAGGTAGACAAGGCAGGGGGAGATCCCAAGACTCCAACTCATGTTCTATCTGTGGATTAACTAATCATACAACTGAAAATTGCTTTAGGAATTCTAGGAATCAAAGAGGCAGAGGATACAATAGAGGAAGTTATGGCTACTCAAGAGGAAGGTTCAACAATTATCATGGCAACTACAACAACTACAATCATTCAAACTATCAAGGAGGCTACAAAGGAAGGAGAGACTACAATAACTACACAGAAGACTCAAACAAAGAGGATTCATTATTGATCATGAACATGGCTATGCCACAAGGTAAATCTGATGAGCATGTTTTCTACATAGATTCAGGTTGTTCAAATCATGTGGCAGGAAATGTGGCACTCCTATCAGATTTAGAAGATCCAAGGAATAAGCATGAGGTACAAACAGGAGATGATACAAAACATCCTGTGGAGAAAATAGGCAATGTCAAAGCACCTGATGGAAACATCAACCTACTCAGTAAGGTACTCTATGTCCCTACCATTACAAAGAATTTGATAAGTGTTGGGCAGATAGTAGAGAAAGGGTTGCAAGTCAGGTTCACAAAGGCAGGAGCATTTGTTGAAGATCCAAGTCAAGGATTCAGAAGAATTGCAAAAGGTGAAAAGACAGGTAGATTGTTCACATTTGAATTACAGGACACTAGAAACATTGCTCTCTTTAATTATGGCAGTCAGACACTCACAGAATTGGAAGTATGGCACAAAAGGTTAGCACATATTGGTGAAAGATCATTAAAGCAAATTTGCAGGGACCAAAGTGTACTTGGACTCCCTAACTTGTCAAAACAACATATGATTTATAAGTGTAGTGCATGTCAGTTTGGAAAGTCTCACAGGTTACCATTCATGAAGAAAGGTTATATGCATGGAGATCTCTTGGAGTTGGTTCATACAGATGTATGGGGACCAAGCAAGGAAGCTTCAATATCAGGATCAAGGTATTATGTTTCCTTTATTGATGATTGCAGCAGATGGACTATCCTATTCTTTATGAAACACAAAGATGAAGTTTTTTTCATGTTTCAAAAGATATTTGGCTCTTGTGGAGAATCAAACAGGTAAATCACTAAAAAGGCTAAGGTCAGATGGAGGGGGAGAATACTTCTCCCATGATTTTGATTCTTTTCTTCAAGAAAGAGGAATCAAAAGAGAGGTAACTACAAGGTACACTCCTGAGCAAAATGGAGTGGCAGAAAGGAGGAATAGGACAATTGTTGAAGCTGCAAGGTCTATGTTAAATGAAAAGCATTTACCTAATTACTTATGGGCTGAGGCTGTATCTACAGCCACTTACTTGATTAACAGGTTGCCTTCAAAATCCCTTGATGGAATGACTCCATATGAGGCTTGGAATGGAAGAAGACCAAGCTTAGATCATTGTAAAATTTTTGGATGTATTGCTTTTGCTCATGTTCCTTCACAGGTTAGAGGCAAGATGGATCCAAAAGCAGAAAGGTGTGTATTTATTGGATATGACAACAATCAAAAGGGCTACAGGTTATACAACCCTACCAACAAAGGATTCTTGGTAAGCAGAGATGTAGTTTTTGATGAGAACAATTCATGGTATGAAGATTCATGCAGGAAGGTCAATTTACCATATGATCTTGAAGAAGATTTTCCAAAGCTTGGTAGAGAACAATCAAAGATTGAAGAACAAGACACCTCAGAGGATGATGAAGAATGTCAGATGGAAAAGATCAAAGCATGGAAGTCTAAAGGTAAAGCAAAATTGCAGGAACTTGGACATGAGGCAGAATCATCAAATCATGGCTTAAGAAGATCTATGAGGGAAAAGAAAAAACCAGAAAGGTATGGGTTTGACACCTCATTAGTAACTAAACATTCTATCTACATAGCACAGGACATAAACCAAGAGGAGCCATCATCATTTGAAGAGGCCAAAGCAAAAACAGAATGGAAGCATGCAATGAAGGAAGAGATTGAAGCACTCGAGGAAAACAACACTTGGGATTTGGTGCCCAAGACTTCATCCATGAAGGCAATAGGCTCAAGATGGGTCTATAAACTCAAGAAGAATTCTGATGGTTCCATTAACAGGTATAAGGCAAGGCTTGTAGCAAAAGGCTTTGCACAAACTCAGGGAATTGATTATGAGGAGACATTCTCTCCTGTGGCAAAGATGCCTACTATTAGGGTTTTGCTTAGTATTGCCTATTCCAAGAATTGGAAGATACTTCAACTAGATGTGAAGAATGCATTCTTGAATGGTTGGATAACAGAAGAGGTATATATGGCACAACCACCTGGTTTTGAGAATCAAGTTTATCCTAATTATGTGTGTAAACTTAACAAAGCATTGTATGGTCTCAAGCAAGCTCCAAGAGCTTGGAATTTCAGGCTTGTTTCATTCTTGCAGGACAAAGGCTTTCAACCAAGCAAAGCAGATTCTTCACTCTTTATTAAAAAGAGTAATTCCGAGGTCATCTACCTATGTGTATATGTAGATGATATTATATTGACAGGAAATGATGCAGATGGTATGAAGAAGATCAAAGATCAGATGAGAGAAGAGTTCAAGATAAGTGATTTGGGTTCACTTACCTACTTCCTAGGTTTGGAAGTTGTCTACAAAGATCATGGTTTGTTTCTCACTCAAAGAAAGTACATTAAGGACATGTTGGCAAAATTCAAGATGCAAGATTGTAAGATTGCAGGTACTCCAATGGAGGTTAATCACAAATTGAGCTCACATGAAGGTGAACTCATAGAGGACATCACATCATATCAAAGTCTAGTGGGTAGTCTCAACTATGCCACATTGACAAGAGTAGATATATGTTACAGTGTGAGTGTGCTAAGCCAATTTATGCACACACCAAGGAAACCACATATGGATGCTGCCAAAAGGATACTCAAATATCTCAAAGGAACCATAAATGAAGGACTTTACTATCCTTATGTATCTGATTTAGGTTTGAAGCTATTTTCTGATGCAGATTGGGCTGGCTCCAAGGAAGATAGAAGGAGCACTTCAGGTTATCTTACCTTTGCAGGTTCAAAGCTTATTTCATGGTCATCCAAGAAGCAACCCACAGTTGCTCTCTCTTCTACTGAAGCTGAATACAGAGGTCTTGCCATAGCTACTCAGGAAGCTATGTGGATGAAGACATTATTCAAAGATCTTGGATTGGAGTTTGGAACTCCAACTATTTTTTGTGACAATATGAGTTCTATTCACTTGGCTGCTAATCCTATTTTTCATGCAAGGACTAAACATATTGAAGTTCATTATCATTATGTACGAGAGAAGATCCTAAGCAAGGAGATTCAAATATCATATGTGTCCACACATCAACAATGTGCAGATATTCTAACCAAAGCATTGGATGGTACAAAGCTTTGCAAATTCAAGGCTATGATTGGTTTGCAGGAAATATTGGAAGATTGAAGACCTCAAGCATACTTGGCTTGAGGGGGAGCTGTTGGAGCAAGTCTATGACAAGCCTAAGTATTGGCTTGAGTCTCACAAAGTCATTAAAGAAGCTTCAAAATGAAGACTATGTAAAGTTCACTTGTGAACTACCTCTTGTAACTTTTGAAGAGTTTACTTAATGTAAAAGTAAGAGAATCTTAAGTGGTTGAGCCCACATGATCAAGAATGGAAAGAGGAGCCACGAATTCGTGATTTGTGGTAGGTAGAGAATCAAATCAATCATTGATTGATTGGAGAGTGATTGAGGGAAGTTAGCCTCCCAAACTCAACTATAAATAGATGGCAGTTTTAGTCGTGGTTAGAGAGACCTATGTGAAGACCTCCAAGAGCTGAGCTTTATGCCATTTCAAGGTGTGATTACAAAGCACACATATGTATCAGTAAGTCATTGTATTGTACAAGCAATATAGTTTCATTTTTATGATTATTTGAGGTCATCTTTCCATGTTCTTGTGATGTGTACTACTCACTGCCATTACTTCAGTTTTTCTCAGTCAGCTTGCAGAGATTGTTTCTCTGCACTTGGTTCATCATGTTCAGTGATTTAACTTGGTAAAGTTAGCTCTATAAGTCTACTATATGCTCACAAATTTTCATGTCATTTGGATGTTGGAATCTTCAGTTATGTTCATTTGAAGTCAACAGGGTATGTTCATCTTCACTTCTCTGTCAGGTACCCGACTTTTTCAGTCATCTTGTTAGAGTCATTTCTCAGTGTTTACTCATCCAAATGCAGTGATTTTAAGCTTGTTGGATTCAGCTTACTGTTTAGTATAAGCATACAAATTTTCATGATCATTGGATTCTTACATCTTGAGTTATGTTAATGTTTCTACTCACTGGTCTATTTCTGTAGCAGCCCGTGAAAATCGGGATGATGTCATCACTTGTTAAAAGTCATTCTCAGTGTGTGGTTTGTTATTTTTGATGAGATTACTCTCTAAAGTTAGCTCTTTAAGCTACCTAGCCTTCCCCAAGAGGAATTAATCTAATTGCTGCTGTGCTCAGAGAATTATGTAAAACACTGGACAGGTGTATCAACCAAGAATAGCAAGTTTTCACCTCTGAGCTAACTCCAACTTATCTGTTTTGATCTATCTTTTTGAGAGTGATCTTCCAAGGTACATAGGGTGTCTAATACATCCATTGGCAAGCTAAAAGGGCCCACCATCTACTCCGAGAGTTCATTTGGCTAGTGTAGAGCAAAGATTTTGCAACACCTCTTCATCTTCAACACATACCTATCCATCTCTTCACACAACAGACCAGAGACTCCTTCTGGAAAAAACTGCCGATCTTTTCCGCTTCCCTTTATGTGCTTTTAAATAGAAGTCTGCTACCGCGAATCCACTTTTTTCGGCACCTATCCGGGTTCATCCGTCCTGGTTCATCGCCGCTCAATTAATTTCCACCTTCTAGGGGAGACATTGACTATTCCATTGATTAACAGTGGTCTTAGATCGTAGTGCACGTCCCTCTACATGATTAGTTAAGTCTTCTCTTGCAAGTACAATGTAACGCATTTTGTCGATACCTTTAGGCATAGTTACAAGATCTACTACCCACTTGTAGTGAATACAAGGTGGATAAGTAGGATGCAACGGATCTCTATGTTTGACTGATGAATGAAGTTGACAAGTAGAACATGTAGAAACATAGCTACTAATGTCAACATACATCCTAGGCCAATAATAGGTACTTCTAATTTTTTCATATGTTCCAAAAAATCCTTTATGACCGGCCCATAATGTCTCATGCATTTCCTTCATTACTTGCAATTGAAGACCTCGTTTTCCCAGGACTCGTTGTGGATTCTTAACCTTACCCTTAGCATGTCTCCAAAGATAACCATTACATAGGAAAAAGTTATAAGCTCGTTTCCTAATGTTACGGAATCTATTCGTAGTCCAGCTAGGTAATGGTTGTAGTGTACTGAGATACTTTCCTATGTCTCTCCATTCATCTTCGTACTCAGACTCATGAAATTTCTCATACTCATATATATGTGGAACATAGTCAACTAAATTCACATTCTTTATTAGATCACTTTCAAGATCATCATCAAATCTAGCTCTCGATAACATATCAGCAACTGAGTTTGACTTACCTGAAATATGAACTAACTCAGGATTTATGAACTTAATATATGACATCCATCTAAGCATGGCTATATCAGGAGATGAACAATTAGTTATCATTCCAATGAGAGGCAAACAATCCGTCTCAACTTTGACATTTGCACCAATGAAATATTCTTTGTCTATTTTCAAAGATGTTACCATACCCCATAGTTCTCGTTTGATCTGTGGATATTTTCGTTGTGTTTCATGTAGAATTTTGGCACCAAACCTAATTGCATATCTATTCCCTTCACTATCGTCTTGACTTATGACCCAACCTATACCAATAGGACTAGTATCAACAGTCAATATAATAGGTTTGTTAGCAGAATAGTCTACACGCTTAAGGATGGGAGCTTTAAGCAATAATTTCTTCAATTTACGCATAGCTTGAGTGTGTTTGTCAGTCCAAATAAATTTTCGTTTCTTCCTCAACAAGTCATAAAGACAATCAGCAACATGAGCAAAGTGTGGGATCCAAATAACATAAAAGATACAAGCACCAAGAAATCTACGTACCTCACTCACGTTGTTACATGTTTCAGAAATCTTGCTAATGGCATCAACTTTTTGTGGGTATGGCTTTCGACCATAATGGCCACATAAATGTCCAACAATAAGCACCTCGTTGACACCAAAAATAGATTTCTCTATGGAAAATGTGAGACCTACCTCTTCAAATCGTTGAAATATTCTTTCACAATCAGAGATATGGTCAAGAACAAATTTACGACATCCAGATGAATCTAAAGTAATGTCCTTTACACGTTCCTCACTCCCTTTAATTGGAATATCATCAATGAATGGCATAGTTATATGAGGGATAAAATCATGTAAGACCATATTCATAGCACTCATCATATGAGCCACAGAATTAGTCGCTCCTTGAGGTAAAGTACACATTCGCACTAAGCCTAAAGGAGTTTTCATTGTGGTTATGTCACGACTATCAATTGCTAACTGGAATTGGTCATATCCAGAATATAAATCACCCATTGAATAGATAGAATGTCCTGAAAATGATTCAGCAAACTCATCTACAATGGGTCCTGTTCCTACATTCCTTATGGTGACTTTATTGACGGGTTGGAGATCTTGAATAAAACGTAGTTTCCCATTCTTTTTAGGCACAGTGAACCATCTGTTTGAGTAAGGTGCAAAAGATGGCTCTAAAATTCTCATGTTTATCTTCTCCTTAAGTAGTTTCATTAGCTCAGGTAAGTGAGCCTTTGGAACAGGTATAGGACGAAGATTCCATGGAATATGTGGAATAGTAAAGATTATCATGGGTACAACTAGCTTAGGATCTACACAACCAATCTCATGAGGATACATAGTAAAGGCTTTTCCATGGCTACGTATGACTCTCTCAAATTTATCTCTCTCTGCTGGCAAAAGAAAGTCATCATCTCTACCAATTTTCACCTGTTTGATTGTCTCATCCGTGAATGTATGTCCTATGTTTTTCTTATCCCGAAGAATTGGATCATTTTTCACATCAATAATTTTTTCATTACTTCCTTGAGGTAATGGTTGAGCTATGGGTTTGATTTTTTTGCCTGCAGTTTTGTACTTTGTTTCAACTAAGGCATCATGTGTTTGGTTAAATTTCGAGCACTTGTCAATATTGAGAGCATACTCTTGGATTAGAGCATACTCATCAAGGGAAGAAATAAGAATAATATGGGAATTAGAATTTTGTTGAAGACATAACTCTAACTCCTCAAGAGTAGAGAAACAATGAGATGTCTCAATCACATGCTCAATGTTCTCATCATGTTCCATGATTTTGTTGTTTTTATAATTTTTTTGGGTTTTTTGGATAAAAGACTTGGACAATTGACTCTTATGAAGAAAATCTAATCTAGAATGTGGAAAACAAAGTGACAAACTATTGTACATGTTGGTTGGATGCGAGATATTAAACCAATATCCATTGTTGTCCCGCTCAACAATGGATTCTATCCGAAATTTTGATCATATGTAGCTCCAAACATGAATCGAGGTGCACAATCACTACAAGCATGCTCATGACTCTGAGTAATAATAGGTTTCTTTCTAATTGACAATCGATTCCTAGGATGATTCACTCCTACTGTCATGACTTGAAGTGATTGCATTCCATCCTTAGACTTAAATCTAGCATAGGTAGACCCATCATCCATGGCTTTAGTTTCCATACGACTCTCACAAATAAAGGGTTGACCTAAGAGAACTTCATAGGAGCAATTATCTTGAATAAAAAAGTGAAACTCTTCTGTGATTCCTCCTATGGATATGGGCACACTAGCACAAGCTCCATACAGGGTACCTACACCATTATCTGCAGTTCTCATACGCCATCCACAATCTTTATCTATGGGCCATCGAAACTTATCATAGACTTCTCTTGAAATCACATTGATTTCAGAGCCGGAATCTACTAATGCATTTATAGTGATAGTGTTCTTATCATTTCCTATTTTAACATGCATCTCTGATGTACCTCTAGACCAAAATGTTCTTTTAAAGTGGCTTTCAGGATTGTTTTCATGATTTTCATGGTCAGGTTGAATAGGTCCTAAGAAATTTTTATTAACATTTACTTCATCATCATCAAAGTCCTCTTCATCAGATTCATCAAAGTTTAAGGCTTCATTCATAGCTTGATCTTGATCTAGAGAATCTTGCATCTCAGTATCTAGATTAAGCGGAAACCTCTTCCTTTTAATTAGGCCGATAAAGTTATCTTTAAAAACAGGCTTTGCAATAGAGAAAACTTGTTCTAAAGACATAGTCACTTGACTCTTAAGCAAAATGTCATCTAAAATCTCCATAGGATCTATTTTTCTCTCAATTTCTGAAATCAAGATGGCTTTAGGTTTTCTCTTTGGTTTCTTTTGTTTTTGCTCAAGGTCTTGTTTTTGTTCATGTTCTCGTGTTTGGTCTTCAGTTTGTTTTGATTGTTCTTGTTTATCTAAAGGCTTTGGTTCTGTTTTTCTTTGCTTTGTCTTCTTCCCTTTTTGTTTCTCCTCTTGTTTTTGTTCATTGGGTTCTGATTCTTGTTTTTTATCTTTGGATTGTGATGTTTCTCCTTGCTCTATGATTGTTTCTATTCCCTCTGAGGTTTGTTTTCGAGTCACTCTTCTTTCACTAGGCTCAGCTTCATCTCTTTTTCGTTTTTCTTCTACATTGGATATGTGAGAAATAAGAGATTGATCTTCTATCGGTGACTCCCAAGCCGTTATTCTCCTAATCTCATCCCGTGCTCTTACTAAAGCCTCTATGGAAAAATCACCTTCCTTTGTGGGTTTACTTGATTCTACTTGTTGTTCATCAAGAGCTTCTAGTTTCACTCCTCTAGTTCCTACGTCCATTATGGTTATATTTTCATAATGTTTTTTCATTCCTCCCTTACCATAATTTCCTTGCAAAGGTAGCCTAGATCGATAGCCACAGATTTTCTTGTCTATGTCTATTACTAGTCGTTGCTCCTTAGCAGCCTTCAATAATTCACAATCTCTCAAAAAGTGCTCTAACGAATCACACCAAGGACACCTACGAGGGCCATGCACAAAACCATTTTGATTTTGAGGATTTTGATTAACTTGTGGTGGGAAATTTTGAAATTGAGGATTTTGTTGATAAGGTATTGCTTGAACAGGATAATTAGGATTTTGAAAATGCAATTGATGTATTTGAGGAGCTTGGGGAGCAACATGTGGTACTTGAGGTGCAAGAGGAGCTTCCATATTATACGGTTGATGATTTTGAAAATTTTGATTTTGAGGATTTTGAAAAGCTATTTGAGAAGCTTGAGGATACAGGTTTTGATACCTTTGAGGATTTTGCACATAAGGATGAGGATTTTTCATTGAAGGATTATGCATTGGAGGATTATGCATTGGAGGATTATGCATTGGAGGAACTTGATATGCTTGAGTAGGAGCTACTTGTGGATTTTGATTGGTAGCTATAACATGTTGATTAGGCTCTTGAAAAGTCATTGGGTTCATTTGATTTTGGAAAGTTTTGGTGTAATTAGATTGTAAAGCATCTATAGTCTTGGCCAAATTGGATTGTGTAGCAATAAGACTTTCCATTTGCTTAGTGAGAATATCCACTTGAGATTGTTCAACTACACTTTTATTTGGCTCTACTTTAAAACCTTGAGTAGGCTCCATCATGTTGGAAAAACAATGTCTTCTTGGACCATCTTAACTATATCATATATAGCTACTCTTTTGGTAGTTGGTACAACACAAGACCACGGGCGCAACAAGGATGTGTAGCACTTCTTATTCATCTTTAATGCAACAAAAGTGCCTAGTGCATTGGTTACTTCAGTAGCCTCCCAACGACGTGACCCAAGTTCGAATCCCCAGCAGCGCACGTGATCTTTTTATGCTTTATTAAAAGCTACGCACAACGAAGACAAACGTCGATGGGCAATTTTAGCGAACGGAATTGTTTTTCTTTATTCGCAAAGCGATCACGGAAGCGTTTACGGATGAGTGCTTTATTATGTGTTTTTCAAAGTACAAGAATACTATAAAAGAAGCAATAAGGTTCACTTCTAATTATCCTTCACCTAGGATCAACACAAGCTTTCTAGAGCTTGGACCTCAGTAGAGGTGGCGTTTCTTCTAGCACATGGGGCAGCCATGGTGCTATCTTGAAGCATGTTGAGGAGCAGCTATGGAGTTCTTCTTGGTGATTCTTCTTGGAGAAGATGAAGGGTGTGCTCACACTCTAGCTCATGGAGAGGAGGTCATCTCTTGTTCATGGCAAGAAGACTTGGTCATTAGCAGCTTGATGGTGAGGATCGCCTATCTACATGATGTATTTGAAGATTGTCTTCTACAGGAAGATATTAGGTTGAAGATTATCTTCTACAAGAAGATGTCTGGCTACTTCAAAGACATTGGATGGGACCATCTACATGGCGTATTTGAAGATCATCTTCTACACGAAGATGTTAGGTTGAAGATTGTCTTCTATAAGAAGATGTCTAGCTACTTCAAAGACATTGGATGGAGTTTAACATAAGATTCACATCTTATGTTAAAGTATTCAGGTACATATTCTCTTTATGCACACAGGTACTACTTGAAGTTTATGGAGGCTGTGGCGTTCATATCAGGAGGAGTCCTATTCGGCATAGGTACAAGAGAATCAGTACGTATATGCTTTATGCATATTTGATGAGGTGTTTAAGAAGGTGTGTTCACATGAGTTTGAGGATTTCCGTTCATACTGATCCTTCCTCTTTCAGTCACTCATATTCACTCTTCTATAACCTATAAGGTCACACATCTCATGTATATTCAGATTACTGCCCATACATCTGAATATGTTTGTTACATTGTACATTCATCTATTTTTCATCACATAGAGTGGTTGAGAGTTTTGCTCCCACATTGTACATTGAACATTGGTATATATGATACTATGAGTAAGCGATGGCTTACGTAACACCTTACACATGTTGTCTATTCTTTCTCTATCTTTGTCTCATCATTTGTATGATTAAGTTGTTGTATGTTCATGTTTTGTCAATATGGAAGATTGCTAGAATTAATGTTGTATATATACTGGACCTATGGAACCATGGACTTGTGACATGAGCCTAAGGGCCTACCTCACTTCCAACAATTGGTATCAGAGCACTAAGGTTTTGGTTTCAGAACTTTAGATCTTTGGCATCAATTCATTAAGGCTCATTCATATCTCAGGTTCCAGAATTTCAGATTTACAACATATGATTTGAAAGCATCTTCTAATATTTGACATTTGACATACACACTTAATCTAGATGAGTAGAGATTTGAGAATTAGACACTTCAGTTACATGTGTATTCATCAGTGTGGAGTATGAAGTTGATGATCTGTTAGCAGCCGAATATTTTTGGAAGAGTATGCAAATACTTTACAAAAGTATTGTTTGAAGACCCAGACTTGATGAAGAGAAGACTACTTAAAATTCAAGGAAGAACAATGGTTCAGAGAAGATGAAGAAATCAGATCAACATCAAATCACAGGTATCAGTTTCTACTATCAGATTGTCATTTGCAGGTCATATCTTAGAAGAGCAGTTATGAAGAGATGTGAAGAAATTCAAGGAGTACTTTTATACACTTTCATTATTTGAAAGTTAAAGGCTACATCAAAACAGGTATCTAGAGGTTTTTTCTAGAGAGTTTTGAGAGATCTCTTTCATGGCAAGAAAGTTCATCTAAGAAGACAAGTGCAGAGATGAGATGAGTTTTTTCAGCCAATTTTCTGTTGTAAGTTGGTTGGATATCAAGGTACAAATGTATCTAGAGAAGGTAACTCTAGAAGGGCAATTCATCATTCAGACAACGATTGGTGAATATAGTCGTTTCAGACATTTGTAGCAGAATTTTGATTCAGAGATATGAGGAGATGATAAAACATGATTCTATATTCACTTCCATTTGTATACCATATTTGTTTTATCTCTTACTCTTAGCATTAGAGGAAGAGAAAAATTCATTCGAAGAAGTCAAGAGTGTTTGCTACTTCAAGATGAAGAGAACAAAAGGTATGGAAGAGAAGTTTGAAGATGTTGACATCATCAGGTGGAAGAAAGGTGCAGAAAAAGAAAGTCCATCATTTCCAAAAGAAAAGTAAGACTTCCTTTTCTCATATATTTTCCATATACTTTTCCTATTTTATCCTCTACATCCAAAGACAAGTCTACGAGAACATCTTGTTTAAAGAAGAAACAGTTTCTTGTTTTGCATTACACTTGTTCATGATTTAGTAGATTTGACAAAGAATTGTATTGAGAGAAAGAAAAGCAGCAGATATATGTTTTGACTCATATGTATATGAGTTATGAAGCTTTTAAGCAGGTAGCTTATATGTTCCCTCAAAGAATTCTTGGAGTGTCAATACAGAGCTACTTGGTATATGACAAGTTGCAGAGAATTATATTTCTTCTTTATCTAACTCTTGAGGTAAAAGAGTTTTTTGTAGCAGATGTTGAAGACTTGGGTTGAGGTTTTATGTTTGGAAAAGGTTACCTCATATTCAGTACTTTCAGAAAACTTCAGAAAATTCAGACTTGTTGATGTACCAGTCAGTTGAAGAATCTACTTTTTATGATTGTCTAGATTTTTGGATACACGTTTGTATTAAAAAAGGTGTTCCATCAGATCCTATCACTTGATTGAAAAGTGGAGTTAGCCAAAAGAAAATCAAGCAGGTACTATCACATTTCACCCGGGTAAAATATGAAAGTTATGAAGTATCAACTTGCAGCTTTTGGAGTTCCAAAAGTTTTACAACTTTTTGAGAAGCATGGACACTTGGAGACATTCAGGTAGCAAATCAAACATTCAGTCATGAAGGTTTGATAAGAGCAGATTCTACACAGGAGAGATCATTGATCTTGAATGATCTTATATGATCTTGAGTATTTATGATTCAGTTGTCTATCCTTTGTTTGTAAAGATTCTTAACAATGGAGAAGTAAGTCAAAAATTCAGATTCTATCAGATTTGTGTTGCAAAGAAAAAGAAAATACTTGTTATGTGCAGAAGGGTATGAATCCTAAAATGCTTTCAGCAAGGTTTTATCAGCTAACCTTATTCTACAATATGGGAAGCTGAAGACTTACAGTAAAAAGCTATTAGCAACTGCAGTGCTAAAAAAAAAATGGGTTCAGAGATTTTGTTTCAGATACAGGTATTGATCATTGAACATCAGATTTATGAAGGAAGACGTTCCACATTTCATAAAGTCTGATATATTTGAAGAATACTGGACACTAGTGTTAAGTCATCCAGAGGGTGATGAAACATGAAGACTTATTTTCAAGCCATATGTAAAAGAATGCAGAGTCATACCTACAGGTATTCCTATTTTAGGTATTCCTATATTTCCTTTGTCAGGTTCTCTTTATGTTCCAGCTTTGAAAGAAGAAGGAAGAAGAAGAATGTTTGGAGAAAGTTCCTGTTCAGGAGAAGGTTCCAGAGTTCTATTGAAGAGAAGCTTGATATTTCAGAAAGGTATATTTCAGAAGTGCGCACATATATGTTTATACCAGGTTCTGAAGGAAAGAGGTATGAAGGATTTAAAGGATGAAGACATGATGACATCATAGATTTTTTGACTCATATTGACTTGAGTACAGTAAAAAATGAACCAGCAGTGTTCATAATACACTAAGCTGTGAGTTTACAGTCACAGGTTCCAGGATTCAGTTCTTGATTTTTAGTGTATTTACATGACACAGCAGAAGTATGTTGAGAAATCCTTTTGGAAGGTAAATGCAAATATGTGGATCCTAGTGTATGTTTTCAGGTTTTTGAAGACAAGAGATAGCAAGTTCGGAGACAGTTCATGCTATATTTGTTGTCAAGCAATGATTGCTTGATGTGTACACTATTGGATATCTAGTTTGCATATTTTCTCAAGTATTATGGTTCATATTTAGCAAGTTCAAGTTTCTTGAAGGAAAGTCAAATTCAGTTTTGAGGAAGACTTTTGAAGAACTTTTTCTGAAGTGCGGAAGTACAAGCTATTTGAAGCTTGTGATAGTTTGCAGTTTATGACAGATTGAAGATCCAGTTCAGATTGTACCAATATGACATTGCAGGGGGGATTGTTGGAAAAACAATGTCTTCTTGGACCATCTTAACTATATCATATATAGCTACTCTTTTGGTAGTTGGTACAACACAAGACCACGGGCGCAACAAGGATGTGTAGCACTTCTTATTCATCTTTAATGCAACAAAAGTGCCTAGTGCATTGGTTACTTCAGTAGCCTCCCAACGACGTGACCCAAGTTCGAATCCCCAGCAGCGCACGTGATCTTTTTATGCTTTATTAAAAGCTACGCACAACGAAGACAAACGTCGATGGGCAATTTTAGCGAACGGAATTGTTTTTCTTTATTCGCAAAGCGATCACGGAAGCGTTTACGGATGAGTGCTTTATTATGTGTTTTTCAAAGTACAAGAATACTATAAAAGAAGCAATAAGGTTCACTTCTAATTATCCTTCACCTAGGATCAACACAAGCTTTCTAGAGCTTGGACCTCAGTAGAGGTGGCGTTTCTTCTAGCACATGGGGCAGCCATGGTGCTATCTTGAAGCATGTTGAGGAGCAGCTATGGAGTTCTTCTTGGTGATTCTTCTTGGAGAAGATGAAGGGTGTGCTCACACTCTAGCTCATGGAGAGGAGGTCATCTCTTGTTCATGGCAAGAAGACTTGGTCATTAGCAGCTTGATGGTGAGGATCGCCTATCTACATGATGTATTTGAAGATTGTCTTCTACAGGAAGATATTAGGTTGAAGATTATCTTCTACAAGAAGATGTCTGGCTACTTCAAAGACATTGGATGGGACCATCTACATGGCGTATTTGAAGATCATCTTCTACACGAAGATGTTAGGTTGAAGATTGTCTTCTATAAGAAGATGTCTAGCTACTTCAAAGACATTGGATGGAGTTTAACATAAGATTCACATCTTATGTTAAAGTATTCAGGTACATATTCTCTTTATGCACACAGGTACTACTTGAAGTTTATGGAGGCTGTGGCGTTCATATCAGGAGGAGTCCTATTCGGCATAGGTACAAGAGAATCAGTACGTATATGCTTTATGCATATTTTTATGAGGTGTTTGAGAAGGTGTGTTCACATGAGTTTGAGGATTTCCGTTCATACTGATCCTTCCTCTTTCAGTCACTCATATTCACTCTTCTATAACCTATAAGGTCACACATCTCATGTATATTCAGATTACTGCCCATACATCTGAATATGTTTGTTACATTGTACATTCATCTATTTTTCATCACATAGAGTGGTTGAGAGTTTTGCTCCCACATTGTACATTGAACATTGGTATATATGATACTATGAGTAAGCGATGGCTTACGTAACACCTTACACATGTTGTCTATTCTTTCTCTATCTTTGTCTCATCATTTGTATGATTAAGTTGTTGTATGTTCATGTTTTGTCAATATGGAAGATTGCTAGAATTAATGTTGTATATATACTGGACCTATGGAACCATGGACTTGTGACATGAGCCTAAGGGCCTACCTCACTTCCAACACATCATTTGAGGAATAGGAGTAGAGTCAAAAAGCATAGCATGGGATTGTTCTCTAACTTGCTCCTTAGTTTGTGGAAGGCTAGCTTGAGGAAGACTAGTTTGCTCATAAAGCATGGATTGTCTTTGATGTCTATGGGCTACAGCCTCTACTACTTTACGCACTTTTTGCCAATTGTCAGTAAGACCATAGCGCTTATCTGGTTCTTCTAATCGCCGTTCAACTTCCCTACGAGTTTCAGGATGAAGAAGCTTAAGAAAATTCATCACAAGATCAGGTTCCAAAGTTATCTTATCCTCATCAGGAAGTTGTTCATAGCGTCTAATATACTCATTTTGTAAGTGAGTAATAGAGCTACTAGGCTTTGGAGAATTGACCCATCGTAAGAATCCATCTCGATTATGTTGGCTATAATCTTCAAGATAGAATTCTTTGAGCATCTCCTTTCTAAAATCAGTCCAAGGAAGACTATCATATTGAGTGACACGGTTTATGATAGAGCTATCAACAATTCGTTCAAAGAATGATATCAAAAGATCTTCAGGAAGACCAAAAATCATAGCTTGCTCTTCAAACAAATCTAAGTAGCTTGTGATGTTGATGCCATTGAATTTTCCCTTCTCTCTCAACATAGAAGAGACTATTCTTTGGCCTTGTTTCTCAACAATAAGGGATTTGAATCCTTCCTCCATCTTATGTGAATAAGCAAGTGATGCACGATGCTCTAGATCTCTCACAAATGTGTTTACTTCACGACGAAGATGTGCACGATACTGTGAGAAATCCAGTGCAACACTCAAGACTGATGATGATGATATGATGAGGATGAAAAATATGAAACAAAGGATATGGATCACAACCTCCCAACAAGATCAGAAGCAAATGCCACGAAGCGTTTCACGTCGGGTTCAAATGTGGAGGTGATCGCAATCTGGGTGGATCGGGTCCGGTCGTGGCACACACAGGGTGTATGAAGCTAATGAATGTTGGAAGGTTTAAAGATGTGAAGGTGAAATTAATGTTGAGTATGGAGAAGAGAGAGATGTTGAAATGATTATGGGAATGGGAAAGTAGGAGTGCAATTTAGATTTATGAACATGAATGATAAGAATGAAAGAGAACCATACACACGAATCAAATTTGGAAGGAAGAATGGTCCAATGAAGGAGCTTCTTAAACACTTCCTAATTCTAATTCATATGCATAGTCTTCTTTGGATGATATGTATGCAAGTGAATTATGATAATAGAGTTTACTCACAAGCTCAAAGAAACATCCTCACTGGTTCAACGCAATACTGCGGAGCCTTCTCACACATAGAAGAAATAGAAGACATGTAAAAATACTTAAGAGACTGAGAGAGGTGACAAGAGACAAGTGACAAGTGACATGAATTAAAAGAACTTGAATTAAGTTACATGTAAAAGATCGTCGTGGTACGTCATGCTAAGCAGTCTACTGATCAAAGGTGGTTCCGACCCTCAAACCATGACAGTTCAACCGAATGTCACACGTAAGAAGGTGAGTTCCACTCCAGTGACCCTATGTCTGTCTAGGCTCGTAACGTCTAACTAAAGAAGTCTAAGACTCATTAAAATCAGCTCTAACTCACTCACACGCTCCACCGAGGGTGAGTCAAGATAGAGATGCTGGTTTCAAGAGCCTATCCTAAATTGGAGTTCTAACTTAAATTTGAAACTAGGTTCTATACTCATACTAGCTCACCTTGGATCCTCACTCGCTCAACCGAGGGTGATCGTCTCAAGGAAACCGTAAGCTAGCATGAGCCCTATGGATGCCTAACAATGATGCTCTAGGAGTTTGGAGGGGGGTTTATATAGTTTTTTGAATGAATTTGGGCCCTTGGATCTAGAGAAATCAACTCTCAACTCTAGGATCACTACTTTCGATTACAACCATTTGATTAATCAAATCAATGGCTTGGAATTGTTCTTTCTATCAAATCTAGTGTAAAGGAGTGAAATTTAGGCGCCCTCATTCTCCACCATTGGATCTGGGGATGATCTGGACCGTCGGATCAGTGCTGACATCAATTTGGATAAGATAAGCCACTATTTTTGGAGAAATGTTGCATTATTGATCTTTGATTGTAAAAAAGGTCTTCTTTTATGGAAAAAATTCGTGGATCCTCCTTCCTTTATGCTTTAGTGCATCTCCACCCTTGAATATGAGCTCATCTTGACCGTACAACATGGTTCAATCATATTTTGACATGTGGCAGACATTCAAGCCTTCAATTTTCTTATTCTAGAAAACTGCGGTGACCTTGAAAACTGGACTTTGTGCTCTTTGACCCTCCAAAAAGTCTTTGATGAAGATGAAACATTGTAGGACTATGTTTCCAAAGATCTCCTTCAGGAATATGTAGAAATAACTCCCATCTGAATCTCCCTTGTACAAGTTTGACTACATTTGGAAGCTTGCAAGGTGGCATTAAGGTCTCTAGGAAGCTCTGATGGCCTTGAAAATTTGTACAAATATATAGCCACATATGATCTTTATACATGCCAAACCATATGGCTAACATAAATTTCTATACAAGAATTTGTAGGGTCAAACTAGAAAAAATACATTTTTACAAAATGAACATAGCATATCAATGTGCTACTAAATCCATTTTCTGCTGAAATTTGGGCTATAGACTGCCTTTGACAATCTTTACAAGTATATGGATTTTCATCTAATTTGGTGACAATGAAATTTTTGCCCTAATTTCCCAACTTTGACCAGCTTTGACCAACTTTGACCGCTACCATGGACTTTCTTGATTTCTTTGAAACTTTGTATGTGACCTTCCTTTGACATCCTTGATGCATCCTGGACTTCTCGGGGAATTCTGGCTACCTTCACCAAATATGTTTTTTTTTTTGTAGGCCTTCACAAGTGAGAGAGGAGAGAAAATCTCGACGACAACGGCTTTGGCCTACCCAAGCCTGAAGAAGTCCACTTCTTAGGTTGAGGTTGACTGCGTGATCATAGATCTAGTCTTGGCCTAAGACAAGAGGTTCGGTCAGATCCTCGTCTTCACACACTAGCACTTTTGCTGGCATGAGGACCTCTTGTATGTAGAGGGGAAGATCCACCTCTCCCATGCAAGGGGTTTCAACACCTCCTAATCCTATCATGTATGCTTCTAGGGGTTTTACCTCCAATTGCAGCTGCTGGCAATAAGAAAGTCGAACTGCACTTGTGGCTGCTCCTGAATCAATTAAAGCTCTCACACTTGTTATGCTGTCCCTTTGTCCTATTTCTAGGGTCACAAAAGGTCGTCGGTCCACTATCTTATGGGTACGTTCACCTGAAGCCTCACACATGGCCATGTGATAGCCTGGAGACTCTTGAGTGTCAGTCATAGGCTGATCCCTCCCTTGTCTCCTCAACTTCATTCGCCTGATACGCTCTAAGGCCTCTGCCTGTGCTTCTTCTCGAATTCGTTTTTTCTCCTCTTTACGTTGCTTAGCAGTGTTGAGTCGACTTAGCATTTCCTCCATGAGGGGTTCCTGATACAGCTTGACTCTGCATCCGCTAATATAGTTTGGGAGAACATCACCCTCTAAAGTGGCTAGTTGTACTGCTCCACTCGTGGAGATCCTATTGATGATCATAGGTCCGTAGCCTCTCTTTTCTAGCTTTCTTGCGTGTTGCTTCAATGTGTAGACTAAAACTAGATCTCCTGCTTTCAAGCCCTTATCCTTCACATGGGCATCAAAGTATGCCTTTTGCCGTTTCTTTGCAGCATAGATGCCTGTTGCTGCTCGTAGCCTCGTCTCACCTAAACGTTCTAGATCAAAGATCCTAGAGGACAACTCATGTCCATTCCACTCATGCTCTTGTGCTACTCTTAAAGCTGGAATTAGGAAATCTAATGGCAACACCACATTCTGTCCGAAGACCATCTGAAATGGGGTAGCATTGAGTACCGTTTTGTAGGCAACTCGGTATGCCCAAACAGCATGATGAAGTTGTTTGTCCCAATCAGAGCGTTTATTATTTACAAGTTTCGTCAATACGTTACATAGGATCTTATTCGTGCTCTCGGCTTGTCCGTTAGCTTGTGGGTGATAGGGGGCAGACTTCTTATGTATCACCATGAATTCTTGAAGGAGATTTTCAATGACCTCATTCAAGAAGTGCGTACCTCTATCACTCACCAACTCTATTGGTAACCCATATCTAGTGAACACATTTTCGAATAAGAACTTAGCCGTCGTTTGAGCATCATTCTTTGTCGTGGCTTTTACTTCCACCCACTTTGTAAGGTAATCTGTGGCTACAATAATATATTCTGCGTGGGAGTTTCTAGCTGGGGGGTTGATGGGACCTACAAAGTCTATACCCCACTTTGAAAATGCACGTCCTCCCATCATTGGCCTTAAAGGCATTTCATCTTTTCTTATCGGATATTGGGCACGTTGGCATGTGTCACAACTCTTCACATAAGTATGTGCATCCATATGAAGAGTGGGCCACCAAAGTCCTGAGAATAGAATGGTCTTAATTACTCTGTCAGGCCCAAAGTGTCCACCTGCAGCACCGCTATGTGCAGCTTCTAAGACTTTCAAATAGTCTGATTCATGAATGCACAGTCTTAGGTAACCATCCTTGCCTCTTCGATATAGGTTGTCTCCTACTAAGGCATAGTCTTGAGCCTCTTGCTCCATGCTCCGTTTTCTTGCAAGACTAGCCTGATTGGGTAATGTTCCCGATCTCATGAACTCGACCAACGGAGCACTCCAATCTGGGATTAATGACACATGATAAAGAGTGGCATGCTCCATTGGGGGTCTCTTCTGGCACACTGGACAATTGTGGATCCACTCTTGTATTTCTTTGTCCATGCTAGGCCAATACACTCCTAAGTGTCTTAGATTCTGCAATGCTCGTTGTTTAGAGTAGTGATTTCCTAGCAATCCCTCATGGGCTTGTTGCAACCAACTAGTATGTTCATCGTCCTCGACACAACAAGCTAATACACCCTCGGTGTCTTGCTTGTACATACTTCCGGCCAATATTTGATACTTTAGTGATTTTACAATTTCCTCTTTGCTTGTTTTCACATTCTTATTTGCAGGCCCGAAGGTTAGGACTGGTACCAACTTATTTGCCCATTTAGGAACAACTTCTAAATTGAATAGATAAGCATCGGGCAATTCATCAGACACTCCTTGCGGTGGCTCTCCTGAAGTGATGCGAGAAAGATGGTCTGCCCTAAGATGGGTTCTACCTTTCCTGACAACAACTTCAAAGTCGTATTCCATTAGTAAGAGGAACCATCTTACTAAGCAGCCTGTATTGCAAGGTTTATTGACCAAATATAGTAAAGCTTGATGATCGGTGAAAAACTTAAACTTATTGGCCAATAGATAGTGTCTAAACTTCTTCATGGCATATACCATGCCTAAGCCTTCTCTCTCCGTTGTGGTATAATTTCGTTCAGCTGCATTTAATTGCCTACTAGCATATGCTATCGGCAAATCCAGGTTTCCTTCACCTGTGGGTTGTGCTAGCACACATCCTATTGCATGATTGGAGGCATCTACATGGACATGAAAGGGTTTGCTCCAATCCGGAGTAGTCAATATTGGTGCTGTGCACAAACGTCTTTTCAGCTCGTTGAAGGAGTTCTCGCATTCCTCATTCCACTCAAAATTTGTTAACAACCCATAAAGAGGTTTAGCTATGATGGCATACATGTGGATAAACCTACGGTAATATCCACAGTGGCCCATAAAGGCTTGTACCTCTTTAACATTTCTTGGTCTTGGTAACTCTGCTATCGCTCTTACCTTGTCTTCATCTGTTGAAATTCCATTCTTAGAAACAATGTGACCTAAGATCTTACCTTGTCATACCATGAACACACACTTCTCTGGGTTCAGACACACTCGATAATCTCTACACTTGTTGAAGATTTGTCTGAGCTCAGGGATGTGGTAACTTCTTTCTTGGGAATGAGCGCATAAATCATCCACATATACTTCTAAGCTCTTTCGCAAGAACTCTTTGAAGACATGGCACATGAGCCTTTGGAATGTTGCAGGTGCATTGGTGAGCCCAAATGGCATGACACGAAATGCAAAGATTCCCCATTCTGTGGCAAAGGCTGTTTTGTCTTGATCTTCGGGGGCAATGGCTACTTGGTTGTAACCTGAAAATCCATCAAGGAAGCTATAAACTTCCTTGCCTGCAACACGCTCCAATAGATGTTCGGTGATTGGAAGTGGATAACTATCTCTGATCGTAGCGGCATTAACTTTTTTAAGGTTAATGCACACTCGCAATTTCCCATTCTTCTTGGGCACCACTACAATGGGGGACACCCATTCAGTGTGCTCAATCTCATAGATGAATCCAGCTTCAATCAGCCTGTCAATTTCCTCCTTTATTTTGGCTGCATAATTGTCATTATATGTGTAGGGCTTTTGTTTGGTGGGCTTGGCATCAGTGGTCATCGGAATCGTATGAGAGCAAATCTCTGGATCTACTCCTTTCAAGTCTCTATAGTGCCATGCGAACACATCCCTATATTCCCTTAATAGAGCTACAAGCTCTCCTTCTTCTTTTGCACTTAGATCATCTCCTATGTACGTACATCGTTCTTCGTTCCCTTCAATGGTCACTACAATTTTTTTGGTCTTTTCTTTATTGTCATATGCTTCTCCTATAATGGCCTCTCTCTTAGGCATCCGTACCAAAATTTTTCGGTCTTCCACTTCATATTTCTTGAAATTTTCTGGTACTTCAAACAATGATTCTTCCTCTTCTTGTTTCACTGCTTTTCTTTTCTTTTTCTTTTGACCTCCTTCACTTTTTTCCTTTGAATTTATCGTTTTAATACTCGTGAGGGGTTCTTCTTCTTTTTGGGTTAACACTCCTATGTCCTCTAAATAGTGTTCCTTTGAGTCAAAGTAAGTATCCATCACAATGGATTCTAGATCATCGTCATTCTCTTCTTCTTCTATGAACTCACTAGGATCACACTCTTCCAACAAGGGCTGACACATGAACACTGAAATATCATAACCCTCCTCATCACAATGAGGTGTCCATTGTTCTTCATTGACTCCAATGTCCATGGTAGCTAAGATTTCTGCCCAACCATGAGGCTCAAATTCCTCATCTGGAAATATCATCGGTGTATAGGCTGGGACTTTTATTGGTCTATCTCCTGGGGGAGTTCCTTCTTCTCTCGCTTTTAGGCGCTTTTCCTCTTCCTCCGCGACCTTGCACATCCACAAGTGAGTATCTTCATGCAGCCATGATGGTTCAGGTGAACTTCCAGAATGCACGGAGATAGAATCTTCTTTCGCTTTGTGGATAGGATTCCATTGTAGGGGTGGTACATCTCTGAAGGTGTAATCCTTCAAATTGACCTTGGTGGTGACCCCTAAGTGCTGTAAGTACAAGGAGTTGGTTCCCCAATCCTGTACTATTTGCAATTGTCATAGGAAGGGTCTTCCTAGGATCATCTCGTAGACATTATTTTTCTCAAAGTCACATATAGCAAATGTATGTTCAAACTCTACACCACAAGTGGTTAGAGTTATCTCTTCAAGCAATCCGAGAGGTCTTTCAAAATGACCATCTGCCATTTGAAGTTTCATTCTTGTTGGTCTTAAGGTGGGTTTGCCCCATCGCTTCCACAAGGAGGTGGTCGCAATAGCAACACCAGCACCCGAATCCACAATTGCTTTGGTTGTGTAACCTTGATAGGTGATTGGAAGATAAGTGTTACCTTCTTCACCTTCGCTCATGTCTCCTATCTTGTCGAGAGGTATCTCTGGAACTTTTTGCTTAGAGCCTACTTTTGGTGTATTGGATTCAAGTTCTGGAACCTGATCCTTCACATGATTCCAGAGCTCCGGTTTTGCCTTGAGCAGCTTCTCTACAGTGAGATGACATTGAACCTTAGTGTTCTTCACAACATCAGTGTTTCTTGGAATCATTGAGTCTTCGTTTCTCACCAATATTGTGGGAGCTCTGATCTGGAGAGATTCAGATTCCCATGGGCCTGTGAAATGAGGCAACTCTTGTAAAGAATTAGATTCAAAATCTAATCTCTCATCCTCTTGTTGCTCTGTTTGATCTCCATAGATAGACGGAATGTCTTGGGGAAATTGATCATGAAGATCATCAATCTCAGGAATAGGAGGGGAATTACCCTTCTCCTTGGCCCATTTCTCTTCTTGTATTTCCCGCAAGAACTCTTGAGAGTACCGTTGAATTGAAGGAGGTATTCCAGCATCCGTGGAATTAGGAACATAAGCTCCCATTGGTGGTGAGCTTCCTCTTTCAACAACTGGTTGAGCCTGTGGAGGTAAAGAAACTTGTGATTTGTTTACCAATTGCTCTAATCTTTCTAGTAAGCCTTGGAAATGCAAATCCGGCTTGACAGAGTTTGTCTGATTGAACTTTTGACTAGTTTCAAGTATAGCTTGAGCTTGTTCTACCATTTTCATGCACATTTTCATCCGTTCAATCTCTAAATCTGCTCTAGGGTAACTCTTGTCTAGGTTTGCAGCTGTTGGCCCTTCTTGAAGTCGAGCCTGGTAGGCCTTGAACATCATGTCCAAGCCTTCAGGAGTGGGATCCGCTAATAGTGATCCTACTCGGGGTGGTGGGTGGGTTACGTGGGGTGTATTAGAGGGTGGAGGAATGGAGGGTGATGGGGATGGTAGCGGTGGGAATGTGTGAGAGTGCGGTTGAGATGTGATCTCTATGATTTTTGCCTTGGTTTCTCTCAAGCTTTCTTCAAGTTCGTTTATCTTTTTTGCCCATTGCCTTTTCATTCTTTCACGACTATCCTTCCAGGCTCTAGTCCTTTTTTTGGTTATGCTCTCTGTTTCACTCACCTCGGGGCTCTTTTCCTGACCAACACCTTGGTGTTGTTGTAGTGCCTGAGCTCTTGTGATCACCTGCACAGGTGCAGTGGAAATCACACTCCCTGTGGAGTCTACAACTAACCCAACAACATTGATAGGAGTGATTTTAGGCATGTTATTAGGATTCTTTGGGCAATCTCGTAGGAGATGCTCTTTCCTGCAGTCTTGACAGAAACCCTGAATGGTTACTGGTTGAGGTTGTGTAGGGGCAGGCAGTGGACAATCAGGTATAAGGTGATCTCCCTGACATCTGAAGCATGGTCCTCTAGGAAATGGGGGTCGTACCTGCCTAGGTTGAGGTCTAGAGTTGGGGTTGGTGTACATGACATTAGCATACTCAGGTTCCCCACTATTTTCACTTGGGTCCTCATAATAGTATGACTCGTTAGGCTCGGGTGACTGCATGTAGTAAGCCTGTGGGCTATCAATATGTGTGGAGTCAAAACTATGGTCACTTGGATCACTGTCTGATAGCAATGGGGTGACTGGGACTATGGCTCTATTCGGATTTTCTTCAGCAGATGCATATTTCACTGGGATCGCATTGGTTGGAGTAGGGGGTTGCTGTACTAGGACTGGTTGAGGTCTCTGCTGCCCTTGATACGGTGGCTGATAAGTTGGCTGTGGTCTGTTGTATTGTTGTGGTGGGTACTGATTCTGGTATCTACCCTATTGTGCATATGTCTGAGGGTAATTTTGCCTAACAGTTTGTTTGTTATATGGGCAGTCTTGTGCAGTGTGGTTGGTGTACCTGCGCTCTATGGTGCAGTACTGGCTACTAGGATTCGCCTGGGGTTGGGTCATAATGGGACATACACTTGCCATATGGTCACCGCCACAATTGTAACACCGCTTAACTGGGGCAAATCTCGGAATTTGTTTGCTAGAGACACCTAGTTTTTGAGCTACCTTCTCTGCAAGTTCCTCAATGGATGTGGATTGACCAGATTTCAGGCTACTAGAGCTATCAGAATCCTTATAGATTTTTGATAGTTCTAATTCCTCACCTAGATTTTCCTCTATGTCTATGCACATGCGCACGCACTCTTCTATCGTTCTGGGGTCCTTTAGATACACATATGACCTGAGCTTGGTGCTCAGCAATCCATCTAAGAACAAGGCCACTTGTTTGGCTAGTGTGGGTAACTCCGGCATCGGGCATCTCTCCAGGTACTGCCTAAATCTTCTTCCAGCTAGTCTGACCGTCTCTTGAGGTGTTTGTTTGAAGCTATGAATTAGTGAGGAAGTGTTATGCCTGATTCCACTCTTAGAAAACTCAACGATAAATGCCTCTAAGAGCTGGTCTATGTTTCTGAAATGCCTCTCGTTTAGTGGTTGAAACCATGTAAGGGCAGTGTTCCTAAGAGTTAGACCGAAAGCATTATATTGTGTGAATAGGTCCTCTACCTGTTCAGCTTTCAATACTTGCCGAAATTCTGCCACATGCTCATAAGGGTCTCCCGTGCCATCGAAATAATTCTTCATGGACTTCACCAGTTGAGTTGGTCGCAGGGTCCTAGTGTGTTCTCTCGGCCTTGGCAAAGGAAAATCGTCAGTATTCCTTTGATTCCATGGAGTTCTATGTCTCTCAGGTTCCACTCTATTCCTTTCTGTTCCCGTTCTTTCTCTTCCCCAGGAGTTAGCAAAACTTACTTCAGGTTTGTCTCTACTTCTATCTCTTTGAGCTCCATGAGGTTGGGAGGTCCCAGCTCCTTGGTGACCATAGGACACATTAGACCTTGGTTGGGGAAAAACAAATTCTCCCTTCCATGTGTAGGCATGTCTGCCATGCTCAGTGACCACGAAGATTCTCTCTAATGCATTGTCTAGGTAGGTTACTTGGCCGGGGCTATCAGGGTCCTTAAACTCATAGATTGTGAGGGCACTCACTTCCTGAGGTTGAGCAGATTTATATCTCCAAAAAGTCTCATCGGTTTCTCGGTTTAAAAGCAGATCTATGCTTTTATTATCCTGTGGAATCCACTCTGGAGTCATGAT
>CM035412.1:84885266-84992766 GCA_020310875.1 Ceratopteris richardii | reverse complement strand
CATACCTCCACCTTCTCCAAGAGCATGCACTTGTGCACACCTTGCACTCAAGCTTCCAATGGGGAAGGAGGGATGGACACCTTCTGTTGACGCACACACAGCTTCAATGGGACCTTGTGATGCTTGATTGCCTTGCTTAGCACACCTCTGCATCCACCTAAGTCACACTTCTTGCACGACTTGCACTTGCTTCCCTATGTCGCACACTAACTAAATGTCTCTTACTCTTCTCTCTCCTAGTGTAGCTCATGCTCACCTTGCTTAGTCTAACCAAGAATAATGCATGCCTTGAGTTGAGTATTGATTCATGTATGTACGCTCCTAATTGATAGAGTATCTTGGTGCTCACTTTGATGTCCCAAGATTGTCTCCAAATGTGCACAACCAACAAATCCATGTTTTGTCCTGTAGTGACTTTAGGATAATTACAAAATTTTAAATGGGGGGGGGCATACTCTCACTTTTGCATGCCACTTCCACTTTACATACCTTCACTTTTTTCCCTTCAATTCTTCAAATGTGTACCTTAGGGAGGGTTCACCTGAACCTTCCAAAGACTTTGAACCTTAGAGAAATTATAGAAAGACAATTTGCAACCTACATCCAACTTTCTACAAAACATAACCTTTGTGAACAAATGATTATGCACTACCTGTGCACCTTGACAATTGAACTTCGAACGCTTCGACCTTCACCATCTTGACTTTGATCTTAACCATCTTGACTTTGATCTTCACCATGTTTACTTTGACCAATTTGACTTGATCATTATGACTTTGACCTATATGGCTTGGATGGGCTCGAAAATTGCCTACCACCTAATGGGCTCTCTGTCCCCGAGAGCTAACAACCAAAACTCTGAGTAGAGATGTCACCATGATTCGTGTTCTGCAAAATCTTCAAAAGGACACTTTAGCAACTCCAAAGTCCACCAAGAGCAGTAAAGAACAAGCACCAGTGAAGAACCACAGGTGGGAATTGTGCATTAAAGAGTAGTTGATGGAGAATGAAGGGTAGGAGGAAAGTTTAGGGAGGGTTGAGAGGGTTGAGAGGGATAGGGTAAGGAGGGGTAAGGGTGGGGCTGGGTAGAGGGATAAAGGTAGGGGCACGGAGTAGGAGTAGGGGCTATGGAGAAGGCAAAAATGAGAAAACATGAAATCTATAGAGGGCGCATAGGGAAAAATGTGAAAGATATGGTAAATAAGTGAGAATACACCATGTGGACCATGTGAAAAATAAAAAACTCATGAAAAATGTGCATAAAACATGTGGGTGTGGACCAAGAAGGGAAGGAAAGTCTAGATTTTGGCAAGACTAATGCAATAATTGAGTCTCCCAAAGTCACAAAACATGAAAATGACCCAAAATTTGAAAAAGACGGCCATTCGATGCACAATATAGAGCCAAAAGTATGTTTTTGAGAAAAATAAGAAAAATATAGTTAACCACCATAGGATGAATTTTATCCTATGGTGGGGGTAGAGGGGGGCAAGGGGGTGGGGAGGGGGGGGGGGGGGGGGGGGGGAGAGCGCACCGTGGTGCGGGGGAGGGGGGGAGAGCACGCCGAGATGGGGGGGCGAGAGGGGGGGGAGGGGGGGGGGGGGAGAGGGGGAGGAGGGGGGTGGAGGGGAGGGGAGGGGGGCGTGCGGGGGGGAGGGGGGGGGGGGGGGAGGAGGGGAGGGGGTGGAAAAAGAGAGGCAAGAGAGATATTAGAGAGAGGAGGGAGATGCTAGAGAGAGCATAGAGAGAGATTAGAGAGAGATTAGAGAGAGATTAGAGAGAGAGTAGAGAGAGAGAGAGAAGAGAGAGGGAGGGTTTTTCTTTGAAATAAATAAAAATAATAGAAAAATCAGTTGCCGATTTTTTGGGTTGAAAAATACCACAAAAAAAAGATAAAATTCTAAAGAAAATCCAAACAAAAAAGAAAAATCTCGAAAAATTCCCTAAATTTCTAGGCCCCTTATCCCACTCAAAACCATAGAGAGCTTCCTTTTTTCCTCTATTTTATCAAGAAAATGACATTTGAAAAAAGATGAAAAATTCTAAAAAGAATTCTAAAAATTATTCAAAACTTCCCTAAAAATTTTCAAAAAATTGTTCATGCAAAGAGTTGTGAAATGGCTTCTAATTTTCATAAAACTCAAAGAACAAGCATGAAAATGGATGGAAACTTAAAAAAATTAAGCAAAAAATGCTACAAGAAGGCTATGCACAACCTGGAGAGATTTTGCAAGTTCTGGGTGATCCAAAAATCTCCACTTGTGCTGATGATAGGCCTTGAGCCTTGATATCTAGACTAATTGAAATTCTTTGCCCTCCATAATCTCCAATTGTACAACACTTTGTTTGATTTATCTTCCTTTTGGGCACACTGACCATTTGACATGGCCGCCTTGAATCTTTCATTGGAATATTCCCAATCCTCCATCTTTTATATCTCTATTTCAGCTACTGTGTGCCTTAATGTACAAAATTTCATTTTTACTATTCCAACTTCTTCAGCCAATGGAATCCTCTGTTCCCAAAGACTTGCAGGTACTCCTTTCACATCCTTGTAAAGCGCTACACTCACTACCATAGAAATTGACATAACAGATGATATTTATACCAGTATCCATAACAAAGTGGCCACTAATGTAGGATTTGAAGAAGTTTCATCACTACTGCACTTAAGGGCTTTTCTTTTCTTCTCTTTTCTATGACTTTTGGTTGACACTGTCTCACTCAAATCAGTAACCATAATGGTATCCTCTTTTCCTTCATAGACTTCCTCTCTCTTTGTGTGGTTTGGAAAAATTCCATAGCAGGAAGATGGGTCTTCTACATGGAGCCAAGCCAACATGTTTTCTTCTTCATATAGATTCGCTTCTTCATATATATCTACCTCTAGGTTGTCCAAAATTTCTTCTTCCATACAAATACCAAATGTATGCATCATGTTGGTATGTCTTTGATTGTCTAGTCCTTCTTCTAAAAATATCTGCTACAACTCTTTTCCCTCTTGCTTTACCCACATTGTTTCCTTACCCCAGTTATGCAACACATTGGCATGCCTTAACCAAGGTCTCCCAATCAACAGGGGAAAACTTCCTTCTACTTGTGGAAACCTTAAGACAAAAAAGTCCAAGTTAAAGATGGTACCTTGTATCTCAACTGGGACTCCAGGGACCACTCCCATAGGCCTTACTATGATTTGTTCTGCCAATGTTATAGTGAAGTTGGCAAGTCTTGGAGGTTGTAGTCCAATCTTTTCCATAGTATGTTCAGTCATCAAATTTATGCCAGACATGTCATCCATTATGAATCCTTGTAATTGTAATCCTTTTGTTACTGTCAATCTTGGACTCTTGTAATCTATGAGAGGTGCTTCTTTTGAGCCCTCTGTGTAATTATTGAAGTCTCTTCTTCCTCTATAGCCTCCTTGATAGTTTCAATGGTTATAATTGTTGTGATAGACATTGAAGTTGTTGATCCTTCCTCTTGAGTAGCCATAACCTCCTCTATTGTAGCCTCAACCTCTTTGATTCCTACAATTCTAAAGCAATTTTCAGTTATGTGATTGGTTGGTCCACAAATAAAACAAGAATTATAGTCTTGGGGTCTCCCCCTGCCTTGTCTTCCTCCTCTGCCTCTAGCTTTACCATGTCTTACTCTACCTGCATAGTTAGCTTGATGTATACCTGCTTCATCATCCACTTTCTTTCCTTTTTCTTTGTTGTCTTTGGACTTACTTTTATCACTATACAAAGCAGAAGATTAATTACCTTCCGAACCTTCTCCATTCTTCATAAGTTTATCCTTTTGAGTGAGTAGTGCCCAATAAGTGTATTGAAGTCTGGTACATGCATATCCATGTATAGGTCCATTGCTATGGTAAAAGCTTCCAACTTTTCATCTGCCTTTAAGCCATTGATGACTTGCCTTACAATCTGCTCTTCTTCTATTACCTCCCCAATGCTTCATAACCGATCAGCAATGTCCTTGATTTTTGTGACAAAATCAGTCACATTTTTTTTTGGGAGCTTTGTTGAGAATTGGAAAATCCAACCATAGCTGATGCTTCTTGGCCTTTGTACTTGAAGAGAAAAAGGCTTCAAGTGCATTTCACACTTCCTGAGATGTTTTACAGCTTCTGATATGAGGCAACAAAAAAATTTGAGATAGAGTTGAGGAGATAGGAGCTTGCAAGTGCATCCTTGGAACACCATGTGCTCAATCATTCTTGCTCTTCTTGTGTAGGTTGACTTTTGTTTCTAAAACTTGGCATAACTTCATCTGTAGCTAGATAACCATATAAGTTCCTACCCGGAAGATAATATTCCATCCTTAATGACCAAGCAAAGTAGTTACCTCTGTCCAATTTGTCAATCGATGAAGGAAATCCATCTGCCATGTTGTCCAACCTTGCTTTGATACCACTGTGCGGAGATGGATTGGAACTTGATGAAGATGAAGTTTTGCTGCAAAATCTTTGCACTACACGAGCCAAATGAACTCGAGAGATATGTAGTGGGCCCTTTTAGCTTGCCAATGGATTTAGTAGACACCATATGTACCTTGGAAGATCACTTACAAAAAGATGAATCAAAATAGATAATTTTGACTAAAAGTCAACTAGGCAAGACTTTTTATTTTTGAAGGATGACCTTCAGTGTTTTACTTAGTGCTCTTTCTCTAATCAAAATTGACCAAAGAGCTTTTAGACGAATCTAATTAGGAATCAAAACAAGCTATTGGAAATTATCTCACTGAAAGTGATTGACTGTATGATAAGGAATTAATTTAGCAATCTACCTATGTAAACCTGACTTTTTAGGAGGATCCATCGTTGTATATGAAGAAGACAATGACAATATATGTTTCATATGCATATATGTAGATGATGTTCTTGTGACAAGTGATGATGATGTAGGGATAAGGACCATCAAAGAGAATCTTGGAAGCAATTTCAAACTCTTAGATTTAGGTGTGCTAAAGTACTTTCTTGGTATTGAAGTGATCTATCGGAAGGAAGGTATCTATCCCTCTCAAAAGAAGTATCATCTAGATACATTTGTTGAGTTTGGCATGACAAATTGCAAACCAATAACTCAACCTATGGATTCAAATGTCAAGTTAAGCAAGGAAGATGGTAAGAAGCTAGAACACCTTACATTATACAGGAGCATTGTGGGATCATTGATCTATGCTACACTCACAAGGCCTGACTTGTGCTACATAGTTGGAGTTCTATCTCAATTCATGCATGCAGCCACAGATACACATCTCAATCATGCAAAGAGAGTGCTAAGGTATGTGAAGTGTACAATTAATTATGGGTTGCTATACAAGTATGATGAAGAACTTCAAGTAAGAGCATGGAGTGATGTAGATTGGGTAGAGAGTGTTGATGATAGAAGGTCAACTTCTGACTATGTTTTCATGATAGATACAAAAGCAATTTCATGGATGAGCAAAAAGCAACCCATAGTTGCATTCAATTCAACAGAGACTGACTATAGAGCTTTAGCCCTCACTAAATGTGAAGCAATGTAGCTTAAGAAGCTCTTCAAAGATCTTGGTATACAACTTGGATCAATTAACATTTGTGGAGATAACATGTCAAGCCTACATCTTGATAACAATCCTGTATAATGCAAGGAGCAAGCACATTGAGGTGCATTATCATTATGTAAGGGATAAGGTTGCAAGTAGGGAAATTTATGTTCATTTTGTTAGTAGAAAGTACCAATTTGCAGATATCTTTACCAAGATCTTGGATGTGACCAAGTTAACAAAGTTTTGAAAGGCTATGAGCTTGCTTCGTATGGACACTACCACCTTAAGCTTGAGAGGCAGTGTTGAAAATGTGAACAATGCAAGGTTTAGGTGGATAAAAGGGTCAAAAGACCTTAATGTGGACAAACGTTACGACTCAAATCACTTAGGGTGGTCTAAAGGTCAGGCAAGGTCAAGCAAGACTATCCTAAGGCAGTGGAAAAGTTGCAAGAGTCATCCAAAAGCTATAAAAGAAGGTGAAGAGACACCAAATGCATGTAAGTCTTGTAGGTCATTGAAAACCAAGAGACATATAATCAAAGAGGCTCAATGAGAGAGTCGTCCAAGGCTCAAGGAGCTTAAACGTAGCAGTCCAAGCTAGCAAAAATGTAGAGGAGGACTTTACATGCACAGAGGAGGAGTAAGGAGGAGCTATCAAGCCCATACCCCCTCTAGTCTCTTGTAGGTATGGACATTGTCTTCTTATAATAGTTGTACCTCTTTGTGTACATATCCTATTCAAGAGATTTAAGGTGCATTCTGTAGCTTATATATATATGTCTTACTTTCCCTAAGAGGCCTTCTTGGAATTAGTGTTATGTGCAGAGAAATTGGTGCATCTCTATAACCCTAAGTTTTACATATCCTACATCTCTTTATAGTCTATATTGTACAGAGTTCTTCACTTACCTAAATAGATCCATTTGAGGTGTTCTATAACTTCTTGGAAAGCTTATGAACCATATCAAGTGAATCTATTAGCTTAGGTGTCTTGGATCAGTGTAAGGTAGGTGAATTAGTGTTTTGTTGCAGAGTAGCAAAAAAGGTGTATGAAGGGACCTAGGTATTGAGTTCATTTCACTTCTCGTGTGAAAATTATACGAGGGATTAGATTCCATCACTCATCACCTGTAATAATGTCAAGCATACCATATGGAGTTTCTTAGTTGAGTTGATTTATGCATATCCCTGACACTAAGCATTGGCAAGGGATAAAACCTATGTTAAGATGTGTCAAAGGCACTTATAGTTTCAATCTCTATTATGGTACAAATGTTCACTTTTGCTTGCATGCTTTTATAGGTAGTGACTAGATTGGTTGTTATGATACATGAGTCTCCACTAGTGGTAATTGCTTTTTTGTTGGAGGATGATGCATATCTTGGTTGAGTAAGAAGCAACCTACTATGGCCACATCGAGTTGTGGTGTTGCGTATAGGGAAATATTCATAGCTATAATGGAGTGTATATGCTAGAGACACCTATTGATGGTTCTATGCATGAAGACTTATGAATCTATGCATTGAATCTATTGTTTCATGCATGCATAAAGCACATTTGATTCGTTATCATTATTTCAAAGAGCACCTTCATGCTAGAGATATTAATTTGGTATATGAGCCTACAAAAGATAAGGTAGACATACTCACCAAAGCTCTTTCACAAGCAGTGTTTGAAGCTTTTCATAAAGCTTCAAGATTCTTACCTTGTGGGGCATGATCTATCACTCCTTGTATGTGTTCACATCATTCACTCTAGGGGGCATGTTGCACTAATGTGTCCTTCCAGTAGCTTTGATGTGAACCATTTCCCTATACATGGGCACTTTTTACTCTAGAACTCGCTAGAGCTTGTTTTCCCCATGTAATCACATGTACATGATATATTTATATATGATGGTACATAGTACTTAGGGATTCACTTATAGCTCTAGTGAAAATCATTCTCATATTATTGAACATTTATCTATAAAGAGCTCTTCCGGCTATCATGTTTCTTTGTGTGTCAATCTCTTTCTTAGCTCGCATGTGTACTTGTGTTCATGCTTCCTCACTCTATTATACACTCAATAATCATAACTAAATAAAGAAGATAATGTGAATATTTAGGAGCAAGAATATGATAAGTCAATTCTATGAGAAACGTTTCTCGAGAAGGCTCGACTGCCATTGAAGATTGATGTGTAAACATCATATTTAATGATCAAAATGTGTTCTATTATTCTAAATATCCATGCCTGAATTGTTATCTGCACGTTATTGTTGTGTTCCTAATGTTGATTGCACATTTATACTTCGGAAGTACGAGTTTAATCTATTAAAATTGCATTCGGATACCCAACTTTGATTTAAGTATTAAAAATATTTTCAGCTAGGAGTTGTCACTATTGAATACGTTTTCCCATGCTAGTCTTGAAATTGCTTTCCATCGCATGATTCTAGAGTGTAGATAAGGAGATGTTACTTAAAACGATTCATGCACGTTTAGTCATTTGTGAATTGATATCAGACTCAAAAGTGATTCATGGTCACATAAAATATTTACTGACCTTAAGATTTTTTTTGTTGTTGATGCTTCATGATTGATATGTACGAGGACAAGGGCTAGGATGCAATTCGTTTAGGTTTTAAAAAGTACCTCTTGACGATATAGGATGTTATTTGGACATCCAAAAGAATGTATAGAAGTTTTATGTATCGTGGTCTTTATTATCACATTTTTTGTTCTCTTTAATCTAGATGGCTTTGACATGCGCTTCCTATGGTACTTCTCACAGTTCTGTTTAAATATTTATGAGTGAATTGAAAATACGCCTTCTTCCTTATTTAAGGAATTATTTAGGAAATTTAAAAAAGAAAAGCATATTTCTTGTTTCTTATGTCTTGGTCTTTCTATCCCATTTACATTCCATCCCTCTCTCTCTATGTAAGTGAAATTCACACTTTCTCAATGTTTTTTTCTATCAATCAATTTAGTTCTACCATTCTTTTGTCCGTGCGCATTAGCTAGGCTGGCTGGGCCTTCCACATCTGGAGGGAGGATGAAAGCTCAATCCCTACTTATGGTAGAATAGTGTGGATCTAAAGTCAATGTAAAACCATGTTATTCGAGTTTTGTCCTCTCTTTTGTTGCATTTGGGTTATCTAACCCCTGCTTTATGAGATATGGGGGTCTGGTGATACTATGCCCGTTCACTTGTACAATTGCAACTTCAAAGTTAACGCTTAGGAAGTAGGCTTTGACAGAACCTCCATTTAAAAAACCAAAACTTTGTGTCTCTCTTTCTCTCTATAGCTTCTCTCTCTCCAATTCTCTCTCTCCAATCCCACCATAGAGATTCGTGGGATTGGAAATAAAGAGACAAGTAGAGAGAAAGAACCTGGCATGATCATCCGTTAATGCCCAAGCCGTGTAACACTTGTGAGTTGTGAGTCGTGACAAGTCTCAAGCACATCGAACAAAATGATTGCTTGTTCTCCAAGTATCAGCGACTACGTTTGTGTCTGCTTGGAGAACGGTTGACCCTCATCTCCTGCTTGGAGAGTCATCGCCCACTCATGAGTCATAAGTACAAAGTTTGATTTGAACAATATGCAGCAGAGAGTCATGAGTACAAAGTTTGATGGCCATGAGCATCTCCAAATGGCTTCATATCTATAAATCCATGGCGTTGCACTCTAATAAACACAAACGGTAAATGTAAAATGTGTGGAATGATTGAAAAGTCCATATACATGTTTTGGAACATAAATTCATTCAACTGCTGTTGAAGGCGTTACACAAATTGTATGTATCAATTCTTAGCGTGTAGGCGGCATGGTGTGACCATTCGCCTCTAGAGGGTGATAGTTTGACCTCCCCAGCCCTCAAAACTACGAGATTACATGTTCTTGTAAGAAATAATAGCGTAACCGAATAGACGGCCAATAGATAGAGTTGAGAAAAATAATGCAGACAAACAGATATGCAAACTAAAAGATAGAGAACTCCAAATCTCATATTCCGACGAATAATGCAGTTACAAAGATGGTGTTGTCCACCCATGCACTCTCAATGTGGAGCTTAGATGGTGATCTAAACAAACTCTAGATGAAGGGCTTACTAGTACATAGTTCTATGTAGAGCTGCACATGGGCCATGCTTATATAGCTTTTACAATGGGAGTCCTTATACATAAATGTAGTAGGGAGAGGCAAAATAATCCAAGAATTGTAGAATCTAAAAATATCTCCATGACCAAAAGTTCTACTATCGGAGCCCTACAAGCCAAGGAGATAGGCCCCCCGGCCCTTGTAAAAGCACTCCTCCCATTGAGCTTCAATGGGGAAATCATGCGGCACCATAAAGCCTTTATGATTTCTTTGAATGAAAACCAAATGGCCTTAAATTTTATGCTCTACCTAACATAATGTCTAGGTCCACAAAGATCATCTATTACCATCAGTTATCACACGTAGATCTCATCTAACTTGGAAGTTAGAGTTCCACAAATGTCTGAGCTCTCACAATGGCTTCTCCTCACAATGGAGGCCTTACAATGTTGAGCACCATGGATCATTTGCAGTCACTTGTGAGTGGATTATTGAGTATATCTAACAGTTCTATAATCTACTAACAAGTTATGATGTTTTTTGGCAAGTTGTTTGTATATTTCGACCTAGGGACGTGTGATTGATCTTTGACTCTTCAAGTTGACTTCACCCTTTGGGAATAAGCTTAATTATCCCCTGTGGCCATAGGGCTATACCTCTCCAAGCCCTTGCCTAGTGAGCTCTATATTTTTGGTCATGCTAGACATCTAACCTCTGCTTTTTGGATACAAAGGTGGCGTGAGCACTAAACTTGCCTTCACTTGTAGTTTCATCTAATTCAAACATATCTCGAAGATTAGCCATCATGGCGAAACTTCCTTATAAAAACAACGTGTGTGATCTCAAGTCATTGTATTCCTCTTTATATCCTTTTTGACATCTTATGGGAGCAGAATTTCTTTGGTATTGTTGCATCGGGAGGAACCCCTATGTGTTAAATAATGGTGGAGGGCTACCCAAACTATGTGTTACCCCCCGAGTTTATTTTTAGGTCGAACGAAATTGTTTCATAAGTCAAGAATAAAATCAGATTAGTCCTAACTATGTCTCTCTCCTAGTTTCATAAGTCAAGGCATACAAGTCTTCGTGCGTAGAGAATCTCTTTTATCTATGTATGCTGTTGACAGATTGAACATGATTTATAACATGATTTATTGTTTTAGAGGCATATCTGGCTGGTCCTTGGATATTCTCCGAGGACTTGTGCTCTCTCATTTCTTGTCCTTACTGTAAGGCTCCGTGTACGATTTGCATCCGTTGGCTGTTTTGTTCTCCATATAATCGGCTAAAAAGCAGGTCAGAGTCTACCATGGTTGGATGATGAGATAGCTTGAGAATGTGCTACCATCAGCGAGTTCAAGTAGTCAACGCTAGAGCTCTGCCCTCTGCTGACACTAGATCATCCAGCTATGGTTTCTCCTGCTCCGTCGCAAGCTCCTTTTCCATTCCGCACTGTATCCTTAGCTGTGAGTCTCGTTGTATCATGTATGATAACATGCAACGCAGCGGAAAGGTTCTATTTTGAACCCGGCTGGAGTTTTGAGGCTGATCTTTCCTTTCCTTCTTCTCCGTCTGCCCTCAATTCCTATAAGGAAATCGCTCCGTTCTCCCTATTTGTTCCCATCCTTAATTCGTCCCACTTCGATTCAGGATCCAAGGGATACTCGGCTGGCTTCATCAGCCTGTTTGAATCGCCATCGTCCAGCCCTTCTCGCATCTTCCTTGTCATTTGCCTGGGGCAACCTAGCAGGGTAGGCACGAGACCTTTCCTTGTTCCCGTCTGGAGTTTGAACTCAGGCCGCCCGCTGGAACAACAAGAAGGGGGGTTTGTGAAACTCCAGCTTCTCGAAGATAGACAAATTTTGCTCCTTGATGGCTACGGAAAGGAGGTGTGGAGAGTCGAGAACGTGGGTAGCATGGAAATGCAGAATAACGGCAATCTGATAATCTACGGCATGGAAAAGCAAACCCTCTGGCAGAGTTTCGACAATCCTAGCGACACCCTAGTGCAGGGGCAGAAACTGACGCTTGGGATGGAGCTATCGAGCAACAACAACATGTATAAAGTGGAAATGAAGGAAGGTGGCCTTTGGTTCTACCAGATCTCTGACTATGATTGGCCTCTTGCATATTGGATCTATCCGGCGAACGATAGTCTAGCACTGTACTTTGATGACATGGTCAATGCGTTCTCCTTGAACAGTAATGCGTCTCTCAACATCACGGCATCCATGTCGTCAGCGACCTGCAGAGGTACCGCTCGCTATGATCCCTCGCAGGCTTACACTCTTCTGGATCTGAATACCCTCATAGTTGTAGATGCCTGCTCAAATAGCTACACAGAGGAACAACCAGCATCTATGGACTTTGTTAGACTAGATATAGACGGAATTCTCAGGGTTTACCGCCTCCAAGAGTTCGACAGCAACAGCGGCTATGCGATCGCCTCACCCACTTCCGGCTATCATCCCTGTTCTGTCCCCAATGTCTGTGGAAATTATGGTATCTGCTCCCTCTCCAACCCCTTCGGCGCACGTGTTATGCGGAATTGCAGGTACGTCTCCCTCCATTCCAAGTACGAAGAACCACGCAGCATTCTAAGCGTACTATTGTTTCGCACCTTCTCAAACTCAATTTAACTGTAGGTGTCCATCGGAAGTAGATAACAAGAACCTATGGGGGACATTCTCGTTCATCGACCCAGACAATCCTTCCCAGGGCTGCCTGCGGACTGAGGCGCTTAAGTGCGATGAGTTAACCACGCAGTCGATGGAGCCAATATCTGGCGTCACGTATATGTCTATTCTTCCGTTGTTTGAACAGACTTGGCAGCAGAACACGATGCCTCTAGAAGTCTGCAAGATAGCATGCCTTTCGAACTGCTCATGTTCTGGCTTTTTCTATCACAATCCAACGTCCTACTGCTTACAATTTGGAGAGAGCACTGCTCTGTCCAACGTAAGCCTCTATAGCCTTGCTTCTGATGATCATTTCGCCTTTGTCAAGGTACAGAAACGACATACAGAAAAATCTAAGTCATATTCCACCATCATCGCCATCTCAGTCGCAGTACCAGCTATCCTGATTGTCTTGGTGGCATTAGCAGCATACTGGATGATGCACAAACGCGAAATGGACCCGGAGCTGAAACACGCAGAGGAAGAACTGCTGGGTATCTTGCTTAATCCACCCATTAGATATTCTTACTCGGATCTTAAAGCTTATACAAAGAATTTCAGGACAAAGCTTGGCTCTGGAGGATTCGGATCCGTATATGAAGGGAGGCTACCTGACGGTCGGAATGTCGCCGTAAAGAAGCTTGAACTTCTATCTCATGGGCAGAAAGAGTTTCTGGCAGAGATCGCCACAATAGGCAGCATTCAGCATGTCAACATAGTCAGGCTCTATGGATTCTGTCTGGAGAAACATCACAGATTACTTGTATATGAATATCTGCAGAATGGTTCATTGGATAGGTGGCTGTATTCTCACGGAGAAAATACGCATGTGCTGAGCCCCAAGACACGCTTAAACATTGCACTAGGTACAGCAAGAGGCCTAGCTTACTTGCATGAGGAATGCCCCAAACCCATCTTGCACTTGGATGTGAAGCCTCGAAACATACTGCTTGATGAGAATTTTGATGCCAAGCTGGCTGATTTTGGGCTAGCCAAGCTTGTAAGAACAGGAGAATCATCAGTCAATACTGCAGTAAGGGGGACTCCAGGCTACATAGCACCGGAGTGCTTGCTGCTGTCGACGGTGAGCAAGAAATCTGATGTATACAGTTTTGGGATGGTACTTTTGGAGTTGGTGAGTGGCAGAAAGAACATAGAGCCAGATCTGATGGGCAATGAAGAATATAATTTCCCCAAGTTCGCAGCCAAGAAGGCCATGGCAGGGAAGTTCATTGAGCTGATGGACAAGAGACTTCTTACATCAACTGAATACGTTGAAGAGGATGGCTATCTCGCGCTCTTTAAGAAAATGATATCAGTTGCTATTTTGTGTATTCAGGAGGACCCTAAGCTGAGGCCGACTATGCTGGTAGTGAGCGCCATGCTAGAGGGCAACATTGATCTCCCTCATGACATCCCAGAAGTGAGCATAAGTGAAAACACTCTGTTTGATGTAACGTCATCGAGTACTCCATATCTTGGTAGTTTGTCCTCAATTGAAGGGCGTTAACTTGTCCCTACTGTTATATGCACTCGGTATCCATGGCCATGACCTTGGATTGTTTTCCGCATCATCTTATAGAGCTTGGACATTTGTCTGAGCAGAATGTAGTTCGAAATTTAGCTTTTAGGATAGTCATTGGCAAAAGACAGCAATTCCTTGCTTTCATGTTGTCAAATATACATGAATGACAACATACATGAAGATCACCCCTGGTCCTCAATCACTCGCTCATTATCAAGCATGCAAGCGAAAAGTGCATAGAGCTTATATAATGTACGGGTTAAGTCTTTGTGTGTATATCCCTCTCTTTCTTGTATTACAATTAAGCTCTCGTCTTCATGCTCGTAGTGGGTTTGAGACCATCTGTTTAATAAAACAAAGAAATTTGTTCTCTACGAATGTCGTCACGACTACGTATGCAGTATGCCTTCATATCTTCACATATGCTAGCTTTAAACCACCTTAAACTGTTCTTATGAACAAGGTGGTAATAAATCATCACATTTTATGTCTATAGATATTGGATTGGAATTCTGGTCTAGCATGATATCACTTATCTTATTGTAGTAGAGTGTTGAGTATTTCAAGTCCGTGACAATCTATGTGGATTACATTTAACTACAGATGACTCATCTAATTATTGATCTTACATGAGGATGTTTAATCTAAATTTGTTGACCGGATCTTGCCGACGAACATGCGCAGAGATAGTATAGGAAAAAAATCTCACAAAAGTACACAAAGAATAGACAGAGCCAAGAGATTGAACACAAGATTGGGTACAATCTCCCCCCACATACTCTGATGGATGGGTCTATAAGAGTATGTGTATCTATAGGTATTTTTAATTATGTCTCGAATAGAAGATACATGAGGGTGGTGCTTCAAAAAGCATGTGTTTACGAAAAGTCTGCTTTGTTTATAAATTGTCGCTTTCTAAGCGGTCTATTATTTTTACAAAATATCGCTTTCTAAGTGATGTACTATTTTTATAAAAAAGATATACAATACTATCTTTTAAATATCTGATTAAATCCATGTGTATTCATGTCCTCATGATTCTTTACCTGCTAAATCAAAACACAGTCACATTAAAAACCTCAAGACATTAAAATCCATAAAACATTCCATTATTCCATAAAGTCTAATATGGCTCTTAGTTGACAAGCAATTGACCTCACTTGATAACAATAAAATAGACATGGATGGTCAGCCACATCTACCATCACTAAACAATCATAAGCACATTGCATGTAAAAACACATACATGAAAATGGCCAACTAGAATTTAACATGATTGTGAATGATATGCAGAAATCAAGTTGTCATAATGTGGAGTTAATGATGTCTTATGAATCCATTGATATTCTTCAAGTGAGAGATTTTTATATTTAAACCAATTACTATGATATTGCTTACCAATGTGTTTAGTAGTAACATCATAATCAAGTACTCTCTCTGGAACTAAAATTTTAGCATCCTTTTCAAGTAAAAGAGGATCGTCTAAAATAGGAGTGAGTGGTAAGATTCCTTTAAAGGATTGCAATAAACTAATATGAAAAGAATTATGTATATTTCAATGAGAAGGTATGTCTAATCTAAAATCATTCTCATTTATTTTCTGAATAATACAAAAAAGTCCAATATAATGACATGGTGCAAGTTCAGCCTTAGGATGCTATGAAATATTTTTCAAACATCTTTTAATTATTCATAAACATACAAAGTCACTTTCATTAAATTGTTTAGCTAATTGTTTCTTATTACCACTACACATGTAATGTTCTTGACTCTTTTTAATGTGTTCATGAACTCAAATCAGAGGGCTTTGAGCCTGATGCATATACCTATAGCACCATCATTGTTGGGTGTGTTAAATGCTCTGATGGATATGCAGCACCAAAAGTTTTTTTTTTAATGAAATTTTATCAAGAGATTTGATGTCTCATGCATTCATCCACTCATCCCTTCTGAATGTCTATGCCCGTTGTGGACTTGAGGATGATGCAAGAGCTATATTTGAGGAGATGTGAGACTATGGCATTGAACCAACTACATACCACTATGCACCACTATGAACATGTATGCTAAAAATAAGAAAAATCGGGAAGCAGAAAAGATTTCATGCAATGAGGCATGGTTGTGCATCAGGCCACTATCATCTTGTGGAGAAATATGTGATCCATCTTGATGGGCAGCCGCATGCTAAAGAGGCCCGAATACCAAGTGGAGCTTTGAATGTAGTGCCAGGATTTGGACCCACTATAGGAGCAGTTGTTGCCAATGACATGTACACCAACAACATCGGCTTTAGGGGGTCAAACGAGCTTCCCATGCTACTAGCTCAAAGACACGTGCCTTAGTTGATCTTGTGAAAGTTCTTGATGTCAATGGAAGCAACAGAACAGAAACTTTCACTTCCTAAACAAACTATGTGTCTTGCAATACAAAACCTTAGTGGAGCTGATTGCCTTTCTATCATTGTTTTTTCACCCATGGTTAAACACATATTTCCCTTGAGAAGAATGGAAGAGAAAGGATAATGTCAATCATTGCAAGCTATGGATGTTCTTATAGCAGCTAGTGGTACCAACATCGATGAGGGCCTACTAAAGGGGATGAGGGTTCTTAAAGAGGACAGGGAGAAGAACCATGTGTCTTTTATCATGCTTGATGGCCAAGACACTTTCAACATGAGTTCATGAAGATAACTACCTTTTTCATTAATTAGAGTGATTTTTGATGCGCAAAGTCTCGTTCTGCAATCCAAAACGAGTAGTGCACAAATTTGACAGATGTGTATACTTGTACACACATTTGGTTTCAAAGCAGATAACGGTATTACACCCCTTCATATGTTGCACTTAATGGGCATATTGAATGCATGCAACTACTACTATATCTTCTTCCAGTTGTCTCTACAATGACTTTCCAATATGGTTCTACTATAGATTTGATAGGAGCAAGCAATACCCCTTTTCATTATGTTTCTTGTGAAAGGAGTTTAAAATTCTATCACGTTCTTATTGTTAAGAAAGCTAATCAAACCGTAGTAGTTGGACCACTAATGAGCATCATTCAAATTGTAAAAGACCAAGGATTGTAGAGTAGTGAACATTTAGCTGAAGGAAGTAATGATCTCTATACAATATGCTTGGAGTATAGATGCACCATGCACTATTGTTGCTGAAGAATGTGGACATGATCCATGTACCAAATGTGCCTTCTTTTTATGTTCAGCAAGCAGCATTGTTGGAGAAATTGCTAGTCCACTTGGTTCAGTGCTATGTCTTCTGTGTCGACGTGCATCAAAAACTCCAAATGCCATTGTAATACTAGGTGGGCAGCCTCATACATGAGGCAGGAGAGGGGTGCGTGCTCCACCTTTTATTGAAAGCTCTTCAGACAATGCTCAGATAGATGATGCTTGTGCTTCTTTCTCGCCTGAAAGATCATTCCAAAGATGATTGTAAACCTCTTAGTTTCTACATATGGTCCAAGCTTCTACAAAAGGCACTTCTAAGAAGCACCTTCCTACACAAATTACTATTGATTCTATTTCATAGCATTCAGAAAAAGAAAAATTGAAGAATCCTTGCGGAGACAAGTTCAAGGATGATGATCACAAACATTTTCCATCAAAACAAAATATAGTCTATAAATATTGTAAGAATGGAGAATATCCAAAGCCGCATGTAAAGGTGGAGCAAGTTGTTTAGAACAATAAATCAGTGGTCTACAAGATTTTCTTGCATTATATGGATGCTTATGATGATGATGATGATGTTGATTTTGCTGATGATTATCTCAAGCTTTTGAACAAGAGAACTAAGGACTTCCACTCTGGAAAGCTTCCCTTGTTGGCATCTGAGGCTCTCAAGATTCTTATGAATTTATCAAATAAAGTAGCAAATCAATTGAAGATGGACCTCGCAAAAGCTAAATCTAGCAAGGATGTCACACAAAAGGAGCTTGCAAAATGTGAAACCCTGCTAGGATAGGTACACATAGAGCTTGATTCATCACAGAACGAAATACACACTTTGTGTAGCAAGTTGAAAAGGTAGGAGGTGGAAAAGAGCAGGGAGATCGAGGATCAAAAGGATCAGTTACATGCATCTATCGAAGAATTGAACAAGCTAACAATAGAACTGCAGTGAAAAGATTCTTGAATCTCAGATACTCAGCTTCTTCTACATTTGAGGGAAGCAGAGCTTAATTCTACAAAGATGGAGCCGCAAAAATCCAATTCAAAACTCTCTCTCAATTAGGTCCTTCTGAAAGATAGGAGTGTTGAGCTTGATGATGGTAGAAATAAACTGAGATTATTGCATAATGAAGTCATGTGGTTGTCTACTCATTTGCAAGCTAAAGAATCCCAGTTAGCCAAGGTGACATCTAAGCTAAATGAGAGAGAAAATGAATTGAAACACATGATGGTAGCTTCAGACAATGAACTACAAAGTTAGTAGAGGAAAAATCTATAATTGAGCAAATATCAAAATTTTCTCAAGCTTTGGTAAATTTTGTTGGTCTTGCTATGGTGGCAATTCATAGAGAGGATACACAATTGATGCAAGCCAATTATGAATTATTTGCAGCCCAATGTGAGAACCTTGAGAAAGATCTTCAGATAGTCCACTTGAAGAAAAAACTGGAAGTAGCTATTGAAGAACTTACAACAGAAAGGGAAATTTTGGAAGAATTAAAGGAATGTTTGAGGGTGAAATATATCAAGTTGCTAGGAGCAAGAAGAGATTTTATTGACAAGGATGAAGAACAGAGAAAGCTATTGAAGAATTCGGAAGTACTAGAAGAAAAGCTTAAACTTTTGAGGAGAGATGTAGTGGAGGAAGCAAATGGTAAGAGATTTGCGGATGAAGTAGTAGAAGCTTTACACACAAAAGAGGAAGAGCTTAGAGCTCTTGAAATATCTCTTAAGAAAGATGAAGAGAACCTCAAGCATGTCAGAGTTCTACGTTTGCAATGTGAGAAAAAAGTGGAGGAAGCTTTTCATACCCATAACGGAATAAAGCAAGAGCTTATTTTTGCCAAGCAAAAAAGTGCAGAACAAGCTATAGAATTAAAAAAGATGATAGAGCTGCTTAATCAAAGAGAGTAAGAACGAGAGTGATAGAGAGATAGAGAATGAGAGTGATAGAGAGATAGAGAATGAGAGTGATAGAGAGGGTGACATAGATAATGAGAGTGATACAGAGATACAAAACGAGAGTGATAGAGAGGGGAGGGATTCAGAGACAGAGGTGCATGAATGAATGCATGTTTAATGTGAGTGATGTACGGATGTGCATGAGTGTATGCATGTATGCATAAGTAAAAGCATATATGAGTTTATGTATGCATGAATGTAGAATGCATATATATGTGGAAGTGCATGTATATATATATGTACATATGTATGAAAATGTATATATACAAGTATGTAAGTAAAAACATGCATATGCATATGATAAAATTGAAAATAATCAATGAAAAATGAGTGTTTTTGTTGATATATTTAGGTAGTGATGTGTGTGAACACACTAGGACCGCCGGTGCACTTTTTTCCCTCTTTAGGAGGTTTTTTTCCCCTGGCTTGTATAGATGCCTTTTGCCCTAATGGGCTACTTATCTTTGTACATTCTCTAGTGATATATTTAGTATTGTGTGTTGTGCTCCAAGCTTCTTCTTCTTCCTTGTGTTGTTCGCGTGCTTCCATAAATGTCTAACTCCAATAATTGGTATCAGAGCAGGTTGTCGCTTCATCTAGGGCGCCATCGACACTCCTCCATTTGCAGTCTCAGATTTTGGTGAGCATATTTAGCATGTTTTCAAGATAAAAAAAGCTTCATTCTATCGTGCCAAAATCACAATCTAAGCTCGTTTTGACCTCCGAACGCCCTATCGCAGTGCTTGTGTAGGCTATTTTGTCTTTTCATGCCAAAGGTATATACCAGTTTCTGTTCACCAGTATAAGCATCTCGAAGTTTGCTACAGGTCTAGCAGAATCCGTCTAGGCAGTTCTATTCAACTATTTGAGATACAGTCAATTTTTTGTATCAAGGTATTTTAGTCATCGGCCATGGCTGGAAGCAGTGATGTATTCCGTATGTTGGCTATTGAGGATAAGTTGGATGGTACCAACTACCCATTATGGGCTTATATGATGCAACATGTGTTGGTTGCAAAAGGACTGTGGAACATTGTGCAGGGTGTCGAAAAACGTCCTATCACACCTGCAACTGTTACAACTAAAGGTACTGAAGCTGATGCAGAAGGTGTTGAAGATGATGATATTCTCGATATTCCTGTTCGTGTTGCGGTTTCTATTGCACCTACTGCACAGAAGATTCGTTCGGATGGTAGAGATGCCCATGCACATGCATTGATAGCTTTGTCTGTCAAATGTGCCATTATTCCTCACATTCGCTCTTTCAAAATAGCTAAGGATGCTTACCACATTGTATCAAGCTAGGAATGAGGCTTGTGTTGCTTACCTCCTAAAACAGTTGGAGAGTGAGCACATGAATGAAGCTCATTCTATGGAAAATTTCCTAACGAAGATCAAAGACTTGAAGGAGCAGTTGATTTCTGCTGACGAGGTTATACCAAATAGCTCACTTGTGCAGACCGTTCTGAATGGTCTTCTTGATTCGTATCAGAGTTTTGCTTCTACTATTCGGTTGATGATGAAAGGCAATCCAAATGCCTTATCTTTTGAGGAGTTAGTCTCTGTTATGTTGTAGGAAAATCAATCCAGGCAGAATAGGTCCATTATGCGAGTTGCAGATCAAGCTTTCCTAGCTAGTCAGAAGGGCAAAGGAAAATGGAACTCTTCAAGTAGTAAGCAGAAATCTGCTAATTCTACATATTCGAAGAAGGAAGATAAAGATGAGAAGAAAACAGAAAAGCAGAAATTGTTTTGCAAGTACTGTAAAGGGAATTATCATATCATAAAGAACTGTTCAAAACTGGTTGCTAAAAAGGCAAAGAAGAAAGAGGTTGGAATGGTTGTTGCAGAGGCCTCTACTTCAAAAACAAAGTTTGCTAATCTTGTGCAGGAAGAAGAATGGGTGTTTACTACTGTCTGCATTTTTTACCCATTTTCTCATGAGCAGTGCATGTTTGTAGTAGACTCAAATGTTTGGTATTTTGAAAGTGGGGCAACCAAACATATTACCTCGCAATGCAGTTTCTTCTCTTCACTCGAGCCTGCCCCTACAGGGAATACTGTCACATGCGCCAACAACTCCTCTTGTCCTATTATGGTAGTTGGTAAGATCATTTTGACTACTGCTGATGGTAGTTCTTTCACTTTGTCAGATGCTTTATTTGTGCCAGGGATCAAGAAGAACCTGTTATTAGTTTCTGCATTAGCCAAGATTGGCTTAGTTGTGAAGTTTGTTGATGACAGGTGTACAGTTCATGATCTGTCAAATGGCGATGTGATTATTGCTTCTGGCATTTCATGTAGTGGGTTGTATAAGCTCATAGACTATGAAAGATCTATAAATGATTTGGCATGTGCAGTAAATGATTCTCACGCTATGTCAAATGCAAAGCTTTGGCATGCATGCTTTGGTCATCTGAATTTTGCTAGTTTGCTATGTCTGTAGAAATCTGAAATGGTGTTCTCTTTGCCCAAACTTGAAGCACGTGGAAAACACGTTTGTGAAGGCTATATTTTGGGCAAAATGCAGCGTTCGTCCTTTCCAAAAGATGGTTTAGTTTGGGCTACTCAAAAATTGCAGCTTGTACATAGTGATGTATGTGGTCCTATGCAGGCACCTTCTTTTGGGAATTATCTTTATTTCATGACTTTCATCGATGATTTTTCTAGGCATGCATGGGTATATCCATTGAAGGCAAAGTCCAAAGTGTTCATGTGCTTCAAACAATTTTTGCTTTTGGCTGAAAATATGTCAGCATGTAAAATGGGCACCCTCCGTTTTGATCGAGGGGGAGAATATATGTCTTCTAATTTTAATGCATTTCTGGCTGAACGTGGGATAAAACACCACTGTAAAGTGCCGTATACACCTCAACAGAATGGAGTTGTTGAACGAAAGAACAGGTCACTCATGGAGATGGCGAGGTGTATGGTCAAGAGTCAAGCTTTACCACATAGTTTCTGGCTTGAGGCTGTCATGTGTGCACCATATGTACTAAACAGGCGTGCCACTAAAACGTTGCAGTCTATCACTCCATATGAGGCTTTGCATTATTGCAAGCCATCTGTTGCACATCTGTGTGTTTTTGGTTTTTTGGCATATGCATTAGTGCTTGAACTACATCATAGAAAATTGGATGATAAAGCAGTGAAATGTATTTTTGTTGGGTAAAGTTCTGAAAGTAAAGGCTATCGTCTGTATCATCCACAGACTAAATGCATTTTGGTTAGCCGTGATGTTGTTTTTGTGGAAGATTATATTCACCCATCGCTTTCATGTACTAAGGAGACATCTGTTAGCTCCAAAGACATGTATGATACTTTGCTGCCTCTTTTTATAGGTGGACAGTCTAGTTCTAGTCCCAATGAGGCAACTTCTCAACCTTTGCAGGTTTCATGTGATGATGGACATCATTCCATTTCTGATGCAGATTTACATGATGCACTAGTTGATGAGAGAGTTGATATTCACGAGGCAAAAACAATGCCAAAATGACTGGTGCAGACTTTGCGTGATAGCAAATTAGATGCACCTCTATCATATCGTACTCGTTCAGGCTCTCATAGTGCCTCTTTTGCATGAGATTGCTATGCTATGGCTGCATCTAGTCTCTGTGATGAGAATGAGCCTGTTTTGTTTGATGAAGCACAAAATTCAGAAAATTGGATGGCTGCTATGCAATCTGATTGTGATGCTATAATGAAGAATGGTACTCGGTCTTTATGTGACTTGCCTCCGGGTAAGAAGCCCATTGGCACTAAGTGGGTATACAAGCCAAAGCATAAATCGGATGGTACAATTGACAAGTATAAGGCTAGGCTTGTTGCAAAGGCTCATGCACAAGAAAGAGGCATTGATTTTGATGAGACCATTGCACCTACATGCCGTATGACTACTGTTTGGAGCATATGTGCACGTGCAGCTCATCATGGTTGGAATGTATATCAGTTGGACATTAAAACAACATTTCTGAATGGTGACTTGCATGAAGAAGTGTATGTTTTTCAGCCCCCTGGCTTTGTGCAAAACGGGCATGAAAACCGGGTGTGCAGGTTAAAGAAGACATTATATGGTTTAAAGCAAGCACCACGTGCTTGGTATGAGAAGATACATGCCTATGTGATTGCACATGGTTTTGAAAACAGTCCAACTAGAAGCACCTTATATGTTAAGCGTGCTAATGATATGCTTCTGATCATTGTTGTCTATGTTCACGACATGATGTCACTAGTCCTATTGAGAAGCATATTGCTGATTTTAAGCTGATTTGCATGCCTCATTTGAGATGTCTAATTTCGGGCATTTGCATCACTATTTGGGCATTGAGTTTATGCAAGTTGATGGTGGAATGGCTTTGTGTCAAATGAAACATATTGACACATTATTGTAGCATTTTGGCCTTGAAGACTATAAGCCTAATTTGCTATCACGCAAGGTCCGCAAAGCCATTTTGGCATAGTTCTTGCGTGCTCAATATGAGCTCTCTCATCAATAAGTGCATCATATACGTCTGCATCAGAAATGGAATTATCTGCATCGTCACATGAAACCTGCAAACGCTGAGAATTTGCCTCATTAGGACCAGCACTAGATTGTCCACCTGTAAAAAGAGGCAGTAAAGCATCATACATGTCTTTGGAGCTAACAGGTGTCTCCTTAGTACATGAAAGCAATGGCTGAATTGCATCTTCCACAAAAACAACATCACGGCTAACCAGAATGCATTTAGTCTGTGGATGATACAGACGATAGCCTTTACTTTCAGAACTGTACCCAACAAAAATACATTTTACTGCTTTATCATTCAATTTTCTATGATGTTGTTTAGGCACTAATGCATATGCCAAACAACCAAAAACATGCAGATGAGCAATAGATGGCTTGTGGTCATGCCAACCCTCATATGGAGTGATAGACTGCAGCGCTTTAGTGGGACACCTGTTCAGTACATATGTTGCACACATGACAGCCTCAAGCCAGAAACTATGTGGTAAAGCGTGACTCTTGATCATACACCTCACCATCTCCATGAGTGACTTGTTCTTTCGTTCAGCAACTCCATTCTCTTGAGGTGTATACAGCACTGTACACTGGTGTTTTATCCCACGTTCCGCTAGAAATGCATTAAAATCAGAAGCCATATATTCCCCCCCTCGATCAGAACTAAGGGTGCCCATTTTACATGCTGACAGATTTTCAGCCAAAACCAAAAATTGTTTGAAGCACATGAACATTTTGGACTTTGCCTTCAATGGATATACCCATGCATGCCTAGAAAAGTCATCAATGAAAGTCATGAAGTAAAGATAATTCCCAAAAGAAGGTGTCTGCATAGGACCACATACATCACTATGTACAAGCTGCAATTTTTGAGTAGCCCGAACTGAACCATCTTTTGGAAAGGACGATCGTTTCATTTTTCCCAAAATACAACCTTCACAAACATGTTTTCTAGGTGCCTCAAGTTTGGGCAAAGAGGACACCATTTTAGATTTCTACAGGCATAGCAAACTAGCAAAATTCAGATGAAGAAAGCGTGCATGCCAAAGCTTTGCATCTGACATAGCCTGAGAATCATTTACTACACATGCCACATCATTTACAGATCTTTCATAGTTTAAGAGCTTATACAACCCACGACATAAAATGTCAAAAGCAATAATCACATCACTATTTGACAGATCATGAATTGTACACCTGTCATCAACAAATTTCACAACCAAGCCAATCTTGGCTAATGTAGAAACTGATAACAGGTTCTTCTTGATCCCTGGCACAAATAAAACATCTGACAAAGTGAAAGAACTAACATCAACAGTAGTCAAAATGATCTTACCTACTCCCATAACAAGATAAGAGGAGTTGTTGGCGCATGTAACAGTATTCCTTGTAGAGGCAGGCTCGAGTGAAGAGAAGAAACTACACTACGAGGTAATATGTTGGTCACCCCACTCTCAAATTACCAAACATCTAAGTCTATTGCAAACATCCACTGCTCATGAGAAGATGGGTCAAAATTGCAGACAGTAGTAAACGCCCATTCTTCTTCCTGCACAAGATTAGCAGACTCTGTTTTTGGTGTAGAGGCCTCTGCAAAAACCATTCCAGCCTCTTTCTTCTTTGCCTCTTTAGCAGCCAGTTTTGGACAGTTCTTTATGATATGATCATTCCCTTTACAGTACTTACAAAACAATGTCTGCTTTTCTGATTTCTTCTCATCTTTATCTTCGTTCTTCCAATGTGTAGAATTAGTAGATTTCTGCTTACTAGTTGAAGAGTTCCATTTTCCTTTGCCCTTCTAACTAGCCAAGAAAGCTTGATCTGCAACTCGCATAATGAACATGTTCTGCCTGGACTGATCTTCTTGCAATAGAACAGAGACTAACTCCTCAAATGATAAGGCATTTGGATTGCCTTTCATCATCAACCAAATAGTAGAAGCAAAACTCTGATATGAATCAGGAAGACCATTCAGAACGGTCTACACAAGTGAGCTATCTGGTATAACCTCATCAGCAGAAATCAATCTCTCCTTCAAGTCTTTGATCTTCGTTAGGAAAATATCCATAGAATCACCTTCATTCATGTGCTCACTCTCCAACTGTTTTCGAAGGTAAGCAACATGAGCCTCATTCCTAGCTTAGTATAATGTGGTAAGTGTATCCCAAGCATCCTTAGCTATTCTGCAAGAGTGAATGTGAGGAATAATGACACGTTTGATAGATAAAACTATCAATGCATGTGCCTGGGCATCTCTGCCATCCCAGCGAATCTCCTATATAGTAGGTGCAGCAAAAACCGCAGCACGAACAAGAATATGCAGAATACCATCATCTTTGACACCTTCTGTATCAGCTTGATTACCTGCAGTTGTAACAGTTGCAGGTGTGATAGGACATTTTTCGTCACCCTGCACAATGTTCCATAGTCCGTTTGCAACCAACACATGTCGCATCATATAAGCCCGTAACGGGTAGTTGGTACCATCCAACTTATCCTCAACAGCCAACATACGGAATACATCACTGCTTTCAGCCATGGCTGGTGACTAAAATACCTTGATGCAAAAAATTGACTGTATCTCAAAGAGTTGAACAGAACTACCCAGACGAATTCCACTAGACCTGTAGCAGACTTTGAGACGCTTATAATGGCGAACAGAAACTGGTATATACCTTTGGCACAAAAAGATGAAATAGACTGCAAACAGAGGAGTGTCGACGGCACCTTAGATGAAGCGACGACCTACTCTAATACCAATTTTTGGAGATAGACGTCTGCAGAAGCAAGCAAACAGCACAAGGAAGAAGAAGAAGAACCTTAGAGCACATCACACAATACTGAATGTATTACTAGAGAATGTACAAAGATTAGTAGCCCATTAGGGCAATAAGCGTATATACAAGCCTAAGGAAAAAAACCTCCTAAAGAGGGAAAAAAGTGACTCGACGGTCCTAGAGTGTTCACACACATCACTACCTAAATATATCAACAGTAGCATCATCAATAAAAATAACATAATACCTAGAACCATTGATTGATCCTTCTTTTGTTGGTCCCCATACATCTGCATGTATGAGCTCTAGCAAACCAGCATGTTTGAAACCTTTTCTCTAAAATGATAGGGCTTGTGTGCCTTTCCCATCTGACAAGCTTCACATTTGTAGATCATATGTTGACTCTTTACATTTGGTAGCCCTAGATTGATTCTCCACCATGGTTTTAATTCCTTTTTCATTGAAGTGTCCTAACCTCTTATGCCAAAGATCTAATTCTGTAAGTACTTCATCACCATGTGTGATCAAAGCTTGACCAACATTCCCTTGCACTTTAAGAGTAAAAGTCTACCTTCCTTCTTACCATAGACAATTTGATTATATCCAACCTATGGATCTTCAACAAATACTCCTTCATTTGTAAATCTAACTTGAAAACCTTTCTCTACTATTTGTCCCCCACTAATCAGATTCTTTGGTATTGTTGGGACATACAAGACATTTGTTAGCAAATCTTCTCCACTCTTGCACTTCACTTTTCCAACTGAATGCACATTATGTTTTGTATTGTCACCTGTTTGTACTGTGTGACTTGAAATACCTTCTTCCAATTTTGATAACAATTCTATATTACCTGACAAGTAATTTGAACAACCAGAGTAAATATAGAATACCTTGAGATCCTCCTTCTCTGATGCACTTATTGAATTCATCATCAATGTTGGTTGGTTGTCATTCTGTGTATCATTTGCATAGTTGTAATAGGTAGTGTTATAAGACTGATTTTGATTCCAATTTCTTCCACCACCTCTACCAAAACTTCCTCTTGAATTTTGTCTTCCTCTTTGGAATTGATTCCGAAACCTTCCACCTCTTCCTCCACCATTATTACTTTGATTCTGATTTGATCCTTGTTGGTTATGCCAACAATCATAAGCTAGATGATTGCTCAATCCACAAATCTAGCATGTCTTCTTGTTATTGTTCTGATCACCTCTACCTCTTCCATTTCCCCGACCTTTACCTTTGCAAATACCTCTTCCTCTTGCATAATTTGCTTGAGTAGTCAGCTCTTCTTCATCCTTTGCTTTACCTTTCTCACTTTTCTTCTTATTCTTTGCATACATAGCAGAGCTATGTCCTTTATCTCCATCTGACTTCAAATCTTGCTCAAATGTAAACATCAGTCCAAGCAATTGATTTAATTTTGGTACATAATGATTTGATGAAAGTTCGGTAGAGAGTACAAAAGGTTTCCACCTTTCATCTCCTCTCAATTCTACAAGCAATTGTGCTATCAACCTATGATCTTCAATATCCTCATCAATAGATCCAAGACTACCTGCCAAGCCCTTCATCTTAGTGACATAATCACTAATGCTCTAACTTTGCTTCTTCTTTAATGTGGTAAATTCTGACCATAAGCTAGCCTTCCTAGCTTTAGTAGTGTTTTGGAAGTGATCTTCCAAAGCATTCCATATGTCTTCCGTTGTTTCTAAACCTCTAATATGTGGAAACAAATGATCTGTGATAGTGTTGTATATATAAGCCCTTGCACTTGCATCTCTCTTCTGACATAGCTTCAAAGCTTCTAGTTCTTCTTTCCTTGGTTGAATATCATCTTCAAATGTAGGCTTTTCTTCTTCACCTGTCACATATACCATTAGATCCCTACTCATAAGTAAGGCTTACATTCTCATTACCCAAGCAGGATAATTATCTCTGTCCAATTTGTCAATAGATACATGATTTGCCATAGTCTTCTTGCTTTTGTTGCAACCTATGAGTATAAGGTTAAAATATGGTACCTTTTGTAGATCTTTACCCTTGAGAGTAACTTTGAAGTGCTCCTCTGATGTCTTTTGTTGTTGAACACCTCAGCTTTCACCTTTTCATTGAAGAACTCTTCAATTCCTCTTGTATTTGCACCTCCTTTCACTCTTGAGGACCTTTTTGCTCTTATACCACTTGTTGGTGTATGGAACACCACAAGAACTAAGCTAAAGTAATATTAGAATTCGTCCATAACCATCATTAGCTTAGCAACACTCTAAATTTTAAACCTTTATCACTAAGTGAAATCCAAAAATTTACTCTTTAGAAATCTGCACCTTTTCTTCTAGCTTCAAATCTGTTTTGTATTAGCTTGATTCTTGTAAATTCTTGTGATCATTTGCTAATAGAAGTTCTTACTAATGTTAAGCAACACATTCCAAGCAAAACTTTCAAGTAAAAACTTCATAATGTTTTGAATTCACTTCAACATTTGAACTATGTCTGAAATTCTTTGTCTGAAATCTGAAAAAATGACTTCATCGATTTGACATATCTTCACTGTTAGACTCATATCTCAGCGTACACATGCCATTTTGAAAAGATCTTTTGGCCAATTATAGTTGAAGGTAGCAGCTTCAAAATGCGCTATCATTCATGAAAAACTTTAGAATGTACTATGAGATCTTACCTTTAGAAGATCAGGGAAAAGTGCGCTAGAAAACTCGTAATTGTCAAGCATCTTTCACACTGATATGAAATTACTTAGAAATATCTATACAAGAGGAATTAGATCAAATCCTTCTACATATGTTATCTATTAGAGAAGATGTGTACAAAATGGCTTGGCTTCATTTCATAGCCATGGAAAACTCTCCTACTCTGAGTAGTTCTCCCTCAACATCTCTCTCAAGAACAACTCGACTTTTTCTCTACTCACTCAAGACTTACAAATCAAGTTCTTCTCTTTGTTTTTCAACTCAAATTGACTTATATACATATGTTCTACATACTCCTAAACTTAAAATCGTAATTTTAGAAGTTCTATGTCAGGATTCAACTCTAATTTTGCATTATATTAGAAGTGTGAATTTGTCCCTTCACTTAGGCTTGATTTTATGAGTGCTTTGCTTTTACTTTTGTTTTTCTTTCTTCTTCCTTCATATGCCTTCATGTCTTTATGCTTAATTATTGAGTGAAGCCCCAACAAAACTAAATACTAAAAACAAGCAAAGGTAAGACCTCACCAATGGAAACCCTTAAATGAAGAACATATGCTCTAAGCTATGCAAATAGCCATAACAAGGTTCTGAATCCTAAACCCCACAAGAGAAACAAAGAAGGAGATATTAGATTTTATGCGTCTATTATTGGAACAGTGGCCATATTGTACCTTATTTTCCTAGCAAGAGAACAAACATTGAATTCATAGTCACCCTTGTAGAGTTGGGAAAAGAGTAAGTTGAGTTGTAAATGAGATTGTATAGTTGGACCATGATACAAGAAAGGGTCCATAATTCAAGAAATACCCATAGAAACATGCCTTTCCCTTATCAGTTCAATCATGTCTACAAAGACCCTTTACCTTATAGTGTTAGTCAATTTCGGAGCTTCTTCAGTTTTATCAATGAAGGATTGGTAAAAATACACAAGATTCGATTATTTGAAAATAACAAACCAGTAATAGCAAAAATCGTAGATGTATGACCTTTAGCATATGGGAGTCTTTTCAAGGAAACCACATTATTAAGAGTACACCTTGGTGATCATGATTCCCATATATGTTTCAATTTAATGTCAATTTTGATAAATTGTGTTATTGCTAGAATGCTCTAGCTCAAGAAATACAATCCACAAATTGATTGGAAAGGAATAATATCACTTTTTGAGACATATAGATTAACTCAACATATGTAGGAGCCAAAGCTTTCATACAAGCAATAAAGAAAGAAACAAGATATATGGTCTATGTAATGCCAACTTTGGAGACTAAGATAGATGATGCAGTAAAGTTACCTAGCCAATACTAATAATTTTAAGATATGTTTGAAAAGGAGAATGCAATTATCCTCCCAGAGCATAGATCTTATGATTGCGCCATAGAACTTCAAGAGGGAGCACAACACCCTTCAAAACAATCTATAGACTATCCCTAGAGAAACTTACATAATTATACAGGAACCCCAATATAGATCTAGCCAAGGGTGTTATTAGACACTCCAAGCCCCCTACGAGGTACCCTACTCTATTTGTAAAGAGAAAGGATGGAACCCTCCATATTTGTGTAGATTATAGTTATCTAAATAATATCATTATAAAAAATATATATCCTCTTACATTTATATTGGAGATCTTAGAAGTCTAGGAGAAGAAATGTTCTTCACAAAGATCCATCTTTATAGAGTGTTGAGCCCATCAAAGTCATATTGGTCAAAGTCAACATGGTCAAAGTCAAAGGGTAAAAGTCAAAATAGTCAAAGTCAACATGGTCAAGATCAAAGTCAAGATGGTCAGGGTCAAAGGGTTCAAAGTTTGGTTGTCAAGGTGCGAGGTAGTGCACAATCAAATTGTTCACAAAGGTTATGTTTTGCAGAAAGTGGATGCAGGTTGCAGATTGTCTTTCTGTGATTTCTCTAAGGTTCAAAAGTGTTTCTAAAGTGTTTGGAAGGTTCCCGTGAATCCTCCCTTAGTTACACATTTGAAGAATTGAAGGGAAAAATATGAAATCATGTGAAGAGGAAGCATACGCAAAAGTGAAAGTAAGGCCCCCATTTAAAAGTTTTGTTTTCTTCCAAAGTCACTATAGGACAAAACAGAGATTCGTTGGCTCCCACATTTGGAGACAATCTTGGGAAATAAAAGTGAGCATCAAGATCTGCTATCATTTAGGAACGTACATGAATCAACACTCAACTCAAGGCATGCATTATTCTTGGTTAGAGTAAGCAACGAGAGCATAGTCTACACTAGGAGAGAGAAGAGCAAGAGACAGACATTGAGTGTGTGATGCAGAGAAGGAAGTGCAAAGTGTGCAAGAAGTGTGACTTAGATGTGTGTAGAGAAGTAGTAAACCATGCAATCAAAGGTCACAAGGTCCCATTGAAGATGTGTGTGCATCGATAGAAGGTGTCCATCCCTCCCCCTATTGGAAGCTTGAGTGCAAGGTGTGCACAAGTGCAAGCTCTTGGAGAAGGTGGAGGTGTGGTGTAGATAAGGTCGGCGACAACAAGAAATTTGGGTATTTTGTAACTTTGTTGATTGTGCACTCTTTGGGATTTTTCATAGAGAGTATTTGGATTATGTTGTATATCATTATTGTACTTCTCTCTTTACAACCAATCTACAAAATTTTTTGGTGGTTGTATCCTTCTTCTTACCTTCCTCTTCTACTACAAACATTCAAGTCCCTTTTTGCACAGGAATCCCCCAACAAAACAATATCAACAACCTGTTCATCTGTTCTCACATAAACAAGATCAATATCACTTGCTAATACCTTCTCTCTAATGAAGTGATAATGTACCTCGATATGCTTTTCTCTAGCATGAAAAATAGGGTTCCATGCTAACTATATACTGCTAAGATTATCACAATAGATAGTCATAGGCTTTTGCACTTCCACATCAAATCTACAAGTAGCATCTCCAACCATGATGCCTCACATGTTGCCATTGCAGCAGCTCTATATTCAGCCTCTGTACTCGACAAAGCAACAGTGGGTTGCTTCTTGCTACTCCATGTAATAGCTGCACTTCCAAGTGAGAATAGAAAGCCACTAGTAGATCTTCTATCTAGAGTACTACTAGCCCAATCTGCATCGGTGTATCCATGAACCTGCAAATCTACACCAGCTTCATAAAACAAGACGTAGAGTGCGCCTCAAAGCATCCAAATGTGGATTCTTGGGAACCTACATAAAATGACTTTCAAGTCTAACCGTGTGGCTAAGATCAGGCCTCATAATTGTGAGATATATCAAGCTTCCCACAATTTTCTTATACATAGTAGCATTTTCCAATGGTTCACCTGACGTAGTATCTAACTTCAAATTTTGATCTAATGGCATAGAAATTGGCTTACAATCAGCCATACCATACTTTTGCAACATATTCAAGGCATATTGCCTTTGTGACATCCATATACATGTTTCTATATGAATAAACTCAATGCCCAAGAAATAGCACAGCACACCAAGATCTTTCATGTCAAATTCTTGCATATGAAGTTGCTTTACCTCTTTGATGCTTTCTTCATTATCACCACCTACAATCAGGTCATCAACATAAATAGCCACAATTGTGATGCCATCATCATCCTTCCTTGCATATAGTGAATGATCTGGATCACACATAGAAAACCCAGTGCTGGTTAAGTAATCAGCGATCCTTGCATGCCATGCATGCAGATCTTGCTTTAGCCCATACAAAGCCTTTTGCAACCTGCAAACATATTCTGGATGCTTTGAATCTTCATATCCTTGTGGCTGGTCCATATATACTTCTTCTTGTAACTCACCATGTAGCAAAGCATTCTTCACATCCATCTGATGCAAAGTCCATCCTTTTGTTGTAGCTAGTGCAACAAGTGTTCTGACAGTAGACATTTTAGCTACAGGGCTGAATGTTTCCTCAGAATCAATACCATATAATTGTGTGTATCCTTTAGCTACCAATCGTGCTTTATACCTCCTTATGCTACCACTAGCATTATGCTTTACCTTGTAAACCCATTTGTAGCCTATGGGTTTCTTTCATTGCGGCAATGGAACCAGCTTCCATGTATCATTCCCATAACGTGCAGCCATCACCTCATCCATAGCTTTTTCCACATCTGCATTTCCAATTGCATCTTCAAAGCAAGAAGGTTCAGCATCTTGTATTACCTTCTTCATTTAGGCACAATGACGAGCCATGTAACTATCATATGTCAATCGTCGCACTGAATTCCCCATCCTCCCAGATCTTCTTGGTCCTAGGTCACTTCTCCTTGTATCATCTACATATGCCTTTCTTACCTCTCTCTCTCTCTCTCTCTCTCTCTCTCTCTCTCTCTCTCTCTCTCTCTCTCTCTCTCTCGCTCGCTCCCTTCTCTCCCCCTCTCTCTCTCTACAACATATGTGAACTCAATGGCTCAAGACTTTGAACTCAATGATCAAGATTTGATGGTTTAAATATCCAACCCCTTCGCAATCTAGCTAGATTGTGTGGTAACCAATGTGAAGTGATAAAAAGGAATACATGCTAAAAGTGACTTTATTCCTAATTAAAAACCGTACACGAATGAAGATGATTACAAAGATCATGAAGGTGATGATGGACATGGTAATGATGATCTTCTATGTGATTAGCCCTATTACTACAATTTTCAAAAGTATTGGAAAACAATCATAAGTACCTCAAGTACTCAAACTATCTCACCAAAAGTGCTTTGTCCCTCAATTAGTCAAACTATCTCACCAAAATTGACATACGCGTATCTCCGCACACCGTGATGCATCTAACACTATCTAGTTATCAAACCAATATAGAACCAATTGGATGCATGTAGGATCAACTCAATAGAAAGATATCCACACATAAACTCAAGAGATTTCATGATCCAAAGTGATGTGAACTTCAAACCTAAAAAATGTCTCACATTAAAACTAAGGGTTTTTCTACTAGAGAACTTATGAAAAGTAATCCTACATTCGAGACAGCAAGAAGTTCTATGCCTAATCCAATTAATTTTTGTTAAAGTACTTTATGCTTTGATATGAGTGGATTTATTTCTATGACAATGGTTGAACTATAGTGTGTTAAAAACAATGTTCAAGGTATATAAGATGATGCAGAAACCAATTGAAGGGCATGCCTATTGGCACCAATTCCATATGAAGAAAATTTGAACACCAAGAAAGATGATAGAACTCTTATGCTAATGGAGGAAGCCATTCAATAAAAGCATGTATCCTAACAAGCAATCATTCCACATCAAGAAGCTGAATCTGACACTAAGCAGGCTGACTGACAGGACATATCTATCATGAGGTTAAGTTATGCAAAAGAAGGATCTGTCCAAACACAAAATCATGGGGAGAAAATGTTGTTAGTTGTTACTCTTCAATGAAATTACAAAGAAGATGTGAATAATACTCAAACATTGTTGACATATTTAGCTAGTGATGTGTGTGAACACATTAGGACCTCCGGGGCACTTTTTCCCCTCTTTAGGAGGCTTTTTCCCCCGGCTTGTATATATGCCTATTGCCCTAATGGGTTACTTATCTTTGTAAATTCCATTGGTAATAAATTCAGCATTGTGTGTTGTGCTCGAAGGTTCTTCTTCTTCCTTGTGTTGTTCACGTGCTTTTGTAGATGTCTAACTCCAACAATTGGTATCAGAGCAGGTCACAGCTTCATCTAGGGCATCATCATCACCCCTCCAATCACAGTCTCAAAATCGCATGAAAATTGGTGAGCATAGTCAAGGTGATTAGAAGATCAAAACTGCTTCGCTTTGTGTGCTAAAATCCCGATCTAACCTTGTTTTGGCCTCCGAACACACTATCATAGTGCTTCTATAGGCTATTTCATATTTTTGTGCCAAAGATATATAAAAGTTTTGGTTCGCCAATATAGGCACCTCGAAGTCTGCTACAAGTTTAGCAGAACTCATCAGGGTAATTATGTTCAATGTTTTTAGATAGAGTCTTTTTTCTACATCACGGTATTTTAGTCAATGCTCATGGATGAAAGCAGTGATGTATTTCATATGTTGGTTATTGAGGATAACTTGGATGGTATGAGTTACCCATTGTGGGCTTATATGATGCATCATGTATTGGTCGCAAAAGGACTATGGAATATTGTGCAGGGTGTTGAAAAATATCCTATTACACTTGCAAATACAGGTACTGAAACTGATGCAAATGGCATCAAAGATGATGAGATTCTATAGATTCATCTTCATGTTTTCGTTCCTATTGCACCTATTGTATAGAAAATTCATTGGGATGGTAGAGATGCTCAAGCATATGCATTGATAGCCTTGTCTATCAAACGTGCCATTATTCCTCACATTCGCTTTTGTAGAACAGCTAAGGATGCTTGGGATACACTTATCACATTGTACCAAGCTAGGAATAAAAATCGTGTTGCTTACCTTTGAAAACATTTGGAGAGTGAGCATATGAATGAAGGTGATTCTATGGCTACTTTTCTAACAAAGATCAAAGACTTCAAGGAACAATTGATTTCTATTGATGAAGTTATACTAGATAGTTCACTTGTACAGACCGTTCTAAATGGTATTCTTGATTCATATCGGAGTTTTGTTTCTACTCTTCATTTGATGATGAAAGGCAATCCAAATGCCTTGACATTTGAAGAGTTAGTCTCTATTCTATTGCAAGAAGGTCAATCTAGGGAGAACAAGTCCATTGTGCATGTTCCAGATAAAGCTTTCCTTATTAGCTAGAAGGGCGAAGGTAAATGGATCTTATCTACTAGTAAGCAAAAATCTTGAAATGTTGAATATGCAAAGAAGGAAGAGAAAGATCAGAAGAAATCAAAAAAGTAGAAATTCTTTTGCAAGTACTATAAAGGAAACAATCATGTCATAAAGAACTATCCAATACAAGTTGCAAAAGAGGCAAAGAAGAAAGAGGCTAGAATGGTTGTTGTAAAGCCCTCTACATCAAAAACAGAGTCTGCTAATCTTGTGCACAATGAAGAATCGGTGTTTACTATTGTGTGAAATTTTGACCCATCTTCTCATGAGCAGTGTATGTCTGCAGTTCACTCAGATGTTTGGTAATTTGATACTCCAAGAACCAAACATATCACCTTGCAGCATTGTTTCTTCTTTTCAGGTGACCCTGCCCCTATAGGGAATACTATCAGATGTGCCAACAACTCCTCTTATCCTGTTATGGGAGTCGGTAAGATAGTTCTGACTACTCCTTATGGTAGTTCTTTTACATTGTGGGACGCTTTACTTGTGTTAGGTATCAAGAAGAATCTGTTATCAATTTCAACTTTAGCCAAGATTAGCTTGGTTGTGAAATTTGTTGATGATAGATGTATAGTTCATGATCTATCAAGTGGTGATATGATTATTACTGTTGGGAGAGATGGTTGGATGCACTCAAGAGATTGAGTTGAAGCTGCTAAACCTGCTTTGCTCCAGCCCTCCTTAGCTTCAGATATGCTTAGTACACTTGATTAGCTTCCAAATGATACCAAGAAAGCATATATGTACTTTGCAAATGCTATGTGTAGTGATCAAATCAAAACAGACTACTTGAGACTTCAAGAATCCAAAAAAACTTGCTAATTTGGTATTGACACCTGCTCAGTCTTTCACTCAGTGTGACCAGCACACTTACAATTGGCAAAATTCCTTCTAGAGATATTCTATTAGCTTAGTAAGCTACCATTTGCAAGTGGAATGACAAGAAATGATAAACTACACACTGAGAAATAACTTTAGCAAAATTATATGTACCCCCGACTTTTTAGGAATTCTGCAGACACAGACCAGTGTGCACTTCGAGCAAGATTTCTCCCAGATGGCTGATCCTTTGACCTTGAAATTTTGTAGGCGTGTATTATGCTTGGAGCTGGTTCCAATGTGCTTTGAATCACTTGATTTGGTTCAGTAGATCCTGAGATATGCCCCTTTGAAATGGACAGACTTGAAGATGATGACTCAGAGAAAACAGAGATAATGAATGTAATGATATGTATTAATTCACATTGATGTACATTCCCATTGACATGATACTCATTGCCAAATGGTACTCAGAGGTGTAGGCTATGACTAAGTCCTCACACACTCAAAATTTGATACAGAATTGCCTCGGGATATGAGCTCTAATGCCCGCGACTTTTGCATTACATTTTTATAGATGTTGAGTTGAGATTTGAATTTGAATTCAAATTCAAATCTCCTATAATCACTCCTCTAAAAGTATGGAGATATTCTCTCTACTAAACCATCCACTTTTCCACGACTAATCAAGTAGGTGTGTGTTCATACATGACAAGTCACTAAGACTTTTACAATGGAAGTAAAAAGATAATAAATCATAGGTATGGGTTCCTATGCTCTTTCCTTCAAGTGAAGCCTTGATGAAAATTGTCCAAGCTAATCTTCCAAAGTTCCAAGCCAAGTGTGAAGGCTTGAAATGCACCAACAGCTCCCCCTCAAGCCAAACACTTTGGCTTAAGTCTTCATCTTTAGTCTTCAATCACATCCTGCAATCCAATCATGGATTTGAATCTGCATAGCTTGTTTCCATCCAATGCTTTAGTGAGTAAATCTGCACATTGCATATTAGTAGACACATAAGTCAATTGAATCTCTTTGCTAAGCAACTTCTCTCTCACATAGTGGTAATGAACCTCTATGTGCTTGGTTCTAGCATGATATATTGGATTAGCTGCAAGGTGAAGAGAGCTAGTGTTATCTCCGATGATTGGAGGTCTAGTGTATAGACCTAACTCTGTATATAAAAGCTTCAACCAGATAGCTTCTTGAGTGGCATTCGCAAGCCCTCTATACTCTGCTTCAGTGGATGACAATGCCACTGTAGGTTGTTTCTTGGCTGACCAAGAAATAGGTTTATCTCCTGCAAAACAAATGTATCCTGATGTGCTTCTCCTATCATCCTTGCATCCTGCCCAATCTGCATCTGAATATACTTTGATGTCAATATCTGATGTATAAGGAAAATACAAACCATGGTTCTGAGTTCCCTTCAAATATTTCAAGATCTTCTTTGCTGCCTCTAGGTGAGGTACCCTTGGTTTGTGCATGAATTGACTTAGCACACTAACTCCATATGCTATGTCAATTCTTGTCAAGGTAGCATAATTCAAACTACCTACCATGCTTTGATATCCTATAATGTCTTGTAGTTCATCCCCTTCATGAGCACTTAGCTTTAGGTTGACCTCCATTGGAGTTGTTGAGACTTTAGCATCCTGCAAGCCAAACTTCTTGACCATATCCTGTACATACTTCTTTTGAGTGATATATATACCTGAGTTGGTGTAGACTAACTCAAGACCTAAGAAGTATTTCAATAATCTAAGATCATTGATCTTGAATTCCTTCATCATCTGTCCTTTGATGTGTCTAATACCATTGACATCATTGCCTGTAATGATGATGTCATCAACATAAACACACAAGTAGATTACCTCTATACTACTTCTCTTTATGAACAGAGAAGTGTCTGCTTTGCGCATCACAAATCCTTGGTCTTGGAGATAGGTTGTCAACCTGTAATTCCATGCTCTAGGTGCCTGCTTCAAACCATATAGAGCGTTCTTCAATTTACAAACATAATTTACCTTCTTGGAATCTTCATAGCCAGGTGGTTGTGACATGTAGACTTCTTCAGATATCCATCCATTCAAGAAAGCATTCTTGACATCTAATTGGTACATGTTCCAATTCTTGGATGCAGCTACACTCACCAATATTCTGATAGTTGGCATCTTAGCCACAGGAGAAAATGTCTCCTCATAATCAATGCCTTGGGTTTGTGCAAAACCCTTGGCTACCAACCTAGCTTTGTACCTGTTTATTGTTCCATCTGAATTTCTCTTTAGCTTGTAGATCCATCTGGATCCTATCACCTTCATAGAGTCCTTCTTGGGTACCAAGTCCCAAGTGTCACTCTCCTTGAGAGCTTCCATTTCTTCATCCATAGCTCCTTTCCATTCTGGTTTGGTGATTGCTTCTTCATAGGTACCTGGTTCTTCATTCAACAAGTCCTTTGCAAGATATACAGAATGTTTAGTTACAAGTGATGTGTCATACCCAAATCTGATAGGCTTCTTCTTTTCTCTCTGAGATCTCCTCATTGCTTGAGTTGAGGATTCTGGTGTATCCTCTAGCTTCTTCATCTTCATCTTTCCTTTGGACTTCCATGCCTTGAATTCTTCAAGGTTTATTGTATCATCATCATCTGAGCTTGATTCATCTTTCTAGATTGGTTCCTCCTTGGTGAGCTTTGGGAAATCTTCTTCCATATCATAGGGTAGACTAACCTTCCTGCATTCATTCTCATACCAAGAGTCATTATCATCAAAGATGACATCTCTGCTTACCTTGAAGCCTTTGTTTGTAGGGTTGTAGAATCTGTATCCCTTTTGGTTCAAATCATAACCAATGAAGATACATTTTGCAGCTTTAGGGTCTAGCTTTCCCCTAACCTGTGAGGGAATATGCACATATGCTACACAACCAAAGATTTTACAATGATCCAGAGAAGGTCTCTTACCATGCCAAGCTTCATATGGTGTCATGCCATCAAGTGATTTGGATGGCAACCTGTTAATAAGATAGGTGGCAGTAGATACACTCTCTGCCCAAAGATAATTTGGCAATTTCTTTTCATTAAGCATAGACCTAGCTGTTTCTACAATGAGTCTATTCCTTCTTTCAGCTACCCCATTTTGTTCAGGTGAGTACCTTGTAGTAATTTCCCTTTTGATGCCTCTTTCCTGCAAGAAATCTTCAAACTCATTGGAGAAGTACTCTCCTCCACCATCTGACCTTAGCCTCTTCAAGCTTCTTCCTGTTTGATTTTCAACAAGTGCAAGATACCTCTTGAAACAATTAAACACTTCATCTTTATGCTTTATAAAGTATAAGATGGTCCATCTGCTATAATCATCAATGAAGGACACATAATACCTTGAACCTGAAATGGAAGGATCCTTACTAGGTCCCCAAACATCTGTGTGTACCAAGTCTAGGTAGTCTTCATGCACGAAACCTTTCCTTGAGTAGGGAAACCTGTGAGACTTACCAAACTGACATGCTCCACACTTGTAAATCATGTGTTTCTTGGACACATTAGGTATCCCAAGCACACATTGATCCCTGCATATTTGCTTTAGGGTTCTTTCACCTATGTGACCTAACCTCTTGTGCCATATTTCCAACTCTAAAAGTGTTTGATCCTTGTAGTTATATAAAGCAATGTTCTTGGTGTCTTCTAGCTCAAAAGTAAACAATCTACCTGATTTCTCTCCCTCGGCTATCCTTCTGAATCCATGTCTTGGGTCCTCCACATATGCTCCATGTTGTGTGAACCTGACCTGCAAACCTTTCTCCACAATCTGACCAACACTCATTAGATTCTTGGTGATGGTTGGTACATAGAGTACCCTGCTCAATAGGTTCTGGTTACCATCACATGTCTTTACATTTCCAATCTTTACAACAGAATGTTTAGTATCATCACCTGTCTGTACCTGTTTGCCCTTGGGTTCTTCCAAATCAGAGAGTAGTGCCACATTGCCAGCTACAGAAATGCATTTTTTACAGCTAGTTGATACATGTTCCAATTCTTAGATGTAGCCACACTCACCAATACCCTGATGGTTGGCATCTTGGCCACAGGTGAGAATGTTTCTTCATAGTCAATGCCTTGGGTTTGTGCAAAACCCTTGGCCACCAATCTGGCTTTGTAACTGTTTATTGACCCATCAGAATTTCTTTTGAGTTTATAGATCCATCTGGATCCAATTACGTTCATGGACTCTTTCTTTGGTACTAGTTCCCATGTGTCACTTTCTTTGAGTGTTTCAATCTCCTCATCCATGGCTTCCTTCCATTCTGTCTTGGTCATGGCTTCTTAATATGATCCTCGCTCTTCAATTGACAAGTCTTTGGTAAGATAAATAGAATGTTTAGTGACAAGAGAGGTGTCATACCCATATCTGACAGGTTTTTTGCTCTCCCTTAGTGATCTTCTGATTGCTTGAGTTGAAGATTCAGGTATGTCTTCTAGTTTCTTCATCTTGAATTTGCCTTTGGACTTCCATGCCTTGAATTCTTCAAGATTGATAATGTCTTCATCATCTGAATTGGTGTCTTCATTTTGAGTAGATTCCTCCTTAGCAAGACTTGGAAACTCCTCCTCCAAGTCATAGGGTAGTTTAACCTTCCTGCATTCATTCTCATAGCAAGAGTCATTTTCATCAAAGACAACATCTCTACTGACCATGAATCCCTTATTTGAAGGGTTTTAGAACCTGTACCCCTTCTAATTTAGATCATATCCAATAAAGATATACTTCTCAACCTTAGGGTCTAGCTTACCTCTCATCTGAGAAGGAATGTGTACATATGCTGCACATCCAAATATCCTGCAATGATGAAGTGAGGGTCTCTTACCATGCCATGCTTCATAAGGAGTCATCCCATCAAGGGATTTGGATGGTAACCTGTTTATAAGGTAAGGGATAGTAGATACACTTTCTGCCCATAAATAGTTAGGTAAATTTTTTTTCATTCAACATTGACCTAGTTTTTTCAACAATCAATCTATTTCTTCTCTCAGCTACCCCATTCTGTTCAGGAGTATACCTTGTGGTGATTCCTCTTTTGATCCTCTGTCCTGCAAGAATGCTTCAAACTCATTGGAGAAGTACTCACCTCCTGCATCTGACCTTAGCCTCTTTAGGTTTCTTCCTGTCTGATTCTCAACAAGTGCAAGATATTTTTTTTAACAATTGAACACTTCATCTTTCTGCTTCATAAAGTACAATACAGTCCACCTGCTATAATCATCAATAAAAGATACATAGTACCTTGATCCTGAGATTGAGGGGTCTTTGCTTGGTCCCCATACATTTGTATGGACAAGCTCTAGGTAGTCCTCATGCATGTAGCGTTTCCTTGAGAATGGTAACCTGTGAGACTTTCCAAACGGACAAGCACCACACTTGTAGATCATATGTTGCTTGGATACATTAGGTATCCCAAGCACACATTGGTCCCTGCATATTTGCTCCAAGGTTCTTTCACCTACGTGCCATAATCTTTTATGCCAAATCTCAAGCTCTGAAAGTGTTTGATCTTTGTAATTGTAGAGTGCAATATCCTTTGTATCTTCTAGCTCAAAAGTGAAAAGTCTACCTGATTTTTCTCCTTTAGCTATTCTCTTGAACCCATGCTTGGGATCCTCCACAAATGCTCCATATTGGTTGAACCTGACCTGCAAACCTTTTTCCACAATCTGTCCAACACTTATCAAATTTTTGGTAATGGTTGGTACATATAGTACCCTACTCAACAAGTTTTGATTCCCATCAGAAGTCTTAACACTTCCAACTTTAACTACTGAGTGCTTGGTGTCATCACCTATTTGTACTTGATGCTTTTCTCTTGGTTCTTCAAGATCAGAGAGAAGAGCTACATTGCCTGCCACATGATTTGAGCAACCTAAGTCAATGTAGAAGAGATGGTCATCATTTGTACTTGGTTTTGAAGTCATGTTCATGATCAGAAGATAATCATCTTGTTCTTCTGTGTAGTTGTAATCCTTTCTGGACTTGTATCCTCCTTGGTAGTTGCCATTATAGTTGTTTTTGTAGTTGTTGTTGTACCCTTGATGATGGTTGAATCTGCCTCTTGATTGTGAGTATCCACCTCTTTGATATCCTCTACCTCTTTGATTCTTATAGTTCCTGAAACACTCATCTGTAGTATGATTTGATAAACCACAAATGTTGCATGGTGAGGAGTTATAAGGTCTCCCTCTACCTTGCTTACCTCCTTTGCCCCTTCCTCTTGATGATCTACCTCTCCCTGCATAGTTGGCTTGGGAGGTAGTGCCTTCATCCTCTCCTTTCTTGTTCTTGCCTTTCTCTTTAGACTTACTTTTATCAGTGTATAGGGCAGAAGAGCTATTACCTTTGGATGAGTCTCCATTCTTGTTGAGCTTGGCTTCATGAGTGAACAATTGCCCCATGAGAGTGGTAAGATCTCGAACTCGCATGTGCATGTATAGGTCCATGGCAGTGGTGAAGCTTTCCCATTTGTCATCAGCTTTAATCCCATTGATCACTTGCCTTACTATCTGCTCTTCTTCAATCTCTTCTCCTATGCTTGCTAACTGATCTGCTACATCTTTAATTTTAGTCACATACTCTGAAATAGCCTGCTTAGGTTGCTTCCTTAGTGTGGTGAATTTAATCCACAATTGGTTTTTTCTGGCCCTTGTGTTGGAAGAGAAATAGGATGACAAGGTTTCCCAAGTCTCTTGGGATGTCTTACAGTTTCTAATATATGGAAAAAGAAAATTAGAGATGGAGTTGAGTAAGTAAGACCTTGCTAATGCATCCTTGGCACACCATGTGTTGAGCTTTTCATGTTCTTCCTTTGTTGGTAGTCCTCTGGTTTTGAATGTGGGCAATTCCTCATCTCCTAAGATGTATCCATAAAGACTCCTTCCTTGTAGGTATGTCTTCATCCTTAGAGAACATGCATGATAGTTGTTCCTGTCCAATTTATCAATAAATGAAGGAAAACCATCTCCCATTTTACCTTCACTTTGCTCTGATACCACTATTGGGAAGATGGATGAATACTTCAGGAAGATAAGTAGGTGCTACCAAATCTTGCTTTGTACCAGCCCTTTGATACTTCAGAGTTGATAAGTAGACCTTCTTATCTTTCAAATAACACCATAAAATGGCCTATGTACTTCGGAAGTGATGTATGAAAAGATCGAGTCAAAATAGATTACTTTGAACTTCAAGTCTTCAAGAAAACCTTCTATTTTTGACAATACACCTGTTGTATCTTTTGCTCAGTATAACCAGCACAGTATGAATTGGAAAACTTCCTTTTAGGGGTATCTAACTAACTTAGCAAGATAACTATTTCACGTGGAATCACTTAAAAAGATTAACTATGCTCAGAGAAATTAATTTAGCAAGTAAACCTTTACCCCCAATTTTTTAGGACTGTTGTAGATTTCGACCACTGATCACCTCGATGGACTTTTCTCTGAAATGGCTGAATAGAAATCCTTCAAATTTTAACAGCATGAAGAATACTTTGAGCTGGTTCCAACAAGCTATAGGTATTTGAATTTGGTGGAGAAATGAGTGAGATATGAGCTGCACACGTTGACTGACTGATAGAGACTATGACAGAGAACTCAGAAATGAATAATGTAAATATATGTATTAATGAACACTTGTGTAAAAAATCATTGGCTTGGAAACCATAGCCAAATGATGTGGTAGGGTGTAGGCAACAGTGTAGGCCTTACACACATACAGAGATGAAGATGAAGATCTCGGAAAGTGACTTGCACCCGCGAATTTTTGAGTTGATCTTTTATAGAGGTTGAGTCCAAAGTTTGAATTTGAATTCAAACTTTGGCTCTCTATAATCATGTTCCTACATCCTAGGAGATATTCTCTCAAATTGATTAATGCTTTACAACTAATAAAGCCCACGACTCCCTTGGGTAGGTGGTTACACATATTCTCTCAAATCAATGAAGATTTAACTTTTACAAAGAGGTAAAGAGATAAGAATCCTCTAGCTATGGCTCACATGGAACCTTATTTCTTTGTAACCTTCAAGCCAAAAAGTGTAGCTTGTAAGTTGCACCAACAATTATAGCATCAACACTCCCAAGGATGAGCTTAATAAGAAGTGGACTTTTGAATGGATCTCTCAGCAATGAAAATATAGACTTACATGTCTTTCAGGTTATCATATTCTCATTCACAACTATCTATCCTAGTATTTAATCATACAACATGTTTGTTTTACTATAGTTATAGCTTTAAAGTTTGGTTTAGGTAATGAATTTTGTCAACGATTCAAGAAACCTAAATGTGAGACACTGGTAAAGAGATAAGAATCCTCTAGCTATGGCTCACATGGAACCTTATTTCTTTGTAACCTTCAAGCCAAAAAGTGTAGCTTGTAAGTTGCACCAACAATTATAGCATCAACACTCCCAAGGATGAGCTTAATAAGAAGTGGACTTTTGAATGGATCTCTCAGCAATGAAAATATAGACTTACATGTCTTTCAGGTTATCATATTCTCATTCACAACTATCTATCCTAGTATTTAATCATACAACATGTTTGTTTTACTATAGTTATAGCTTTAAAGTTTGGTTTAGGTAATGAATTTTGTCAACGATTCAAGAAACCTAAATGTGAGACACTTTTTTGTGAATGAGATGAGCCCAACAAATATTAGAGTGTATCTCCCAATGTGTAGGTTGGATTTAGATGTGTAGGTACTATTGGAAACCCCTCAGAATGAAATTTGAATGAAAGAAAGTAGATTGACGATCCAAGATACCTATCATGGTTGTGAACCATGTTTTAGACTCGTGAATGGTTTTAGATTCCTTGTGAATCCATAAGAGCCCTTAGATTGGCTAGATAATCCAAGGGTTTAGGTGGAAAGACAAAAGTCAAGGTGGCATTTAACATGGGCACTTTGATTGTCATTCTTATCAATGTCCAAGATTGTATTTGTCCTAAAAATTGTGCCATCAAATGTAGACTATTGGATCAAGGTCTGAATTGTATGTGTATGCTTGAAAGTATGCAAGATTGAGTGCCTAGATTATGCGCCATTCGATCTGGAGAAGATCTAATGGCTGAGATTAAAGGCCCCCAATCAAAAGGTGCCTTTTAATCTCCTCCATCTGATCAAAGCCAAATCTAATGGCTCATGGTAGCTCCGGTTTTTTTATCAACCCCAAATAAGGAATGCCCTTGGATTTCCCTTGATGTAAGGGTCAAAAAACGTGCAGAGGGAATCCCAAAATGTGCATGTGCTTCCTTCACTATGATTACATATTCAGACCTTCTCTCACCAGAGTTACATCCATTTAAATATGATCCATTGATCTCAAGCATCTAAAGGCCTCAAAAGTTTCCTTTTGAGAATTCAAAACAATGTTTTGAGAAATATTATTTTATTTGGGAAGACCACTAGTGGTTTCACAAGCTCCCTTAATCTCCTAGATTAAGCTTTTTAATCCAAATCCTTACAACGCCCATGGAGGGCTCATTTTTTCCCCTAATGTACCTTGTATCTAGGTCATTCCTATGAAGGGAGTTCTTGTAATTCCAATATCTTGTTTTGCAAATACAATCCCCGATTGTGGGACCCCTTGTATCTTACCTAATCGTGGTACCTATACCTTTCCAGTCTCAAGTTGTGGGACTTCTAGTGTTTCCTTGACATTAGGTAGTTCTAGTTTTTAATGAATGATGTGAATTTCAAAAGAAAGTTAAACAATAAATCTGTTTTCCTTCTCCTCAAGATCAAGATGATTACTTAAAAATGTATCAAGTTGGCTATTGATAGTCTTACTCATCATTTTTCTATGATGTTATTCCATGCCAAAGTTTCCTTCAATAAATGGAAAGGAAATCTCTCCTCTATATTTTCCAAATAGAACCATTATGTCTCAATCAATCTCAAACTTCCAATGCATTATATGTGGTTGTAAATGCCTATTTTTATGCAATTTTTTTTTTATCTATTCATTTGCATGAATCAAATTCATGTCTTTCTTTTTTAATACATTTCTCTTTTTTTCGTTCTTTTCTTTTTGTTTAAAGAAGTTAGGTCCATGGTGTACTGTCCCTTGTAGATAAGAAAATAGTGCAGAAAAACACCTAATGAATCCCTTTCATTACCTACATTCAATGGATCATGTCCAAGTTATCACTAAGACTTGAATGCTTAATCTTCACTCAAAAGGCAAAAGGTATTACCACTACATCATATGCTACCCAATTTAATACATCCTTTTGAATCTTCTTCTTAATATGAAGCTACTTGAAGTAACAATGAAAAAACTATAAGAGAGTTAAAGTGAGATAAAAAGGAGGCTAATTAGCCTTTGAGCCACTTCATGTAGGATTGAGATGCTTCTAAGCACTCATGTCTTCTCCAAGCAATCATTTCTTCTTATTATTTTGCCCAAGCAGTCATGTCCTCTCCATGGACCATTCTTTGGAGGACCCATCAAAGTTAACCATTCATCTCTCCTTCCAAATTTTGTAAAGGTCTTCACCTCTCAACCCCTTCAAGAGGGCTACCAAGCAACCAATCATATCACCTAGAAGTGCTTGTTTCCAACTAGTCAATTGATCCATTTTGAGGGTTCTTTGAACACCCTTCCAGACAGAAGTGCTCTTGGTGCATGTGAAAATGACATGTTTGATTTCCTCTTATTATTCCTCGAAAAATATCTCATTGGTAACACACTTTTTGCTCTTGTAAATGCAAAATGAGATAGAATCCCGCTTTATAATTTATCCCATCTTAGAGACACTAGACAAGAAACCTGCAACTATTATGGATCTAAATACATTTATGTTTCTCTCTCTCTCTCTCTCTCTCTCTCTCTCTCTCTCTCTCTCTCTCTCTCTCTCTCTCTCTCTCTCTCTCTCTCTCTCTCTCTCTCTTATATGTATATATATATATATACATATATAATTTTTACTTCTTTTTTTTACATATATACATACATACATACAAACATGCACACACACACACACACATATATATATATATATATATATATATATATATATATATATATATATATATATATATATATATATATATATATATATATATATATATATATATATATATATATATATTAGAAATAGGCATGAGCATCCTTTAGTGCCAAATACATGGAAAAATCATGCATAAAAGCATTGAAAAATCTTGTTTATGAATAGAATCATGTTCATGTGGTAGATTCTTTAAGCTAATTAGCATAGGCAACAAGGATAGCTCAATAGCATATATTTTGAAGATTTGAATAGAACGATCCATTTATTTTAGATTTCTCTCTATTACCATCTCCAATCGACCTCAGAACCCTGCATATGTTCAAGCTATTGGTTGAGGCTCTTCACTCAATGAAGCAGTGCATTTAGGAAGATGAAAAGAATGGAATCAATGGATCTGGTGGAATTGCAGACATGAGTGGAGAGTTTGTACTACAAATTTTCAAAAGAGTGAAGAAATGTATAGCCAGATTACACACTAGGAAAGTTCAAGGGAGGAAGGAGATACATGCATCAAAACTTAAGCATGAAATAAGATCGAATTCAGCCAAATGTTTTAGAAGAAGTTGTGGAAACTATGGAGTTTTTTTATTGAGCTTTGACGTCTAGCTCCACTTTAGCTTTAGATTCTCTCTCTCTCTCTCTCTCTCTCTCTATGGATGATTGTGGGTAAGATGTTTTGTATAACTATCCTGACATGTACCAATGTAAGCCATTGGAGAGCACCAAAGATATCCTACCCAATGGAAAAGACATTTTTCATTGCAAAAACTAAATTTAATGATGTGTATGGCCTTGCTAACCAAGGATTTAATCTAAATTTGTGAAACTAGGATGATAACCCTAAGAATAAGTGTTCTTCAAATTTTATGTAACTCAGAGAGGACACTAACTACAAGATTAAATGAAGTGAAGTATATGAGAAATTTATGCTTTTCCACCACATGTTGTACCAAAAGACACCCACAAATATAGAAATTACAATAGCATTTGCTAAAGTGTATATCACATAATTTTGCACAGTATCTATGGAAAATGGTACATGTACAGAATTAATTGCACAACGTTTTCTACTCAGTACGTGAACAACCTCAATATAAAATCGTACTTTGATCACCATATGCATAAGTGGAGGCTTCACCATCAATCCCACCAAGTAGTCTTGAGAGAGAAGGATGAATACACAAACCAATAGTTTGGTGAAAACAATACATGGGTTGCACATCACCCACGTGGAAGGCCATCCCATTGTCTTGTGAAATCTTGATAAGAATTTTGTTTCCAATATAGGCCCTATTAGAGGGATATATTCTCATGCAGATAGTAATCATGTAAGATTGTTGGCCATGAGATTGAGGACTTCTTTGGAAGACTCTCGAGACGAGCTAAATTTAGCTCAGCTATCTCTAGAGGAGGCAAGGATAAGGCAGCCCATTATTGCAAAGATGAGTCTTGTTGTCATCTCACTCTTAGAAATTAATTTGAGTGAAGCAAAGGATTTGTTATTAGGTTCCCAACAACAAGAGACTTTGAGGTTATAAGTGTTGGTGCAAGACAATCATCAATTGAAGATTTGGACAAAGATTTGAAGTCAAAGAATGAAGCAAAGATCAACATATGAGGCTTGAAGTTTAGTGCATGATCAGAAGATGAAGACTTGTATATACATGTATACTAATCTTGTAATTAGTTCGTAAAAACTTTGCACCTATGATGAATCGTGATGTAAAAATCTATATATGCTTGATATCGATGTACTAAGAGTATGAGGGATGATGAATAGAAGAAAGTTGTACCTCGATCTTTTGCTCAATGCTTCTTCTGTGTTTATCTCCTTGATGAATGCTTTTGTAAAAGTCTAATTCTATAGTTGAGTGAACTATGTACAAGGTTTGAGAGTTTAATTGTAATCAGACTAAGAGAATTTTAAGTCGGAACATTTACATGTGTAAATGTGAAGAAATGAAGACAGGAACAGGTGCAATCCTAGTGGTCAATGTTTTGATCAGATCTCCCTCCACAGTGTAAAGTTTTGAGCGGTTAAGCACTCGTTCTTTAAGTTGAGAGGTAAGATACTTGTGGCTAAAAGCATTAGCATAAACGGGGTCTACTTTGGGAGAACCATGCATTAGAAGTTCTAGGTGTTAAAGTTGACTATACAAAACAACAGTTTCAGACATAGGTACATTGTTTGGTGCAAATCTCAAGATCTACTCAATCCCCTGGAGACGGTTAACTTGGAGAAGGTGTGCAAGCTTTAGCAAACACCTTGTATAAAGTTTCATTGAAAACTTTACACATTTGATCAGTCAGTGAGTGAATTAAGTGCAACAGACTTTTTTGAATAATTAGTTTCTTATCAATTAGTTCAAAATTTGATAATTTGGCATTGGTCTTCCAAAATTGGTTGAGGTTTTGAGTTTTTCTTGATATAGATGTACTCTAACATCAAGAATAACTTGTTCTTTTGGATATTAACACTCTCCATCAGTGGTATCAGAGCAGGAGTCATCAGAATTGAAGAAAGGAGGACTGCAACTATTGGGGATATATAGAAATTAATCTTTGAAGATTCAAAAGGTGAAAGGTTGAAGTGAAAGCTAGAGAAGGAGGATTGAAGCTAGAGAAAGGTTGAAGATCAAAAGGAACTACATTTGAAGTAAAGGTACATTCATCATTCACAAAGCTTGAAGAATTTATTGCACATGTGAAGAAAGGATGGGAGATTCTCTTCAGACAGAGAAATTGGATAGAGAAAACTATCCTTCTTGGTCAATGAGGATGGAAGCTCATCTTATGAGCAAAGAGCTGATAGGATATATCACAGGTGACGAAGAAAAACCAAAATTCGGGGATCCTAGTGTTCCAACTAGGGAAGAGCTCTCAGATTTGAAGACATGGATGAAGAGGATGCTCAAGCAAGGAGCATTATCTACATGGGAATCAATGATTACTTGCTACCTCACATTAGAGGACTTGAAAGTGCAAGTGACATATGGAATGCTTTGGAAGAGCATTTTCAAAAAACTACAAAGTCAAAAAAGGCATCTTTATGGGAAAAATTCACCACATTCAAAAAGAAAGCTTCTCAATCTATTTCTGATTATGTAGCAAGGATGAAGGACATTGTAGATGCATTAAGAGCAGTTGATGAAGACATTGAAGACAAATTCTCACAGGTTTGAGTGGAGATGTGAAGTGGAAGCCATTCATTCTATCCAGTGAATTGTCACTAGACCATTTCACTCGTGATTTGAATCAATTGCTAGGACGTATGCTAACCTTTGAGTAGGAGGTGATGTTGATAAAAGTACAGTTCAAGCAATGTATTCAAAGGACAAGAAGAAGATTATCAAAGGCAAGCAACAATTGAATGAAGATTAAGGAACTACTAGCCAAGCTAACTTCTTAAGAGGAAGAGGAGGTGGCAAAGGAAGAGGAGGTTGCAAAGGAAGAGGAAAGGCATAAGCAATAAAGATGGTGCAAAGCTTGCTAGATTTGTGGTAAGACTGATCATTTAGCTCATGAATGTTTGCATAATAATCAGAATGGTGGAGGATACAATCAAAACTTTAATTCAAGAGGAAGAGGCAATAGAAATCATAGAGGTAATTTCAGAGGTAGAGGTAATAGAGGTTTCTTTGGAAGAAACGCAGGTAGAGGCTTTCAAAGTCAATCCTAGAATAATACCTACTACAACTATGCTTCAGATCAGAAAGAGGATTCAATCTTTATTATGAATGCAACTTGTGAAAGGCTAAGTGAAGATCAAAGAGTCTTCTACATTGACTGAAGGTGTAGCAATCACCTGAGTGGCAACATAGCTTTGATGACTGATTTGGAGAATAAGGTGAGTAATCATGTAGTTCAAACAAGCGGTAATACAAACCATAATGTGAAGTCCATTGGATCAGTAAAGGCCAAGGATGGAAGCACTCTTCTAAGTAAGGTTTTGTATGTTCCTACAACCCCAAAGAATCTGATAAGTGTAGGTAAAATTGTAGAGAAAGGATATGAAGTAAGGTTCACAAATGATGGATTTTTTGTGGAAGACCCTAGCAATGGGTATAAACAAATTGTTTCATGAAAGAAAAAAGGAAGGCTATTCACATTGAAGATTCAAGGAAATGTTGTTCATGCCTTGTTTACTTATGGAGCACATAAGATCTCTGAGTTAGATCTTTGGCATAAAAGGCTTGGACATTTCAATGAAAGAGGTATTAACGATATGATTAACAATGGTTCAGTGCTTGGATTACTTAATATTGCAGGTCAACACATGACCTATAGATGTGAAGCATGTCAATTAGGTAAGGCTCATAAGCAATCATATAATAAGCATGGTTTCATGTATGTGATTTATGTTGATGATGCTACCAAGTGGATCAACATATATGTGATCAAAGATAAATCAGAGGTGTTCAATACATTTAAACATTATCATGTGTATGCAGAAAGAGTTTCAGGACAAAAATTGAAGAGACTAAGGTCAGATGGAGGGGGAGAGTATTTTTCTAATGAATTCAGTGATTACTTGTGGAATGCAGGTATAAAAAGAGAAGTTACTTGCAGGTACTCTCCTCAACAAAATGGTGCAGTAGAAAGGAGAAATAGAACTCTTGTTGAGTTTGCAAGGTCAATGATGAAGGAGAAAAATTGCCCTAATTATGTGTGGGTTGAGGCTCTAAATACAGCTACATACTTGGTTAATAGGATACCATGTAAAGCTTTGTAGGGTATGACACCATATGAGGCATGGTGGGGTAAGAGACCTACCTTAGATCATTGCAAAGTATTTGGATGTTTGGCTTATGCATATGTGCCATCTCAGTTGAGGCATAAATTGGAACCTAAAGCTAAAAAGTATGTGTTCATTGGTTATGATGATAAGCAGATGGGTTATAGATTGTGGAGTCCATCCATAAAGCAATTCCTTGTGTCAAAAAATGTTACATTTGATGAGCAAGGTACTTGGTATGAAGGTACAATTAATATTAATGCAGGAGATGAAGAGACATTGAACCAAAAGAAAGTTAAATCAAAGGTTCAAATATTTGTTGAAGAAGAGAACAATGAAGTATTAGTTGAAGTTGAAGAAATGCCAAGGTTTGATCCAGAATGTGATGAGCCAGAAACTTCAAGAAGTGGAGAACTCAGAAGACCATCAAGGCACAAATGGCAACCTACAAGGTATAGCTATGATACTTCATTTTTTACCACTAAAGATTATGCTTATATGGTGAAAGCAGAGGAAGACCCTTCTACATATGAAGAGGCAAAAGGTAAGGAAAATTGGGAGAAAGCTATGCAGGAGGAGTATGATTCATTGATGGAGAATGAGACATGGGATTTGGTTCCTAAACCAAATATTTAGAAGATCATTGGATGCAATTGGGTCTATAAGACAAAGAGGTATGCAGAAGGAAGTGTGTCTAGATATAAAGCTAGACTTGTTGTGAAAGGGTATGCTCAGACATATGGTATAGGTTATGATGAGACTTATGGCCATGTGGCAAAGATAGATGACAACTATAAGGACTCTCATAGCTATTGATGCATGTAAAGGTTGGAAGATATGTCATTTAGATGTGAAGAATGCTTTTCTAAATGGTTACATGTCAGATGATGTTTTTATGGAGCAACCAGAAGGTTTCAAGGATAAAAAGTATCCTAAGTATGTATGTAAGCTCAAGAGAGCTTTGTATGGTTTGAAGCAAGCCCCAAGGGCATGGAATTATAGACTTGTGAAGTTCTTGAAAGATCTTGGTTTCCAAGTGTCTAAGGTAGATAATAGCTTTCTTGTTAAAGCAAGTGATGGTGGGTTCATTTACATGTGCATATATGTTGATGACATAATTCTTATAGGTACAGATGAGAAGGGCATACAAAGTCTTAAGAAGAAAATGGAGAAAGAGTTCAAGATGAGTGGCTTGGGAGATTTGTCATATTTCTTGGGCATGGAGATTTCATATACTCAACATGGAGTGTATGTGACTCAAGAAAGGTATTTGAAGAGCTTGCTAATGAAGTTTAAAATGGAAGATTGCATGGTAGCACCTAGTTCAATGGAGGTGAATCACAAATTGAGCAGATATGGAGGAGAAGAATTCAAGGAAATGAGGCTATATCAAAGTCTGATTGGTAGTTTAATCTATGCTACATTAATTAGACCTAATTTCTCATATGCAGTTGGAGTGTTGTCTCAATTCATGCATTGTCCAAGGAAAGAACATTGGATTGCAGGACAAAGGGTGTTAAGATACATTAAGGTTACACTCAAAGAAGGTTTGTATTATCGATTCACATCAGATACAAACATCAAGATATATAGTGATACAGATTGGGCAGGCAATCCTAATGATAGGAGGTCAATCTATGGGTATCTGTGTTATGTGGGAGATAAATTAATCTCTTGGTGTTCTAAGAAGCAATATATAGTTGCTTTGTCATCCACAGAAGCAGAATATAAAGGTATGTTTGAAGCTGCAAAGGAGGTTATATGGTTGAAGACTTTCATGAAGAGTTTTGACATCATTCAGAGTACATCCACTATTCATGGAGATAATATAAGGTCATTGTATCTAGCTGCTAATCCTGTGTTTCATGCCAGGACTAAACATATTGAGATCCAATATCATTTCTTGAGAGAGAATGTGATTGATAAACAAATTGAAGTCATACATACTTCAACAAAAGATCACACTGTAGACATGTTAACCAAAAGTTTGGATGGACCTAAGTTAGAGAGGTTCAAACACATGGGAGGTATAAAGAAAATGGAGAAAGTCATAATTGATGATTGAGGGGGAGCTGTTGGTGCAAGACAATCATCAATTGAGTATTTGGACAAAGATTTGAAGTCAAAGAATGAATCAAAGATCAACATATGAGGCTTGAAGTTTAGTGCATGATCAGAAGATGAAGACTTGTATATACATGTATACTAATCTTGTAATTAGTTCATAAAAACTTTGCATCTATGTTGAGTCATGATGTAAACATCTATATATACTTGATATATAGATGTTTACTACGAGTATGAGGGATGATGAGTGATAAGTTTTAAAAGTCATTAGGGACTTTAGAAAGAGAGAAGAACATGAAGTATCATTCAGATGTAAGATTTCTCTGAATAGAAGAAAGTTGCACCTCGATCTTTTGCTCAGTGCTCCTTCTGTATTTATCTTCTTGATGAATGCTTTTGTAGAAGTCTAATTCTATAGTTGATTGACCTCTGTACAAGTTTTGAGAGTTTAATTGTAATCAAGGGGAGAGAATTTTAAGTAGGAACATTTACATGTGTAAATGTGAAAAAACGAAGACAAGAACAGGTGCAATCTCGGTGGTCAATGTTTTGATCAGATCTCCCTCCATAGTGTCCATTTTTAAGCAAATACACTCATTCTTTAATTTGAGAGGTAATCTACTTATAGCTAAAATCATTTGAATAAACGGCATCTAATTTGGGAGAACCATGCATTAGAAGTTGCATGTGTCAAAGTGGACTATACAGAAGAACAGTTTCAGACATAGGTACATTGTTTGGTGCAAAACTCAAGATCTAATGAATCCTTTGGAGACATTTAACTTGGAGAAGGTGTGCAAATGTTACCAAACACCTTGTGTAAAGTTTCATTGAAAAAATTACACATTTAGTTGATGAACTTGGGCAAGATGGAGGTAAAAGCCTCAATCATGGGCACTTGGGAATTTTTTGATCGTAGATGAGTCGAAAATGGCTAAGAATTAAGATGCACATGGATTTGGGACCAACAAAGGGTTGGATAGGTCCAAAATAGGTCCATGTGCTAGAATTTGAGGCTAGTGGAGGTGCTCAAGTGTGGAAACAGGCCTATCAAGCTAGATAGAGGATCCACAACTGAGCATTGATGAATATGCCCAATCTAAAGGGGAAACTAATGTCACATAATCCTAGTACAAGGTGGATGAACCATACCTTGAGAGAGATCATTAGGAAGTAATCCTCAACCATGGATTTGGTGGTGAGTGGTTAGCTCGTCATACTCCTACCTAGAAGGTTGTGAGTTCAATTCCCAGCATTACTAACAACCATGTTTCATCCCACATGTAGAGGAAGATGGCTAGGCAACAACCCACAGGCCCAAGACCCAAGAAGTGGAATTTTTTTCACACATACAACCAAATGACTGGTGCCCACATGTGCGAGGAGGGAGTCGTAGCTCCTCCTTTCTTCTCATCTCCCCCTCCTCAAGGATGCCTCAAGGGGAGAGAGAGAGAGATAGATGGAGAGAGAGAGATCCTACTATTCGACGCTGAAAAATGCATGCATGCCTTAGTATATGGGATAATCCCCCTTGTCACAGAGCGATTCACACTAGAAGGTGTCCATGACTCCATACAAGGAGGTAAAAAATTAAGGTTTTGTTTGAGTTATTTCGAGAGTATTAATATAAAAAATTGAGTGAATTTCCAAGCTTGGGCATAAAGCAACCATGCAACATGTTATGTGGGATGTGGAGAATGAGATTCGCCAAGAACTAAGGAGAAGAACCTCTGTGGAATAAACTTTCAAGCTTGAAAATTAGCCTCTTCATCAAGTTTTCCATTCCACCTTCCCACTCTGACATGGTGATATTCCTCGAGCCATAGCTATGTGCTGCAAGATCCAATCGAAGTGATTCTTGTTTGGTTTTGAAGCTACAACTGCATTATCAAATGACACTTGATTTGAAGAAGTTTTAGTAGGACAAAATTTCTCTGCAATGCTTCGATAGGAACTTGGTGACTACTCTACGGCCTTGTTTTCAACCATTTGGCATCTAAATTTACTTTCGTCACTTGGATTGGTGTCATAGATTTGATGTACATTTGAATCAAGAGGACGGGGGGAAGCTTTGAAAGTTGATGGGTTTCTCATAGTTTTGGCCTTTTGGGCAATTATCACTTGTTTTTGGGATCATTTTCATTGGTTTGTGGTGCTAAGACCATCCTCACTAGACCAACCATACATTTTGAATTTTCATTTGGACCTATTGAGCAGTGGAAGTTAGAGCCTTAACATTTGGAAAAAGTCTTCTGAAAGCTTGGATTGTATCAAGAAAGTATTCTTGTGTCATTTCTCTCTTTCTTGCTTCTGAAATTTACTTCCATCTATTTAAAACACTCTAGTTACTTAATTCGAGAGTTAAACATGGAAGCTAAGGGTGAATAACCTTTAGAACACACTTCTTCATCAAAATCTAGAGGATTTAGACCATAGGATGTAAGAGGCTAAGAAAGAGCAAGAGATCAACCAAGAGGAAGACTATTCTTATACAGAGCTTCATGATGAGTTTGTGACTCATAAACAATTCAATGAACTCAAAGAAAAAACCCTCAAGATAAACATGGTCATTGCTAGCATGACCTCTCTTACAAAACAACTTAAGACTGGGATGGTCTCTTTAAAAACTCAGGTTACCTCTTTCCTAGCTAGGAAGGAAATAGAGATTCCTACTCTCCATACATCTGAGATGGATAGGAAACATATCCTCTTACCTAGCAAACATAAAGGAGGGATCTCTAGGGAGACTTCCCTCTTGAAAAACCTCAAACCAGCATCTTTTATGGGCAATGACCATGAGAGAAATAAAGATACAGTATACATTTTCTTGCAAAAGTGGAATGACTTGCATCAACTCAAGGGCAACCCACCTAAGTATTGTGTGCTAGAAGAAAGTGTCTCGCTTGACCCACATGCTTATAAGTGGTGGATACATCTCAAGGAGGCAATTTTCATCCCTATTGGCTAGATCAATTTGAAACTCTTTTCTTAAAACAATTTCTTCTTGAGAATGAGGAAGTGAGGGATTGGGACGAGTGGGATAGGATTACATAGAGGGGTAGACTATTCTCCATCTTCATATCCCACTAAAGAGAGATCATTTTGAAGCTTATGGGATTAGATGACTTTTAGAAGACGAGGGGGTTTGTAAGGGGCTTAGATAAGGCCACAAAGAGAGAAGTGAGAAGAAAAAAAAATTGAGGAGGCAATCAAGATGTGACCGGTAAGCATTATGTCCTTATTGGCATATTTGATTTCTAGGTATAGCAATTAAGATAATTAGAATCTTGATTGTGTTACCATAGTTCGTGGCATGAAAAATTAACAATTACCACTAATTCCTACTCTTTCATTGATTTTTTCTCATTTCTATTTTGGATCCTTTCAATCCATTTTTTTGTGTTGAAGGGTTGGCATTAATCAAAGTGCCCTCACTTGAGCATGTGAACCTTTGCACATGGAGGAATGCAATACTTTTGTTGGCTAAGAACATTCATCATCAAGGAAGGAAAAATTGCATGAGAAAAGCTTCAAACCTAGATGGATGGGCAAAATTCAAGTGAAGTTGAAGAGGCTATATGAAAGTATCCCTTTTGTCCACCCATCTAGGGAGATAACTCAACTTTGCTATAACCATTCATGTATTACAAAACTACTTGCAAAAGATAAAGGGTCCTTATTTTTTACCTCAATCGGCTACTATTGAAGGTAATTGAACCTTGGAATCGGGAATCCTCTGCCCTATATGCACAAGATTTTAGACATTACGATATTGATAACAATTTGTGTGTCCTCTCTCAAGAGGATAGCCATGATTTTCTAGATTGGTGTCTCAATGTTTCCCATGTCTTCATTTGGAGCACAAACATGCAAAGGAAAGTAGAAAAAAATATGTGCATTGTATGTACAAAGTAGATGAGTTCCATTGCACTAATTTTCTCTCAAAATAATTGCAAACGATACAATCACTTGTGAGGATAAGACCAGTTTTCCATAAAAAGGTTGATCTATTTTGTAGAAATTATGACACCTTTACTGAAAAATCACTTTAATTCTTGATGACTATGAATATAATGTGTACATCAATTGACAAGGAACCTGGCTTCTCCAACCAAATTTTCATCACCAAACTCAAAAGGAAAGGAAGAGATCTTGAATCCAAACCTTTATAGATTGGCTTTTTTTGTGCTTGCAATCATAGGATCAGATAGAGTATTGGATGTCTTGCAACTTCATTGTTGTCGACAATCTCTTCATAAATGAAGTAATTTTGGAATAGCGGGAACAAGAAAGAGGTGAAGCTACTCAGGCTATGCAAAGGGCTTTCCAAGAGACTTCCAAGAAGCACCAAGTGGAGGATGATGTAAAATTTTAGTGACGTGGGAAGATCAAACACTCTAGGAGGTACTAAAAGCAAGAGGCTTCAAGATCCTTGTTGACATATTTAGGTAGTGATGTGTGTGAACACACTAGGACCATCGGGGCACTTTTTTCCCTCTTTAGGAGGTTTTTTTTTCCTCGGCTTGTATATATGCCTATTTCCCTAATGGGCTACTTATCTTTGCATATTCTCTAGTAATACATTCAGTATTGTGTGTTGTGCTCCAAGCTTCTTCTTCTTCCTTGTGTTGTTTGTGTGCTTTTGCAGACGTCTAACTCCAACAATTGGTATAAGAGCAGGTCCTCGCTTCATCTAGGGTGCCGTTGACACTCCTCCGGTTGCAATCTCATAATCGCACAAATTTTGGTGAGCATACTCAGCGTGTTTTCGAGATCGCGATCTGAGCTCGTTTCGGCCTTCGAATGTACTATCACGACACTTGTGCAAGCTATTTTGTCTTTTTGTGCCAAAGGTATATACCAGTTTCTGTTCGTCAGTATAAGCATCTCAAAGTCTGTTACAAGTCTAGCGGAGTTCGTCTAGGCAGTTCTGTTGGTGTAATTTGCAAGCCCACACACTTGGCTTGGATTTGTTCTTGAAGACTCAACATGTGAGAAGAACCATAGGAACTTATGCATGTAATTTATTACCACTTTACCCATGTAAAAGTCTAAATGACTTGGAATCTTATGGATACACCTACTTGATAGATTCATGGAAAATTAGAACTTGTGATTGAGGGAATATCTCCTTACTTTTAGATGCTAGATTGAAGGGAGCCAAGAATTCAAATTTGAATTCAACTTCTTGCTTACTTCATATATAAGATGTATCTAGAAAAGTCGCGGTACAACAGTCCATTCTCCCGAGGCTAATTTCATCTATCCTTGAGTGTGTGAGCTCTACTCCATAGCCTACACCTCTGAGTACCATTTGGCAATGTCTATCATGCCAATGGCAATGTACATCAATGTGAATTAATACATATATTTACATCTATCACTTCTGTGTTCTCTGAGTGTACCACTTCAAGTCTGTCAACTTCAAAGAGGCATATCTCCGTGCCTACTTCACCAAATCAAGTGATTCAAAGCTTGGTAGATCCAGCTCAAAGCATACTACAAGCATACAAAGTTTGAAGCAACTTGGTTCAGCCAATGTCGAGAAATCGCGGTCGAAGTGCTCACTGGTATTTGTCTACATACTTCCTAAAAAGTCGGGAGTGTCCATAATTTTGCTAAAGTGATTTCTCCCTGTATAGTTTATCTTTTTATCTCATTCCACTTGCAAATGGTAGCTTACTAAGCTAATAGAATACCTCTAGAAGGAATTTTGCAGCATAACTCTGAGCAGGTGTCAATACCAAAATAGAAAGTTTTCTTGGATTTGTGAAGTATCAAGTAATCTATTTTGATTTGATCACTACACACATCATTTGCAAAGTACATATATGATCTCTTGGTATCATTTGATAGCTAAGGGTGTCTACTAATCATATCTGGAGTCATTGAGGGTTGGTGCAAAGAAGGATTAGCAGCACCTACTCAATCTTCTAAAGGATCCATCCATCTTTCCCAACAGTGGTATCAGAGCAAACAAGGTAACATGGGAGATGGTTTTCCTTCAATCATTGACAAATTGGACAGGAACAATTATCAAGCTTGGTCTCTGAGGATGAAGACCTATCTACAAGGAAGAAGTCTATTTGGATTCATCTCAGGAGATGAGGAATTGCCCTCATTCAAAGCAAGGGGTCTACCCACCAAGGAAGAACAAGAAAGGCTTAATACATGGTGTGCAAAAGATGCATTGGTAAGGTCTTATCTTCTTAACTCTATATCTGATTTCCTTTTACCTCACATCAGGAATTGTAAGACTTCCCAAGAAACTTGGGAAACCTTGTCATCATACTTTTCATCTAATACAAGGGCCAGGAAGAATCAATTGTGGATTGAATTCACAACCCTTAGGAAGCAACCAAAGCAATCAGTCTCAGAATTTGTGACCAAGATCAAGGATGTGGCAGACCAATTAGCAAGCATAGGAGAGGAGATTGAAGAGGAACAAATAGCAAGGCAAGTAACCAATGGACTAAAGGTAGATGATAAGTGGGAAAGTTTCACCACTGCAATGGATCTCTACATGGACATGCATACCCCAGATCTCACAACTCTGATGGGCCAACTATTCACACATGAAGCAAAGTTCACAAAGGTTGGAGATACATCTAAAGGTAACACTCCTTCTGCCCTATATACTGATAAAAAGGTTAAAGACAAAGGTAAAGGTAAAAAGCAAGAGGATGAAGGGTCTACCTCCCAAGCCAACTATGCAGGGAGAGGTAGATCTTCAAGAGGCAGGGGCAGATGAGGTAAGCAAGGTAGGGGGAGACCCTACAATTCATCACCATGCAATATTTGTGGATTGTCTAACCACACCACAGATGAGTGCTACAGAAACTACAAAAATCAGAGAGGAAGAGGCTATCAAAGAGGTGGATACTCTCAAGGCAGAGGAAGGTTCAACCAACACCAAGGCTACAATGGCTACAATAATTACAACAACAACCACAATGGTAACTACCAAGGAGGATTCAGAAATAGGAAAGACTACAACAACTACACAAGGGAGCAAGATGACTCCCTATTGATCATGAATATGACTTCCAAGTTAGGTATCAATGATGATCATCTATTTTATATTGATTCATTGTGTTCTAATCATGTAGCTGGCAATGTGGCACTACTCTCTGATCTTGAGGAACCCAAGGGCAAACATCAAGTACAAACAGGTGATGATAATAAGCATTCTGTAGTAAAGATTGGAAATGTAAAAACTTGTGATGGTAACCAGAACCTATTGAGCAGGGTACTTTATGTACCAACTATTACCAAAAACTTAATGAGTGTTGGTCACATTGTGGAGAAAGGTTTGCAGGTCAGATTCACTCAACATGGAGCATATGTGGAGGACCCAAGTCATGGATTCAAAAGGATAGCCAAGGGAGAAAAATCAGGTAGATTATTTACCTTTGAATTAGAAGACACAAAGAATATTGCTTTGTATAGCTACAAGGACCAGACACTTTCAGAACTTGAAATGTGGCACAAGAGACTAGGGCACATAGGTGAAAGGACCTTGAAGCAAATGTGCAGAGATCAATGTGTGCTTGGGATACCTAATGTATCCAAGCAACACATGATTTACAAGTGTGGTGCTTGTCAATTTGGTAAGTCTCACAGGTTACCTTATACAAGGAAAGGTTTTATGCATGAAGACTACCTAGACTTGGTACACACAGATGTTTGAGGACCTAGCAAGGATCCCTCCATTTCAGGATCAAGGTACTATGTGTCTTTCATTGATGATTATAGCAGATGGACTGTGTTATACTTTATGAAGCACAAGGATGAAGTGTTTAATTGTTTCAAAAGATATCTTGCACTAGTTGAAAATCAAACAGAAAGGAACTTGAAGAAGCTAAGGTTAGATGGAGGAGGTGAATACTTCTCCAATGAGTTTGAGGACTTCTTGCAGGAAAGAGGCATCAAAAGGGAGATAACTACAAGGTACTCACCTGAACAAAATGGGGTAGCTGAAAGAAGGAATAGACTTATAGTTGAAACAGCCAGGTCCATGCTTAATGAAAAGAAGTTGCCAAATTATCTTTGGGCAGAGAGTGTATCTACTGCCACCTATCTCATAAACAGGTTGCCATCAAAGTCACTTGATGGAATGACACCTCATGAAGCTTGGTATGGTAAGAGACCATCATTAGATCATTGCAAAATCTTTGGTTGTATAGCATATGTGCATATTCCCTCACAGGTAAGGGGAAAGCTAGACCCTAAAGCAGAAAAATGTATTTTCATTGGTTATGACTTAAATCAAAAAGGGTACAGATTCTACAACCCAACCAATAAAGGGTTCAAGGTAAGTAGAGATGTCATCTTTGATGAGAATGACTCATGGTATGAGAATGAATGCAGGAAGGTTAGTCTACCCTATGATTTGGAAGAGGAGTTTCCAAAACTCTCAAAGGAGGAACCAATCAAAAAGGAAGACTCAAGTTCAGAAGATGATGACACAATCAATCTTGAAAAATTCAAGGCATGGAAGTCCAAAGGCAAGTTAAAGATGAAGAAGCTTGAGGATATACCAGAATCTTCAACTCAAGCAATGAGGAGATCTCAAAGAGAAAGTAAGAAGCCTATCAGATATGGGTATGATACATCTCTTGTCACTAACCATTCAATTTATCTTGCAAAGGACTTGTTAAGTGAAGAACCAGGTTCATATGAAGAGGCAATCACCAAACCAGAATGGAAAGGAGTCATGGATGAAGAAATAGAAGCTCTCAAGGAGAGTGACACATGGGAATTGGTACCCAAGAAGGACTCTATGAAGGTGATAGGATCCAGATGGATCTACAAATTAAAGAAGAACTCTGATGGTACAATCAACAGGTACAAAGCTAGGTTGGTAGCCAAGGGTTTTGCACAAACCCAAGGCATTGATTATGAGGAGACATTTTCTCCTGTGGCTAAGATGCCAACAATCAGAGTATTGGTGAGTGTAGCTGCATCAAAAAATTGGAACATGTACCAATTAGATGTCAAGAATGCTTTCTTGAATGGATGGATATCTGAAGAAGTCTACATGTCACAACCACCTGGCTATGAAGATTCCAAGAAGGTAAATTATGTTTGTAAATTGAAGAAGGATTTATATGGATTGAAGCAGGCACCTAGAGCATGGAATTATAGACTGACAACATACCTCCAAGACCAAGGGTTTACTATGAGCAAGGCAGATACATCATTGTTTATTAAAAGGAGCAATTCAGAGGTAATCTATCTCTGTGTTTATGTTGATGACATCATCATTACAGGTAATGATGTCCAAGGAATCAGAAGTATAAAAAACCAGATGATGAAGGAGTTCAAGATCAATGATCTTGGATTATTGAAATACTTTCTAGGACTTGAATTGGTTTATACTAATTCAGGTATATATATCACTCAGAAGAAGTATGTGCAAGACATGTTAAAGAAATTTTGCTTGCAGGATGCTAAAGTCTCTAGTACCCCAATGGAAGTCAACCTAAAGCTAAGTGCTCATGAAGGGAATGAAGTCCAAGACATTACAGGATATCAAAGTATGGTAGGTAGTTTGAATTATGCTACCTTGACTAGAATTGACATAGCATATGGAGTTAGTGTGCTAAGTCAATTCATGCACAAACCAAGGGTACCTCACCTTGAGGCTGCAAAGAAGATCTTGAAGTATCTAAAGGGAACTCAGAATCATGGTTTGTACTTTTCTTATACATCAGATATTGAAATTAAAGTGTATTCAGATGCAGATTGGGCAGGATGCAAGGATGATAGGAGGAGCACATAAGGATACTTATCTTTTGCAGGTGATAAACCTATTTCTTGGTCAGCCAAGAAACAACCCACAGTGGCATTGTCATCCACTAAAGCAGAGTATAGAGGGCTAGCCAATGCCACTCAAGAAGCTATTTGGTTAAAGCTTTTGTATACAGAGCTAGGCCTATACACTAGGCCCCCAATTATCTTTGGAGACAACACAAGTTCTCTTCACCTTGCAGCTAATCCAATATATCATGCTAGGACAAAACACATAGAAGTTCATTACCACTATGTGAGAGAGAAGTTGCTTAGCAAGGACATTCAGTTGACCTATGTGTCTACTAATATGCAATGTGCAGATTTACTCACTAAAGCTTTGGATGGAAACAAATTATGCAGATTCAAATCCATGATTGGATTGCAGGATGTGATTGAAGATTGAAGATGAAGACTTAAGCCAAAGTGTTTGGCTTGAGGGGGAGCTGTTGGTGTAATTTGCAAGCCCACACACTTGGCTTGGATTTGTTCTTGAAGACTCAACATGTGAGAAGAACCATAGGAACTTATGCTTGTAATTAATTACCACTTTACCCATGTAAAAGTCTAAATGACTTGAAATCTTATGGATACACCTACTTGATAGATTCGTGGAAAATTAGAACTTGTGATTGAGGGAATATCTCCTTACTTTTAGATGCTAGATTGAAGGGAGCCAAGAATTCAAATTTGAATTCAACTTCTTGCTTACTTCATATATAAGATGTATCTAGAAAAGTCGCGGTACAACAGTCCATTCTCCCGAGGCTAATTTCATCTATCCTTGAGTGTGTGAGCTCTACTCCATAGCCTACACCTCTGAGTACCATTTGGCAATGTCTATCATGCCCATGGCAATGTACATCAATGTGAATTAATACATATATTTACATCTATCACTTCTCTGTTCTCTGAGTGTACCACTTCAAGTCTGTCAACTTCAAAGAGGCATATCTCAGTGCCTACTCAACCAAATCAAGTGATTCAAAGCTTGCTAGATCCCGCTCAAAGCATACTACAAGCATACAAAGTTTGAAGCAACTTGGTTCAGCCAATTTCGAGAAATTGCGGTCGAAGTGCCACTGGTATTTGTCTGCATACTTCCTAAAAAGTCGGGAGTGTCCATAATTTTGCTAAAGTGATTTCTCCCTGTATAGTTTATCATTTTATCTCATTCCACTTGTAAATGGTAGCTTACTAAGCTAATAGAATACCTCTAGAAGGAATTTTGCCAATTGTAAGTGTACTGGTCATAGTGAGCATAACTCTGAGCAGGTGTCAATACCAAAATAGCAAGTTTTCTTGGATTTGTGAAGTATCAAGTAATCTGTTTTGATTTGATCACTACACACATAATTTGCAAAGTACATATAATATCTCTTGGTATCATTTGATAGCTAAGGGTGTCTACTAATCATATCTGGAGTCACTGAGGGCTGGTGCAAAGCAGGATTAGCAGCACCTACTCAATCTTCTGAAGGATCCATCCATCTTTCCCAACAAGTTCTGTTCAACTATTTGAGATACAGTCAATTTTCTGCATCAAGGTATTTTAGCCACCAGCCATGGCTAAAAGCAGTGATGTATTCGGTATGTGGTTGTTGAGGATAAGTTGGATGGTACCAACTACCCGTTATGGTCTTATATGATGCGACATGTGTTGGTTGCAAAAGGACTGTGGAACATTGTGCAGGGTGTCGAAAACATCTTATCACACCTACAACTATTACAACTGCAGGTACTGAAGCTGATGTAGAAGGTGTCGAAGATGATGATATTCTGCATGTTCTTGTTCGTGCTGCGATTTTTGTTGCACCTACTAAAGAGCAGATTCGCTATGGTAGAGATGCCCAGGCACATCCATTGATAGCTTTGTCTGTCAAATGTGCCATTATTCCTCACATTCACTCTTGCAGAATAGCTAAGGATGCCTGGGATACACTTACCACATTGTACCAAGCTAGGAATGAGGCTCGTGTTGCTTACCTCCAAAAACAGTTGGAGAGTGAGCACATGAATGAAGGTGATTCTATGGACAGTTTCCTAATGAAGATCAAAGACTTGAAGGAACAGTTGATTTCTGCTAATGAGGTTATACGAAATAGCTAAGTTGTGCAGACCGTTTTGAATGGTCTTCCTGATTCATATCAGAGTTTTGCTTCTACTCTTCGGTTGATGATGAAAGGCAGTCCAAATGCCTTATCATTTGAGGAGTTAGTCTCTGTTCTGTTCCAGGAAGATCAGTCCAGGCAGAACAGGTCCATTATGCGAGTTGCAGATCAAGCTTTCCTGGCTAGTCAGAAGGGCAAAGGAAAATGGAGCTCTTCAATTAGTAAGCAGAAATCTGCTAATTTTGCATATTCGAAGAAGGAAGATAAAGACGAGAAGAAATCAGAAAAGCAAAAATTTTTTTGTAAGTACTGTAAAGGGAATGATCATATGATAAAGACCTGTCCAAAATTGGCTGCAAAAGAGACAAAGAAGAAAGAGGTTGGAATGGTTGTTGCACAAGCCTCTACACCAAAAATGGAGTATGCTAATCTTGTGCAGGAAGAAGAATGGGCATTTACTACTGTTTGCAATTTTAACCCATCTTCTCATGATCAGTGCATGTCTGTAGTAGACTCAGATGTTTGGTACTTTGATAGTGGGGTGACCAAACATATTACCTCGCAGCGCGCTTTCTTCTCTTCACTCGAGCCTGCCCCTATAGGGAATATTGTTACATGCGCCAACAACTCCTCTTATCCTATTATGGGAGTTGGTAAGATCATTTTGACTACTGCTGATGGTAGTTCTTTCACTTTGTCAGATGCTTTATTTGTGATAGGGATCAAGAAGAACCTGTTATCAGTTTTTGCATTAGCCGAGATTGGCTTGGTTGTGAAATTTATTGATGACAGGTGTACAGTTCATGATCTCTCAAATGGCGATGTGATTATTGCTTCTCGCATTTTATGTCGTGGGTTGTATAAGCTCATAGACTATGAAAGATCTGTAAATGATTTGGCATGTGCAGTAAATGATTCTCAGGCTATGTCAGATGCAACGCTTTGGCATACATGCGTTGGTCATCTGAATTTTGCTAGTTTGCTACGCTTGTAGAAATCTGAAATGGTGTCCTCTTTGCGCAAACTTGAGGCACCTGGAAAACATGTTTGTGAAAGCCGTATTTTGCACAAAATGCAGCATTCATCCTTTCCAAAAGATGGTTCAGTTCGGGCTACTCAAAAATTGTAGCTTGTACATAGTGATGTCTATGGTCCTATGGAGACACCTTCTTTTGGGAATTATCTTTACTTTGTGACTTTCATCAATGATTTTTCCAGGCATGCATGGGTATATCCATTGGAGGAAAAGTCCAAAGTTTTCATGTGCTTCAAACAATTTTTGGTTTTGGCTAAAAATCTCTCAGCATGTAAAATGGGCACCCTCCATTTTGATCGAGGGTGGGGAAATATATGTCTTCTGATTTTAATACAGTTCTGGTTGAACGTGGAATAAAACACCAGTGTAGAGTGCCATATATACCTCAATAGAATGGAGTTGCTGAACGAAAGAACAGGTCACTCATGGAGATGGCTAGGTGTATGGTCAAGAGTCAGGCTTTACCACATAGTTTATGGCTTGAGGATGTCATGTGTGCAGCATATGTACTAAACAGGTGTCCCACTAAAGCGATGTAGTCTATCACTCCATATGAGGCTTGGCATGATCGTAAGCCATCTGTTGCTCATCTGCGTGTTTTTTATTGTTTGGCATATGCATTAGTGCTTGAACAACATCGTAGAAAATTGGATGATAAAGCAGTAAAATGTATTTTTGTTGGGTACAGTTCTAAAAGTAAAGGCTATCTTCCGTATCATTCACATACTAAACGCATTCTGGTTAGCCGTGATGTTGTTTTTGTGGAAGATGCTATTCAGCCATTGCTTTCATGTACTAAGGAGACAGCTGTTAGCTCCAAAGACATGTATGATACTTTGTTGCCTCTTTTTAGAGATGGACAGTCTAGTGTTGGTCCTAATGAGGCAACTTCTCAGCCTTTGCAAGTTTCATGTGATGATGCAAATAATTCCATTTCTCATGCAGATGTACATGATGCACTTATTGATGAGAGAGCTGATATTGTGCAAGCAAGAACTATGCCAAAATGGCTAGTGCAGACCTTGCATGACAGCAAATTAGATGCACCTTAGGTCATACCGTACTCGATCAGGCTCTCATAGTGCCTCTTTTGCATCAGATTGCTATGTTATGGCTGCATCTAGTCTTTGTGATAAGAATGAGCCTGTTTCGTTTGATGAAGCACAAAATTCAAAAAATTGGATGGCTGCTATGCAATCTGAATATGATGCAATAATGAAGAATGGTACTTGGTCTTTATGTGATTTTCCTCCTGGCAAGAAGGCCATTGGCACTAAGTGGGTATACAAGCTGAAGTGTAAACCTCATGGTACAGTTGACAGGTATAAGGCTAGGCTTGTTGCAAAGGGTTATGTGTAGGAAAGAGGCATTGATTTTGATGAGACCTTTGCACCTACATGATGTATGACTACTGTTCGTAGCATTTGTGCACTTGCAGCCCATCATGGTTGGAATGTACATCAGTTGGACATTAAAATTGCATTTTTGAATGGTGACTTGCATGAAGAAGGGTATGTTTTTCAGCCCTGTGGCTTTGTGCAGAAAGGGCATGAAAACTAGGTGTGCAGGTTAAAGAAGGCATTATATGGTTTAAAGCAAGCACCACGTGCTTGGTATGAGAAGATACATGCCTATCCAATTGCACATGGTTTTGAGAACAGTCCAATTGAAAGCACCTTATATGTTAAGTGTGCTAATGATGTGCTTATGATCATTGTTGTCTATGTTGACGACATGTTGCTCACTAGTCCTATTGAGAAGCATATTGCTGATTTTAAGGCTGATTTGCATGCCTCATTTGAGATGTCTGATTTGGGGCATTTGCATCACTATTTGGGCATTCAATTTATACAAGTTGATGTTGGAATGGCTTTGTGTCAAAAAAAATATATTGACACATTAGTGCAGCATTTTGGCCTTGAAGACTGTAAGCCTATTGCCATTCCTATGGAGACAGGTTTATGATTGAGTCTTCATGATGCTGGAGATGCATTTGATGATGTTCTCTATTAGTAGGTTGTTGGATGCTTGATTTACTTATGCATTACTCGGCCAGATATTCAGTTTGTTGTCTCACAGATGAGCGAGTTTATGCATTGCCCAGGAGTCAAGCATTAGCAGGCAGTTAAGCACATCTTTCACTATTTGAGTGGTACTCGGCTACTTGGATTGTTTTATCCCAAGGGGGGATAACTACCGCCAGATTTGCATGCTTTTTCTGACTCGGATTGGGCTTCTTGCTATGACACTCATGTGTCCACTAGTGGCTTTTGCTTCATGCTTGGTAGCTCATGTATATCTTGGTTGAGCAAGAAGCAGCCTACTGTTGCCACTTCCAGTTGTGAGGCTGAGTATAGGGCAACTTTCACAGCGACTGTTGAGTGTGTGTGGCTCAGATGCCTTATGGCTGATTTGGGTGTTGGTCAAACTTCTGCCACCACCATCTTCACTGACAGTCAGAGCACATTGGTAGTTGCGAGGAACCCTGTGTTCCATGCGCACACTAAACACATTGAGGTGCATTATCACTATGTCAGGGAGAGGTTCTTTGTTGGGGAGATCAGCTTGGCATATGTGCCCACGCAGGAGAACATTGCACACCTTTCCATGAAGGCTCTGCCTAGGGAGAAGTTTGAAGCTTTCCGCAAAGCTTTGGGCTTACTTCCTTTTGTGGCATGATTTCCACATAGCTTGGCACTTCCTTATACATGAGTGCCAGCTCCTTGTTCACCGCATCACTCCTAGGGGGGATTTGTTGATATATTTAGGTAGTGATGTGTGTGAACACACTAGGACCGTCGGGGCACTTTTTTCCCTCCTTAGGAGGTTTTTTTCCCTCAGCTTGTATATACGGCTATTGCCCTAATAGGCCACTTATCTTTGTACATTCTCTAGTAATACATTCAGTATTGTGTGTTGTGCTCCAAGCTTCTTCTTCTTCCTTGTGTTGTTTGTGTGCTTCCGCAGATGTCTAACTCCAACAATCCTTAGTACATTGATACAAGAACCATGTTGATAAAAGGCATTTATGACATGTAATCAAAGAGAGTCTCTTTTGACTAAGTAACTCTCGATGCAATATAATGTTATAATTTTATTGTTGCATATTATTATTTTCTCATTTCTTATTTCAAGTACATTCATGGAAGTAAAGGGGAATATGTCAAGGCCAAACCAAATATCTAGATGTATACCAAGATAAATGATTTTTTTCTCTTAGAGTGATGCTCTATATAGTAGGAATTATGCATTATCTTCATGAGATAAGAAAGCTGCAAGAGAGACCTCATAGTTCAAGCATTCAATACTAAGGGCGTAGTCTATATATGCAGGTATTTTGGACTTCCTTTCTATTAGTAGATTTTCTATGTGACCATAGCCAACATTTTTGGAATTTGCACATTAATATTGTGATGTCTTAGTAAAAGAACCAAGATCAACATATTCTATTTTCATGTGAAGCATCCAAGCTAATTTTGGATGGTTTGTTCCTACATTCTATGCTTTACATTTCTGCTAATGTTTGAGATATGATGGTTGCACCTATTCCTCTGATAAGTGATAGTTTTGATTCTAGATTTCTAGTGTTGTGCACCTCAACGTGCACATTGAGTGTCAGTGGAGGTGTCGATTGTATATCATGCAAGGTTGCATTTCATAGTATTTTTCTCCCTATACTTGTGAGGGATACTGCGAATAAACCTTTGGAACATGTATGAAATCACATTCCTTAATTATGTGACTTCAATAGTGTTTCGTAATGATATCAAAGAAGCGAGTCAAAATGATTACGAATACTACTTCTTACTCCATAAGAGGGCTTAAATTTCATAGGCATGACCAACTATATGAAGTTAAAAAAACACCCACTTTTTATAGATGAAATGCCATCAAATTTGGGCCTTTGTCAATAACTAAGCCCATCCACTTTGTCGAATTAAACTCAGTTTTTGATATATGGAACCATAAGACAATGGGATAGACATCCAAGGGAATATCATTAATTATATATGATTTATGAACGAATCCACAAAATGTTTTCCTCTTTGTATTTGTTGCGTTCCTTTTATAATCACTTTGACAAGACCTAAAAGTGTATGGCTCTTAGGGTTTAAGACTCTTTGTTGTTGGTATAGCTATCTTGGAAATCAAGCAAAATAGAAAAGAAAATTTGGATTTTCTAAGATTAGAAAAGAAGGGAAAAGAAGATCCTCTAAAAAAAGAATGGAAAAATTAGAAAATTCTACATATCTAGAAAATGAACTTCAAGGAAACCTATAAATACATGCTAAACCTTCATTAGGTTTCTCCATGAATTTCTTTTCAGGTACATTTTATTCCTTTTCTTCTTCGTTACCTTGAGAGAGAGAGAGAAAAAGATTCTACCATCTCTCTATTCTCCTCTTTCATGCTCTAAAAAGAAATTTGTTACTACTTTGACAAACATAGGGCAGAAAGAGAGAGAGAGAGAGAGAATCATTAGTTGTTGCTTAGGAATTATACAGATTATTGATACTCTTTTTGAGTTCATGGTTGCTTTATTAATTATAACTAGTGATCGACCATACATGTTATGAATACTTTAATATCTTTGGATTCTTTATCTAGTAAGAATCCATCTTTCTGAGCTAACATGTTTCAACCCTTCATGTGTGACAAGAGTGGAATCTATTATTGTGTGTGTATGTGTGTGTGAAAGAGAGAGAGAGAGAGAGGTGTGGTGATGGCCTATTTAAGGAGCTACTATTGTGCTTTGATAGAGGGAATTGGGAAAGAGAGAGAGAGAGAGAGCAAGAGAAAGAGAAAGAGAGAGAGAGAGAGAGAAAGAGAAAACTGAAGGGGACCGACAAAGAGAGAATGAGACATAGAGAAAGAGAGAGAGAGAGAGAGAGAGAGAGAGAGAGAGAGAGAAAGAGAGGTAGTGATGGCCCAATAAAGGAGCTACTACTACGCTTTGATAGAGGGAATTGGGAAAGAAAGAGTGAGAGAGAGAGAGATCAAGAGAAAGGGAAAGAAAGAGAGAGAGAAAGAGAAAACTGAAGGGGACCAACAAAGAGAGAATGAGACATAGAGAAAGAGAGGCAGATAGAGAGAGAGAGAGAAGAGAGAAGTTGGATCACTCTAGATGCAATCTGATGCAAAAAAGAGGATCTCAGAAATTGATGTTCTGCATATCAGAGCACATAGAAATGGAGATGCTCGATTGTCTGCACATGGAGCAAGAATAAAATTGGGCACTCAACTAAGATATGGCGAAGAAAGAGAGAAAGAGAGAGAGAGAGAGAGAGAGAGAGAGAAAGGTAAATAAAGAGAGAGAGAGAGAGAAGGAAAATCGAAGGGGATTGATAGAGAGAGAGAATGAGAGAGAGAATGAGAGAGAGAAAGAGGGAAAGATAGAAGAAAAGAGAATTTAGATCATTATAGAGGTAGTGAAAAAGAGAGAGAGGATCTTTAGGAGATCTCAATAAAATTAGCACTGGGAACTGATGAGGATGCAAAAAAGACAATCTCTGAAATTGATGTTGTGTATATCATAGCACAAAGAAATGGAGATGCTCAATTTTTTGCATATGAAGCAAGAATAAAATTGGTTGTTGAAATCCAGCGGGCATGGTTTAGCGGATGTGCCTTGTACTCCTAGGCAGATGGCCAGGGTTCAAGTCCCACCTAGGGTTGGATGCTTTAAAGTTCCCCAAGATGGGTGCCTCTACCTTACGAGGTGAGGTGTGTGTGTCTTTCCAATTCATTGTACTCTCAAAAAAAAATTGGTTGTTGAACTAAGATATGGCAATGAGAAAGAGAGAGAGAGAGAGAGAGAGATGAATGTTGTTGCTTTGATTGGTCACGCTATAGAAGACACATGCATATCTGGACAGAGAGACAGAGAGAGAGAGAGAGAATGGATGCTTCTCTGATCAGTCACACAATAAAAGATGCATGCAGAGCTAGAGAGAAAGAGAGAGAGAGAGAGAGAGAGAGAGAGAGAAATGAGGGATAATACTCTGATCGGTCATCGTACAAAAGATATGCATGCAGAGCTAGAGAGAGGGAGAGAGAGAGAGAGAGAGAGATAATGTTTGTTGCTCTGATCAATCATGCTACAAAAGATGCACGCAAAGTTGGAGAGAGAGAGAGAGAGAGAAATGAAGTTTGCTGCTCTGATCAATCCTGCTACAAAAGATGCATGGATATATATATATATATATATATATATATATATATATATATATATATATATATATATATATATATATATATATATATATATATATATATATATATATATATAGAGAGAGAGAGAGAGAGAGAGAGAGAGAGAGAGAGAGAGAGAGAAAGAGAGAGAAATGAAGTTTGTTGCTCTAATCGATCATGCTACAAAAGATGCATGTAAAGCTAGAGAGAGAGAGAGAGAGAGAAATGAAGGCTTGATCATGCTAGAGAAGAGAACGGAGAGAGAGAGAGGGATACATGGTGGTCATGGAAATAGAGGCAAAAAGAGGGGCGGTTGAAGAGAGGAAGTAATGCAGCATCAGAGAGAGAGAGAGAGAACAAAAGAAAAAGGTTAATTTAATTTGTTTTTATGTTTTGATTTAATGATTTACTATTTTCTTTTTTAGAAATAAAAAATATATTATTTAATACTTTGAAAATTCAATTATTAGGAATTATAATAAAATTTAATTAACTAAAAGGAAAATAGATAAATAATAAAGAGAAACAAAACATTAGGGATTAGTTAAAACAAATGAAATTAGAAAAAAAGATATAAGTAAAATAAAAAGAAATAAGGAGTAAGTAAATAGAAAATAGGGATAAATAAAAAGAGAAATAAGATCTACTCAAACTAGAAAGTAAAATCAAAATTGAGGCATAGTTTTTTTGCAAGAGTGTGTTTTTTCAATGTACTATATTTTTTTCCATTGATTTTCTCCAAAATCCCAAGAAAATAAAGTGAAGTGAACAAGATCTCTTTTTGGCCTTGTAGTAGAAAAGATAGAGAGAAGCAATTGACTCCTATCCGTAGTGTAGCAGTGTATCCGATTGCTAGAGTTGTATCTTCCATCGTCACTTGGTGACATTCATTCTGTATATTGATTTCCTGATTGATCCTTTCATGATAAGCCATGATGTATTAGTTCTTTGAAAACATTTGATCTAGTTGAAGTATTTCAATGGCGATGCACCACAGTACACTCTCCTTCTCGAAAGCTCCACGATGATATCCTCATAGTAGAAAAGCGAGCTCTAAGCACCGCACACAGTGGTCCGCATAGAGCCTACAGAATATGCAAAAAAACACAGTACACAAGGAGCATGAACACAGACTAAGTGTTACAAATGCAGTTGAACTTCCAATCTGTGGCTGACTAGGCCACTATATGTTTTATTAAAGAACATATACAAAAGTGTACGGTGGCCATTTGGCCTTTCACATGGACACTAATGGTAATAATCTCCCATTAAAGGCCAATATGTCCAAAGTAACTATGGGACAAAAAATGAAGAATGATAAAGAATATCTGAGTGTAAGTATACAAACTATACCTCCCACTTGATGGGCATGTTACACAGTATACAACTGACTATGTAAGATCATGAATCAAGTAACCCCCATCAAGTGACAACATTGTCAAAAGATATCTTGTGGTAGAGCTTTAGTCAAAGCATCTACAACATTATCTCGAGTGTGAACCTTCTCAATAATAATGCACCAGTGGCTAAGCAATCTCTAATGAAGAGATACCTCACCTCAATGTGCTTGGTCTTTGCATGATAGAATGGATTCTTACCCAAAGTGAAAGCAATTTGACTATCATTGAATAAACAAGGTACATGCTGAGGTAAACCCATATCACAAGCAAGATGAGAAAGCCACAATGCTTCCTTATATGCCTCACTTGCTGCAACATACTCTGCTTATGTGCTGGAAACACCTATACATTCTTGAAGATGAGATCTCCAAGAGATAGCACCTCCAACAAAATGAAAAATGTACCCTGATGTAGACTTATGATTGTCTACACAACTTGCATAGTCAGAATCTGTGTAATCAATAATGGATGCTTTCCCTCTACCTAAGCATAGACACTTGTCTTTAGTGCCACTCATATATCTCAAAATCATCTTGATCGCTTCCCAATATTTCTTGCCAAGATTAGACATATATTTGCTCACATTTCCCAATGCAAATGCAATGTCTGGTCTCATAGCTACCATAGCATACACGAGACAACCAATAGTAGACTGATAGGGAATTTTTATCATGAATTCCTTTTCCTCGTCTAATTTGGGTCAATTATCCTTGCTAAATTTTACATATGTGGGTAAAGGTGTACCTAATGCCTTTTCACCCTCCATATTGGACCTATGAAGTACTTTGAAAAGGTACTCACTTTGAGACAAGTATATGCATCTTTTACTCCTATCACGAGTAATGTGCGTGCCAAGAATATGTTAGGCATCCCCCAAAACCTTCACATCAAATGTCTGACTCAAATTCTTTTTGAGAATTGACAAGTCATAAGAGGAATTCCCAACAATCAACATATCATCGACATAAAGTATCAAGCATATCAAGCTGCCATCTAAGCATCTCTTTTCATAGAGAAAATGATCCTCATTACTTCGAGAATATCCTTGAGACTTCATAAAAGCATTAAAATTTTGCTACCATTGTCTAAGGGACTGTTTAAGTCCATACATGCTCTATCCTTGCGAAGAACTACAAAATAGACTTTCCTTGCCAAGAACTACATAACCCTCTAGTTGTTCTATATAGATCTCATCTATGAGATCCCCATGGAAGAAAGCAGTTTTCACATCCATTTGGGCTAGCTCTAAGTCCTCCATTGCAACAAATCCAAGCAACATGCACAGAGTAGTCATCTTGACCAATCGAGAGAAGATTTCCTAGAAATCAACACCATGTTGTTGCTTAAAACCCATTGCAACAAGTTATGCTTTATACTTTGGAGAAGCACTATCTGATGTGCATTTCAACTTATTTACCCATTTACATGGTAAAGATTTCCTGCCCTTTGGCAAAGGTACTAAATCCCAAGTACCATTCTTGTGAATAGAATCCAACTCACTCTTCATGGCACGCTCCCACTTGTCGCAAGAAGGCTCACTAGCATCTATTAGCATAACAAAAGATAAACCTGGAACATATCTATCAAGTGGATGTGAGAGTGTCTCAATGGTTGCTAAATAGGAACATTTGCAAATTGATCTTATTGAACATTCTCTTGAACATCCCTATGTGCATCATTTTTATGCATGCTAACTGGAGGACTAGTATCCTCAAACACCAGTCTTCTCACTTCAACCTCCTTAATGGGTTATTTATGCATCTTACACTCATTGAAAATGACATCACTACTTCTGATCACTGACCATGTTTCAAGATCCCATAAGCGATATCCAAATTTTCCTTCTCGACAATGTCAAGAAAAATGCATTTCTTTGACTTGTGGTCCAATGTTTGCCTAAGATTCTTGAGTATATGAACAATGCTTCACACACAAAAACTCGAAGATGATCATAATGTTGGAGTTAGACGTCTGCGGAAGCACGCGAACAGCACAAGGAAGAAGAAGAATCTTGAAGCACAAACACACAATACTGAATGTATTACTAGAGAATGTACAAAGATAAGTAGCACATTAGGGCAATAGGCGTATATACAAGCCGGGGGAAAAAAACCTCCTAAAGAGGGAAAAAAGTGCTCCGGCGGTCCTAGTGTGTTCACACACATCACTACCTAAATATATCAACAAATCCCCCTTGGGAGTGATGCGGTGAACAAGTAGTTGGCACTCAAGTAGAGTGATGCGGAGATCTCCCCAGCAGAGAACCTCTCCCTGACATAGTGATAATGCACCTCAATGTGCTTAGTGCGAGCATGGAACACAGGGTTCCTCGCAACTACCAATGCGCTCTGACTGTCAGTGAAGATGGTGGTGGCAGAAGACTGGCCAACACCCAAATCAGCCATAAGGCATCTGAGCCACACACACTCAACAGTCGCTGTGAAAGTTGCCCTATACTCAGCCTTACAACTAGAAGTGGCCATAGTAAGCTGCTTCTTGCTCAACCAAGATATACATGAGCTACAAAGCATGAAGCAAAAACCACTCGTGGACACATGAGTGTCATAGCAACCAGCCCAATCTGAGTCAGAAAAAGCATGCAAATCTGGTGGTAGTGATCCCCCCTTGGGATAAAACAACCCAAGTAGCCGAGCACCACTCAACTAGCGAAAGATGCGCTTAACCGCCTTCCAATGCGTGACTCCTGGGCAATGCATAAACCTGCTCATCTGTGAGATAGAAAACTGAATATCTGGCCGAGTAATGCATAAGTAAATCAAGCATCCAACAGCCTGCTGATAGAGAACAGCATCAAATGCATCTCCAGCATCATGAAGTCTCAATCGTAAACCTGTCTCCATAGGAGTGGCAATAGGCTTATAGTCTTCAAGGCCAAAACGTTGCAATAATGTGTCAATATATTTCGTTTGACACAAAGCCATTCCACCATCAACTTGCATAAAGTGAATGCCCAAATAGTGATGCGAATGCCCCAAATCAGACATCTCAAATGAGGCATGCAAATCAGCTTTGAAATCAGCAATATGCTTCTCAATAGGACCAGTGAGCAGCATGTCGTCAACATAGACAACAATGATCAGAAGAACATCATTAGCATGCTTAACATATAAGGTGCTTTCAGTTGGACTGTTCTCAAAACCATGTGCAACTAGATAGGCATGTATCTTCTCATACCAAGCACGTGGTGCTTGCTTTAAACCATATAATGCCTTCTTTAACCTGCACACCTGGTTTTCATGCCCTTTATGCACAAAGCCACGGGGCTGAAAAACATACACTTCTTCATGCAAGTCACCATTCAGAAATGTTGTTTTAATGTCCAACTAATGTACATTCCAACCATGATGGGCTGCAAGTGCACAAATGCTCCGAACAGTAGTCATACGGCATGTAGGTGCAAAAGTCTCATCAAAATCAATGCCTCTTTCCTACGCATAACCCTTTGCAACAAGCCTAGCCTTATACCTATCAATTGTACCATCAGGTTTATGCTTCAGCTTGTATACCCACTTAGTGCCAATGGCCTTCTTGCCAGGAGGCAAGTCACATAAAGACCATGTACCATTCTTCATTATAGCATCATATTCAGATTGCATAGCAGCCATCCAATTTTCTGAATTTTGTGCTTCATCAAAAGAAACAGGCTCATTCTCATCACAGAGACTAGACGCAGCCATACCATCTGATGCAAAGGAGGCACTATGAGAGCCTGAACGAGTATGATATGACAAAGGTGCATCTAATTTGCTGTCACGCAAAGTCTGCACCAGCCATTTTGGCATAGTTTTTGCCTGCTCATTATGAGCTCTCTCATCAACAAGTGCATCATGTAAATCTGCATCAAAAATGGAATGATCTGCATCATCATATGAAACCTACAAAGGTTGAGAAGTTGCCTCAGTAAGACCGGCACTAGATTGTCCTCCTGTAAAAAGAGGCATCAAAGTATCATACATGTCTTTAGAGCTAATAGATGTCTCCTTAGTACATGAAAGCAATGGCTGAATAGCATCTTCCACAAAGACATCACGGCTAACCAGAATGCATTTAGTCTGTGGATGATACAGTCGATAGCCTTTACTTTCAGAACTGTACCCAAAAAAAATACATTTTACTGCCTTATCATCCAATTTTCTGCAATGTTGTTCAGGCACTAGTGCATATGCCAAACAACCAAAAACACGCAAATGAGTAACAGATGGCTTGCGGTCATGCCAAGCCTCATATGGCATGATAGACTACAGTGCTTTAGTGGGAAACCTGTTCAGTACATATGCTGCACACATGACAGCCTCAAGCCAGAAACTATGAGGTAAAGCCTGACTCTTGACCATACACCTCGCCATCTCCATGAGAGACCTGTTCTTCCATTCAGCAACTCCATTCTGTTGAGGTGTATACGGCACTCTACACTGGTGTTTTATCCCATGTTCAGCCAGAAATGCATTAAAATCAAAAGACATATATTCCCCCCCTCGATCAGAATGGAGGGTGCCCATTTTACATGCTGACAGATTTTCAGCCAAAACCAAAAACTGTTTAAAGCACATGAACACTTTGGACTTTGCTTTGAGTGGATATACCCATGCATGCCTGGAAAAATCATCAATGAAAGTCACGAAGTAAAGGTAATTCCCAAAAGAGGGTGTCTGCATAGGACCACAGACATCACTATGGACAAGCTGCAATTTCTGTGTAGCCCGAACTGAACCATCTTTTGGAAAGGAGGAACGCTGCATTTTTCCCAAAATACAGCCTTCACAAACATGTTTTCCAGGTGCCTTAAGTTTGGGCAAAGAGGACACCATTTCAGATTTCTGCAGGCATAGCAAACTAGCAAAATTCAGATTACCAAAGCGTGCATGCCAAAGCTTTGCATCTGACATAGCCTGAGAATCATTTACTGCACATGCCAAATCATTTTCAGATCTTTCATAGTCTATGAGCTTATACAGCCCATGACATAAAATGCTAGAAGCAATAATCACATTGCCATTTGACAGATCATGAACTGTACACATGTCATCAACAAATTTCACAACCAAGCCAATCTTGGCTAATACAGAAACTGATAACAAGTTCTTTTTTATCCCTGGCACAAATAAAGCATATGACAAAGTGAAAGAACTACCATCAGCAGTAGTCAAAATGATCTTACCAACTCCCATAATAGGATAAGAGTTGTTGGTGCATGTAATAGTATTCCCTGTAGGGGCAGGCTCGAGTGAAGAGAAGAAACTGCATTGCGAGGTAATATGTTTGGTCGCCCCATTGTCAAAATACCAAACATCTGAGTCTATTGCAGACATGCACTGCTCATGAGAAGATGGGTCAAAACTGCAGACAGTAGTAAACGCCCATTCTTCTTCCTGCACAAGATTTGCAGACTCTGTTTTTGGTCTAGAGGCCTCTGCAACAACCATTCCAGCCTCTTTCTTCTTTGCCTCTTTGGAAACCAGTTTTGGACAGTTCTTTATGATATGATCATTCCCTTTACAGTACTTACAAAACAATTTCTGCTTTTTTGATTTCTTCTCATCTTTATCTTCCTTCTTCGAATATGCAGAATTAGCAAATTTCTGCTTACTGCTTGAAGAGCTCCATTTTCCTTTGCCCTTCTGACTAGCCAGGAAAGCTTGATCTGCAACTCGCATAATGGACCTGTTTTGCCTGGACTGATCTTCCTGCAACAAAACAGAGACTAACTCCTCAAATGATAAGGCATTTGGATTGCCTTTCATCATCAACCGAAGAGTAGAAGCAAAACTTTGATATGACTCAGGAAGACCATTCAGAACGGTCTGCACAAGTGAGTATCTGGTATAACCTCATTAGCAGAAATCAACTGCTCCTTCAAGTCTTTGATCTTTGTTAGGAAACTGTCCATAGAATCACCTTCATTCATGTGCTCACTCTCCAACTGTTTTCGGAGGTAAGAAACACGAGCCTCATTCCTAGCTTGGTACAATGTGGTAAGTGTATCCCAAGCATCCTTAGCTATTCTGCAAGAGCGAATGTGAGGAATAATGGCACGTTTGACAGACAAAGCTATCAATGCATATGCCTGGGCATCTCTGCCATCCCAACGAATCTGCTCTGCAGTAGGTGCAGCGGAAACAGAAGCACGAACAGGAATCTGTGGAATATCATATTCAACACCATCTTCATCAGCTCCAGCACCTGTATTTGCAGTACATGTCGTTACAGGTGTAAGAGGACGTCTTTCAACACCCTGCACAATGTTCCACAATCCTTTTGCAACCAATACATGTCGCATTATATAAGCCCATAATGGGTAGTTGGTATCATCCAACTTATCCTCAACAGCCAACATACGGAATACATCACTGCTTTCAGCCATGGCCGGTGACTAAAATACCTTGATGCAGAAAATTGACTGTATCTCAAAAAGTTGAACGCAATTGCCCAGACAAATTCTACTAGACCTATAGTAGACTTTGAGACGCTTAAACTAGCGAACAGAACTGGTATATACCTTTGGCACAAAAAGACGAAATAGCCTGCACAAGCACTACAATAGTGCATTCGAAGGCCGAAACGAGCTCATATCGTGATTTCGGCACCACAAAGCGAAGCGGTTTTGATCTCGGAAACACGCTAAGTATGCTGACCAAAATTCGTGCGATTTTGAGACTGCAAATAGAGGAGTGTCGATGGCGCCCTAGATGAAGCGACGACCTGCTCTGATACCAATTGTTGGAGTTAGATGTCTGCGGAAGCACGCAAGCAGCACAAGGAAGAAGAAGAAGCTTGAAGCACAAACGCACAATACTGAATGTATTACTAGAGAATGTACAAAGATAAGTAGCCCATTAGGGCAATAGGCGTAGATACAAGCCGAGGGAAAAAAACCTCCTAAAGAGGGAAAAAAGTGCCCCGGCGGTCCTAGTATGTTCACACACATCACTATCTAAATATATCAACACATAATATGGTGGCTTCCCTGTCCATAACTCTTGTTTCACTTTCAGACCTTTGGCAGTACTAGGCGAAAGGTTAATCACAGGAGCTGCAGTCAATATTGCTTCTACCCAAAAGCCTTGTGAAAGGTTTGCATGATGCAGTATAGAAACTACTCTATCTTGAATAGTTCTATTCATCCTTTAAGCTACACCATTCTGTACTGGGGTATAAGGAGCTATATACTCTCTACAAATTCCTCTAGAATGGCAGAAAAGGTTGAACTCATGTGAGGTATACTCACCCCCATTATCTGAATGTAAAGCTTTGAGCTTAGTTCCTTTTTCAGTCTCAATTGAAGCAAGCCATTTTTTGAAACTAGGGAATACCTCATCCTTTCATTTGATAGGATATACCCAGTATTTTCTAGTATCTGTTGGTGTATGACAACCATCAATTGATGTGATGGACAAAGATTTTAAGTCAAAAGATGAAGCAAAGATCAATACATGAAGATTGAAGTTAGAGCATAATCAGAGAATAGAGGTTCGTATATATATGTACATTAAACATGCTTATACTTTTGTAATGTTCACGAGTTTGTACATAACACCTATATATACAAGTAGAAAAGTCAGGGCATAGATGAGTGATGATGAATTAGAAGTTGAGAGAGCCATTAGACATTTTAGAAGTGAAGTGAACATCTCTTATCATTCATATGTAAATTTTTTAGAAAAGAAAAAAAGTTGCACCCGATAATTTGTTGAGTCCTCCTTCTGTGCTTGATCATTTTAGGAATCCTTTTGTACATGTCTAATTCCATAGTTAATGCTTCTATGGTTAATATTCGAGAGCCTAATTGTAAACAAGCTGAGAGAATTATGTGTAGGAACATTTATATGTGAAGAAGTGATGAATGCCTTTTGAAACAGGCACAATCTCGATGGTCAAAGAATTGATCAGTACTCAGTGCATAGTGTAAAGTTTTGCACAAATGAGGAGTCAAAATCTAAGTTGGAAGGTAAGCCATCTATGCCTAAAAGCATTTGCTTAAACGGGTTCTAGTTTGGGAGAACCATGTGTTAGAAGTCGCAGGTGTCAAAGTCGACTCTACAAGAGGACACTTTCAGACATAGGTAGATTTTTGGATCATTTCTCAAGATCTACTTAATCATTTGAGATTTTTTAACTTGGAAAGGTTGGGCAACCTTTAGATGACACTTTGTACAAAGTCTCATGAGAAACTTTACACATTTGATCAGTCAATGAGTGAGTTATGGGCAGCAGACTTTTTTGTATAGTGATTTTCTTCACAGTTATCTAAAGTCTTGATAGTTTGGCACTTGTCTTCCAAATTGGTTGGAGTTTTTTTAGTTATTCTTGATAGAAGTGTTCTAACATCAAGGATATCTTGTCTTTTGGATATTAACAATCTCCATCAATATCATCATCTATGAAAGTGACAAAGTAAAGAGAACCACCTAATGACCTTCTGGGCATAGGACCACACACATCTGTATGAATGAGATCTAAAGGCTGAATTGAAGAGTCAATGTGCATTCTATGCACATTTCTGGTTTTCTTTCCATATTGACAATGCTCACAAAATGAGAAATTGGAGAAAGATAACACAGGTAAGTATCCAAAAAGAGAAAGATTTTCCATTCTACTATGAGATATATGGTCCAAACAACCATGCCAAATACAATCCATATGTTGTTCAATAACAGCTTGTTGAGAGTTCCATGCTCCACCCTTTTGTCCCAAGTCCACTTTCATTCTCATGCAAGCACATATATCCCACAAGCAAGGGAATAAGCAAGGCCTCCCTTCACTCCACACAAGTCATTCCACTCTAGCTCATTGCCAAGAGTGTGCTCCCACTCCTCATGGAGTCTCCATGCTCATAGAGCAATCTTTGTAAGTTCATTTCCATTTTAATTCATTCATCATGTTTTGTTATATTTTGTTCCTTCCTCCATAGATTGTTAGATTTGTGCATGTGAGTAGAGTAGGAGTAGCTTCTTTCATTTCAACATGGTATCAGAGCATAGGTTAATTGTTTTTCCTTATGATTTGTGTTTTTTGTTATCTTCATGATTAGCATAGATATCTTTTTTCCCTTAATCCCTCTCTCCCTCCCTTTAATAAAAGTGCTTCTAAGCACCTTTCTTTTCATTATTTTTTAATCCGTTGTCATTATGCGTTGCAGCCGATCTCATGCCGTGCAAGGTGCTAGTGCTGTCATTAAGCACAACAGTCCATCTCATGGCAACCTTAGCAGCCCGATAGCACACAACGTCAACCTGCTTCAACCTCATTTGAGCACCCCTTTGATGGGCTCATCTAATGACTATGGAAAGTGGAGAACACTAAGCAGGAGAAGAACAACCTATTAACCATGGACCATGCAGATAGCTTCATCAAAAGGGAGGAGTGCGTCAAGCTTTGAGATCCTCGAATGAAGAAGCAAATATGGAAGCTGTCCATCACGGATCATTGGCGCACTGGAATACCAACCATACTTGAAGTCCAAAGAGAGAAATTTCACAGCCTATTCTAAGATTGAGGAGGTTTTCTTATCCTATGGCTGAAGAACCACGATTACCCAAATCTATCTTAACTGTTCTTGCCCAGCACCTCGCATCACTCAACGCACAAGTATATACGATGAGCGTGTAGCCTCTACAAGCAAAACTATGAAGCACTAGTCCGCATTTTCTCCTGCTCTGCTTCAAAGGTGCAACAGACAATCTGGTCATTCGTTTATCTCTAAGAGTGGCACTGACCGATATTTGTCACTCAACAAGGAGGCTTTGCCTACCACTTCATTATGCAGAGAGATGAAGACTGTCAACAAACCGCGTGAGAGAAAGTGAGAGAGACTCAGTGATGTTACTTAGCGCCATCTTCTTTCGATGCAAAGTGCCTCTGTGCAGGTAGAGAAAGCATCCGTCAGGAATGGCCTATTCACATCAACATCTTCTGGTGTGCTTGCTTCCAAAAATTGCACGCTTCTTTGGTTGTATGCAGCTACAAAAGCCAGATTCAAGGTACTGAATGCACTGTGTGCATGTGACGTCTCAAGCTCAGAATGTCAGCTAAACAACTAAATTGCATTCCTAATTTTGGTTTTGCATCTGGCTATCCACAGCTGACAGAAATGCTGATGTCAATCGGCTCACGGTCGAGATATCAAGAAGCACAGCCAGATAATTGGATGCTCCTAAACTAACGGGGAGCTCATGGAACTGAGAGAGAATAAGCTTGGCTACCAATAGCTTGCGCTCCAAATGGAAATGTGGGTCCCATATACACGTGCGATCATCATTTCAAAAACGAGTTTTTCTTCTATATCTAGTGCCATATGTTCTCATGATGATCATGTAACTAGTGCCATACCTTCACATGATAGTGCCATATCTTCACATGATATGATGTAACAAAGGAAACCTCTTCATGTATTAACACTTTCCAAATCATATCAAGCCCCATGTAAAGGGACTAGACACTACTCTTTAAAAGAGTAAGACCTTCCCTATGGCTTGAACAAATGACCCTTAAAACCCACTACAAGGCCATGAAGCTCACAAAACAAAGGCTACACCAACAACAAAAGACCCAAGAAAAGAAAAATGCTCAAAAGGAGAGGCAAATGGATCAAAAGCACCACCTACCCCATGATGTAAACCCTTGTACATGTCTAAGGATCCCATATGTCCCTAGATCCCATTAAAAACCACTTGGATCTCAAATGTCCAAGAATATGTCTTGGGATCCCATATGTCCCAAGATCCCAGGGATGCCATATGTCCCAAACTTGGATCCCATATGTCCAAGTTATGTCCAAGGATCCCATATGTCCTTGGATCCTAAAAACCAAATGGACTAAGTGATCCCATATGTCACTAGTCCCCATATTAAAAACAAAAGGGTCATCACATGGAGGGGGGTGTTGAGAGTTCCATGCTCCACCCTTTTGTCCCAAGTCCACTTTCATTCTCATGCAAGCACATATATCCCACATGCAAGGGAATTCTCCCAAACTCCATATAAGCAAGGCCTCCCTTCACTCCACACAAGTCATTCCACTCTAGCTCATTGCCAAGCTCCCACTCCTCATGGAGTCTCCATGCTCATAGAGCATCTTTGTAAGTTCATTTCCATTTTAATTTGTTCATCATGTTTTGTTATTTTTTGTTCCTTCCTCCATAGATTGTTAGATTTCTGCATGTGAGTAGAGTAGGAGTCGCTTCTTTCATTTCAACACAGCTAACAAGTGTTCTTTTTGTGATACAAATAAAGGATAAAGTGAGCCAAATTTGAATCCTTTTGCAATAACCATATTGCCCTTTGATATGCAAAAGGACTGAGCATAGAAGACCACCTTGTAACCAAGTTCATCAAGTTGACCAACTAACATCAAAGTGCATGATAACTAAGGTACATGGCGTACATTATGCATAGTAAATTTTGAACCATAAATGAACTGCACAACCACATCTCTTGTCCCCACAACGTCACACTAGTAAGAGTCACCAAGTCTTATGGTACCAATAGACTTTGCTGCATAGTTAAAGAACCATTCTCTATGTGGTGTCACATGGAAAGAAGCACCAGAATCTAGTCGCCATGCATGGGAAAGAGAATTAGCCATAAGAGCGTCAATTGGCACAGTACCATCAAGTGTCAACACATCAGCATCATCAGAAATAGCACTAATTTCTTCCATCTTCATAGTCAAAGTAGATGGTCCAGGTAACTATTAACATGCCCATCAACATTTTGTCCTTTACCTTTAGCATTTTTTAATGCATAACATCTTTCTTTTCTTATGACAATAATGGCATTGATATCCCTCTTCCTTGATTTACTTCTACTCTTATTCTGTTGACCATTCTTTTCCTTGTTCTTGCTCCTGCCACGTTGCTGATTCTTTCCTTGGTAAGAATCACGAACATTATATGCATCTCCACTCTGACCAACCATAGATTTTCTATGAATCTCCTCATTCAAGAGTGCTCCACATATGTCATCATAGATGAGTTTACCACAAGGTGCACTATTGCTAATAGTTGTGCAAAACGTATCCCATGATGATGGCAAGATGTATAACAAGAAGACTGCTTTCATTTCATTATCCATATCCATCTTTTGTGCCTATAACTGGGAGAATATAGCATCAAAGTCATTACGATGAGCAGCAACACTATCTGTGTCCTTAATGCAAAGGTCAAATCAATTTCTCATTAGAAATACTTTATTTTGATGCCGTTTCTTTTTCATATGTATTGCATAACGTCTTCCAAAGCTCCTCTGCACTTTGACTGTCTAATACTATAAAGTAAACATTATCTGCCAGGTGCAATCGAACGGTAGACCTGGCCATTTCATCTAACTCATCCCAATCATCTTCATCCATGTCAACAGGCTTCTTTGAGATTCCATTTACTAGCTTCCATTGCATCCTTTGAATCAGCACATCCTTAATCTGATTCCTGCATAGAGAAAAGTTTGTGCCATCAAATTTTTGGATCTCAAAATGGTCTTTGCCCTGCAAGTTATAGCTCCTCCTCAAAACACTAGCACTAGACCCTGACCCACTAGATGTCCAGGAGACCTCTAATGCCATGATGGTAGACAACTGAATAGAATGATAATGGAGCTAGAAGATTCCAAACACCACTAAGGCTTAAAGAAGGATGACCAAGTGTCAGATTCTGGGAAAGAATTCAGAAATTTTCCTAGAAAAATGAATTAATGAATAGTAATGACCAACCAAAAGGATTATGTGAGAATAAATGTGCTCACACCAATAAGTGTATCAAGCAGTAAATCGACCACTGTATAGTTTTCAAAACCAAAGAATCTGGAAAAATTTTGTCAGAGTATCCTCTGTAAAATGAGCATATGACTAGTGTCAAAATCTCATAAAATTGTAAGTACTAACATGTTTACCTACATAGTGAATCACTGACTCCACTGCATATAATCAATTACCTGAAAGAAGCTAACTAGGCTTATCGAGGACCTATGAACAACTATCATACATCTCTTATGGCAAGGCTGGGTAAGTCTTCCACCTGCATCACCAAAGAGACCCCAATATCTTGGTGTCCCCTAGTTAAGAAAACCAAACATAAAAGGCTTTATGCAAAAAACGTAACCATTATATCAATGACCACATGGACGTACATAAGCAGTATCCATAGAAGCGTTCAAAGTGTATATGTGCTCAATATGCAGTAAAATGATGCTGAAAGGTTGAATGCACAGCCCAAAAACTAGTCAATAACACCTGCAAGTGTCTATCGACTTTGTTGTTTAGGTTCAAAAACTTGCATAAATTTTCAGTGTCTGCTCCCGCCACAACTAAAAACCTTTCGAGAAACCTGTAGTTTTATGAGTGCGACTGAAAAAACAGCCCCAAAGGTGAATACTTATTTTCCAAGAAGTATAAAGAACACTCTCCTTGATGTTCTTGAAACTGTGTGAAGAGATCTATGCACAAAAATACTCCAAAATGGCTCCAAAAATCAACCCAAAAATGCTCCAAAAATAGGCTTTGAAAGCAAAGAATGAAGCTTTGAGGGACCAAAACATGTTCAAGGTGATGTTAACCTTAGCCTTCCCCCTTCATCAAACACCACAAGAGTGTAGCTTAGTGGCAAGAGATTGCCACGGTTAAGTGAGATCTGGGGAAAACAGTATTAGGATGGGTTACTTCTTAGGAAGTACTAAGAACATTTATCTTCCTTGATCATTCAGGTCCTCTCTTGCATGCAGCCAATGACACCAGTGACTTCGGTGACTCGGATCACAAGGTATGCTAAGGTCTATGCCTTCGTTTCTACCTTAGTCATAAGCTTTGGGTGGGTGCTCACTTCACTCGCACAAAAGGTACAAAAGTTTTGCCTCAAAATGCTATGATACCAATGAAGTATTTCAATGACAATGCACCACAGTGTGCTCTCCTTCTTGAGAGCTCCATGACAATATCCTTAGAGTAGAAAATTGAGCTATAGGCACTGCACACAATATTCCGCATAGAGGCTACAGAATACGCAAAAAAACACAGTACAGTGGGAGCACGAACACAAACTTCTTAGATGTTACAAATGCAGTCAAACTTCATGTCTATGGCTGACCAAGCCATTATATGTTTTATTAAAGAACATATACAAAAGTGTCCAGCGGCCATTTAGCCTTTCACATGGACACTAATGGTAACACTAGTGTTGATGACTATGGTTTTTTTTATTTGAGTTATTTATTTTTCTTCCATTATGATTTCGTCCTCGAGGAACTACTCTCATGATCATGTGCAAAGTGTTTTGCTCCCTCTTGAAGCATAGATGGTAGGCCACCCATCATACTGTTCCCTAAGAAAGGCATCTAGTGTGCAAACACCGCTTCTCAGATAGGGATGATGCGACCCCAAGCTCTTGATCCAACCCTATCGCTTGTCCTACCATCGTGACCCCCCTTCCCTCTATCAGCTGAACCTGACCTAAAGCAAGGCAGATGCCTTGGAGATAGTAGATCATCGACTCACCGCCACACCTTTAGTTGATGAAAAGTACTTTCATGCACTTCTATATTTACTTATATATAGGGTTTTCAAAAAGAAATTGTAAAAATATTTTCATTGCATGAACCCATAACCTCTGCTTCAGATCAAGAAATTTTTGGTATTCATTTTTTCAAGTTTTGTTTATATTTGCATTAGTTCATGCACATAAAAAGAAAGACTAGTTTCCCTACCTGATTTTGACTACTCATACTCTACATTTATTTTAAAAGATTCATTTTGAGCACTCTTTTCAATCATTAGTTAGATTAAAAATATTATTACTGTCATAGCTTAGATAAAAAGAACAAAAACATTAAAATTATGATTAAAAGTCATAAAAATAAGAAAAATTTATAAAAATTCTCAAAAGCACATAAAGTTTTGAAATTAAAAATTAAAAAGAAATCAGAACTTAAAATTTAGAAAAAGAAATTAAGAGGGATCAAGTTCAAGAAAGAGGTTGCAAGTAACCAAGATCAAAAGAAGAGATAAATCAAGTCAAGTTCAAGTGAATTAAATTCAAGAGATCAAAGCTAAAGAAAGATATTTAGAGTTGATTGAAACCAAAAAAGAAACTAAGTAACTCAAGGTTTTAATGCACTTAGACCCGAGAAAAAGAATCTGCTTAGGTAGTTGATTAAAGAGAAGCTTTTGGACTTATTTTCACCTCCTGGCTCGAGAATCATCTAGTCTTTTCTCTGAGCTCTACTCCGATTTAAAAGAAATAGTCGAGCCACTTACCTTGGACATTGTCCTTTGCACTAGGACAAACCAAAGTAAAGAAATGGAGGAACTATTTAAAGACTTAATGATCAAAAAGTAGAGGGCTCGAGTAGTCCAAGCTATCTTAAGAGACAAGAGGAAGTTTACTGGGTTAACATACTTAGACCTTTTTGAAGACCAAGCTCAGGTCCATGGATTACCCAAAGAGATGTTGACTCATTTCTTCACTCGGGTAGTCTCGGGGTCGATTTTAGCATCCATCTTAGTACACATAGAGAAGACTTGGATAGAATTTAGAAAGGAATTATAGAAGCTTTTCTATCTAGAAGATTTCAGTTAGCACATTAGAGAAGGGTTTTTGCAATGGGTTCATTCCCCAAAACCCAGCTATAGATGACTCATGGGTATAACAGTGGTAGCTCTTGTCACATGACAAGCAGAAAAGACCTTTACAATTCCCTATGGCCTCTAGAGGAACCCATCATGGTAAAGGTAGGTATGCAAGATGTCCTGCTGAGGGCAAAGGTACAGGGTCTTTCATTAATTATAACAAGGACATTAGAAAGCTTTCAGACATGTTGTATGTTCCACAAATCAAATGAAATTTAATTTTGGTAGCTTCTATAACTTATCAAGGTCATCAGGTGTCTTTCAACAAGACAAGAGCTGAGATTCTAGATTGGAACAACAATGTCGTCAAGACAAAAACAAGAAGGAACAATCTGTATGAGTTGTCTGCCCTTATAGCCGCAATAAGGTTGGGTAAAAGTAAGCTTTGGCATGAGAGATTTGACCACATAGGATACCCGATAGTGAAAGATATGCACTAGAAAGGTATGGTTTCCTCTTGTTGCAGAGATGAAAGAACCATGTGAAGCTTGCATGATGGGCAAGCAACAAAGAAAGCATTTCAATAAGTAAGCAAGAATAGAGCGGTCCTCTTGACTTGGTGCATGCTGACTTTGTGCAAAAAAATTCCTACGCAAGCCTTAGGAGGATCTTCCTACTTCATGTTATTCATTGATGACTATAACACGAAGATGTGGGTGTACTTTCTTTGTGATATGGCTCAAGCTTTTGGTAAGTTTAAAGAATGGCTTTAGCTTGTTGAAACTGAAACAGGGAAAAATATGAAGAAGTTCAGGACAGATGGTGGCAGTGAGTTCACATCAACAAAATTTGATGATTTTTGTAAGGGCAAAGGAATCAAGCATGAACTCGCAACGAGGCATAGCCCTCAACAAAACAATGCTATTGAACGTCGAAATCAAACCATCATGGAAATGGCAAGGTTCATGTTGAAGGGAAAAGGACTATCTAATAATTTTTGGGCAGGATTCGTAAAGATAGTTGTTCACATCCTGAATTGTAGCTACACTAAGGCATTTGATGGAAAGAGTCCACAAGAAGCCTACTGGTAGAAAGCCTTCTGTTTCCCATTTCAAAGTGTTTGGAAGTGAGCATTATGTACACATTCCAAACAAAGAGAGAAACAAGATTCAACCAAAAAGCACCAAACACATCTTCTTAGGGTACACTAAAGAGAAGAAAGCTTACAAGCTTTATGACCTGGAGGCAAAGAAGATCATAGTGAGTCACCATGTGGCGTTCAATGAGGAGCAGCCACATGTGGTGGAAGAAGAAAAGAAATCTTTTACTCTATCAACAGAGGAAGAAGTAATCCACTATGAACCTTATCCAAGAGCTAGCCCTTCTATAGAAGAGAAGGAAGCATCATCCTTAGATGAAGAGACTATAAGTCACCAACTTGCTATCGCTCAAGTGGAAAATTCATTGCCATGGTGGGTGAGGTAGCTCTATGATTCCACAAATCCCATCCCACAATCAATTGAACAGATTGCAGATGGTCCAAGACAATCAGAGAGAATAGAGGAACAGAGATAGCTAGAGGCCCATATTGTAAACTCAGCATTGATGGTTGAGATTATCAACAAACAAGCAAAGGAGTCAACAAGTGTGCAAGAAGCATTCCGAAATCCAAACTGGAGAACTGCTTTGCAATATATCATGAAGAATGGAACTTGGAAGCTAGTGGAGTGACCTCCAAAGCGGAAGGTCATCAACACCAAGTGGATCTAGAAGCTAAAATGCAAGGTTGTTGGTACTTTGAAGAAGTACAAAGATAGACTTTTTTCACAGGGCTATTCTCAACTCGAAGGCATTAACTTTGATGAATTGTTTGCCCTGACAACAAGGATGACTACTATTCAGTTGGTACTAGTTGTGGCTGCACATAAATGATGGGCAGTATCCCACATGGATGTCAAATCAGCATTCCTGAATGGAGACCTCAATGAGGAGATATATGTGTCCCACCCACCAAGGTTTGAGGCTTCCCATTCAAACAACAAAGCATGCAAGTTGAAAAAGGCATTGTATGGGCTGAAACAAGCTGCGAGATCTTGCTATTAGTGGATAGATAGATATCGTTTAAATATAGGATTCAAAGGATGTACTTATGAAGCTAATTTGTATGTTATAAAGATAGGGGGAAGACAATTGTGCCTGTACTCTATATAGATGACCTTGTAGTCACCAAAAATGAGTGGTTTTTATTTCTCATAAATGTAGTTATGTTTTTTTCTAATGTTGTTTTTGTGCAGCCCATCTATGAGATAATGGGAAGAAGCTTGTAAGGAGTGCATTGTCGGCACTATCTTTGGAGGACTCTCAGTTTGGAAAAGTGGACGACATGATGATGAAGATGATATCTTAGAAGAGCACATATCTGAGAGTGACAGATATTATATAGCAGATCGGACTGATTGAAGATGATCAGATTGCAGAAGATGGGTTTAGTTCTTGTACTTGCAAGCATATAACAATTGTGTAGCCATTCGTACCTCCTGAGTAATTTCAAATATATAATTTAATATTAGGGTCTTTATGCATTTGATACTTTCATATTTTTACTTTTAACAAGGACTATCCATTGATTTGACTAAAGATACCTATGATGTGTAACCTCTATATGTTTGATTTCCAAGTTCTTGAATGATACACCTATGTTTTGCTTTGTCTGATTGTTAGGAAGTCTCCTCATTCCTTCGCATTAGATGACTGAATCTAGTCTTGAACTTTTAAGTTATGAGATTTTGGAAGAATGCTAACTGAAACCACGTAAAGTACTTTTGATGTCCATTGAAGCTTGTTAATCTAGCACCACTCTTCTCATATGCTTTTACAAATTGTTGCACTCATCCATCTAACTAGTCATGCAAATTGTTTTTTCATTTCATAAGCTACTATTATCAAAGCTTTGATGCATTTTCTTTGCACATATGATTGCACCAACAAGTAAGTTGTTATGAAAAATTGTCCAGAGTTCTATAATCAATATTTTTGAGTTGATAAGTGTTATGATTTTCATTAGAATTCCGTTTGAGTTTTCTCTCACTTGAGCCACCAACAAGCACCCCATGTGTGATGTATAACTGGTGGTTGAGTTGATCCATTAATCAATCCCTTTCACGCCTACATTGGTACCAATGTCGACGTGAAAAGGGTCAGTTGGTGGATCAGGTCAACCGCCAGTAATACAGTGCACATGGGGTGCTTTTAAATGACCTCAAAGCCTCAATATTGGAAACTCAGGGAATGGAATTAGTTCAATTTGAAAATTACAAATATCAAATTTTCATCGACATGCATGATCACACCATGGGGTTGCACAACATATCACCATAACTTTGTATTGAATGCAAGAATCGACTTTAAGGCTTAAGAATTCTTGTCACTAAGCTTCTCAATGAGTAAACCACAAGCACAAAACAAACCAATCTTTCTCAATGAGTGTGAATCAAATGAGAAATCTCTCCCTTGCTTCTCAAAAACTGTTTCAATGGAGCTCAAGGTTTTTCCTAAAGATGAAGCAAGCTTACCTACCTATGTTTTTCTTTTATTTGTTTCACAATGCCAATAGATTGTCAAATTGAGAAAAAGAGATTACATCAGTAGCATAAAGTTGAGGGTGATGGTAAATTGTACCAAAGTGATTTCACAATTGAGATACACTACAACATATGAGGGGCATACCAACGCTATCTAAACCAATGGTTGTTGGAGTGATGGTTGGATGCACTCAGAAGATTGAGTTGGTACTGCTAATCCTGCTTTGCACCAGCCCTCTTTGATTTGTTTCTACTCCTTGATGATGCGATGAGGATTGAGCCTTGCGGAAAAATATAAGACTGTGTTCTAACTTTTCTGGAAAAAAATTTCACCGAAATTTCACCAGACTGTCACTGTACTGTCACCGTAATTGTACCAGAATTGTACCGGAATGAACTATAATTTTGTTTATTATTACTTCAAGTGAACATACATGAAGTAAGTAAGTGACACATGAACTCTCTTAACTAACAAAGCTTTTTCTGAAGTTTAAGAAAAAACTTCTCTAGTTCAGACAGTCTCTTTTCGGTCAGACTTTGTGCAGTGTATAGATATCTTTTCCACCGGAAAGATTGATCAACTAAAAATAGAGGTGTTTAGCTATAGAGTGAGCTATCTCTCATACAAAGCTTTGCATTACTCTGCGAGATCTAATTTGTTCTTCTACCGGAAAAATACTCGTTTACCGTAAGAACTGCAACAGTGAGCACTTTGACTGTAATTTCTTGAAATTGACTGAATCAAGTTGCTTCAAACTTTGTACGTTTGTGATATGCTTAGAGCTGAATCTATCAAGCTTTGAATCGCTTGATTTTGGTTCAGTAGATCCTGAGATATACTTCTTCAAGGTTGAGAGACTTGAAGATAATGACTCAGAGAATCACAGAGTAAATGAATGTAAGTATTTGTATTAGATCATGTAAATATACATTCCCACTGGCATGATAAACATCGCTCAATGGTACTCAGAGGTGTAGGCTATATAGTAGACCTCACACACTCAGTGATTGATACAGTAATGCTTCGGGGTTATTGGAGCGCCTTGGAATGATTGAAGAACACACCGCGACATTTTTCTTGTAGCTTTTATAGGAATTGTGTGATGACTTGAATTAGAATTCAAATCAATCTCCTAAAATCTTTCATCTAAAAAAAGTGATTGAGATATTCTCTCGATCAATCAACCGCCTTTTCACAACTTTTCAATTAATTCGGCGTGATTGCATAATGATGCGCCAGGTCATTTATATTTTTACAATAGATAAACTGGTAAGAACTCATAGGCATAAGTTCCTATGATCTTCGCGTCACGTATGGTCTTCAAAGTAGATATCCAAGCCAAATGTGAAGGCTTGTGTTGCACCAACAATGGTCACCGCTCAATGTCGGTATGAACGTTGGAAAAATATAATTAAGCATACTGATGATCACTTGACCGTTAGTATGATCATTTAAAATGGATCGTCAGGATGCTTTGAGACCTTTGGTATAGGCATCGATATAAGCATTAGTAATTTCCAAAAATTTACCGATGCTCATACTAATGCTTATATCAATGCCATACCAGCATCGTGTTTTAAACATACCGGGACCCGAGAGCAAAAATCAATATTTTGCATGTCTTTTACACTAAGTACTGCTTGCTTTTGTCGCACTTGCGCATGCGAACCAAATTGTGACCTCCATTGTCTTGTGCACACACACACAGAGATCTCTCTCTCTACACACACATAGATCTCTCTCTACGCACACACTCTCTCTCTAGATCTCGCATCTTGGTAAGTGGTGTGCATACTCTTACCCTTTGTCTTTCTCTATGCTTTATGTTTTATAATTTCTCTTCTCTTTGATTTTGCAGGAGATTTTTGGCATCGATTCTTTGGAATTCGATGAGAGATGGCATACATGAGGCTTTGATGACATCGATCCAAAAGAGGGACATACCTATAAGTGATTCTTTTATTCTTTATTGATAGAGAGTGAAAGAGAGAGAGAGAGAGAGAGAGATCTAGAGAAAGATAGAGAGAGATAAAAAGAGATGAAAGAGAGGAAGATAGAGAGAGAGAGAGATAAAGAGAGATGAAAGAGAGAAAGATAGAGAGAGAGATAGAAATACATACACACACATGCATACATACACACACATGCATACATACACACACATATACACACATGCATGCATACATACACACACACACATATACCCACATGCATACATACACACACACATATACACACACATACACATACATATGCATACATACATACACACATGCATGCATACATACACACACATGTACACACAAGCATACATACACACACATATACACACATGCATACACATATATATGCATACATACATACACACATACAGACACATGCATGCATACACACAGACACATGCATACATACACACATACATACACACACATGTACACACATGCATACATACACACACACATATACGCATGCATACATACACACACATGCATACACATACATATGCATACATAGATACACACATATACACACATGCATGCATACATACACACATGCATGCATACATACACACATGCATACATATACACACACACACACGCATACATACACACATATGTACACACATGCATACATACACACACATATATACACACATGCATACATACACACACATATACACACACACATACATACACACACATATACACACATGCATACATACACACACACACATATACACACATGCATACATACACACACACATACATACACACACATATACACACATGCGTTGTCGTCGAGATTTGCTCTCCTCTCTCACTTGTGAAGGCCTACAAAAAACATATTTGGCGAAGGTAGCCAGAATTCCCCAAGAAGTCCAGGATGCATCAAGGATGTCAAAGGAAGGTCACATACAAAGTTTCAAAGAAATCAAGAAAGTCCATGGTAGCGGTCAAAGCTGGTCAAAGCTGGTCAAAGTTGGGAAATTAGGGCAAAAATTTCATTGTCACCAAATTAGATGAAAATCCATATACTTGTAAAGATTGTCAAAGGTAGTCTATAGCCCAAATTTCAGCAGAAAATGGATTTTGTAGCACATTGATATGCTATGTTCATTTTGTAAAAATGTAATTTTTCTAGTTTGACCCTACAAATTCTTGTATAGAAAATTATGTTAGCCATATGGTTTGGCATGTATAAAGATCATATGTGGCTACATATTTGTACAAATTTTCAAGGCTATCAGAGCTTCCTAGACACCTTAATGCCACCTTGCAAGCTTCCAAATGTAGTCAAACTTGTACAAGGGAGATTCAGATGGGAGTTTTTCCTGCATGTTCCTGAAGGAGATCTTTGGAAACATAGTCCTACAAAGTTTCATCTTCATCAAAGTCTTTTTGGAGGGTCAAAGAGCACAAAGTCCAGTTTTCAAGGTCACCGCAATTTTCTAGAATAAGAAAATTGAAGGCTTGAAGGGCTGCCACATGTCAAAATATGATTGAACCATGGTGTACGGTCAAGATGAGCTCCTATTCAAGGGTGGAGATGCACTAAAGCATAAAGGAAGGAGGATCCACGAATTTTTTCCATAAAAGAAGACTTTGTTGACAGTTAAAGATCAATAATGCAAAGTTTCTCCAAAAATAGTGGCTTATCTTATCCGAATTGATGTCAGCACTGATCCGACGGTCCAGATCATCCCCAGATCCAATGGTGGAGAATGAGGGCGCCTAAAATTCACTCCTTTACACTAGATTTGATAGAAAGAACAATTCCAAGCCATTGATTTGATTAATCAAATGGTTGTAATCGAAAGTAGTGATCCTAGAGTTGAGAGTTGATTTCTCTAGATCCAAGGGCCCAAATTCATTCAAAAAACTATATAAACCCCCCTCCAAACTCCTAGAGCATCATTGTTAGGCATCCATAGGGCTCATGCTAGCTTACGGTTTCCTTGAGACGATCACCCTCGGTTGAGCGAGTGAGGATCCAAGGTGAGCTAGTATGAGTATAGAACCTAGTTTCAAATTTAAGTTAGAACTCCTATCTAGGATAGGCTCTTGAAACCAGCATCTCTATCTTGACTCACCCTCGGTGGAGCGTGTGAGTGAGTTAGAGCTGATTTTAATGAGTCTTAGACTTCTTTAGTTAGACGTTACGAGCCTAGACAGACATAGGGTCACTGGAGTGGAACTCACCTTCTTACGTGTGACATTCGGTTGAACTGTCATGGTTTGAGGGTCGGAACCACCTTTGATCAGTAGACTGCTTAGCATGACGTACCACGACGATATTTTACATGTAACTTAATTCAAATCCTTTTAATTCATGTCACTTGTCACTTGTCTCTTGTCTCCTCTCTCAGTCTCTTAAGTATTTTTACATGTCTTCTATTTCTTCTATGTGTGAGAAGGCTCCGCAGTATTGCGTTGAACCAGTGAGGATGTTTCTTTGAGCTGGTGAGTAAACTCTATCATCATAATTCACTTGCATGCATATAATCCATACATACCCATACATATTGATTAGTTTCTGAAAGTGTATAAGAAGCTCCAATATTGGACCATTCTTCCTTTCGAAACTGGTTTATGCGTAAGGGTTCCATCTATTCTCGTCATGCATACATATCATCCAAAGAAGACTATGCATATGGATTGGAATTAGGAAGTGTTTAAGAAGCTCCTTCAATGGACCATTCTTCCTTCCAAATTTCATTCGTATGTATGGTTCTCTTTCATTCTTATCATTCATGTTCATAAATCTAACTTGCACTCCTACATTCCTATTCCCATAATCATTTCAACATCTCTCTCTTCTCCTTACTCAACATTAATTTCACCTTCACATCTTTAAACCTTCCAACATTCATTAGCTTCATACACCCTGTGTGTGCCACGACCGGACCCGATCCACCCGGATTGCGATCACCTCCACATTTGAACCCGACGTGAAACGCTTCGTGGCATTTACTTCTGATCTTGTTGGGAGGTTGTGATCCATATCCTTTGTTTCATATTTTTCATCCTCATCATATCATCATCATCAGTCTTAAGTGTTGCACTGGATTTCTCACAATATCGTGCACATCTTCGTCGTGAAGTAAACGCATTTGTGAGAGATCTAGAGCATCGTGCATCACTTGCTTATTCACACAAGATGGAGGAAGGATTCAAATCCCTTATTGTTGAGAAACAAGGCCAAAGAATAGTCTCTTCTATGTTGAGAGAGAAGGGAAAATTCAATGGCATCAACATCACAAGCTACTTAGAATTGTTTGAAGAGCAAGCTATGATTTTTGGTCTTCCCGAAGATCTTTTGATATCATTCTTTGAACGAATTGTTGATAGCTCTATCATAAACCGTGTCACTCAATATGATAGTCTTCCTTGGAGTGATTTTAGAAAAGAATTCTATCTTGAAGATTATAGCCAACATAATCGCGATGGATTCTTACGATGGGTCAATTCTCCAAAGCCTAGTAGCTCTATTACTCACTTACAAAATGAGTATATTAGACGCTATGAACAACTTCCTGATGAGGATAAGATAACTTTGGAACCTGATCTTGTGATCAATTTTCTTAAGCTTCTTCATCCTGAAACTCGTAGGGAAGTTGAACGGCGATTAGAAGAGCCAGATAAGCGCTATGGTCTTACTGACAATTGGCAAAAAGTGCGTAAAGTAGTAGAGGCTGCAGCCCATAGACATCAAAGACAATCCATGCTTTATGAGCAAACTAGTCTTCCTCAAGCTAGCCTTCCACAAACTAAGGAGCAAGTTAGAGAACAATCCCATGCTATGCTTTTTGACTATACTCCTATTCCTCAAATGATGGAGCCTACTCAAGGTTTTAAAGTAGAGCCAAATAAAAGTGTAGTTGAACAATCTCAAGTGGATATTCTCACTAAGCAAATGGAAAGTCTTATTGCTACACAATCCAATTTGGCCAAGACTATAGATGCTTTACAATCTAGTTACACCAAAACTTTCCAAAATCAAATGAACCCAATGACTTTTCAAGAGCCTAATCAACATGTTATAGCTACCAATCAAAATCCACAAATAGCTCCTACTCAAGCATATCAAGTTCCTCCAATGCATAATCCTTCAATGCAAAATCCTCATCCTCATGTGCAAAATCCTCAAATGTATCAAAACATGTATCCTCAAGCTTCACAAATAGCTTTTCAAAATCCTCAAAATCAAAATTTTCAAAATCATCAACCGTATAATATGGAAGCTCCTCTTGCACCTCAAGTACCACATGTTGCTCCCCAAGCTCCTCAAATACATCAATTGCCTTATCAAAATCCTAATTATCCTGTTCAAGCAATACCTTATCAACAAAATCCTCAATTTCAAAATTTCCCACCACAAGTTAATCAAAATCCTCAAAATCAAAATGGTTTTGTGCGTGGCCCTCGTAGGTGTCCTTGGTGTGATTCGTTAGAGCACTTTTTGAGAGATTGTGAATTATTGAAGGCTGCTAAGGAGCAACGACTAGTAATAGACATAGACAAGAAAATCTGTGACTATCGATCTAGGCTACCTTTGCAAGGAAATTATGGTAAGGGAGGAATGAAAAAACATTATGAAAATTGAACCATAATGGACGTAGGAACTAGAGGAGTGAAACTAGAAGCTCTTGATGAACAACAAGTAGAATCAAGTAAACCCACAAAGGAAGGTGATTTTTCCATAGAGGCTTTAGTAAGAGCACGGGATGAGATTAGGAGAATAACGGCTTGGGAGTCACCAATAGAAGATCAATCTCTTATTTCTCACATATCCAATGTAGAAGAAAAACGAAAAAGAGATGAAGCTGAGCCTAGTGAAAGAAGAGTGACACGAAAACAAACCTCTGAGGGAATAGAAACAATCATAGAGCAGGGAGAAACATCACAATCCAAAGATAAAAAACAAGAATCAGAACCCAATGAACAAAAACAAGAGGAGAAACAAAAAGGAAAGAAGACAAAGCAAAGAAAAACAGAACCAAAGCCTTTAGATAAACCAGAACAATCAAAACAAACTGAAGACCAAACACGAGAACATGAACAAAAACAAGATCCTGAGCAAAAACAAAAGAAACCAAAGAGAAAACCTAAAGCTATCTTGATTTCAGAAATTGAGAGAAAAATAGATCCTATGGAAATTTTAGATGACATTTTGCTTAAGAGTCAAGTGACTATGTCTTTAGAACAAGTTTTCTCTATTGCAAAGCCTGTTTTTAAAGATAACTTTATCGGCCTAATTAAAAGGAAGAGGTTTCCGCTTAATCTAGATACTGAGATGCAAGATTCTCTAGATCAAGATCAAGCTATGAATGAAGCCTTAAACTTTGATGAATCTGATGAAGAGGACTTTGATGATGATGAAGTAAATGTTAATAAAAATTTCTTAGGACCTATTCAACCTGACCATGAAAATCATGAAAACAATCCTGAAAGCCACTTTAAAAGAACATTTTGGTCTAGAGGTACATCAGAGATGCATGTTAAAATAGGAAATGATAAGAACACTATCACTGTAAATGCATTAGTAGATTCCGGCTCTGAAATCAATGTGATTTCAAGAGAAGTCTATGATAAGTTTCGATGGCCCATAGATAAAGATTGTGGATGGCGTATGAGAACTGCAGATAATGGTGTAGGTACCCTGTATGGAGCTTGTGCTAGTGTGCCCATATCCATAGGAGGAATCACAGAAGAGTTTCACTTTTTTATTCAAGATAATTGCTCCTATGAAGTTCTCTTAGGTCAACCCTTTATTTGTGAGAGTCGTATGGAAACTAAAGCCATGGATGATGGGTCTACCTATGCTAGATTTAAGTCTAAGGATGGAATGCAATCACTTCAAGTCATGACAGTACGAGTGAATCATCCTAGGAATCGATTGTCAATTAGAAAGAAACCTATTGTTACTCAGGGTCACGAGCATGCTTGTAGTGATTGTGCACCTCGATTCATGTTTGGAGCTACATATGATCAAAATTTCGGATAGAATCCATTGTTGAGCGGGACAACAGTGGATATTGGTTTGACATCTCGCATCCAACCAACATGTACAATAGTTTGTCACTTTGTTTTCCACATTCTAGATTAGATTTTCTTCATAAGAGTCAATTGTCCAAGTCTTTTATCCAAAAAAGCCAAAAAAATTATAAAAACAACAAAATCATGGAACATGATGAGAACATTGAGCATGTGATTGAGACATCTCATTGTTTCTCTACTCTTGAGGAGTTAGAGTTATGTCTTCAACAAAATTCTAATTCCCATATTATTCTTATTTCTTCCCTTGATGAGTATGCTCTAATCCAAGAGTATGCTCTCAATGTTGACAAGTGCTCAAAATTTAACCAAACACATGATGCCTTAGTTGAAACAAAGTACAAAACTGTAGACAAAAAAATCAAACCCATAGCTCAACCATTACCTCAAGGAAGTAATGAAAAAATTATTGATGTGAAAAATGATCCAATTCTTCGGGATAAGAAAAACATAGGACATACATTCACGGATGAGACAATCAAACAGGTGAAAATTGGTAGAGATGATGACTTTCTTTTGCCAGCAGAGAGAGATAAATTTGAGAGAGTTATACGGAGCCATGGAAAAGCCTTTACTATGTATCCTCATGAGATTGGTTGTGTAGATCCTAAGCTAGTTGCACCCATGATAATCTTTACTATTCCACATATTCCATGGAATCTTCGCCCTATACCAGTTCCAAAGGCTCACTTACCTGAGCTAATGAAACTACTTAAGGAGAAGATAAACATGAGAATTTTAGAGCCATCTTTTGCACCTTACTCAAACAGATGGTTCACTGTGCCTAAAAAGAATGGGAAACTACGTTTTATTCAAGATCTCCAACCTGTCAATAAAGTCACAATAAGGAATGTAGGAACAGGACCCATTGTAGATGAGTTTGCTGAATCATTTTCAGGACATTCTATCTATTCAATGGGTGATCTATATTCTGGATATGACCAATTCCAATTAGCAATTGATAGTCGTGACATAACCACAATGAAAACTCCTTTAGGCTTAGTGCGAATGTGTACTTTACCTCAAGGAGCGACTAATTCTGTGGCTCATATGATGAGTGCTATGAATATGGTCTTACATGACTTTATCCCTCATATAACTATGCCATTCATTGATGATAGTCCAATTAAAGGGAGTGAGGAACGTGTAAAGGACATTACTTTAGATTCATCGGGATGTCGTAAATTTGTTCTTGACCATATCTCTGATTGTGAAAGAATATTTCAACGATTTGAAGAGGTAGGTCTCACATTTTCCATAGAGAAATCTGTTTTTGGTGTCAATGAGGTACTTATTGTTGGACATTTATGTGGCCATTATGGTCGAAAGCCATACCCACAAAAAGTTGATGCCATTAGCAAGATTTCTGAAACATGTAACAACGTGAGTGAGGTACGTAGATTTCTTGGTGCTTGCATCTTTTATGTTATTTGGATCCCTCACTTTGCTCATGTTGCTGATTGTCTTTATGACTTGTTGAGGAAGAAACGAAAATTTATTTGGACTGACAAACACACTCAAGCTATGCGTAAATTGAAGAAATTATTGCTTAAAGCTCCCATCCTTAAGCGTGTAGACTATTCTGCTAACAAACCTATTATATTGACTGTTGATACTAGTCCTATTGGTATAGGTTGGGTCATAAGTCAAGATGATAGTGAAGGGAATAGATATGCAATTAGGTTTGGTGCCAAAATTCTACATGAAACACAACGAAAATATCCACAAATCAAACGAGAACTATGGGGTATGGTAACAGCTTTGAAAACAGACAAAGAATATTTCATTGGTGCAAATGTCAAAGTTGAGACTGATTGTTTGCCTCTCATTGGAATGATAGCCAATTGTTCATCTCCTGATATAGCCATGCTTAGATGGATCTCATATATTAAGTTCATAAATCCTGAGTTAGTTCATATTTCAGGTAAGTCAAACTCAGTTGCTGATATGTTATCGAGAGCTAGATTTGATGATGATCTTGAAAGTGATCTAATAAAGAATGTGAACTTAATTGACTATGTTCCACATATATATGAGTATGAGAAATTTCATGAGTCTGAGTACGAAGATGAATGGAGAGACATAGGAAAGTATCTCAGTACACTACAACCATTACCTAGCTGGACTACGAATAGATTCCGTAACATTAGGAAACGAGCTTATAACTTTTTCCTATGTAATGGTTATCTTTGGAGACATGCTAAGGGTAAGGTTAAGAATCCACAACGAGTCCTAGGAAAGAGAGGTCTTCAATTGCAAGTAATGAAGGAAATGCATGAGACATTATGGGCAGGTCATAAAGGATTTTTTGGAACATATGAAAAAATTAGAATTACCTATTATTGGCCTAGGATGTATGTTGACATTAGTAGCTATGTTTCTACATGTTCTACTTGTCAACTTCATTCATCAGTCAAACATAGAGATCCGTTGCATCCTACTTATCCACCTTGTATTCACTACAAGTGGGTAGTAGATCTTGTAACTATGCCTAAAGGTATCGACAAAATGCGTTACATTGTACTTGCAAGAGAAGACTTAACTAATCATGTAGAGGGACGTGCACTACGATCTAAGACCACTTACAATGTTTGCAAATTCTTGCTTGAAGATGTCATAAGTCGCTTTGGGTACATAGAGAAAGTAGTTGCCGATCGTGGAGAGTTAAATGCGAGTGAAGCTAAAGAGTTCTTTGAGCGTCACGGTATTCGTTTGTCTCTCACTACTGCATATAATCCAGAGGCCAATGGTAAAATAGAGAGAGGGCATCCACCTATTGTGAAAGCCATATCTAAAGCATGTAACGGTGACATCAAACAATGGCCTAGATTCTTACCTTTTGCACTTTGGGCAGATAGAATGACATGCACACGTACTACTGGGTATATGCCTGCTGAACTTATGTACTGTCAAAAACCATTGTTTCCAATTCAATCTCATATTTTTGCATGGTCAAATTTGCCTTGGTCTGAAAACATGTCTACTGATGACTTTTTGAGTTTGCGCATTAAACAGTTAGAACAAGGTAAAGTAAGACTTGATGATGCTGTTGAAAAATTAAGAGAATCTAGAATGAAGAATAAGCATTATTTTGATAAAACTCATCGACTGCGTCCTAATCCAATTGAAGTAGGAGATTGGGTGCTCATTTATGATAGTACATTTGACTCTCAATATGATGCACGCAAAAAGCTCACTCAACGGTGGTTTGGGCCATACATTGTATCAAAAGTCAACAACAATGGTATGTATGCTCTTTGTGAATTAAATGGTGTTGCACTAAAAACTTTGATTGCAGGTAAAAGGATAAAGTTATTCAAGAAGCGTGATAATGACGAGTACATTTTGGATGAGGACATTGAAGAAGATGACAACAATGAGGCTGATTCATAAACAGGAGTATCCATGTTATTAAAAAAAAAAAAAAAAAAAAAGTATAAAAATATCATTAATTTTTTAAGTTCATGTTGCTTTGTTTTTTTTCAAGTTCATTCTATTTTTTTTCCATGCTTGTTTCATGCATATTTGTTTCAGTCTTTGCATCGCATTGCATATCCACATCACTTGAGTCAAAAAAGGCAAATGATGATTTCTCTACTTGTGTAAAATTGTATCTTAAGTAGTAACTTATCTACTAAGGAATTGATTATAATCTAGGATTGTGGAAAGATAGGGCATGTAGATTTGGAGGTTTATTTTGGTGACATGACTTTCATATATAAACATGCATATGTATCCTATATCGAAAGCATAATTGTTGAAATCCTAGCTCCTGCTATTGCATGTTTCTACATCCTTAGTCCATCTCATAGCACTTGTATCGGAGTTTAAACGACTGTTCTCCGTCATCAAAAATGGTTGTACCTTGTATCGGGGTTTAATTTTTCCTCGTCAAAAAAAAAAAAAAAGCTACATGTTACCAAGAAGTTTACACTTTCTTCCACCCCAAAAAAGTGATCGTAACCATAAAGTTGCCGAATCATCATCATCATAAAAAAAAAAAAAAGAGGCAAGCCAAAGGAGGATAAAGAGGCATAGTAGAATAAATCACGGGCTATATAGGCAGATTTATGCATTAGTGGAGTTTAGTTAGATTTCCTTGCATGTTATTAGAGAAAGAGCATATTCATATTTATGTAGGAAAGGAGTTGATCTAAAATAAGCTAAAGATGAAAGATGTCTCTTGAAAATCCTAAATCTTTGTTTATAATCATATTTAAGGTAGATTGCTTTATAAAAAAGGTACAAAATTTTCTTCAAGATGAGAGGAACTGATGCTTAAAACAACTCAATACATCCACTTCCACTTCATATTGATGCTTGTTTTTTTTTCTTTCCTGTTGCCAATGTTGCTTGTTCATTTGCTTATATGTTGCCTATTTGTTCATGCATATTCATGTTGCCTGTTTCGATTATTTCTTTCATGCAAATTTTGCTTCATGTCACGTTACCTACTTATTCATGCATATAATCAATTTTCCTTCCATCTTTCTTATGTTGCCTATAAAAGAATTTGATGCCTGGAACATTTTGTTTTTCACAGATGCTAGAGTGGCGCTTCCGGAGGAATCGCAGGTTTAGTGGGGGCGAATGTCGTCGAGATTTGCTCTCCTCTCTCACTTGTGAAGGCCTACAAAAAACATATTTGGCGAAGGTAGCCAGAATTCCCCAAGAAGTCCAGGATGCATCAAGGATGTCAAAGGAAGGTCACATACAAAGTTTCAAAGAAATCAAGAAAGTCCATGGTAGCGGTCAAAGCTGGTCAAAGCTGGTCAAAGTTGGGAAATTAGGGCAAAAATTTCATTGTCACCAAATTAGATGAAAATCCATATACTTGTAAAGATTGTCAAAGGCAGTCTATAGCCCAAATTTCAGCAGAAAATGGATTTTGTAGCACATTGATATGCTATGTTCATTTTGTAAAAATGTAATTTTTCTAGTTTGACCCTACAAATTCTTGTATAGAAAATTATGTTAGCCATATGGTTTGGCATGTATAAAGATCATATGTGGCTACATATTTGTACAAATTTTCAAGGCTATCAGAGCTTCCTAGACACCTTAATGCCACCTTGCAAGCTTCCAAATGTAGTCAAACTTGTACAAGGGAGATTCAGATGGGAGTTTTTCCTGCATGTTCCTGAAGGAGATCTTTGGAAACATAGTCCTACAAAGTTTCATCTTCATCAAAGTCTTTTTGGAGGGTCAAAGAGCACAAAGTCCAGTTTTCAAGGTCACCGCAATTTTCTAGAATAAGAAAATTGAAGGCTTGAAGGGCTGCCACATGTCAAAATATGATTGAACCATGGTGTACGGTCAAGATGAGCTCCTATTCA